>CM010313.2:22996213-23596213 GCA_001923025.3 Taenia multiceps | reverse complement strand
TAATGTATGCGATTTTGTGTTGTTTACATCGCAGTGTAAAACCCAACTCCAAAGCTGCTGAAGCTTTTCGTCAAATTTGTTGCACAGCATTTGGAGGTATCTTCTCTCCCTTTTGCCTAGGTGGTTCCAGAGCTTAACTTTAGAAATAAAATCATTTAAGGATTCTTAGCAAGGTCTTCTGTATTGCTACAATCGTTTATCACCTTTTACTTGTGCTAGACTAAATAGAACTTCGTTGCTAAAAGTTATGGACTTGAATCAAAGGCCAATTCAGCAAACATTTTGAAATTGGATCGACCTTAGCCCATCAGTTCAAACAAAAAGGCTATTTGATCACAATTTTTGAATACCTTTATAGTGGCGACGTTCAAGATCTTAAAAGGCATCGTAGCATTACTCATAGGCAATATATGAAAAGTTAGATGGTAAAATTATTGGATTCAATGACTTATCCTCCTAATTTACCGTTTTGAAGTGGATTTTGTTGCCAATCTTCGAAATCCTTTTTCTGGCATCCGCTCACACACGGTTGACTGAGCGATTGGCCGCCGATAAATGAGGCATTTGGGATCCACAACGTCCATTCCCGTTGTCTGCAATCTATTCAGTTGTTGATTTTTCGCTTCTACAGACCCATTCCTTCGTTACGTACCTTGTGGTTGCGATAGTAGTCAACTTGGCGTTTGGAGCGCCTTGCATTCTTTACACCAGTTGGTGGCACACATACGCATCGATAAAGACACGATTGGCACTTCTAGCATTTCTGAAACTTGAGGTAAAATATGGTTCATCCGATAAAATTCTAATTTCTTCCATTTTGGTATGGCTTGCAAATAAAATTTTGCAAACACCTTAATTGTAGGTCGATAAATCTTTTACAGTACTACAATGAATAAGGCTGTGACTTCGGTGCAACTAAATGATTCTTCAGTAAGTGAGGAATCAGTTTAAAATACTAGGTGTTGGTGTGCATTAAGTATTAGCAGAAAATCTCCTTGGAATCATGCTAGAGTGATTTATTTAATTTGATTTTTACCTGTTTGACGAAGTGAAGTGGCAGAACTTGGTGATAGAAAGCATCCACCTCGACGTGCTAGCGAATGCGCAATTGCACAAAAATATCTTGACTAGCAAGTGCATTACTACCAGAGAAATCTCTGTAGAAATATGTTTGTAGAGTAACGCACCATTCATTTAATCAGAAATTTTATTTATTTACTTTGTTATCATTGGTGCCACAGAGTTGTATGAGTTAATATTATTAATGAGTAGGTTTAGAGTTTGAAACTTAGGGGCTATTAACTTGACTTTTTTAAGAAGCGTTTTTAGAATATTACTGCTAGCAGGTTTTAACCTTATTATCACTTAAATGAACTTTAGAATTGTTGAGGCATTATGTGCCGTAAAAGCAGCAGCTTTAGTATCGCTTAAGATCGACTATTTCAAAATTTAAATCTCTCAGATTTCACTGACTGTTTAATAGGCTCAAGCATCCTAAGACGCCCTGAAGCTGTAAATTTCTAAATTTTCTTTTTTTTGAGAAGGCGACACTAAAACTGGTGCAACCGTTCACCTAGAAATAGATATACATGAGACCAGTACTCTGACATTCAGGTAGACTGGAGGATAAGTAAAGAGTGATGGTAAGGTGTTGTGTACCTTCCTAATTGTCATCAACTGATCCACGTCGGTCTCATAATAATAAAAGGTGCCCAATCGTCAGGGGAAATAAGGGATTATCTGGTGATTGTAATGCATCTAACTCTGGGCAACTGTGAAAGATCCTTTCAAGGCATCTCTTCTGCTACTGCGCTTTCATGAGCTACTCGAGAAATAATTTGTGAAGGTTCTGTACAAGAGGGCTAGCTTAAAACTGTTAGAGCGGCAGACAACTTCAAATTACATCAATCCTATTAATCTAGCATTCCACGACATATGGACCTAAAGGTAGAATGAAGGCAAAAGAGAGTATGAAATAGAGTGAAACGCAAAGTTACAGGTTCATATCTATGTTTGTGATTAATGAAGAACTGCATGCATTGCACAATCCCCTGCAAGCTGTATCAAACGCATTTAAAGAGTCCGATAAAAACTTGTTTGTTCAGTGATTCGCTGAAGGTGGAGCTAGTGAACAAATTAATAACAGTCTTTAAAGTAAATGACTTAAGCGAATTGCTTCTAACACATTCTGTCTTAGAACATGTAACCACTCAGGCATTATAACCAATCGGGTATCACAAACTGATAAAGAGTGCATACCACTTCAAGCTCAGGTTCAACATGCTGGGCATCACAGGTATGTGCCGCTGGATACTAAATTGCCAATAAATTTTGACAAACCATTTAAATTTAAAAAACTGCACAATTTAATGATACCCTAAGGAATTTACACTCTTAGTAAAAATCTTAATAACACCCAAAAAGAAGATGCACCACCAAAACACGAAATTTAAGTTACCTTAAAAGAGAAAATATGTTTAATGCAGTCACTAAGTACGCCATGCGGAAGATGAAGGTGCATCGGTCACAGCTAAAGTGAGTCCTTGGTTAGGCAGCAAATTAAGTTCTGTTTCTCATAAAGAAGTCTGCATTCGGGACGCCGAATGATAGACCGGCATATGACAATGAAGCTGGCAGTATACGGCCGCCGTACCTAGTTCCTGACGAGTTAAAAGTTATTTATTTTGACGCAATCACAGAGAACGTCGAGATTAGCTCTCAGGAGAAGAAAATGTCTGGCTGTTGCGTAACTATGCGCATTTCTGTTGTAAGCTTATCTAGGCAGGCTTTTAATCCTTGCAGATACTTCGGTTTGCATTGGCTGCACGCCAGCACTTTTACTCATCTGTGAAACAGTTCTTGTCTAACTTAGGCATCTCATAGCATCGATTTCAAGGAGAAGTCAAGCAATGCATTGAGCACTCTTTGGTTATTCGCCTTTTGTAGCTTCTAGTAAACGCTTCATTTTAAAATATGCTTTTGTGGAATTTAAAAGAGGGTAGGTAAAGAGTTGCATAGGATTTCTTTGCCCTGGGTTGTATAACAGAGCGTTAAAAAGATGAAAATGTAAAATGTCAATTTTTTCGATAGATTGTGGAATATAGTGATTGGACATTGCATAATTATGTTATTCGTCACAAATACTTAAATTGGCGACAGGGTCCACTGTTGATAATTAACCTTTAACGTGAGGCTTTCCATCCACGTAAGTGACCGCATCAGCCTGAGATGATTTCGAAATCTATGCATTGAGCGTTTAGTACTACTGGCCTGTTAGTTGATCCTTTCTTTTCCGTCGCTGTATCTGAAGTAAACCTCCTTCAGGATTGAGTTTCATTTGCATTTATTGTTTATCTTCGCAATAATATGAGGGATTATATTAATTGGTGCCCTATTTAAAGTGGCCCTACTTGTGGCGTTCCCTTCATTGTTGTGTAGAGCACCTTCCTCTCTAGGCATTAACGTTTTTTTAATGTGAAGCGAAGTAGGCTTTGGGTTATGAGACTATCGGATACAGATCCTACATATTCTGGTGCTATTTGTGTGGATTAATGATCATGCAAGCTGATACAAATGTCTAGAAGGCAAAAATGTGTCCATGAAAGTATGAGAATTGTATTCAAGGCAATAATATCTTACAATGAAATTAATTAAGTTTAACCGAAATTGCTATGAAAGAATGATTGACATTCATCCTGAAGATTGCTACTTTTACCATTACCAGAAAGGATCGAATGAACCCGATTAGCCCAAAATCATGCCAATTTCTTGACTATGTATTTTTCAATTTGGTAGAGTCTGCCTATAAAAAGAAACAAGTTGGTTACTTGTGCATGCAACTTACCCCTAAAAAATCAAACAGAGTTGCGTAGTTTCTTAGGCTTTGCAGGCTATTGCAGGTATTTGGTGAAAGAATTTGCGAATGCCGCTAGCTAAAGAAGAAAAAGCACAATGTTGATTTAGGTTAGGTAGTAGAGCAAGGTGAGCCATTTAAAGCGTTAAAAACCCACATTTTTGTGCTACGCTTTTAATCATTATTGTTTGTATGGGATACACTCAAAGTCACTAAAAAACGACTTTGAGAAATATTTTTATGTCACTTTAGGAAGGAAAAGAACGAGGTATTTTAGTTGAGGATATCCTTTAAGTACCAGCTAAAATACGGGAAGATGCGAAGGAATGCATTTTGTAGAATGTAAAGAGCAATTTCTACCAAAATTACCGATTACAGCTTCTCAAAAGGGGACAATTGAGAGCTTGCTAAACACAATTCACCGCATCAGATTAATGGATGTCTGAACACACCGCAACACACACTGATGAAAGTTTGGTTGCATTACAACATCAAAATACCGACAGAGGCAGACAGACAACCACGCCTTTTCGTGCCCGCACGTGTATCGTAGACATGATGGATGAGGTCCGATTTCACTTAGTAGTTGAATTAATCAAGCTATTCTCCCTTTCTTCCACTCAACCCTTGTCTTGTAGAAGAACATCACAACTGTTCTGCCTTTTGGAAAAGGAGGTGTTATGAATTCTTCAATATCTGTCCAGGACGTGGCTTACATGAAACTTGTTCATTTAGATGATTAGTTAAAAAGATGTAGGTCCACAAAACGTCTACAGCTCTTCAGCTTCCTTAAACTTTTTCATTCGTCATGTTCTCAAGAATGATAGTAGTAGCAAACAGCTCCAGCCCTAGTGTACAGAATAGCCGAACATCGATAAGGCGAAGGATTAGTGGCAAAGTGGTGGAGATGAAGGCGATTACCTCCCTTTGGGTGCCCTAAATCGTAGCATTCAAGAACATGTTTTGACAAACAGCATTTGGCTTACCGATCGCATTCGTTTCAATGCACCTTGAGTATCCGCAAAGCTGGTAAACTAGATAAATGTGGCCCAGAATTCAATGAAATTGGTAGAAGGATCACTAACAAATAGTTGATTTCTGAATATTTGCTACAGCACCTCCTTGGTTGTAATGATAAATAGAGAATTTGGAGTATGGAGATCACTCAGAAATATATTCCACCCTGTAAGATCGTCAACCCTTAATCATAAAAAAAGGATGTAACGCTATTGGTTCAAATAACTTAAGATTAAGAAGGTAAGGCAATTTGATCGCTCAAACGTGAATGTCGCAATCTGCCGCTACTATAGGGCATTAAGCTTCAGTGCTATCATTGCGGTCCACATTTCACTGTCCTCATTAAAAAGCCTCACTGAAAACAGAATTATGCGCTAAGAGTCAAAACCGTCATAGTTATTTCTAAATGCTTCATTGCGCAATGCTTTTAAGGTATTTCTTCATCCTCAGAAAGTCGTGTTTGTCGTTTGTTTGCATTTGTTCTCTACGACTGTCCCATTTGGTTAAGGTCAAGCCGTCAAGGCTAGAATCCATATGTCCGAGATAAATCCCTGTAAATCGAATGTGGGCAGGGATAAATTTCTTCCCACGTCGATTAATCCAGAGAAAGTTAATTTTACACGGAGGTACAAGATCTCGTACTGCACTTTACAGCAGGTGAGATCGAGTGGAAGGAGGAAGATACCGATACAATAGCATAGACAGCAAGGAAGTGAAATAGTCTCTATATTTTTAAGCTATTACAACAGACTTCTCCTTTGTGTGACATTCTAACTTTATATCTAATGAATAAGAAGTCGGATTACTTAGCATTTTTAGTAGGTTCGTCAATGCTGTCTTGTGTTATAAGACGAGGCGCCATTCCACCCGTCTAAGAGTTATAAAGCCGTCTTAATTTTACGCTAAACAGGAATATGCTCTTCTTTAAAAGATTTATAAAATTTATATCAAAGAGCACAAGAAGTAGATTAAGTTTCTCTTATTTTTAGGACCGTAGTGCCTTCTTAAAGGTTAGTGGGAGACAATGCCACACTAGCTGGACTAAAAGCTGTAAAGAAATAATTTGTAAAAGAAGGAGAATTTCTGTCAAAAAATTTCTTCTACTTTTGTTTACGTTTGTCGTCTCCGCCAGAGCACAAATGTCAACTTGCTGCAGTGGGACGAGGACAGATTACCTAATTATTCATATCACTCTTTGCATGTGTCGCGAAGGCTTGTCACGCAGGTTGTCGGGTAAACCTCGTGTCAAAACCACCGCTGTCACTGACACTGCTACTGTCGCTGTCACTAATGTCACAGCAGCCAGCAGAAAAGCCGTCCAAAACGGCACCGGTCCTTCAGAAGACGACTTGATGACCACTTGACTACTCAAGTCTCCTGCCAGAAATGTTATTTTACCCCTCAAAAAAGTAGTTGTCGGTATTTATCATTTTTTGCTAAATAAAAACATTTATTCTGTGGTTATTGATTACTACTCAAACAATTGACTCGGATTGGAAATGTCTTATACCTGACTGGAAGGTTAATGGGTATTTTACCTGAAATTCTGAAATGGATTTTTGTCATTATAGGTTAATTTGCCTTATTTCCAGCCTTTTATCTAGTCTCGGAATTTCTATTTCGGTCGCTTTTACATATCAAATAAATTTAGTTGTTTCATGCTTCAGCTGGCTGGGAAAAGGTGGAAACTCGCATGCCTGTTCCCTCAGCTCTGATTGGTCCTGTGTCATGACTAAGAGGTCTGCTGCCCAATCATTTAGGTGGAAGTATTTTTTGACGATATAACCGATGCATTTCGTATTTATAGATGTGTGTTTTAGATTGCCATGAATTTCATAGCTATATTTATGCCATGTTTACCAAAAAATGGGTTCATCTTAGGTTAATTTGCTTTTGCCAAATAGAAATGCCTTTCCTTCTTCCATCTCTTGAAAAAAACGCACTTTTGACTGAATTCTTTAACTGCCATTAAATCAGACATTTACTTTTGCTTAATTTTAATGGAATTTCGCTGAGCACAACACTGCCACTAACAATCAAAATGGTAGCTTTGTGTTCTACTGTGGTACCAATGCAACTATTGCCCTACTTGTTAATTACAATTTCTTGATAAAATATTATTTACACAATATCTGATACAGCCACTGATAATAAAGTGGCACAAACTACGGGTCTTCTGTTTGTGACTTCTGGGCATAGCATGTGATGCTAGCTACGAACGTAATAGTAACCATTTTGATTGAGAATCATTGTGGACAAAAATGTGCACATATATCTATCAGGTGTGTCGTGACAAATGACATTACTGTGACAAGTGCAGGAGTGATTAGCTCTTAAGTGATGTGACATTTCGAAATGTCTGATGCATGTGGACATTTGCAGTGTGTCAGCGTCAAAAGTCAGAGCTAAATAAGATGTGAAGTTTCTCCACTTTGCATTTGTATAAAACCAGTTAGTGAAAAGTCAATGTTCATTCATGTTTAATCGGTAGAAACGAATTTCCCACTGTTGAGATGCGCCAACGGAAGTCTCAGAGGAAAATATGCGACAAAGTTGTAGTGTTTCATTAATTCACCCCATAAATGAATGTTCTTGCTGTTGCAATCTCAGCAGAGCAAATAAATTAAAATAATCGCAGGTAGATGTCCGGCGCTTTTTTGCATTAGTTCTATTATAAATCAAAGAATGCGAATTCAAGGTCACATCTAAGTATTACTAGTGTAAGATGAACCCAGTAGATTTGAATGGATCTTTTCTTCATGTTCTTTTGACAAATCGCATTGTAGTAGTGGATTTGTTGAGCGTGGCTGAAGGCTGAACGCTCCTCTAAAGGCGCTGAATCAAGTTGTAAGGACTTGCCTTCCTTTACCGTTATTACCAATTTAATAATCATGACCTATTATTTCTGTTTCAACTTTGTGAGCTTTTCATTCAGTGTTCTAGTTATTTTACATTTGTATTCAAATTTAACACAGTATCAATAAACTTTTATTGGCGAAGCGCAGCATCAATCTTCTGCAAAGAAATCCCTCTTCTATTACCTTTTGAAGCATTACTTAAGCGTCATCACAATCGTCACCTCTTGAAGTGGGACCACCAAAGGTGTCTTCATTTAATCTCGATAAGGTTACATTATTATCAACCAACAGAAGGCCTAGGAGACCCGACTAGGGAAATAAAGGGATTTTTTTAGTCAAATGCTCAAAGTGGAACAGGTGATGACAACTGTAAGCAGCATATAAGATAGAGTCGGGAAATTTTGTATACATAATTAGCATGGTGACAAAATGAACAATCACACTTTGTCCCCAACAATTCCATCGCATGAAGCGCACATTTGAAGTAGGCATGAAAGAGCCGTCAACAAGACGCGCGATTACCCCTAGCGTCACGCCCTTGCGCGTAGCCCTATTCCGCGCGCGCGCGCTTGTATGCGTGCGTGCGTGTGTCTGTGTGTATGCGTCGCACGCGTTTGTGTTTTTGCCATGGGAAGTGACAGCGGCCTTCAATCAAATTCACCTTTGATCCCTCTGTACGCACCCGCGCGCCATTATGGGGCTGTGCATGGCTAAAGAGAATTTTGAGTGGCGCCGATTTTATCCAAATTTTTTATTTTTGTTAAACCATCTCTTTATAAAAAGAAAGTAATACAGAGGCGGAAAATTCTGTTTCTAAGTAAAATGCCTAACTGTTGACGTTCTAAGTATTGATCTTTCCGTACATTTCTGTTGTGCACAAATCATACAATGGCGTTGAAAAATCAACTTAGCTCCAGGGCAAACTAAATCAACAAAACCCATCTTAAGAGTAAAGGACGGTAAATGTGCTACAAAATTGAAAATTTGCCGGTCCTGACGGAGTCAAGTTGGCCTAATTAAACGCAACTCGATTGGGCTGCGAATTCTAAGTTAACTACAACGATGCATTGCTAAAACAACACCTTGTTAAATTCTTCGTGAAATTCGCAACCACCAAAAAGAATAAAGTACATTTAATTCGAGGAAACCTTACAAATTATAGGTCAGGCAATATCATTAAGCCACAAACTGTGGAAATATAAATTAGGCATAATGAAAGCCAGAGTAAGCAGAAGCATCAAGCTCACAGATTAGAGTCGAATTAGTAATCAAGAGGCAGATGGATAAACCTCAACACCGACAAGCCTTGGTGACTCGAGCTGTAGCCGATTAGGAGTACCCCTGCATCCACCGTCTCCTTTCGATTCCCAGAAAAATAAAGTAGAGGCAAGTAAGGTGTGAAGTAACTTTTGGCGTGTTATCTGTTCATGTGTATATGTACATGGGATTTCAAATAGCAAGTTGTTTATTTGTCCAAAAGTTCTCTCTTAGGCACACAATCACACTTATTTGCATACTACTTATTTACAGCACTTTAAACAGAGATTTGAAAAGGTGGAAGGGAAGAAGATGAAGAAAACAGCTATGGATCAGAAATGATAGGAGAAAAGAAGGAACCCCGACGCCTGGGACATGAGAATTTAATTATTGTGACTCTGCCTCCTTAGCAGTAGCCGGCCCATTTTCACCACTTGGCAAGGAATTTGTCGACACCGTGGACGCTGCTGTCGTCGTCGTAGTGGTGGTGGTGGTGTTAGTCCCCGCCATCGCATTCGTAGAGGCAACACTCACCGTTGCTGCTGCCGCTAGAGCGGCTGCATTCCCTAACGAGGCAAGGTGTCGAATCGCGCTAAGGTAGGATTCCAAAGTTTCTGGATTTACAGCCACCTCGTGTGGTGGTGTTGGAGGGATGTTAAAGTTCTGTAGAAGATTCGTTAATGGCGGATACGCTGCTAATTGTGGAGGCGGTGGTGGTGGTGGTGGCGGTGGCGGTGGCGGTGGTGGTGGTTGCGGCTGAGTCAGTTCTTCTCCAAGTTTGCCACCGGTTGCTGTGCTAGACGCTCCCACAGCCAAAGAAACCATAGCCTGCGCAAAGAGGAACAAGGCCTTCTGTTCTGGAGTTAGTCCGGAAGTATCCATGGGCTGCGTTGGGGGTGGTGGCGGCGGTGGTGGTGGTGGTGCTGGAGTAGCAAGGCTTGTTGAAGGAAAGAAGATAGAAAAGAGGGGGTTTGAAGAGGCAGTGGTGTTGCCGGGATTTGTCTCTGTTGGCCTCGCCAGAGACGCCAGTACATCTGCCGGTTTCAGACCTGTTGGACGACCGGTTTGCGGGGCATTGAAATGTCGCAAAAGTGCTGCTAGCGCAGCAGCCTCTGCAGGCGATTTGGAGTCAACTGATTTCTGTTGCGTTGATTGTTGAGGAACAGAAGATTGTGATGACGGTGGTGGCTGTGTAGTCTGCTGGGCTGGTTGCTGCTGATGATGCGTTGATGGAGGAGGTGGCGAAAAAAATCTACTCAAATCTGCAGCCCCAGGAGCAAATCCGGGATAAGGGAATGGCAGTCCGTGCTTGTCTGGAACCTGTGAACCCATATTACTTGTTGATGGAACACCTCCTGATGGTTTACCCAGTGCGGATTGTTGAAGCAGACATGGACACTTATTTTTGCTAATATGGAGACGAACTTGACCTTTATTTGCAAAAGGCTTACCACAGAAGTGACATTTTGCTTTCTTAGTGATGTTTGCTACAATGCTAGGACCTGCCGAAGTCATAGTTGGCGGATTCATATGCACCGAAAGGGATTGAGCTTTTGCTACAGTGCTAAAATCAAACCCTCCAGCGGGAAATACAGTGGAAGGCTGCTCAAACATCTTTGAAGGGGAAGGAAGATTGGACAATGGTAGGCTCGTGTCAGATCTCTTTTGCTCCGAATCCGATTGTTTCGTCGCGTTGAGAAAAGTACTCAGAAGTCCCATCCAGTTGGCTGTATCGCCTTCACCATTTGAAGGTAAAAGAAAGTCCAGATTTGGTGAAGTCTGCGGTTGTTTGGAGGGATTGGTCGTAGGTAAGGCCGTTGACACCTTTGACATTAAGTTTTGAAGCGCTGAGAGCGCTGCGGCAATATTGGTCTGCTGTTGAATCGCCTCTGCCGTCGGAGGCACAGCTTTGGTCCCTCCAGAGCTTTCCAGTTCATTGGAGTGATTGGACGGGACGGGCGAAATCTCATTATTCTGACTAAACGGTCGAATGGGGCTCTTCAAGCCCGTTCCGCTTTGATGAGTGGTTTCTACGAGTTTCTGTAGCGAAGACAATGGATTTTCGCAACCCTCAACTTCAGCAGAAAAGCCGGCTAAAAGTGGACGCTTTTCTGACAACGTATCAGCAGATGCGTTAGCAGCCATTGCACTAGAAGGTGCCATAGAGTTTGAGGATCCGCTGGAAAATCGGCGTTTCCGTTGTACGCATTTATCCGGAGTGGATCTGCTTGCATCCGTCTCAGTTAATGGGGAGAGGTTGCATCGCCCAAATGCTGCTGGTTTTACAAGACCCTGTATCTGCTGTCTTTGCTGCCATGTTTGAGGTCTGGAAGCCACAGGACTTGAAGCGCTGGATTTTGGCAAGCTCTTCTCCACAAAACTTTCAATTTGCCTAATTACGCTGTCTGTACAACTCCGACGACATGTTTCTTCTTCGGACGCTCGTGGACTGGTGTTTTCCCGACTGGACGTTGGTGAACCGAGGTACTTGTGCTCCTGCTTTTCCCCTTCATTTCGTGGGGACGATGCAGCACTCCTTTGAAGCTCCGACGGACAGGACAGAGCTTCTGGTGAAGCTGCTGGTTTTGGGGAAGGTTTCACTGCGTGCATTTCATGTGAACTTGCAGGCCTTTCGCATTTCTGTGGCTCCTCCAGACGCGATGATTTGTTTTCAACATAAGGTGCTTCTGGATGTCCATTCACTTTCTTCTCGGTCGTGGACGATTCAATGGTTTTCATTGCCTCTGAAGACACTGCCAATCCGTTTTGGGCAGGTGCACAGCTACGAATAGGCCTTTTTAGCGGCATGGAAGAAGAGGACGACGTCTTCAAACCAGCAGCACTCCACGAAGAGGTGTTCACGGAGCTCCCAGATCGATTTCTCTCCGCCACAGAAGAGAATGTTTGACTAGCCAGCAAATTTCGTCCCGCATCACTGTAGACAATCTCCGAGTAATGACTTGTCTTCATCATGTGCATTGTCAACTCGGGCAGACTACGAAAGGATTGATTACAGCGCATGCACCGTAGAATTTCTCTGGTCTGCTCCGTCTCGCTATTGATCCACATATCCTGGCCTCGCACCAACTTAGGAATGTCACGTTCAGGCTGACTACTTCGTGGTTTGTGTCCTGTGTCACGCATGTGAAGGGTGAAGCCATAAAGACTTTCAAAATCATCTCCACAACTACAAAGGAAGGCGGTCTCTCGACTGCGTGGTGGAGAAGTTAGTTCACTTTGCAACCGCTGACTTATTGCAGGTTTCAAAGATGGTTCCAGACCAGCTGACGGATTGGGAAAGTGCCCTCGTGTGTGGCTTGGAAGAACAGGCCCATTCACACGCCTGGAAGGAAATCCAAGGCGATGAAAAGATGGTGTGGCAGTCGTGACGGATTGTCGAATTGATTCCGCTTCTTCAATCACTTGATGCTTTCTGTTATGTTGGTAGAATGCGCTATATTTCTGATTTCCACGCATTGAAATCCCCGACATAGGAGGATGCGAATGTTGAACATTTGGGGTCGGCTGTTGTGATTGTGATTGTGGGGGTGGTGGAGGTGGAGGGGGTGGTGGAGGAGGGGGAGGAGGAGGTTGTTGTTGTCTACTTCCCGGCATCCACGATAGGGCCGTTGATGTTGGGATGGATGAATGAGGAGCAAATGAGACATTCCTCCCAAGACTTATTAACTGCCAGCCGAGTTGATGAAGGGCTTCCAGAGAACCTGCATCACTTTCCACATCTTTGTCAAACTTCTTCCCAATCAAGGCATGAAGTGACGCTACTGTGGCGTCCAGCGTTGATGACGAGGATGTGAGTGTCTTAAAAAACTCCGTTAGGGTTTTTAGCTGGGCTGAAACCTCCTCCAACCTCGGTTGTTCTGCGATGGTCGTCTCCATTGATTTGAAGCACTTCTCCGCCGGTGATCCGGTCTCTTCTTCATTCTCAACTTTCAGAGATTTCTCAATCTCAACGGTTGATTTTTCCTCAGTTGTGGCAGCCTTCTCTCCTCTCTCCATTTCTCCTTCTTCCATCTTTATTGGTTTGGGACACTCCAAAGGAGAAACTTCAGCAGAAGTGGTTGCAATAATCCTATCCGAGGCAGAGAGATCCAGTGGTCGCGTCTTGTTTGCAGTTGAGGAGAAAGCCATTCCAATAGTCATTGGTGATTCAGATGGAGGCGTCAAATTTATTGAAGATTGCGTTTTAGCTTGCTCTGGATGCGGGGATGATGCTGGTGGTGGTCGCGGCGACGAATTGGTGGGCGCCGACGTTATAGATGGATTCGTCGAAGACAACACGTTCATTGAACTCTAGCCTCGGCACGAATCAGTGGCATCACTCTATGATTAAGAACAAAGGAGAGATTATGGACACATCCATTGTGCAGATGCAAACCCAGACCACTTGTACCCAATCAGGAACCAAGGCAATTAGTCTGCCTGCCCTCTCGCCTGTCTTAATCACAAGTGTGCATTGGAAGCTGTCAAAACGCCGACATGTCAAACGCGCACGCATACACACGAACGAGAGCTGTCGACCGGCTTTTTTGTGTGCGCGGCCGAGACTAAGACGACAATAACGAGACCAATACAGCGGTCGCCGCCACCGTCGCCGACGCATGATTGATGTGATTTGCGTGCCTGTCCTGCGTCTTTGTTGTCATTGTCACTGTCATCTCGCCTCTATTTTGCAGGACTAGTCCTAATTTCTCTAGTCAAGTCGTCAAGTCGCCCTAAACCATGATAGACTAGGCACGGACATCAAAAATTCAGCTTCAATGTCACTATTACGGGTGCAATAAGCGTTGGCCCGAAACAAGCATGAATACTGGAACATTATAACTCATCAAGATGACGATAAAGGGACCACTGATCACAGACTCGACTGTCAGAGAAACAGCACTACCGAGGGGAAGGAAGGAAGATAATCCAGTGAAGACTTGGTGTGTGATAAGTCCAAACATTCCCACGATTCAAAAGTAAGGTAACTAGACGGCCACTATCAACGTTCACCCACTTACTCGTCCATCCGTCAGAAAAATCACATACACACAGTAAACGTGACTCACAGAGGCGGTATGGAAAAAAGACTAGCGTGTCTTGTCTAAGTCTGGTGTGTGCCACGCACCTGACTTACCACAATCGAATCACTCAACTAGCGCATGGATGGATGGGTGGAAAGGGAGACAGACAGTTGGTGAACCAGCCAACTAATAGTGGAAAAAAAAACTCCAAGAAGTAATGACTAGCTTCCTTTTGACGTTAAAGGGAATAGTAAAATTATATTTGCCATGAAAAAGTATTAAATGGAGGTGGACTGAACAATTTCTAAGTTTTATGACTAATCTAAAAAGACGCCCGGATAACGTAAAACCACCTTATTTGTAAAAGCACACGCAATGGTTGTAACGTCCATCGGACCTTGAGAAAATTGTGCAAACCAACTACTCTTTAAAAAGTTGCTCAAATTTAATGTATATTTCACCTTTTTACTAGGAGGAATAGGAAGGAATTTGTGGGTAAAACTCTCATTCCATCAATCTGACCTTAAGGATCAAAATTTTTGAGACAAATGATGAATCAGCTCTGAAGGTGTCTGATAAAAGGCAACCGATTTAAAAGTCGATGAATTTTGACCGTGTAATCTCGAACCATCAAGCTGTCAGCTGGTATTCCAAATAGAAAATCAAGATAGGTAGAAAACTGACACACTTTCGAATCGCAATCCCTTTTTAGTCAATTTCGGAGCTATCGGATTGAGAAATGCGGTCGAATTAGGAATGGCTACAACCAGAGCCAATTTTTGCAGTAGCTAAATAAAGGGTGGTCAAGTTGCATCTGGAAGATGAAATGTAATTTACGCGAAGGGTCCCTAGAAATATTAATACACATTTGGACTTTGAGAAGTTTTCAAAAATGCACAATTTTAATTAACTGTCGTTGAAAACACTTTCGAAAATAGGGGAGTGGGTATAAAACTCAATAGATGCTGGAGTTCCCGAGGCTTTTTGATTTTGTAATCCACGAAAATTAAGACCAATTCCAACTCAAACAATAGGTAGCCTAAAGTATCATTGTGTTTTTCAAATTTGCCATAGGTGGTAAATGAAGCTATTCAAAGCGTAACGAGATTGTGACGTCTAGTCGAGGGCATTTAGTTCCCATGACCACTGAAAACATTTTAATGGACAGCACTGCACCTTGAGTATCACCAACTCGTGGAATACCATGGTATTGTCAAAACTGAAAACCACATTTCTTTTGATCGAGAACGTCTCAGAGGTTTATAAAAACGATGGAGAATAGGACCTTCTATCGATAAATTTCTCCAGCATTAAGCTTCGGCTAGAAATGTAACCCACTTTTTAAAATACCAATGGTAGTTTTTGGTCTTCCCTTAATAAAAGAAATATAACAGTCTGCTCGCGAGAAATCAAATTACACTAAAGAACCTATGTGGAATGAAGAACTAGATCCCTCATATGACTAGGAAACCCTGAAAAAGTGAGTTGTGTAAAAGTTAAACAATTTCATGGCAGGCAAAATCAAAATAGTTATATGATTGTTGGAAATAGCGAAGTCGATGTGAGTTTTATGTGGCCAAGTCATTCACTCAACGCTGGATGGCCACCGCAAATTGGGACAATTGTTCAAGAGTTGGAAGACTCACGGAATAATTCATTGGGAAATCTTCAGTTGCTTTAACAATATGGCTATTAGCAACTGCAAAGAATCGGTAATTTAATAAACCACTAAAAACAAATAATGAAGTTTTAAGTTGTCTAGCACTGTCCTAGAGAGCATGGGAGCCCCTTTGCCACCGAAGCAATGACAACAAATGATAATCTTTCTCGATTCAAGTCACTATTGAGGCCTCAGAAATCCCAAAAAGTGGACAGTCAAAGGATGGAAGACATGGAAATCTTAATAAAATACAGAGTCGAGTCACGGGATCTAGGATGCCTCAGAATACGTTAAGAATAAAGTGATCAGAAATGGTTTCCCAATGAAGTCAACATTCCATCCACCCACTTGCCGCACATCAAAGATTATTCTCAGCGGCATTCAATGACGCCATCATTACGGGAGTCAATCATTCTTAGCAATAAGCAACACGCTATTGGAAATGCTTAGAGCGGCAAGACTTTATCGGGCTTCTCCATTTTAAGCATCTCATGATTTGTGTAAAAAGATTCACATGGAAATGCATAAAAGGCACAAAAGAGGGCACCAAACTATCAAAATGTAAGGTACAAAAGTTGGTTCTTTATCAACTTACACAGAAATGACGAAGTATGCGAGTTTTGGGTACAATTTTTAATGTTTGAATAATTCCAAATCACGTTGACCCGTCACTAAGTGCTGATGTGTTCCACCAAACTTTCAATGAAGATGAAGGATGAAGTTGATAGAAGGGTGGGATATTTATAAGTCGTGGAGTTAGAGAGACGTTAGCGTAACTCGTTAAAACGCTACCACGCCGGTCTGGGGGTTGCGTGCACCTATGTGCCATTGCTTCTACACGCAAATGCACGAAGGGGGCAGCAAACCAATCAAATGCATGCGCGCTTCAAAACTGTTATGCACGCAATGTGATCGTCAGGTGATGGCCAATGTGGGCGCCAGCAATGGTAGCACGTCCGCAGTCAAAACTCGTTCATCCAATCCGTGGGTAGGGTAGGTGTCATTGGCGGTGGCAAGGTCATTGTGCAGTGATAGGCCGGGACATATAAAGGTAGACACGCGCACTGATTGTGGTGAGCCAATCAAACACTGTGATTCATGACTGTCTGAAGCGATGTCAATCACTGGGTGCGCATGTGTGTGCAAGCGAGAAACGCTGGGGAAGAAATGAACCAACGAAAATTACGCGCGCAAGGGGGTAGGGTAGTAAGATCTTCCCCCCTTTGGGTTTACGAAAAACTTCCTCCCCTTTTGTGTTGCCTACGCGATCCCCTTAAGAATCTGGACTTGTTAAAATAATTTTGTTTTTTAGTTGCTGTTCATTCAGCTTGGGAACGCAGCATGTTCCCGTTTTAGTGGGTTTTCAGACGCTACTTGATGAAAAATACAACAAATTTTCAGCAGTTTACTAACAAACCAATTTTAACTTGACCACATTGTTGATAACTTAGAAATCGGTATGATCAGATACGTTTCCTTTGTTAAGGTCCCGAGACCATTGAATGCCCTCCATATACCACTTTACCGACACATCACCAGTTGTGCTCACACTTTATTTGACCGATTTCTGATACGCTTGCCTTGAAAAAGCAATCCCTATCATTCACACTTAATGTGTTAATGTATTACAGTTTCCTGCCTTCACATGAACTCTTAACTGCGCGGGTTAGTCGAATAAAAACTATTAATCACCAGGATATCTATTCTTGCCTCATTTACTCATTTTACGATATTGTTACTACACTACTCCGATTCCAACGAATTTAATGAGCTTTGAAGTTGGCTTAAACGCCTACAAGAACATTCATACTTTTGTAGCTTTTCCAGTTATTTAATGCAGCATAGACGATGACCTCAGGAACCTAAAGGCAGCATTCTTTTCTCTGATGTAAACTAAATTTTGATTTGAATGCACTTTTTTCTCTTCTGAGTTGCAAAGAAATAAATAGAAAAGGTAACTCTCTAATTAAGTGGCGTCAGAATTTGCTTTGCGGTGGGTATCCCGTTATGCCTCAAATGAGTGATGCCTCCTCAAACAAGGGGAAGGAATTAAGCAAACATAAAGCCACATCCAGATGTTGTGGCTTACATTTAAGTGCCTAGTTTTAGCATTTGATAAATGCATGCATTTCGCCAAACGAATATTGGCCTAGGCTTGAATCATTCAAAAATTGAAGCGGTGGAGTCTGTTCTAAAACTAATTTGAATTTTTTATTAGCACTGACTCACGTTTAGACAGAGTAGCTAAAATTGTGCCCTTCCGAAGTTCCTGTAGCCCCTTGGATATCGATTATTCCCACGTCGAGCATTATTACCAAATTTAAAATGCGGTTATTTTTGGCATTGCGGGACAGGATGATATAATAATGAGCTACTTTGTATGACATGGTGCATAATGTGAACTGAACCACTGGAACAACTGTTGTCCACACGAAAATGGAGACATCAAAGTTAATCTTTGAAAATGAGGGAAAAAAGATAGCGAAGCAGAGATATAATAAAAAATCTCCAAGTATTTGCATAGCTTGACCCTTTAGACTAGCCTTAGAGGTGCGTCCCGCCCTTGATATTTTTTATTTAAAAAATATTTCGAAAGATGTTTTGATAGCCATAGTTAATTAGTTTAAATTGTCCATTTTCAAAGCATGTTAACTACACTAAAGCCGCTTTGTTGGGTTTGTCATTTTTGCGGTACCGCTGACGTCAATACAACTTCTACAATTTATTTTAAAGAACAAAAATGTAGTGTTTTCATGCATTTTTCTTCTTTCATCTTAAAATGAACTCCGTTTACGTTTACTTAGACCCAAATTTTGACGACTAAATTAGCCTAGTTCTGGTCAAAACTGCACGAATAAACAAATTCAATGTTACCCGTTAGCTTTGAAATGGAGCTGATTTAGCAGGACCCTATGAAAAGTTCACCTATAAATACCGTCATTTTAGTAGAAGTCAATAAATACTGTGATTGTAAGCTATTTTGAATCAATTTAATAATAACATTAGAAGAACTGCATGAAAGACAACTTTAATGAGAGAACGATTGTAAATCACCTCTATATTTAGCAAGAAACATTGAACTGTAGGCTTTATGCCTCCCAACAAGAAACGTGGTAGTGTAAATGATGTGATGCTTTTTTTCGTTTGTAACGTCAAACGGAAAAACGATATGGAGTTGTCTAAATTTTCAAATCCACAACTTACTTGGACACGCCGCACTTGTTTGCAGTCGCATTGTATCAACCAGGCATCAATCACTCAGCGAACATTGAACATTGGACCCAAATTAGGATGAGCATTAGTCAAGTAGTTCTGTCAACATTCTACCGCTTTCTGCAAAAGGGAGCCAATTTAGTCAAAGGGCTTAGAAGTTCGTAAATCAAGTTAGGAAATTCCATCAAAAAAGCCTGCATCCTGACGCACTCATTAAAACATTTTGCGCCACAAATGGTGGGATGTCAGTATGTCAAATTGATCGAACTCTGATGATAACATCGCGCACATGCTGGGCCCAGAGCTATCGATTTTTCCCTTCTCATTACTGGAATGGTGACAGTCTGTCGCGAGCATTGGAAAATCGATAAATGGCTGTAGCGTTGACGCCTCCCCCCTGCCCATCTGTCAGTATGGTAAAGGGGGAATATCGCGCAGGTTTTGCCAGCTATTTAAATGAGCGATCCTAGAAATTACAAATTTTGACTAATTTTAGAGAACAGGATTTTAATTAATCGCAGCTTTAGTTGATTAAAATCAACTGCTCAAGAGTTCTAAATGGAGTAAGGAATTACAAAAAAGGGCATCCTGTGTTGAGGAAAAAAAGGCATCTCAGTGACAGAAACTGTAAAAAGTACGGCCAGGTTCCTCGGCTAAGACGGAAAGATAAAAAAAAATGGGAACTGGAGTAGAGAGAAAAGTTATCACGAGAAAAATTTGGCGATTGGGCAGATTGTAGCCACAAAACTAACCTTACTGCAAAATTATGCAAAATTTATCTGATGATTGCTAATTATTTGATGTCATAGTTATAAAGAAATTGAAAACTCGGGTAATTCTCGGTGGCGGGTTTGGGTAAGAGGAACGCTTAAATAACTCGACCATCTGAAACGGAAACTTATTATAATTCAACTGATGGCTGACGTCCAATCATTCCCCAAGTGATAATGGTAATTTTTTGATCCGCTTGCTGTGGTTGCACATTGACTTTTCACTCTCGTGGTGAGCTAAAGGGATGGTAGAGAATGACACCTTAAGTCGAATTGATGTGATGACTGGTCACACATATACATACTTCAAAGTGCTATCTTCAAGAGCGGCAATCTACTTGCTACGAATGTCAAAGCTTCTCTCACCGGTGAGTTTTCGATAGACAGTCATATATTATCCATCCACTCTTTGAGCCTTTACAATGCGGGTTCTTTAAGGACTGACTCAAAAGTTGAAAGAAATTAACCATATTCTCAGTTGTGTGGTAGTAAGTTCCCTTAACCAGAAGACTAAAAAACCTACAAATGTGAAAAAAATTGGATTGTTGAAGTCTATTAGTTAAGCGTTAGTGGCGTCTCTAGCTTAAATCAAAAATGCCAATTTTACTAGAACTTTAAATAGCTTTTTGCGCATCTTTTAAATGAGCTTTTGAAGTCTTTATTTCAAGTTGGATACATAAAATAACAAGATTACTGACATATGAATTTGTGCGATTGAACTAAATCGATAAATGGCACAAAAGTAAATAATGTGCATTGGAAGTGATTTGTTGCAGAAATGAGAACGTTTTTCAAACGGAAAAATAATTGCCACTTTGACGCATTGCGGCTTTTCGTCAGATCTCCTGACATCCTTTAGATACGATTTATGTCAAAGCCGTTCACACCTCTCGTCATTCTCATATTCATTTCAAGTGTTTCTGTACTTTCGAAGGGAGTGATTTTAAATCACAACGCTTTGACACACCCACATCACCTTGAAGGTATAAAATACAGCCTTCTGTCATTAACTGAGTTTTGTGGGCAGAAGGCGCGTGTGTTTGAGCTTGCCGGGAGCGCAAAATTGACTTTGTTGGCATATTCATTTGGCAAGGAATAAATTTTGCTCTCGGAGTAGTCGATAAGTGGATAAGTGAATAGGAGAGTAGGGAAGCTATCCTGCTGGTGTGACCGATGCAGTACCTTAGATACTCAGCTGGCCACAGACTCCATTCCGACAGGTTCTTCTCTCACTTCATCTTTTTATCCATTTTGGACTCATTCCCGTCCTTTTACTGCCTAATTAATAGGTATGAAATATTTTCGACTTTAAGATTCTTCATTTTTTCCAATTCCGTTGCATAAAAAACCTTTTTGCAGACATTTAACAATTTTATCTTGAACCCACAAATAAGAAAACGTGCCATCATAATCCCCACACTCTGCGACCACAGTTCAACTGGAGCAGCTCAAGGCTAACACAGTTCGTGTTGATTCAAATATTTAACTAAAAATAGAATAAAAATCGGTGATATCGGAAAATGAATCTTTTATAGTGAAAAGCAGTCACTTCGGAATGCTAATCATTTCGCCGGAAAAGGGACTAGGAACAGTGTATGGTATAATCTCCATGAGGCTCATGAAAAAAACCAATCACTGCAATCCTAATAATTGATTATTATTTTACCATAATGTCGCTGAAAAAATAGAGGAGTAATTGTCCTCAGGACAAGGACAATCTACACCCGTTTTATTGTTTTACTGTCAAGTACTCAGAAAGGATAGGAATCAGTACGATCAGTCAGCAAAAAAACTGACAAAACTGGGTGTCACATTAGTAGCATCAAGCTCAATCATTAGTACTTGTTGATTAGAGTCAATTATTTCGGAGTGTTCGACTCTTCGTATTAGGGTCTTGGAAAGCTAATGGGACGTGATTTTATGCTTGCATCCATCTATCCCCTTCCCAGACCTCATTAGCGCTTGCGCGCGTCATTTCAGTTGAGTTGTTGCAATTGTGCTGCGGAGTGGAGTGACGAGGAGAGGAGAGGCTAGGAGAGGCAAGGCAGGGCTCGAAATAAAAGTGGCGGTCAGACGCTTTGATGTTGATGTTGAGCGTGAGTCAGAAGACAACCCGCCCCAGCCTGCACCTTCTCCCACCCCATTTTTGTGTGCGTGCCGGTGTCTGTCACTCCACTCCTCTGACAGACTCATCGATTTGTACGCGTCTCTGCCCCGCTCTCTAGCTACTTCCCTCTTGCTACCGCCTGTCGGCAACGCAACATCAGTCATGCCGATTGTGTTCGTAATCAAAAAGTAACGGAAATGACTTGACAACGACTCCCAATCAGTCGCAAACTATGAGATGTTTTATTCGTAAGGTACATTCCAGTCGAGCCGGGGTTCCCAATCGTACGATCACAATCGAGTGCTATCTTGGCAGGGTCGCATGTGAGCGTAAGTGACAAATGTCTTTACTAATAGTTAGGGGTTGAGTTTTTAGCCCCTCAGCAGAAAGATGCTTTAATTCCATTAAGATTTCGAAAGCCACCGCGAATTTTTTTCTGTACATTTCAGTAAATATTCAGTCTGTTAACAGTCCTATTGGCGAAATTACATAATGAATGAATCTATTTTATTGCTAATCGTGAGGCGATGCAAAGATTTCAGTCCCAATTTTTTCACTAGATACGACGAAAATTGTTGTCAAAATAGAGTCGTCGAGGTCTCTATAGCCATTCTATTGTGATTATGAGCAAATTCAGCCAACAAAGTGGATGCTTCCCGCATAAAACGCTTTGAGGTAGTGATATGTGACGGATTCTCCGATTTTTCTGTGAGTCTTACAACAGTGCCTTAGTCTGATGTCCTTTCTACGTTTAAAGGCTTTCAGGTGTGAGACGGCTAGTAGCATATGTGACTTGGTCAGAGCTCCACGCTACTAAGGTAAAAGCCGAATTGGGGAAATTGAAAAAGTTTCCACTATCACTCTGCGACATATTTTTCAATGTAGAAGAGAACTTCGAATTTTGAAATAAACATTTTATAGTTCAAACAACTAAAAATTGTGCTATTCTAAGTAGAAATGCATCAGTAGGTTTTAAAGCAGAGCACTCCATTGATATGCGTGCCTGTGAGCATAAGAAACTGAGACGGTGGGATTGTCGTTCGGGGAAGGTACGAGCAGGCACGTCACTCCTGTTTCATGTTTCCAAGTCGGCACTTTCAAAGTGGATTTATGCGCCTAGTTTTGGACGCGTATGTAAAACAACAGTGTTAACATGTGTCCCTGTCAGTCAATCTGCCAATCAGATAGGCAACCAGCTAGCTAATCCACTACCAGTAAGACGATGTGTGCTTTCCACGTTCCATAGATCTCACCATGTTCTCAAACGCACAAAAATGAAAAGGTGGTCACATTCTACTTTTGTGTTCACAAAAGTCTTAATCTTCTATTTAATTTAAAAAATACGAAGTTATTTTCAAAAATGTACCTTACTAGACACGTGCATCTAAAAGCTAATAAAATAGCCTTACAACCGCGGCCTTTTGGCCGAATTACCTGCAGTTAATTGCCAGCATAAGTGTACACTATGCTCATTGTAACTTCTGAAGTAAACTAACTTGCGTAAGCAACTGCGATTTATTACTAGTGTTGTTAAGAGTGTGGCCTTTCACTAGTATTTTGAGCAAAATGCAGGGCTTTTGAGAGATTTGTAAGGCCGTTAAAAATTTGTTTAGCTATGCATTGCATGTAGGCGCGGGAATGGGTGTTCGGCACGCTTGTGGACAATGGGGTTACTGCTTACAGACACAAAGTGTAAGAGGGTAGATCAATGATTTCATTCGACATTAACTCTTTTTGAAAGGTCCTTCTGGAACAGTTAAAATTTGTTTGGGTTTAGAGATGCGTCAAACGGAACATTAAGTACGAAATGTCCTATTTGCAGTGCAAGACGACGAGTCAAGTTGAATAGCTTTGCTTCGGAGAAATTTGGCAGTAATGAGACGAGGAGACGGGAGGAGAGACGATATGTTGGACGACAGGCGGTGAGATAAAAGCACTTGAACAAACCGACAGCGACAACAACGTCATGAGCTTGTCCACATGATGAATGGTGTTCATGGTGGCGGTGTTGACGGTGTTAACGGTATGAAAAATGACGCTTGCGTTTGAGTTACCGCGCTTGACTCACACGCCAATCTACGTGCTCGCAGCAACAACTTCCTTTCTTAGTACTTTTGCCCAGACTAACTTGAAAATCAAATTTGAACTAAAATTAACCACTTTCACAACATTTCTATTAGCTAAACTCGCCTTTCTTAAATCGCATTCTGTCTCAGCATTAGTTAATGATCCGACTTGTCCACGATCTGTGAAATATCAATGGATCTAGCACTGTTTCACTTGATCCCTAATTCACATTTCTTTGCTGCTCTGCTCCGCACTGCTAGGACCTGAGGGCAATTGAGGGCTAAACTAGAGTTCAGGTAAATTGACCTGAACTTTGACAGATTTGTTAGGTGTGCTGTGGCAATAGTTGCGCTCAGTCAGTTTGGATGAATGAAAATTAACGGGTTTTGTTGGCTGAATCGCTGCAAACAAATGAGTATCTTCGTTAAATTGCTGTCACTCAAACGCGCGACTAAAACAGTGGGGAATTTGCCGTTTTTTGTGGATTAACTTTGCCACAGCACCCTTCAAATTGCTACACTAGTTTCCCATCTGTCTAGCTTATTTTTGCTCTTATTTCGATTTATTTTAAAGCTCCAGCTTCAGCCGTAGTTTCCTTTAACACCAGTTATGGCACATTATGAATGTTCGAGCAGGCAATCCAAATTACCGACAGGATTATTGTTTGGTTAGCCAACTGAAAAATTGTGATACTTTTAAAAGGGGAATTGAAATTAATCAGTAGTGTAATGGCTATTCGAAACTGCGCGAATGATCTAATTAGACGTTTTCATTGAGGAAAAGTAAGCACGATGAATACACCGATCATTTTAAAGTCCTTTTAAAGGTTTAGCGTTAGTTACGTGAGAGGAAATCAGATAACTTGATGACCATCTGATATTGTGGTCACTGGTTAATATCACATGCATGAATGAAAACTGGCTGTCCAAAATGGCTATTTTTTCACCATCATTTATCGCTACAATTGACGATAAAAATAGTCACTAAAGCCTTTGAAAAGTAGGTAGTTTCCGCAGGAAGAGGGCTCAGTTAAATCTAGGGTCATTTTGGGCTAGTCAGACCACCTTTTTGTATGCAGACTTAGTGGCCTGACACTCATGAGGCCGTCTAACCGAACAGATGGACAGTCAATCCGTGCTAGCCCTGCTTGAGATAAGATTATGTTCTAGTAGGAAGGCAATTTGTCACTACCCCACAAGCCAGCACAGTCTGTTCTCACAGCGCCAACAACGACGTGGACTGCATTTTCAGCGTGATCACGCATAAATTAGTAGGTACCATCTCCCCTACCGGACATTTTAGCGAATGAATGCGTAGGCGGATGAGCGCCCAACTGGCCTTGATTGGACCCTGGTAGACGTTAAAGTTTTGCATCCCAATAAACCGATTAGCACTGTTAAACAGATCGCAGTTGATTTTGTGCAGCAGAACCTTCTGTAAGCTGTCTGATTAATTTCCTGGAAAACAGCCGAAAAAGCGTTTTGGATTGGTATTTTTTCGTGAGGGGCAGATATCGATTGGTAACTGACAGAGTCTTAAATTTTTTAATCATAAAAGTATGGAAGGGCTCGAGAAGAGACTTAGTGATGCTGTAACTTATCGGATGCCGGTAAAAGTTCCTGCATTTTTGATTTTGGCTCTCTGCAATGACTTGTTGAAGCTTGGATGAATCCAAAAAATGTATCACATTGTTTACAAGTCTGCTTTATAGAACGCAAGCACGAAGCCATTCATCATCAGTAGACATCATCTTGCTCTTTAATACTTTCCTGCTATTTTGATCCAGAACTAAGCTTGCTGGATGTGTTTTAAGGTTGTCTGCTCTAAGAAAGGATTTAGTGCGGTTCTAGAGGGGCAGAGTCCTCATATTAGATTTGTTGGCTGGAATATGGAGAAGATGAAGTGGATGACTCGGCAACAAAATCATCAAAGATATATCACGTTCAAGGAGGCTTCTGAGGTAGAGTTATTAACTAGAGTAAGTCAATATTAATACGTTAGGTATATTTAGTGCTGTGTGCACCCAAATCAACCAGGAAAGTTGTAAAAACTGCCACGATACGGGTTTTACACGCCTCACATGTTCAGATGAAAATATGCTGCAAAGGTAAACAATTTGTTCGTCAATTCTTTAATCTTTTAAGTGCTCATTTTTTGATTGTCGATTAGTAGAAAATGGCTTTTGTGTTGTAGCAACAGAGAGAACAAATTTACCACTGGTTATTCTAAGGTGAGAACTACTTAACCCTATTAGGCCAATCTTAATTTGTGTGGATTAAAGTAACAATTACTGCCCCTGGATTTCTTGCCTAATGTCAAGCGACGTTGGCTGAGGCCCACTTACTATAACTCTAGTGTATTGGAGACGACCAAGTTAGGAAGATCCGGAATTCGTAAAATCTGTCCTACGGAGCATGCATGCCACGTTCTCATCCCTAATCGCCTTATGCTTCTCCAAATGGTTCGCAAATTAACCGACAATGTGAGCTGCTAACAGAGGTGAAATGTTTTTGGTACAGAAGTCGGCGAAAACTCATTTTCCATCGTATGCCACGTTCCATTGGCTGTATGAATAATGATCTAGTTAAAGTGCTCGTTGTCGAGATATTTACCTGAAGGTAATGATTTACTTAATAGCTTTTAAGGTAAAGTAATTGCTCCTGATCTCTTCCATTCTTCGTCTTTTTTGCAAATTTTGCCAATTCTTATATGCCTATGCTAGTAACTGGATCATCTACACTGAAGATGGATTAAGGCTTACGGGTGGGGATGTAGGTCGATTTTCAGCTGATAGAAGAGATAACAAGTCTAGAGACATAAGCAGGGCTGCATGTAGTCACAAAATTAGCTATTTCATCAAAAAGATCGCTCAACGCGTTCGCAACTGGCAGAGTGTTTAAGTAAATTCTCAAGTTTCCTACCTGCCCCTACGTCACGAATGTAAGACTTGTTATTTAAAGTTATTAACAACAAACTGCATCAGATCATATCAAAAACAGATAATTCAAAGTTAATAAGCTCAAGTAAATGGGGTGTTTTATTGACCTTAGGAGAAATAGGTTCTATTTTTTGGAAATCAGGAGAACTAGAGTGGCAAAATTGAAAAAGGCAAAACATCTGGTCTGTGCAAACAGATTTTTTCAATAACTCTGGAATGGGAAGGAATATGTAAAATTGACTAACCAAAATTCAGGACTAACAAAGGTAGATAGTTAATTACTTACAATTATTAGAACTGCTCCAATCGATATCGGGAGGAGATAAGTTCCAAGTAATGACTCATGCTTAGAAATGAATGCTAAAACTAAGTGGCCGAAAGCTTAGGGAGCACATTACAGTCTAGTAATTTTAAGCATAGACTTTCATAATGGGTGTGGATGCAGGCGAATCTGTGCCCTATTTCATCTATTTAATTCCCCTTATTAAATAGAGTTTTTGACGAATTGTTGAAATTAATGATGGGAAGGTCGATAGATTGCATTATTCAGTCGCTGCAACTATCTCACATCTAAAGCCTCAATATTGGTTTAATCCTCCCTTCCTTTACTCTCTTCTCATCTTTTCCCTTCTAAAAAAATGCATGTTTTGGGAATAATTTGCCATCAAAGGGTGAAGAAGCGAGACATAAACATCACTGAACAATTTTCGATTTCCACTTCTCTTCATCATCCGTGAAGTCACTGCTTCTTACCAAGTAATGTCAAAAAAATAATGGCGAGTGGCTAAACAGATCGTTGCCTCAAACCGCTTACCTGACTGGCTGCCTAGTTAACTGGATGGTCAGCTTTGATGACGAGATGATGATGCGACCAAAAGTGCCATCAGCTTTGGCCGACACGGTATCAATTATGCAAGATTATTGCTTCCACTGTCACTACAACCATCACGCGCGCAATACACTTAGGTCTTTTGCCTCATTCCTTATAATTCAGTCTAATCACCATATTTGCTGAAGGTAACGAACACTTTTATCTGACAAGAATAGATGAATAGTGAGTGCATTTACAATACCTTGCCACTTCGCAATGAGGTTTGAAGTCTTTTATCACAAACGATAATTAATTTAAACCTCATATTCTGTGGTCAACTTGAGGATTTTAATCGCACCACGCTTGTTCGTTTGATCAGCGAATTATTTGCACTTTCAAGTCAATGAATTGAATAGTGCAGGCAGGACAAATTTGACAATGTATTCGCTGGCTTGAAGCGTCTTATCACTTAAAATTAAAAAAAGCTGTCTCACTTTTTTGCCAAACATACCAAAAATACAACCCTCAAATACCATCAATAGAGATTGTCTTTGTCCTATTCCATACCTGCCAATCATTTAATCGGTGTAACCATGACTGCACCCTAACCATATTTATAAAAACTCGATTGCATCCTAGATCCAGAGGATATGCGAGCATTCAATGACAATTAATTTCCCCATTAAAGGATTTTATGTAGAAATCAAACTTTCACAGATAAACTGCTTTTAATAAATTAAATCAAATCACTCTGGCTAAGATAGACTTGAAATACTTCTAAATATTGACCGTTTGTTTTATGGCAATAGCACCAACCAAAGTGTAAAAAACAAAGGTACTTTACAAAATCCTTAAGTAGAAATAAGTATCAAAGTGACTTTCCCCTCCCCAACTCCAACCCCAAGATCCACGCACGTGTATCTCGTGTGATTATCGATTTCCAATCATAAGCATTGTTGCCAATTAAGCCTTCCTGCATCTACTTCGGTGTAAAATGACCTTGGGACACGGTAAGAGGAGTTTAAAATTCTTATGAAAAAAAGCATTAAATTAATGCTTCAGAAGGTAGGCATTTTGCACACAGGAAGTCGACAGTTATTTGACACATCCGAGAGTGGATTATAGAAAATAATAAAATCGCCATTTAATTCCTTTCACCACAAATAAGTCTCAAAATGATGAAACGCATTGCCAATTAAAATGCAAAACAAACGACTGAGAGTGAATCTCCAATAAATCGTTATTTAGTCTCAACAGCAAACAAATAAACAACCAAAGGAGGCAGAAAGGAAACAGATCCACCCTTCTGCCGCTAGGCTTGTGGTTTGGGGAAGGAAGCGTGGGAGGAGGGGTCATAGATGAGAAGGGAGAAACACTCGACGCGAGAAATCTTACTGAACACGAATGGGATTTCACGCGGGTGCAAGTGAACTATGAAATATGTGGTGCAAAACCTGAGCACAGATCACGCTCTTGTGATATATTCCCATTGTGACCAGCCTGGTTGGTTGGTTGGTTGATTCGTTCAAGGCGGAAAGAACTACGATTTTTCTGCATTTTGCGCGGTCCCATAAATTTTCATCTCCCTCTCACTCCATTTCTCTCTCTCTCTCTCTCCATTTCCGTATCTCTCTTGCGCCCCTAGCCAGCCTCTGCACGCGAAGTAAGTGAAAGAAGTGGTGAGTGCTCATTTTACGGGAGGTAAGGATGTCGGAAAGCGATTAGTTTCGGTAATTTCGAGACACCAGTATAGACCTCTAGTGGACCTCAAAAGTATTTGAGAATATGGGGATCTAGTATCGATTCTACCGCATTCACATCGAAGCATAAATTGATTAATGTTAAGTGCGATGTGACCAGATCTTCATGCACACGTCATGAAGGATGGATGTTCATAGCTTAAAAGGGCATAAACAATAGGCCATAAAGGAATAAAGACAGGGAGTTATGTGTCTAAGACGACTATTGTTATCCAGCCAGGAAAGGGCAGGTACACTTGTGGCACAGATATGAACCCAATTCTGTCCCGCCACCGAGGAAAATGAACTAATAGTTAAGTGGCTTGAAATTTCTAGGATAAAATACGCGGGTATGAAGAGAGCTGTCATAGCAGCTGTCCATTATAATCATATTTCGGAGGTTTCACAAAGCCTATCATCTATTATGAAAGTTTAACCTTGTAATGCATTCTTATGTGATATTATTCCACCTGCATGATATATGAAGTGAATAATGTGAGGAAAATAATAAAACTGAAAGTTTCCTAAAAAAGCAGTGAATAAAGAAGCAGGTAAGAGACTCTCCCCTACTCACTGAAGTCAAGTCACCTTTTAATTGGGAGAATATTAGAGGAATTGGTTGTGGATATGGGATAAGAATAATGTACAATGAGTCATTTAATTGACTTGACCCCTAGACATGTCGCGTTTAAACTAATACACCACCCAGACGGTCCTGTTTGATCCATGTCCCACACCAGTCTGGCATTTTTAAGTCTCTTTCCAGAGCTTTGACGACTATAAGGCAAGAAAACTGTCAAAATCTGCTGTAAAATTACTTTAAATGTAATCCGAACAAATAAATGACTTACAAACTCTGTGTGACTGATGTGGCCCAAAATACACTTCAGTCAATGGAGTAATAACAAGGCAGTTACCCCCATCAATTACGCATCTCAATGCCTCATTCATATCACTTGATTCTCATTTAATCCTAGGGCACTTAGGGAAGTAATATATGTCTCATGCTGGCATGCAGTTAATCAGGCCTAGTAAGTAATAGTTATGATCTCACAGATGGCAAAGGCAAGGGTTGAATGACATAAGCTCGCATTAGTGTGGCTCTACCCGTGTCATCAAGGTGGACCTTAAAACATTTGTGATTAGGGCGTTCTGTCTTATGCCATGCCATTGGTTTAGTCTGAAAGCGAGCGATTAGTGCTAACCAAAAGTAAAGAAGAGCAAAGCTTTGGAAGACCACGAAATCCAATGAGAGATGTGTTCATTAGCTTTTGCAATTTTAAGAAATGCAAGGTTGGATGTAGCGTTATTGTATCAAGAAAGTAAGCCCAAGCTAAGCTTCAACTTATCAGCAAATCTTAGGGCCTAAAACTACTCGATACGATATACGATTGTGGAAATTAAGGTATCAACTTCCTGTTAAGTCCATACTGTGGCAACATTAGTCGGGACCGACATCTTAGTTGGGCATTCGGTCTTTGTAGTATAACCTCACAAATGTCAAGATGGGAGAGATGACAGATGCGAATTCAGTCGAAGGGGTGCAGACGTGAACAGGGCGTTCTGTCACAAGTTAACTGGGTTTTCCTGCTATGATAGAAATTATATTAAGGCCGTCCAGGCCCAAATTCGCTCTGGAATCAACTATCTTTGATAATTTTTCTACCGCTCACAATCGTCTCATATAATATAATCCTTAAGTTGCTGCTCCCTGCAAGAAATTTTGTTTACGAAACTGTACCAGATGGAAAGTGGACATTATTTTAACTTTCAATAAGTCTGATGGTTGTGAAAAGTAGAGATTAAGTTTACAATGCCGTTCTTAAATGTAGTGCTTTGTGCCTTCAGCTGATTCCACTGCTCTGGCACTTTAATCATTATTCTGACAAAGTTTCGTTCATTTTATGCAGGTTCACTGTACAAGATTATCCTTCTGATGGTCTCATCCGTCTGGATATATAATCTTGTGCTTGAATTTACAACACGTTGCATAAGAAAGGCATAAAGAATTTATTGCAAAAGTTGTGTTAGATTTTTTCAAACAAAAGGCGTGGTTAGCGTATGGGCTAATAGCAAATGCGACTAGAAGTAGACCTTTTGTGTTTGCCTAACCATGAATGCTACGACGGCGTGAGCGATACAACTTTTCTATTTAATGAAATTCATCGTCTCTTCTTTAATATTTATTTCCTAAAAATCCCATACAACAGGTTTGTTTTCGATGGGTCTGCAGAAAACAAATTGTAGGTCAAATGTACTGGTCAATGTCGCTATGGCGTAATCCAAGGCAAATTCATAACTGTTCTGCCACTAGGCTACTGAGTGTGGAATATTTTATCGAAAATTAAACGCCTTACTACCTAACCACGAATCTCATTCATGTAAATCTGGAAAGGGTCAGTGTTTCTCCCACCTCAGACTTCATACCCTTGGAACGAGCATATGGATTCGACAAAGACACCCTTTATTAAAAATAGGCGATAAAATGGTACGGGTACCGCATTTACATGCGCTTGCACTACTTTGCTGACTCAGGACCAATGGTCTCCCCTCGGTCACTAGGCGCGTATGTACTGATCACCTCTTGCCTGAAATTTTTAATCATGCAAACACGTATTGCAATCAAAAAGTAAAACTATATTCTGAATTAAACGGGCCTTCGATATATGTGTATTCAAAGAAATACTTTCAAGTTTATGTCGCTACATGTGATTGACATCTGTAGGCGTTATTAGGTCTATGACTCGGTACGGTTTGAGACCTTTGTAATGTGATCAAGACTCTGCATCAGACTTGGTAACGGTTGAACAGGCTCGGGCACTGTAATACAAAGTTAAAAGTGACTAAAATTTAGGAATTCTATTAGATTTTGTTAAGTCTAAAATAACTAAGTCACAGATTCAGCGATTTGTAATGAGCTGAACAGGGTTTTAAAAGGAATACATGAGATTTAAAATCTAGGTATGGTCAGAAAATGCACTTTCGATTTCATCACTGTCAAATTCAAAGAACCCGCAACTCAAATTGAGAGCATTATACTTTGGATGCATAAAATATCTGATGTCTTGATTTGTTGCTGTTGTGCTTTGTTGTCTTACTGCGAAACTGATACGTAGGCCGAAGAAATGGCCAATTTATTTGTCTTTGAAATGGTAAAAAGAGCAATTATTCTCAGACAGTAGAAAAACTATACAGAATTCTCTATTTTAAACTCAAAGAATTTGTTTGGCACACTAGTTGGTAAGACTGACCGTAGCGGTTCAGCGTAGAATGCATGCTTTAAACAACGGAGCCGGAGTAGTGCACATATGACAATTATTTCATCTATTTATTTCCCACTATTTTTTTAGAATTCGGATTCCGCCGTGGATGGATTTTCTTAATGACAGTTAGTGCCCCAAATCTTAAATTACTTTACAGCCTAATAGATTCACTAAAATGTCAAATTATTTTCGGATGATGATTTCGAAGCCGCAGTCGAATAAGAGCTTTTAGCACTTAATGTTTGGATCACTGTTAATCCTTCTAAACCTTCCATAGTGTGGACGAGATGGAGGTGGAGAAAGCGACCGCAAAGGCGACTTGGGATGAGGGAGGGTGAGGAGAAGGAAGAAGAGTGAATGTCGGTGAGGCACGGCACGTGCAAGAGGGAGTCGGAAAATTGATGTCGGTGAAGTGACAATTCCGACGCTAACTTTCACACACGCACACACATGAAAAAAGGGAGGGAGGACGCTGTTATGTTGTTGTTTTTCCTGATAGACAATACTACTACCACCTTGACTGGTCTCGCTGCTTCTATTGAAAGTCGTCCCCTGGAGTGACCGCCTAGTTGGCGGAGGTGGCGGCAGCAGAGCCTCTACTGTCTCGATAAAGCAAATCACTCCAGGATCAAGTGGATTCTTGCGCACTTTAATGCTGCAGAAAATTGCTTGCCCCTAACTCTGCATTTGTCAACAAATGCAAATCGTTTCTTAGCAAAGTAAGTTGTAAGAAAAGTGGTTAAAAATGGTATAAATGGTCTTCCACCCGACTTTTGGGCGATTATGAAGCAAAACATACGCAGCGTCCAAGAATGTTGAGAACGCGTTTTACTATGAGGATGTAGGTTAAAATTTGCAGTCATAATCACCACTTAAAATTAACAGGAAGATTTAAAAGCAATGGCAAAGCCAGTGATTTCTTGAAACCTATAAAAGCCAAATAAAATTCACTCAAATAGTACAAACAAAACCGAGTCGAGTTTTAAGCCATTTGTTCCTATTTTTATGGTAGCCTCTGAAACAAAAGTTTTTCAATTGAGTAAACATAGAACCAATGAATGCGGGGTTTTGCAGCACCCTAATCAAGAAAGCCTCTTAAGGGTGTAAGGAGCAAAAGTGAGAAAACGTAGGAATTATCAGGGTATGAATAAGCATTCATGCAAGCTATTAATATCAGCTAGGTACGCATTCGCACATGCACGCACGCACCCGACCCATAGGTTGTCAGCCAGCCACGTGCGAGATTTATCCACTTTCACGAGCCAATCACCACGCACCCAGACTGCCGCCTAAGCATGCTATTGGTTAGCCCCAATGTGCGCATGTGAGTGCATGCGGTGCGCTAATTTATGCCTTATATTGCACCACGGCCAGCAAGTTCACATCCTTTCTCATGCCACATATCGACTGGTGGGCAACCTTGAAGGAAAATAGAATGGGGTAGGAGCAGGACCGACAAATCTGGGCTCTCATTGGCGGTTGATTTATCACTCAGACTACGGATGGTGGGGGGCACATGGAAGAGGGGTGGAGAAAGGGTGGACAGCAGGTTGGCAGAGGCAATAAGCAGAGAGTGTGGAAGTAAGATCAAAGTGCTGGAGATCAAGTCGGCTAGTTGTTAGGTTGATTTGCGCTACCTATATAGACACTGGACCCCTCCGTTTCTCGCCCTCCAGCCCCATCCAGCTTGTTTTCCCACTGCGTCTACATCCGGTAGACTTGTCAAAAACCAGCCTTCCCGTGCCAAACGTAAAAAACATATATTTTAATGATTTAATTAAATTAGGAGTAGTAGAGAAACCACATATTTTTAACCCTTAGTAATCTTCATTCCATTCAGGTTGTTCCAAATTTACAACCGCCATGCACAAAAAATCCTATCTAAGCACATATTTTGCAAATTCCAATAAAACAGCTTATCCTCGAGCCTTGAATTTGGAAAGATGTTTAATTAATTGCAGTGATTCAAAGGCAGGTGACATTTGTTAAGCGCTAGCACCCTGTTGGCAGGTGGATTGTACTTAAACTTCCGTCCAGGACATTTACAATAGGAACTTGAAGAACCTTCTCATTTGCTGTACCCGTTTCTGCCGATAGTGCATTTAGACAAAAAAACACATGCATTTCGCACAATGAAGCTCTGGTCAAGGTGTTTCTGAGACGAGTCTTAGTGTGAATAAAGTTTACGCATTGATTGGTTCATTAAAACTAATCAAAAGGCCAGTGCAGTGGGCTTAGGGCTGATACTTAGCAGAATTATGAACTATACCATATTTCTTCTAAAGGATGATCATTGCTTAAACTGAAGAAGAATTTAAAACTCTAAATCTGACATAATTTAAAACTTCTAGGCTAACATTAAGATTTAAAATTGTGCATCCTTAAAGCAGGTCTGCAAGATTGCAATGTGCTGAGTATCTTAGTTTAGTGTGATTATGGACTAAAGGACAGCATTAGTACAACGAAAATGGTATCGTAAACTACTTATAAAGGATGACATCAGAATTCCACATTTTCAATTTTTTCATAATCGACAGAAATGATGTTAGGTTCGCATAAAGTGCTAATCATTAGATATTTTTGTTAAACAAATCATGTCCTTAAAGTTGGGTAAGGTGATTTATTTGTTGTAGCACATAAGATGTTAGAAATAATACTTTGGCATTAATAGCCTTAATAGACGAAAACAGACTTTATAGACTAGCTGCACTGGTAGCGAGCGTTTCGCCACCTTTCCGTCGTAACTCAATGGATGTGCATTAAGTCATACTGAATCGGCATTTGAAAGCCACACCTGATAAAAGTCTTGTGTGATTAAATTACTTTAGGCGGTCTGAATGCTGCGCAGACATGACACAAGGGCGCAGATGAAAATAGGTTGTCTAGGTGGATGATCTGTCACGGCGCCCAGGCCGCAAGACACAAATCAGCACAGGCATATGCACATACAAATGGTTTTGGTATGCGTGTGAGGGAGGGAACGAGCTAGTGCGCGCATATCAAAGTGATTGATTACGTCGCATTTTCCAGACACCGACACACAACTTCAAAGCGCCATCGCCTTGGCCCTTTTCATCTGCCATCACCACCGCCACTGCTACCACCGTCGGTCACCATTGTCACTAGCTCTAGCGACGATATGATTTATCAATCTACCTCTCCACCCCACCCGTCGACTTCCTACTCATATTATTGAACGCTGACACGTTATTGACGTGTCTTTGTTCATGCTTATCTAATTTATTTTGACCAAGGAGACAAAATATGATTCTTTTTAAAACTCGGGTCCCATATTATTAAATGAGGGCCTTCGACTCATCAAATAACTAATAATTTTCTAGATTAAAAGCGTTGGTGATGCAACACTGGCGCGATACCTTTTTCGTGGTTCTGTGCCTTACTCCAACCAAATTTTACTGTCGCTTGCACTTGAGTGAAGGCAGAAACAGATGAAACGCGGGATGCTGTTGTGCGTATGCGGCAACCTTGAGCCCAAAAGATTGGAAAAATTATGCGGAAAATTTTAGCAAAACCGTAGTCGCACTATTTTTTCACTCAAACGAATATAAATTTCACATTGAGAAAGTAGGCAAAAGCTTGTCTTGCTGCCTAAATTAACCTGAAGTGGACAAAATCATGGAATAAACAGAAGAGATTTTTGTAAAGGATTGAGTAGTTACGTCCCATTTGGCTAAAAAAAGACATTTCACTTGCTAACTAACCATCATAACGAAACGGGACCTTATCCCATAATGATGATGGCATAAATTTTCTTACGATAAACTTAATTTTGAGTGTTATTATAGATGGCTGTTAAACTCAAGTGGCCGCTTCCCTGTATATTACCCCTTTTGCTAGTGGCACTACAAATTTTACATCCCTGGTAGCGTCGCCAGCAAATCTGCAAAGTGCACAACCCATTCACGTCCATTCATCCTAGAGGCCCTATTTTCCCACCCAAATGCCATCGCGTACGCATTTGATTTATCTGGACCTAAATCCTTCCTATCCATTGTGTGGTATGCTCCCGTGTTGTAATGACAAAACCATTTGTGGGGAATTACACGCCCTTGTCTGTGGGAATTATTGGACTTGTCTCACTGTTGAAAAACTAACCTTTCCTTAAACTGGACATGCATTTATGAACAAGGCGTGCGTGGGATAGATTTGTCCTAATTTTTTAAACTGAGGAGGGATGTGTGGTTTTACTTCACAATCTTGCGATACGGTAACGGTGGCAACTACCGATTGCCTAATCAGCAATTGCATTGGTCAACAGGTAGTGCAGTGGGTTAAATACCCTCAAACAATTATTACCTCATTTACTTGCCATCTGAACATATGTTTTGGTTCTCGAATAAGCTAGCTAATGCTTCCTCTTTGATAAAGGAGAGAGAAAATAGGATGTATGATACCAATTGTCACTGTTTGCTTAACCCAACGCTCACTTTTCCTTTACATGTCAAGGAAACGTGGATGTGTGCATGTATGCATTTATGTAGGTATGTGTGTGTACGGATGTATGTATGTACAAGCGAGGGAACACAATGATATACGATGTCTGGTTTGTGCACAGCACACACAAACACACGTCAAACGACCACACCGTCATTGTCATAAGAGACAGGAAGTAGACACAAATACGCACACACACAAAGCTAGTTGCAATAGATCAAACGTCTGGCCAAAATGACATGAGTTGTGGCGCATAGCAAGAATGCATACATGAGTGGTGGATTCCAAGTTGTGCAAATGAAGAGTGACACTATTTGATGTTCCGAATTAGAATCCATTCATTTAGGTGGATTAAAAGTACAAACCATCCACTGGTTAATCAATTGAGTATAATTCGAACAACACCACAGAATTGGCAGAAATTAAGCCCTTTTTCGTGTTAACTGGATTACTTACTGACATTTACTGATCAAAACACTTTATTGAATAAACCACTAAAACCGTCTCTGCAATAAATCTCTTGGAAAGCAAGTCGGAGAGTAGCTTAGCTATTAGCGTAAAAAGTAAAACTTTTTCTGCGCAGTCCTTGTCTCTTTTCCCTGGCTGTTATTAACACTCTCTAATTACGTACGCATCAGTTGTCCCAACAATATGCAGGTGATTCAAAGTATCCACAAGGCAAAAACGGGCTCCGCACAAGTAAATTTATATCAAATCACCATAAAATTCCTTTTGTCAGATTCTCATAATAAGAGGTTGTGCCTTTTTTAAGTCTGACAAATTATTCAACGGAGCTGAAACCTCGTTCCTTACAAACACTGTATTACAGCATTAAAAGAGACTCGACGCTAAGTAAAGGAGCCATCATCAAGAGTACAAAGCCTCATTTTTTAATTAAATACTACAAACCCATTGTGATTAGTAACCAACAATCAAAATAACTTTTAAAATAACAATCTGACCAGATGACAATCATAATGAGACGGCGTTTGCTACGGACATTTAATATTATCTGCTAATTACAAAAAACTACGGCTCAAGTGGCACAGCGCAAATCATGCAACAGCTTCTTACCTTATTAATGATTAATGAAGGCGCAAAGGAGACGCCACTGATGTCAATTTCTGTTTGTTCCGAATTGGTAGACAGAATGCCTACTACAATAATGAAGAAAACAAAGTAGAATAAGAACCAAAAAGCCTTACTTGAAGCAGGATGGAGATGAAGGAAGAGGAGGCAAATTTGAATGGAGATACCCCTTTAAAGGCGGAGGGAAATTTCAGAATGAGAAACTCCTGTTCCCAACTGACGGAATGCGTTTATCTTCAGCTCCTCCTGCCGCCACCACCAGCGCCAGCATCACTTTTAGCTTCTGAGCTTTGAGGAGGCGTGAAAGTTAGGTTGTGATGTCGGTGCTCTGACAACTTAGCCAAGTCCTATCCCGTCTGCCTGAGGCAGTTAACATGTCCGATTTTTTCGTTCAGCTACTGTTGGTGCTGCTTCTGCTTGCTTCTCTTCAACTTTCTCTCCCTCCTTTAAGTCGTTCTGTCTTAAAGGGGAGAAAAGGAGTAAATATTTCGGCTTTTTGACATTTTCTAGCGTTTACGCAATCCCTAAATGTCGCTGTGGATAGGAGCAAACATGCATTCATGTGCACATATGTGTACACACACACATCTCCAACGTTGATGTCAGATGGTCAAACTATCGAGAATTTATCTTTTCCTTTACCCACGATTTAGACCTTAATTACAAACCAATTTGCTCCTTATGTCTTCTCACTGCTCCCCTTAGTAAGAAATCCATGATATTTACCCATCCCCGTTTTATTGCGCTTATAACAGCTATGCCTTCTTTATTCTAAGAAAATGACTAGATTTGGATTTAAAGCCCGTCTAATGGCCTAGAGGGTGTGGCTTGAATTACCAACTTTTGCACGTTCAATATCAGTCGATATTTTGACTTCTGACAGGTTAAGAAGTTACCCTAAAGTAGTTATTTATCAGGCGATATTTTATGGTGAGAAACTCTGCCAACTCACCACTTATTTGCCTTAGATTTACCATTTACGGAACTAATGGATGCTCATCTTGACAATAGGGCGGACCGAATTATGATAACCTCCTTCCACTCGTTTAAAATTAGCAACGGTTTCCCAAGTTTCATTACAACTGAAAGCTCTAGTTTTGTTAGAACATCATCTACTCAATTCAGATAAGTTTATTTTGCTTGTCAGGAGTAGATCTAACAGAGTAATAAGAAGTGTGGTGGAGTTAAACTGCCAAAATATTTTGTTTATTTTTTAAGGTGCATGGCCCAACAATTTTTCCATCTTTAAACATCCGTTTCAAGCAGTAACTGATATTATATGCACTTTACGAAAGAAATGCACATTTTTGGGAAGTTCTATGATAACTTCATAGAATATCATACATATTAATCTGATTTAAAGGAATTCATAGTCAGAGGTGTGTGCAAGTAATCATAGAAATTCAAAAATTGATTTTTTAGAATATATTTATTGAGAGGAAAGAATGAAGTAATACAATGGCTTTGAAGATGCAAGAATTTTAAAAGTAATGTTGCATTTGTTGTATTTGTTTCTTTAAGTTTTTTCAAACATATACACATCAAGTAAGCGATGTTTAAGAAAAAGCCCGTTCACAATTAGCCGTTTGCATAATAGCATTGGAAGTTTAAAACACATGATCTCTACATAGTTTTGAGGATTTACTCCCCTAAAATTATTAAAAGGCATCTGCAATTTGACCAGCAAAAACTTGTTTGCCTTTTTAAATGCACTACAATTAAGTTCATTTAATTAACTTCCGAATGTTGATTTTTTCTGTAATCAGGTCATGTAATGCGTGACAACAATGAGCATATGTGAGTTTGCCTATTTTTCTTAGGTCGACTCAAGTTCCAAAGGCAATGAGACAGAATAACTAGTGCGTTTTGTATCAAAGAAATGCTTTGCTTTTTGTTATTCCTTTCTGATTATCTCAAAAAAGCCAATGAAAATTAGGGAGGGAGGAGGGAATGACAAGATGCACCCGAGATTGTGCCAGTAATTTTTCTTACTTTTTGCTCCCTCACTCATCCACCCTCTTACTAGTCATTAGCATTCAAAAGCAATGCGTGAAGTGGCAGACAAGAAGGCAGGCAGTCGGGCAGACAGGCGAACGACATTCAGAAGAGGGGCTAAGGGGCATTTATCATGACTGCAGGTAGGCAAGTAGGCAGGTAGGTGTTCGGTCGGCTCGTCTAAATGTCACGTCCACGAGCAGATATCAGGATTGGTGGGAGTGATTGATTGCCTCTTGGGTTCGAACTCCACTTTGAACTACTTTGGCATTATCAACACCATCAACATTATTGGGATAAATCCTAGTCATTACATCTAATTAATCAGTTTAGTGATAACCACAGAACGAATGGAAGTCATCTCATGGAAGCTCGAAAATCAGTTAGCCACAACTTATTTGTAATATTATACTTTGTTAAGGTTAAGGAAGAAATATGTTACTATGCATTGCATTTATCTGTTTGTAACATCTAGACTAATGAGTATCATGTCGAGTCACATAATTCTGCAATAATTAGGAAAGCCTCCTCATTTTGCCAGTCTGACTAAGGCTAATTTTTCAGACAGCTTAAAACATTAGTTTGAAAATCTACTTTGAGGGATTGTCACATTGCATCCATAAATGTTTGCTTACTGTTATGCAATACACGTGACCCATGAGTGGTCGAATGCTTATTAGAGCTCTCTGCGTAAACCGTTATGGAGAGGGCTCCCAAAAAAAGTGCAAAAAAGGATTAAGCAACTGCTGGTCTCGGTTTTCGAGCTCTCTATGGCTGAAATTCGACACCACTAACCTCCGAAAGGAAAATGTTGGTGTCAAAAGATGCATGCACCCACTTGTCATTTCCGAGTATAGATATTTATGCAGGAATCTAAAGCAATATAATCGTTTCTGATTGCGTTTACTAAAATCCAACCAATTTAACCGATTTTAACTAATTTTTGATCTTCGTTAATATTTTAAAAGCAGCGCGCAACAAATAGCAATTTAACAGAAAATGGTAGCCAGGATATTACTAAAACCGAGATCGTAGTGAAATTTAAAAAAATAAGTTAAATTCATGTTGAGCAGTGCATGGCGCTTATGGACAAAACGAGGGAAGCCATGAAAGGTAATTCACATCTTTCGATGTCAAAAAAATATTTCTCTTTACACATGATTAAAAATTTTAGCTCGATTTTACCTCCCCGACTATGACATATGACCTATACACATGACTAGGATATAAACAAGGCATTGAAGTTGTTTATTTAATAATGTACGTTCATGCTACTCAGTTGAAAAGCAGCAGCATTCCATAGTCCTTCGCTCTGTCTGAGAAGTAATAGCCCCTGTCTATAACCCAAAAGCGTTGAAGGGGTCCAGGTATTGTAAAATTGATGATGCCCATTTGATAGGTAAAAGTAAATCAGAGGTTGTCAGTCCTTTTATGCAGCGCGTAACATTTCCGTTTCACCCACGCACTGACTGAAAGATTGTACATATTATTTATTTAGCCATCTATCTATCTATTTATTTCCTGATGCCTCAGCATTAAACAATCCCCTCCTGCATGGGCATTCTGCTGGCTCCCTGTAAAAATCGTAGAGCCTTTTAGACTACCGCTTTCTCAAGCAAGCAAAAATGCACGCAGTGAGTCACACGGTGTCTTCTCACACCGTCTTCCTGCCATCCACCCTCTATCCTCCCGCTATCCATCTTTCAAATACTCTAAATGCTTTCAACGCTCCACGATCCATATTCTTCAATCAATTACCCTAGCATTTATTTTGCTGCAAGTACCACAAAATGGCGAGCTAAACCTGACATTAATAATGTCCTGATAATTAGTGGAGACATTATGAATGGCTTTCTCCCCGTACATGCTTCGGCCACTTTAAAGGGGATGCAACCATTGCGTGTTGCATTGACGAATACACTTCATCCACCACAATACATCAACAAACATTTATGATTTAGTTCGGACAACTGAGCTAAATTAATCTATGTTGCTGCCAAGAAGAGCTAAAAATTCTCACTTCAGACACTGATCAGGCTCGAAACCCCGTATTACCAAATGCATAAACTTTTTCATCATTCAGTAGATATTTAACCAAGGTGAGTACTCCTACCAGACTTACCTCACATTGATGAAATGCTTTTCAATAGGTAGTTCAGCTTGGGAAGACAAAACGGTATTCAAAACTTCATCATCCTCCTCATAAAACATTCTTCTCATGCCCACTTCAAGCACCACACATGAGGTGAAGATGTCAACATTTTGCAAGTGGAGCAACGGAAACGCCTCCCAGGAGAAGAGGGCATGGAAAATATTTGGCAGGTGAACGAAGATAACACATGCATCTGTGATTCATGCTCGTGATCTTTCACCTCTCCCCTCGCCGTCTCACTTCACCTCACCCTGCCCCATCCGCCCTTGCCTTGCCTCGCCTCGCCTCGCCTCGCCTCGCCTCGCCTCGCCTCACCACACCCCACCTTCACTTCACTCCCCAACCTGCTCGCCTTCCCTCACCCTTTCTCAAGTAGAACTTCAAAGTTGACCTCGTCACTAGTGGTGGTGGTGGTGGCAACGACAAAGGCAGACGTGGAACTTGCTGTTTCTGCATGCGTTGCTTGCTGTGCCGCACTGTGTAATTCCATGCAATGGCGTGGCATGCCTCGGCATCCCGTGGCATGACTTGGCATGGTGCTCTGTTTTGAGGCTCCGCTCTGGGTTACGCCATGACAAGATAGCGCGAAGCATGATGTCTGCGCAATTCGCCCTGATTAATTGCTCTATTGATGCTTCTCACGGTAGTGGTCGGGTGAACGGTGATGATAGAGATGAAGAAGAAGATATGAATGTGTGTGTTTATTGGAAGAGTTCACCCAGATAAGGAGAACGAGATAAGTGGAGTGCTTGCAAGTGCACTGACTTTACATCAATTCGGTCAAATTGCTGCTTAATTTCCTTCTTTCGTCAATTCGCCTGTTGGCATATCTGGGCTTCCTGTGACCAGATCAATGTGCTGCGATGTTCTACGGAAACAAAAAGGCAACATCCGACCTGCACATTGCTTTGCCTTTCAACACATAAATCAATGCACGTGATTCCATTCCCATTCGCACCCGTCCTCATGACTGCAGATCCACGCAGGCTGCATGGAGGACTTCCCATCACAAGGTCTACAATGCGTGTCGCACACATTCGTTGCCTTGTGGCTTTCCTCAGTATGTGTGGCTTCCAATGCATGGCATTCAAATAGAGTCGACCAGTCAACTTCACCTTCCTGGTTGTCTGTCTTCTTAGTTGTCCGCTTGCTTGCAGCCAACCAGGGTGGGAGCGCTCCTTTCAAAGGATGCGCTGTTCTCACAAACAAGTCACACATCTCCATTAAAATTGCATCCACCACACCAGTATCTCCGACGACCTGCGACGATCACTGCCACTCCACACAATGCAGCCAGTCAACACCAACTACTGTGCAGGACGATAGTTGAACAGCTATGTCAACTTTAGCACAAGGAAAAGTGGCTGACGAAGGCGTCTGACTTGCTGCAACTCAATCATCTTGAGTTGTGATGGGTAGCATCGAAATAGCAGTTCCTCCAACTAGTGCATTACCGAAGTCCAAGTCTTGATATTTTATAAATTGGCGTATCCTGCTGTATTGAGGCAGAAGTTAGCAGAGTAATTTTCGGCCTTGACGGGGCAGTCGCCTTGCTAAAGGAACGGGATTAAGACAGACGAATCGATGGCTTAGTGCCTCCAATCTCACTCAAGCTGACATTGTCAACACGCCTGCCAGATAGTCATACTGAGGAGTGACATTCGAATGTCTACACAAAATGCATAATGACCCCACCTCCTACATTCTACCTTCTGCATTCCACAGTCAGTGCATCACGTAATCAACCAATCTTCCATGGTATGTGCATGTCATATTCATGCTGGTCTACAATGTGAGAATGCGGAGTCACGAAAGTGGCAGTCAATTAGTCGGTCGGTCTGTCAGTCGCTCGGTCGGTGAGTGTGTTGTGAGACTGGTGCAGGATGGAATGCGAGCCTTTGTGGCTTGTATCGCACTCTATTTCGTCTCGAAGCATGCATCCCAAAGCTGACTGGCTGATGAAGGCTATTTCGCAGAGTTTGTTGCCTCGTCTCGTCTCGCCTCGTCTCGTCTCACCTCACATCACCTCATCTCACTCGATGACATATGAAACGCCACGTGTTGTGGCCAATCTCTTTCACCTGTATGTATGCATGCATGCATGCATGTATGTATGCATATATATATATATATATGTGTGTGTGCATACATGGATGTATGCATACATGAGTGTGTTGTGTCGGGTCGGGTTGAGATGTCATTCACGCAGGCTGTAATGATTTCGCACAGCTCAGATGGGACATGACACTTTGACTGAGTTGCATTTACGCAATTTCACTCCATTTGTCTGCAGACGCCAAACTGAACTGCACATTTACCGATCTTCACCCTTAACTCCGTTTATTTTTTTCATTAAGTTTGGATTAAACATTAGCTTTTGTAAATAGATGGTCTTGCACTTCTTTATATCCCATGTACAATTAGCATTCGACATTGCAAACTTACCTTATATTAAACAATTGGATGAGTAACTCCTAAGTGTAACATTTTTCAGGCTAACTTTGCGGTGCATAAATTTTGTTTATCAGCAAAATACTTTTAATTTTATCTAATCGTTTTAAGACCACAACGGACTTTTTTGAACACAAAATAAACTTGATACCTTTGACACTTCTGGAACAGGAAAGGGGTTTATTTTAGCCCACAATGACTTACTGCCTTAATTTATACTATTTGTAATGCATGTTGTCACATGTGATAGCTATTGCTTCTCATTTTACGGAGACATAATCCACTGAACAAGTGCGCAAGCAGTATGGTGAAGCAACAGTTTTTATCACCTAGCAAGTCGCTAGAAGAAGGGATAAACAGGTTATGCATTTTTCCACAGATGTTTGTTTCATTCGATATTCATTAACTTACCGATCTATTGGAAATAAGAAGTGATGCAACTACTCAACTGAGATGGCATGCACACTGTCCGTCTGTTTATTCGGCTATTTTGGCACCCATTTTTGCTCGATTCTCCTCCTTCTTCCTCTCCGCCCATTTCACCCTGATTTATTTTGAACACGAGTAGTTGTATGCACTTGTGTTCTAGGCCACTGAACGTCGGATAGTCCGACAAGATAGGCGAAAAGGAAGCAAGGGTAGTAAAAGGGTACCTTTGATCTATCCTTTTACTCTCTCTCCCCCTCCCACTCCAATTCTGATGCTCAGTTTGAAGAGGGGACCAGCAAGGCAAGCCCTTTCGCCTTAGTGAATGCCCAAAGATAGTAATGTTGATGACAAATATTGCGCAAGAGACCCGTTCGAGTCAGAGACAGGCTGCGCAAGATAGATGGATTGTAGATAGGGTAGGAACAGGAGCGCAGGGACGGCTATTAATGCTTCTGCAAAGATTTATTTCTTCACCTTGACGGTTAACACTGTCTGCCAAGAGGAACTTTATACTACTTCAAAACAACCTATCTATAATTAAATTTGACATCTGAAACTTGTTTTAGAGTCATTACTTTAAGAAGCAAAATCACCTCTTAACCCATGGGCAATTAGCAAGGCGCTAATAAATGAGATTGAATGGAATGACTCTTGTTAACAACATATCAAGAGCAACACAGCAAGAGCCTTTTTGTGAAAGGTCTCTCAACCCACTACTTTTGGATAACCCCAACAGAATGTTGAAATTATGTAGCCCTTCTCCAGGTTTTTTCCCTATGGCAAAACAGTAGGCAAACATGTTAAAAAGTGTATTCCGATTACATTCGATATGGCCCTAGAGGTGATGCAAAGATTGGAAATTCTTAGTGAAGCCTGATTTTGATGAGTCCACTCTTTTACCCTTACCAAGATGGTGGTTCTTGCTGCAGAAAAAGCAATCATTTAACAATTTTGGAAGACAACAAATTTGCAGATATCTAAGATTGGATCCAGTCTCTAAAAGTATAATGATGATTTTGTCGATAGTTTTGGATCCAATGGGTAGATATTTTTTTAGAAAGTAGATAAAATCGACTGCTATTTTTTGCGTTTAAAGTTGCGTAATTGTTTTACACAGCCAATTGCTCAGCCAAACAATTAAGAATTCATTATTTGAAATTTCTAACAGTCTTAGTTTATATGCCATCTCTTTGATCATTCTAAGAAGTCGCAGCGACAATAATTGATTGTATATTATAAATAGGAGCAATGACATCTCTTTTTGCCTTTTGAAATGAATCCTTTTAGGTGTACTTTCAGTAAAATGCTCCAGTGGTGAACCACTAAAGGTGAGGCATTCCACCATGTACAAATTGAAAGTTAGTGGGTTTTTTAGTTCTAAAGCACCAAAAAGCTCATTTATCTTTTATAACTTTAAGGTGCTATGAAAGTCTCACCCACTGGCTATATCTTAAGTGATGTTGTGAGGTCTATCGCAAATCAACGATTTGATTTCCATTCAGGTGATGGCTTCTACCATAAAACAAAATGTCATAATGAGCATATTCGTTCTGATTACTCTTTGAATTGCTGTCTAGATGATCCCATAAAGAAGTAGCATCAGTAACCACAGCAAAAGAGGTCCAGCATCCAGCCAAAACTGGAACGATGAGAGAAAAAAGAATCTCATTCGCGCAATCACATACATTTACACCCTCAGCTGTCGAAACGCTGTCTTCCTTCTTTCTTTCTAACTTCCCCCGGAACCAGCAACAACAAAATGTGTATTTTTTTCTTTTCTCCAGCATTCCCTCTTCTCACATCACCCTGTGTATGTTTTTACATCTTCACCCTTCAAATTGCCCCCTTTCCACCGTCTCCTTTGCCATCAACACCTCCGCCCCGCCATAAGCGTCTACTAACTTTTTGACCGAATTGGCGCGTGCGCGTGCTGTCGAGATTGGAGCAAAATTTCAACGGGCGATTTTTTGACGCGGGTTTCAGGCCACCAGCTTAACATCGCTCATCCGTGTTGCTGTCGAAACATTGTGATAGTCAGTCTTCACGCACCCATGTTAAAAATATTTGCGTTTTGACGACTGCTGGCTATGATGAAATTGTCAGAGTTTAATTCGATGGCTCACAAGTGATCCCACTTATGTATTAATAAAGCAGGAGACATGTGGACAGTACGGCACTGTCCATGCTCACTTCTTTAGTTCACTTAACGTAGTGAGCTAAATTTAGCTACTCGATAGGAACTGGAACTAAAAGACTACAACCAATCACCACAGGAAGATTTCTATGGAGTTTTCGCAGAATTTGATAGGTTTATCTTTCTGTGGGCATTTAAAAAGCCGTCCATCCATTCGTGATGCTACAATGTATTGTTCTGATAGCAAGTTCAGGTACTTTGTTCCCTTATAATCAGTTTGGCGAAATTCCATTAGTGTAATTCGTGAAGGCCTTAGCTTGCGCACATTTCCGAAATTAGGTTGATTATAAAAGCAAATAGAAGGACTAAAAAAACTGCAAGGAAGGTGGACACTAGATCACAGAGAATATAAAAGTAATGAATAGTAATGCATCGCATCACAACGAGTCTCATTCAGCTACATTAATTTAATGGCAAAAATTACGAATGACCGCTTAGACTTTAGTGCTTGTGTATCCTTGATTATTTGCAGTAACAAAGGTCAATGATAATTAAATAGGTTGTTGGTGCTCTATTTATAAAAATTGAAAAATAAAATTGGAACGTGGAACTCCAACTGGATAAATTAGTGAATTAAAAATGTCTTTCACCGAGTCAAGTGAGCAACAACTAACAGCTGATGTTTGAAAGTGCGATGAGTTGTTTTTAAAGAGGTACAAAATGGCTGTCAAATTTAGCTTTTTAACAGTATGTAGCACAAAACATTCCCACGAAAAAGTCCTTGTTTACTCGCCGAGGGAGCACGGAAACGAGCAAAAAGCTTTGTGACACCGAGATGATAATAATTTAAACGGAAACGCCAAAGGAACACCAGATGTCACGCTCAGATATCACCTCTTTTGCCTCTTATTTTTTCATCTAGCTTCGCGTTTTCCGCCCTCATTTCCATCCTCGGTAGAGATGTAATCCCAGAGACCGGTATTTTTTCATGCACCCGAGAAATCGCGTCATTTTTGCCTAGGTTGAAGGCTACCCCCTGTCCCAACTATCAAGCATTTCCCGAGACTCGATTAACCTCTACCTCACGATCCTCTTTTGCAGTTCCCTGTAGGCAGCTGCATTTGATAACTCTACTCAATTAAAAACCGCGAAAATCGACTTTTATAATTATAAAGGGTAAAATTTAAATTAAAGAGTAATTATAGGCATCAGAAGCTAGTCAGGAGGAAAAGGGAAGGTAGACTTCGGAAAAATTCACCCTGTCAGACACAAACTGGACCCCATTCCCTTCAACTCTCTCACCTACCGATTTTGCTGTTAATTTTTTTCAAATTTTTGACATACACGCATACATGCACAGTTATTTGTGAAGAGAAGGTGTCAAAAGTAGAGAGTGGGAGAAGGAGAGAAGGTGAGTGTTTATGTACGCTGCATGCCTGTCTGAAACTGCAATTAAACAACCACTGGCCCCAAACAATCCGCGTCAGACACGCTGCTGCAGCCGGGGTGGGGCCCTGGGTGAAAGGATGATGGAGAGGGGGGGGGGGACCTCGTTGCCGTCATTTGTCAGAATACCGCCGCCACCGCCACGAGAGGGAAGTGTGCGAGAGCGGATCTAGAGAGGGAGCGAGAGCGAGCGAAGATAAATGGGAATTCGTCAGTCGGTATTGTGACAGGCACAGCAGCACAACTGAATACAACTAGTTTTCCCCTGCGCATAACTTTCCCTCCCTCTCTTTCACTTCCTCTTTCTATCTCTGCCCCTTAGCTTGTTTAGGATTTGCGCCTCCAGGGCCTCTTTTGTAAAGGAATGCTAAATTTCTCAAGAATTGTTTTGCAATCTGAAAGGAAGTGGTGTAACTTGTAAAGATTAACTAGGGATATGGACTTGGCGTCAACGTAATTTTAAGTTTGTTGAGACAAGGCCCGAAAAACCACAGAGTTTAAAAAACCGTTTTCAAAAAATCATGTATAGTAATAAACTGTAGCCATTGAAATGTGGCGATGACGAAGTGCATACTAATGACTCGACAACATAGTTATAGAAATTCAGCGAGCCTAATTAGTTATTGAATTAATTTAATCAAATAGAAAAATAGACTTGTATTTATGAATTAAGTAAAAAGTAAGTCGCAATAGCAGAAGGTGTGAAGGAGGACATAGCACTGGTTCTCAATGCTGTTCTGCTACAGTCATGAAACATTGTCATTGTGAAAATGTCACGAAACTTGAGTATGTTAAAGTACATACCAACGATGTTTATTCGTGTTTGAATGATATGCCATGATAATAAAGCAACAGCAATTTTCGATAAGACCAGTGTTTAAAGCCAAAGATCCGGAGGCCTATTAGGATTCAAAAGAGATCTTCCTTATAATGAGCAAAAAGGATGAAAAGTACACGCTTCTTCCCAAAACTATTGCCAAACATTGCTACTGGTCATAAATCCAGTGGCAATTTAATTTGCTAATAGTTTTACTACATTTTAACCGTTTTATTATTTTAGCTAAAATTAAAACAAGCCAATTTGTTTATTCGACTAATAAAATTGGAGCATTCAAGAAGACTAGGATTACCCTACATTGGTAAATTCTAACGAGTCATGATGATTGCCACTTCAAAGGTTTTCTTAATTTGAAAATGAATAACATTTAGCAAATTATCATGGCATAAATGGTGACAGTAAAATTAAGGATAAAGTTGTTTCAAGTGTCGCATATCCGAGATCTATTGGATAGTTGTATTCAAACGGCAGCCTCTTCTTAAAGCACAAATGGTTCCCTCTAAAGCTTGAATAAGCATTCAATTGACACATTATCTTGCTTTGTATTTTATCAAGACAGAACAGTAAAAAGAATCACTACGAGTGCACAACACATGAAGTTAACTTCAGTCGTTGAAAAAGAACAACCAAGAACTTCATCCAATTTCCGGTAGAGCCTGCTGCAATGATTTGTTATGACTTGTAGAGACATGTCGAACGCATACGAATGACACATATCTATGTATTATAAAGCATAGACATGTGTAGGTCTGTCGGTTATCTGTTGTGCTTTTTAAGCATTTCCAGTTGTCTGTTTTGAGAATTCAAACTCTGTTTTCCGTAAAAATTTTCTGGGTGGCATTTCAAAAAGTGGAGCAGCAGAGCACACCACTAAGAATCGGAGATACTCAAAAGTATATGACTCACGTCAAGGATGACTTTCTGTTCCTGATAAAGAAGAATTGCTCATTTTTACTTGCAGATTGATTAGAGGTTTGCGTGCAAAATTGATTGATGAAACAAGTGATCGACAACTACGTCACATGAGAGGATCAAATGGACGCCACCATCATCAAGGGGTGATGATAGCCTTCATTGACTATCAGTTTTGTCTTCCATTCTGATTGGAGAGTTATAAGAATGCGCCAAAAGTGGATGTGCGCATCATTGGTTGTCTACTAACGATGAAACCACTCATCATCCGAAAGTTCCATGGCACTAACCTCCCCATACTTAGAAGGCTATGATCGCTTTATTTGGCACCCAATATGTGGATGCTTTCAACAAAGGTTGTTTATTTGCTGAAGGCAAAACAATTGGGGCAGTAAATTTTCTCATATTTCCTAAACACTTGGAAGGTGTGCAAAATTATCTGAATAGAATTTTGAATAAAATAAGCACCCGGGTAATAGAATCAGACATGAGAGCCAAATAATCTTTCTGTTTTTATGTGACCTAGCAAACTTGACTCAACGCCATCCATTTGGTCTACAAAAGCTCTGTTAAAAGAATAACTTTCGGCTTTGTAACATTTAAAGACACAAGCATTTTCAAAGTGCATAAAATTTCTAGCCTACAATTAAATCGATTTATAAATTTGGAATTTTTATTAGTTGCCAAGACGAAATAAACGGAGTTGAGGGTGAAGATCGGTAAATGTGCAGTTCAGTTTGGCGTCTGCAGACAAATGGAGTGAAATTGCGTAAATGCAACTCAGTCAAAGTGTCATGTCCCATCTGAGCTGTGCGAAATCATTACAGCCTGCGTGAATGACATCTCAACCCGACCCGACACAACACACTCATGTATGCATACATCCATGTATGCACACACACATATATATATATATATGCATACATACATGCATGCATGCATGCATACATACAGGTGAAAGAGATTGGCCACAACACGTGGCGTTTCATATGTCATCGAGTGAGATGAGGTGATGTGAGGTGAGACGAGACGAGGCGAGACGAGACGAGGCAACAAACTCTGCGAAATAGCCTTCATCAGCCAGTCAGCTTTGGGATGCATGCTTCGAGACGAAATAGAGTGCGATACAAGCCACAAAGGCTCGCATTCCATCCTGCACCAGTCTCACAACACACTCACCGACCGAGCGACTGACAGACCGACCGACTAATTGACTGCCACTTTCGTGACTCCGCATTCTCACATTGTAGACCAGCATGAATATGACATGCACATACCATGGAAGATTGGTTGATTACGTGATGCACTGACTGTGGAATGCAGAAGGTAGAATGTAGGAGGTGGGGTCATTATGCATTTTGTGTAGACATTCGAATGTCACTCCTCAGTATGACTATCTGGCAGGCGTGTTGACAATGTCAGCTTGAGTGAGATTGGAGGCACTAAGCCATCGATTCGTCTGTCTTAATCCCGTTCCTTTAGCAAGGCGACTGCCCCGTCAAGGCCGAAAATTACTCTGCTAACTTCTGCCTCAATACAGCAGGATACGCCAATTTATAAAATATCAAGACTTGGACTTCGGTAATGCACTAGTTGGAGGAACTGCTATTTCGATGCTACCCATCACAACTCGAGATGATTGAGTTGCAGCAAGTCAGACGCCTTCGTCATCCACTTTTCCTTGTGCTAAAGTTGACATAGCTGTTCAACTATCGTCCTGCACAGTAGTTGGTGTTGACTGGCTGCATTGTGTGGAGTGGCAGTGATCGTCGCAGGTCGTCGGAGATACTGGTGTGGTGGATGCAATTTTAATGGAGATGTGTGACTTGTTTGTGAGAACAGCGCATCCTTTGAAAGGAGCGCTCCCACCCTGGTTGGCTGCAAGCAAGCGGACAACTAAGAAGACAGACAACCAGGAAGGTGAAGTTGACTGGTCGACTCTATTTGAATGCCATGCATTGGAAGCCACACATACTGAGGAAAGCCACAAGGCAACGAATGTGTGCGACACGCATTGTAGACCTTGTGATGGGAAGTCCTCCATGCAGCCTGCGTGGATCTGCAGTCATGAGGACGGGTGCGAATGGGAATGGAATCACGTGCATTGATTTGTGTGTTGAAAGGCAAAGCAATGTGCAGGTCGGATGTTGCCTTTTGTTTCCGTAGAACATCGCAGCACATTGATCTGGTCACAGGAAGCCCAGATATGCCAACAGGCGAATTGACGAAAGAAGGAAATTAAGCAGCAATTTGACCGAATTGATGTAAAGTCAGTGCACTTGCAAGCACTCCACTTATCTCGTTCTCCTTATCTGGGTGAACTCTTCCAATAAACACACACATTCATATCTTCTTCTTCATCTCTATCATCACCGTTCACCCGACCACTACCGTGAGAAGCATCAATAGAGCAATTAATCAGGGCGAATTGCGCAGACATCATGCTTCGCGCTATCTTGTCATGGCGTAACCCAGAGCGGAGCCTCAAAACAGAGCACCATGCCAAGTCATGCCACGGGATGCCGAGGCATGCCACGCCATTGCATGGAATTACACAGTGCGGCACAGCAAGCAACGCATGCAGAAACAGCAAGTTCCACGTCTGCCTTTGTCGTTGCCACCACCACCACCACTAGTGACGAGGTCAACTTTGAAGTTCTACTTGAGAAAGGGTGAGGGAAGGCGAGCAGGTTGGGGAGTGAAGTGAAGGTGGGGTGTGGTGAGGCGAGGCGAGGCGAGGCAAGGCAAGGGCGGATGGGGCAGGGTGAGGTGAAGTGAGACGGCGAGGGGAGAGGTGAAAGATCACGAGCATGAATCACAGATGCATGTGTTACCTTCGTTCACCTGCCAAATATTTTCCATGCCCTCTTCTCCTGGGAGGCGTTTCCGTTGCTCCACTTGCAAAATGTTGACATCTTCACCTCATGTGTGGTGCTTGAAGTGGGCATGAGAAGAATGTTTTATGAGGAGGATGATGAAGTGTTGGATACTGGTTTTGACTTAAAGCTTGTTGTTAAGTAGGTTAATGATCGCAATGCTTCGATCTCTTCAATTCTTTTGGGTTGTGAGCAGAGGGTTATTACTTCTCTGTTGGATGGAAGGGCTAAGTAATGCTACTCTTTTTTCTACTGAGTAGTTTAAACGCAACCAATTGTAGAAACGATTTCAAAGACTTTTTTTCATGCGTGCATTTTAGAAGTTTCGTATAAGGGTTTTGTTATTCTACAGCGGTTTCATTGGTTAGTATGTTAGGTCTCTCTGAAGTACTTAATCGTGTATTTGCTCATACAGAGAATCCATTGAATTTATTTATTTGAAGACATATCCAGTGGTATCAACGCCTTGAATTCGCTTGAATAATTTAAGGCTATTCGGCAAATAATTTGCATTTGTTTTATCATTCCCACATTTTGGATGTATAAATATGTTAATTACTCAAGTAAGGCGACTACTGTCATCGAGTTTTCACAAAGTCGAAATTAAGCTGCTTGCAAATCTTTAAAATTTATCTTAAAACCATTCACTCACCCAATCACCTTTACAAAAATGCGTTGACAGAAGTGGACTTTGGGAGAAGTAGAAAAAACGATTGCCGCAGCTACTGCCGTAGGAGTTGAGGTAGCAGAAGGAGACAGTTTGCGGTTCATCGCTTAAACGGAAATGACGGAGGAGCGGAGGCAGGTGAAATGGGCGAAAAAGGGAATGGGGAAGGGAGGCACAAGAAAGCGGTAAAGTCGGCCAACTGACACATGCACGATTGCACCCAGGTGCACGCTCAGAAGCGTGCATCCTCTTTCTCCTCTTCCTCCTATGCTGACACCGGGCATTTTTTTCTGAACCCTTTCTGCGTGACGTCGGTGATTTGGCAGTCCAATTTCTTTTCCTTTCCCTCCCGCTGGTCTCTCAACGCGTGTCAGGGAATGTAGAAATATGGCTCGAGCATTCGCCTAAATGAGCACTAACCCACCTGGTGCAGCCTTTCGATTGACAGGCAATAAAGTCATCCTAGAAAAATGACACAAACCCCTCAATCCCTGCCTTCGTTATCCCTTATGTTCAACAGCCAATGCTACAGGATGGGATTTGTCAGCCAAATAAGTAAAATCCATACTGCCTTCGCCCTTGCAACTGTCAGTCATGTTATCCCTTTCAAATCAGTCCCTCCTAATCAGCATTTGCAAACTGCATCGACGCCGCAGTTATCTATATTTTTTTCAAATCAAATACAGTTTGCATTAGAGTAGATTAAGCTAAACATATTCCAAAAGACGGCTTCTTTTCATAACCAGTAGTGGATTACCGAATGACTCTTCTGATTCGAAAAATATAGACTACTTGAACATGAATGCAGTTCACAAATACAAATTATAGCCTGTATAAAGTATCTACGTCTTTCAAATATCCATCCTTCAATCCCTTAATCTAAAGAGGAACACCCAAAAATTTTAAGAGGTAAAGGAACCGAAGAGTTAGGTGCTATATTTAAAAAATGGACTTAGTTGTCAGGCCCTTTAGTCCTAATGCTGTACTTTCTTTCCCTTGTCTTGTAACACATTTATTCACACCTATAACTGCGGTGCCAAAGCTGACTTCTTCTTCATTGCTGTTAAGTCGTCATTGTTGGTGCTGTTGGAACTCCCCTCTCCTTCCTCTACCACCTCCTTTCTTTCTGCCGATTCCAACCCGAAGCATTGCCCCTTCTCCCCTTCCACTCTCTGAGGTCGGCCTGTCATTGGAACGGCAGAAGCAGAAGCAGTAACCGCGTGTTTGATAAATTCTTGTTAAGGACGAAAGGAGGGGGGTGAGAAGGGATGAAGAAGAGAGGGGAAGAAGGAAAACCACACATGCACACACCCTGCTGTCCTGTGGTGTCTGGGTGTCACTTTTCCGACGTCACTTTCGCGCATTTTTCGTCGCAAATTTCAGTTGCTGTAGGCTCGTATTTGGGGAGGAAAAAATAAGGTATTTATAAAGTATTTTGCTTCAAGAAAGCCATTATTATTTGAGAGACGGTGCAGTTGGTTAAAAAGTGGTAAATACAGTCCATACTCACCGAGATTTTTATAAAAACCCTCTGTTCATTAACCGACAAAGTGTAATGTGGGCATTAATTACCTTCCAATACAAATTGCCTAAAAATAGTCTAAAAATTATTAGGTGCCTTGATAGTTAATTTACATTTAGAAAAGAAACAAGAGTTGGCTGTCCAATTTAACAGTTGTTTACTTTGCTAGAAAAGAATACCTTCATTTTGCTTCCTTAACATCTGTGAAATTAGTGTTCACCGAAATTGCACCAAAGTTCTTTGCTGATAATTACTGTCAAATGAGGACATTTGATTGATTATTAATGAGATATTTCATAACGTTTATTGTTTGAATAGAGCAAAAGTGTATCCGTGGCCATTTGACAAAAACATGCATTACAATTTAAGAAGCAATCCTTAGGTTTTAAAAACTAGAAAGGACTTATTGAAAACTTTTGGTAAGTTAACCAAGCGCCATTTTAGAGAGATCATTTTTAAGAAGAAAAGGAATCCCCACAATCCTGGAGAAAAATTGACAATGTGGCTGCTTTAACAAATTGCGTTCTATTATTTGCCCAACAATAAAGAGAAGTAAATTACTTAGTTTTTTTCACAAAATTTAACCGCAACCATCTTTTAGGTCGTCAATTTTCCACTATTCTTCAAAAGCAAGTACCACAATGCCGCATTTCACTTAAAAGCCATTATAAATGAATTCAAGGAATCGACAAAGTGATTATCACCACAAGGACTGGAAGCTACTGCTAACCAATGCAATGGAATCAAAGAGGAAAAGAATAAAGAGAGTGCATGCGTACATTCCTCAAGGAAGGCATAAAAAGTCCAAAAGTATATTCTAAGTGGTATTAGACATCAAGAAGTCTCGTAATAATTTGAAATGATTGAAATATATTGGAGGGGAAGGGTTGAGGAGAAAATATTCGTTTGTTGGAGTAAATGATCAATACCATTTCTTAAAAGAGTATAACAAGCAAACACAAAAGGCTAAAATACAACAAATCCAATTGAGCAGATTGCGTGATCGGGTATAACGATCTGACAGATCCACCCTCCTCCAAAAGAAGTATCACCAGCATGCCTCTGAATTGTGTCTCAGCCACTCCACTCCACCATCCTACAATTCAACAATTCACTTTAAACAACACCATCCTCGGTCCACAATACACACACACACAGAAGAAGAAGTGCGCAATGCCTCCCCAGCACGAAAGGCCGCTTGAAAATAAAGGGAAAAAACGCTAAAATAAGAAGGGAATGGAAGCGGGCGCAACAATTAGTGACATACCAATGCACTGACGCATGCTTCTGCCTTCAATTACATGCACATCAACGATGACATGCAATTCACAACGGCCTGCAACTCACAATGAGTTATTGTAATCGGCTACACCGAGGAATGCGCCAGTTTCCGGCTTACTTCACTTCACCACCAGTCACATGACTATGCCTTCATTCCAAATGATATATAGGTGTCAATGTTTGCCGAAATTAATGTCTGCACCACCCAACAGGATAATTTGTCTAGTTGATCAGTACCTCATTGATGAACAATTGATGCTATTCGCTTCGCAGGCTAATGTAATGCAGTTGTTGGTGCGATTTCCTTACCATCCACTGGTAATGCAGAAATCTCATCCCACTTCAAGTTGTGTTGTTCTCCTCAGACACGACTCGGTTTGATCCATGAAATTACATCACACCAACATTGAACCAAAATCCTCCGTTCTTGTACAAAGAAAATGAACTGCAGTGTCAATTTCATCCGAAAAATTGGTTTCATATTTTGCCAACGCATGCCACTCAAATGAGTTGTCTGACATCGTTGTCCATTCTCCACATCTTCAGCAATAGCAGACCTACCGGAGGACCTTCCAATAAGACTAGGAACACACGCACACATACACACAGAAATGAAGAGCGTTCAAATACGGCAATTATTTGGGGAGGACTGAAGTGTCAAGTGGTGGGAGTGACTTTCGCGAAGCCTCTATGGGAGATCAAAAGCAGACTTCGACTTGCCACAGTAAACCACTTCTTGACCCAGAGTTTGCCACACACATCAAACAGGTCGATGCATTGAAGTTACGACGCTCTGTAGATCGTCAGTGGGTCCTCTTCTGCTTCTCTTTGACATTATTAATGCATGCATCACATTTTAAACACTCCTGACAGACGGAAATCCCCTTATTGGCAGAGATGACGCGCTGCCAGTGGAGCAGGAGTCGCAGCTCTTCTGCAACATGGGATACCAACAACTGCGTGTACGTGGAGTTAAGTTCACTTTGTTTGTTGACCTGAACCATGAAAACGACGTGCTCCTGTACTAACTGCCACACGTTCCACGTCTCTTTAAAATTGCAGCTCAAATCGACTTGATTAAGAGCTACAGCATCACAATGATCTCTCAGCAGAGTTTACTATGCATCAAGGTGAAGGTGCGCAAACAGAACACACTTCCATCACTCCAACAGGCCACTTCAGATTCCAACGCGCAGAGTGTGTTTATAGAATGCACGTTGATCGTGCTCAAAACTGACTGAATTGTAAAAATGATGTCAGCAGCCCTGCATACTATGTGCCACAATTTGTGGAAATTAGTGATAACTGCCCTCCCCATCGGTGTTCACGATCACTTCATGAGGACCATCTCCCTCCTCCCATGCCAGCGCGAGCGGTGCTCACCCTGTGGATGGTCAGTAAGAGGACCTGTTGATTTGTGGAAATCAGTCAAACAAAGCATGCTACAGCGCACTCACATAGTACTGAGATGAGTGATTGTCGAACCATCTGATGGACTTATTGTCAACTGGTTTCTGATTATAACGGGAAGGAGGCTTCTCACGGATGGTGGAAGGATGGAATCTAGAACAGAGATGGTTTACGTGAGCAAAAAATCAGCCATATTTTTGCAGTCATTTTGTACGCGAGTGCGAAAATTTGCTCGGCGGCAATGAAGAAAGTCGTCAGTTTGACATTCATACTTTCATTTTTACTCTGCCATAGTCCCGTGCGAACGAATGTCCGTGTGCTCCTGTCAGCGTGCCGTGGCCAGCCGTTTGATAAGTCCCCTGCCCTCCCTTTCCAGTCATCCACGCCGTCGTTTAGGCCGTCCGCATCGTTGCAGTGGTTGTCGTCGTCGTCGTCGTCGGCACAATGTCAAATCACCGACGTCAAAATGCCACCTCCTCGAGGAAAGCGAAACGCGAAGGCACGAAGATTCGCCTGTTGCATAAGTTCTATCGCATTCTTCTCTGCCTTCCTCTCTCAATTTTATCCTAATGGATGGTTTTAAAACCATATAAAAGTAAACAAATTGTTTTATGAAATAAAGAATGGTCTATCAATCAACCCTATTCACCACTTTCGCCCAATGAATGGTATTAAAACCGTTAGAATTGCAAAAAAATGGGGAAAGGTTTGATTAATACTTGGTAGAACTTGCCAGACAGCTATTTTATTTTGGTGTTAAAAGTTATGAATAATTAAACCATCAATTTGCAATAAGGATTTAGCGATTTCAAAGGTTGCAGGTTTTTAAGGAGTATTTGAATGGGAATTTGTAGGAAAATGGATTAAAGATCGTTAGCCTGATTCTCAACTTATAGATTTATCAAGGAATAGAAAGTTCTTAGCTTTTTATTTACCAAAATTGCGAAAAGCACTTCAACCATAACAGCTCTCAGAGGGGGTTTTCCACCTGTAATTAGACTTCGCATTGAAACCGCCTCCAAAAATAAGAAGATTCACCACCCGCTAGTCGTTTTGAACCTAGTTAATGCACTTGTAACCCTATTTGATGCAAATAATTTCATCTAACTTACAAATTACGCTTGCCAAATGGATTCATTGCGGGTTGAAAACGCGTCAGTCTTAAAAAGCCTAACAAATAGCTTAATTACGCTATTTCCTGCCACTTTAAGAAAACTGTCTATGTTTTTAGTAAAGCCATAAAATTAAACATGGCTTGGTCTGTATGCTCCAAAGGAGACATTCTTGTCTTTTGATTATGGATGCTAGCCTCATAAATAGCTTTTAAACAATTTTTTGCTGAACATACTCGTCATTTTATTTACTTATTTGCACTTTGCTTCATAAGGTCGTGAGAATGCCTGCAACGAGTAGATTTGATTGTGAGCTTTAGAGCTCATAAAAAGCTATCCCACTTCATGGTGGATTGAAGACTACAACGAAGGAAAGAAACGCATTTCAGGAAAAAAGCTTAGGCAAGCAGGCAAGAGCTGAGGCTTTCGTGGAGAATGGAGAAGCAGTGCTGTTGAAAAGAGAGCTGAAAAGAGGAGAGGAGCGAAAGAAGGGAGAAGAGAAAAGTCACTTTTTCAACTGCTCAAATCCCTTTCTCCCCACGGCTCAGATGGCGGTCGTAAAAAAATGCAGCAGTAGTTGCTCCTGTTTCTGCTGCTACTGCTGCTACTGCCTTTCCGATGCAAGGGAAGATTAATCCTCATGAAGGAAAACGGTAGAAAAAGGAGGGAAGTTGTTGAGGAAAGGAGGAGGAAGATGGAAAAACGGATGGTAGTGGTGGTGACGGTGATGGCAAAGTAGGAACATGCAACTTATTTGCTTTCTTGACTGCTCACGAGTGAAAGGTTGAGAAGATATTTTCTTTATGGAGAAATTCTGACCAACTGGATAATACGGAGTGCTAAGTTGATTTCACATCAGGCGAGCAAATTATTGGGGAGAAATAATGCAATTCAGTCATTGCACTGATTGAATTTATTTAGTCGATGAAGTTATTTGTAGTTATTTGACTCAAACCATGAGGAATTTAAGTTAATTTAAAACAAATTTTAGACATTAACTCAGTTGCTCTCGCCGTAGAATCTAGCCCACTGTATGCATCCTGTAAACTTGGCTCCGTGATTTCGGCAATGCATTCATTCGAAAGCTATGGCAATAAGCACAAAATCTAATGCTTGTGATTTGTGGTACTCCCAAAAGTACACTTAACTGCATACAAGAAATATCATAACATAAAACACTGAAGTGTAAATATCTGACAAAAAAATGCAAGGTAATGTGGATGCTGGAAAAGGCAAACTGTGAACTTGTAAGTGCCGGAAACTAGATAAACACTCAGTTTGGTGATTGGAATCGTTGACATTTATTTAGCCTGAAGGACAGGGCAAATAATAATTTGGAGCTAAAAAAACAACCTTACAGTAGGTTCCAGCAAGAGCATCTTACCATGTTTCCCGCCTCAGATACATGAATAATCACTTATTCCTTGTAACTTCTGTCTCACCTTGGTGAAAAAGTGGAAAGGGTCGCGACTCACTTTTGACCTGTTCTTTTTTTAATATGTAGTTAGAACCATCACAGTGGTTAAAGCTCATCACGGATGGATCTAAGAATCACTTTTTACGAGGATAAATATTTGGTTGGTGTAATTACGACGTCAGGTGGGTGGTGTTAGCAGCTGTAGCGTCCCGAGACTTCCTTTAAGCTAAAAGAAGGCATAGTACTAGAGTAGAATGCATATATTCTGGAAAAAGAGGGACTGGGCTGTTGACATAATCCGGAGGCTAGCTAACCAGGTGACCGAAACCGGCAGTCCAAATAAACAAAGCATTACAGCAGTAATCAATTTAATTAAATAATACAAAATGACTTCAAAAGGTACGAGTAATTAAACCTTAATTTGCAGTTTTTATAGACCCTATTTTACAAGCATTTGTTCGATTATTGAGATTAAGCACCGTGTATTATGCCAATAAAATTTGTAGGATTGCTTTGAAAAAAATGTGTACTTATACAAGAAGTTGAGTACATACAGAGGTTTTCAAATATTTGTACACCAGTGTTATCACCAGTCCATTATCTACAACCCTTTTCTAAGACAAAAGCCACATGCAAAAAGTATTTTACTGTTGCTTATATTCCCTATCTGCCTATCCTGTCTCCCATTTGATAGTCCGATCCCAACAATAAGGGTAAGGATGAAGCAAAGCATGAAGTTCTCTCACCAGTAAGCATTCCCTGGTGTAGCTGATTACAATAACACATTGTAAGTTGCAGGCCGTTGTGAATTGCATGTCATCGTTGATGTGCATGTAATTGAAGGCAGAAGCATGCGTCAGTGCATTGGTATGTCACTAATTGTTGCGCCCGCTTCCATTCCCTTCTTATTTTAGCGTTTTTTCCCTTTATTTTCAAGCGGCCTTTCGTGCTGGGGAGGCATTGCGCACTTCTTCTTCTGTGTGTGTGTGTATTGTGGACCGAGGATGGTGTTGTTTAAAGTGAATTGTTGAATTGTAGGATGGTGGAGTGGAGTGGCTGAGACACAATTCAGAGGCATGCTGGTGATACTTCTTTTGGAGGAGGGTGGATCTGTCAGATCGTTATACCCGATCACGCAATCGCCGTCTCTGTCATCACAGACGACACTTCATCAGTCCTTTTTTACGATTTTAATGCATTCATACTTAGGCTCAACTTTCTTTGGGGTTTGTTGACGGCAACATTGAATAAGGAAAACTTCGGGAACTCCAAGACTAGATGACAAACTTGAATGTCGTAATTGAATTTATGGACACTTTATATTTTTACTAATCGCTTCCTTTATTGAAGTCGCTGACAACTGAAGCTACATTAAATTTGACTTTCCTTATGAAATGGCTCACGGCAGATAAAAGGAGCCACCGCAAATATGGAAGTCCACCTTGCTAATGCTTGAAGTAGCAGCGAAGTTTTAAGGAGCTAAATTTGGATACCGAAAAGTGGATGTTAAGTGTCAGTCCTGTTAAACATTCTTTGATGTATTCTACCAAAGTTTTTCTTTTATAAGCTAATAGATGGAACAAGGTGTACTGGCGTGGATTCTTGACCTGCTTTGAGCATCATAGCGCCAGCGAACCTCAAATATCAGCCAATGGCGTACTCTTTCGACTGTCCAATAGAAGAGATTACGTGCAGTACTGAGGTTAATGTTCAAAGGAAAGGAAGAATTTGATTTGCTTTAACAGAGATTCGAACCGGTCATGCGCATCATTCTGTCATTACCTAGATAATTCTTCTGTAACTTCGAAACAATAACCAACTTTAATCTCATTAAAAATGAAAATTAAATCTTCTTTTTCCTATTTTAAGCCTGAAACGATTTTTAATAGGCATAAGCTTTTGCAATCGCTAATTGCTTACAGTTTTAAGTAAGGCTAATAGAGGAAAGTAAGCAATCTTTTACTTAATTAGTGGAAAGAATTAGCGCAGCTTTTGCTATATCTTGATTTAGATCTCAATAGCCGAAAGACAACCTGAAATCGCTTATATACATAACTAGGGTACCTACCACTTCTTCCTTCTATTAAATGTCGGTTAAATCTGATAGGTGTGACTTTAGCCTCGTGGCCTCAAACCGTTTTAGCTCGATTTAGGACTATGGAAACTAGTCAACAGGTCTGTATTACATTCAATAAGATACATCGCTAGGAGTTAATGCTAAGAATTGCTTGAAAACCCGGTAATAAAGACCTGGCAGATAGATGTTTTGTTTCGAAAGGAGTACTATAGGCTCAAATTTGACGTAATTAGGGCTCTTCTGCTTTAAAATTTAGCCAAACACGGTCACACAGTTACACCAGATTATTACATTACTTTTGCATCGGATTTGAGGAGGATAAAGTATTAAAACAATTCTTTTGGTAGTCCCAGAACAGGCTGACTCTGGTAAGACCTCACTCTAAATTTACCAAGTCCTTCTTCCAAATCATCAAGATCGACATCTCGCCGTTAAAATGTAATAATTAGGCACTAATTTCAGTGCCAAGAGGACCAATTAGTAGTGTTTAACGCAAAGGCTGAGGCGATGCGCATCTGCAATAACTGCCAAAGTTGACCTGTGAAGCCCACTCAGATGGCATTAGGCTTCCATACTTTTCAACGCCTTCGTCTTTGGCTTCCTTTTACGCGCCCCATAAAACCGACTATCGAGTTTATACGACTTATTTCATCCTATAGGCCAAACACCAATGCAGGCCCTTAATGCATTAATCCCGACCTATTTTGATCAATAATGATGTGTGATCCCTTACTATAAATCAAAAAATATCTTTCTTCACTTATTTTACCTATTCTTGAGTGCTGCCTCACCGCAGCTTCAGTACTTACTGATGTATTGGTAATAAATGCGTGCATTATTCAGGTCTGTACAAATTTATTCTAGATGGTAGAGCTAGGTACAATAAAAAGAACTCCATTGCTACTTTTTCTTTGGTTAACTAAGTTCAGTCAGCTTTTTCAATTTGCCAGTAGCAATTAAATTTTTAATTTCAAATTTTTGAAAGGACGCTAACCCTTGTTGCAAGTAATTAATTAATCAAATCATAAATTCTTTTTGTAACAGTAACTTTTGTCAAAAGGCGAAATATTTTCAACCCTGTCTCCTACTACAAACTGAGGAGGGGAGGCAGAAGAGGAGGGTGGCCAACACGATGCGAATATAAAACAGTAAAGTACACTTAAATAAAATCAAAGAAGAGGACCAAGCAGGAGGAGGAACGATGGATAGTATGCATTTGGTTCCCCGAAATCCTTCTGAATTGGGACATGCAAACACATTAAGCACTTAAATGCCCCACAAGAATTTATCCCCTTCCTCGTGTCAGAGTGCGCGCCTCCGCGTTGTGTGTGCTTGCGTACGTGTCTGCGCGTTGGCGGACAGCTCGCTTAGCCAGCCACCTTCTGTGTTACACACTCTTGCCTCGGCGTCGTCACCACCATCATCGTGACAAGATGGGACCGTTTGTGTCCGCGTGTGTATTTCATGTCAGCCAAATGATGAATGAAGCCTTTTTATGTTTGCGCCACATGCGTGTGAAGTCAAAAGTTGGTTTATTAAAAAGTGCTAGCAGCACTATTGCTTGAGTGAAATTTTAAATAAGTTATTAAGGAATTACTTGGCAACATATTTTATTACCTGTCAATAGAGTAACTTATGCGCATTGAGAATAGCATGGGAGTGAATTTACTGCTCAAAATTAGAAGACTGTCAGGAGTCATTCTTACAAACCTTTGAACAAACGCTAACAAAATTGCTCTATGCGATCGACACTTGTTCTGGTGCTTATTTTTGCAAAAAGCATTCATTTATTATCGTAAAAACGTCATTGAGACTTTAAATCTAGCGAATGCACCTGTAAATGGCCACTCCGACGCCTGACAAACATAGCATTATTTTTTAAGGGAGTAGCCTGGTCAATCTGGAAGGCCGCAATTTGGAAAGGAATCTACCATCCATATCTGGATCGTACAGGCTGTATGCTAGAAAGTAGTCTAGTTAACATATCTTGCGGTTTCAAATGCGCTTGGACTGTGGTCCTATGGTCCGGTCAAGCGAATGCTATAAAACACATTTTATTTGTTGGCAAACTTTAGAGTTTGAATAGACTATAAAATTTAAAGGGTGAAATGCCACTTAAACGCAACATCTCGTTTTTACGGTATACCTTGAGAAGGGCAGACTATCATAGCTCTTGGTGAACTAAGCTACTGAAAAAAAACACTTAACAGGGAAGCTGGTAGCATTCAAAATTCTTTTTGTCTTAGCTATCCTGTCCGTTGCACCTCGCACCTCCACGAAATGGCAAATAGATGTCTGAATTTGGTAACGAATCTGCACTTTGAAGAGAAGGAAATTTTTAAATTCACACTTATTTGCCTCATAGGGAATATTGGTTTGCTTCACTTTACCAGTTTGAGTGGTAAAGATGCCACAAATTTCACATTTTACAGTTTCTATAAAATTTAAGTCAAAGTGACAACCTCATTAAAATGGCTGATACCTTTTGGTACCTTTTGGCAGCTTAAAATGATACCTAACTAGTAACTGCAGCTTTCGTATCACAAAAACAATTTTGAGGCGTTATTAAATCATAAAAATCCATTTTAATCAATTTTTACATTGAATAAGCCTCATCCCCAAAATTTTTACTCTGACTTATTGCTAAGTCCTACACATCGGTTAGAATATGTCAACCCCAAATGAAAACATCTAGGTAGCATATTAACCAACCCTTTGAGCTCTTTTAACCAAAGCTAAGAAATCCTATCCAAAACGATGGCATAGTCTACTCACTTACGATGAGATGATGAAAAATTTGACACACATCTGCATTTATTACAAAGCATAGGTGTGTTTCACTCTATAGGTTTGGTAGCCCTTGCAATAACCCGGCTACTTTGAACCCTTTCATCATATGAACTGTTTTGCTTGCTTGATTCCAATGGCAAATAGCTCAATAATGGTGTACACGTCAGAAAATCCTATAATCATGGTTGCCAAAATTAGTTTGCCACAGACATCATGTAGGTTTTAGGCAACAATTTGTTTAAACCTACACTGGTTGGCGAAACCTACTGAGTGAAAGCGTCTTGTTCATATGTATTCACAGAGGGCGTTAAACTTGTAAGCCTATGGATTTGTCTTCTTTCATGCAATTGTCATATTCTTTTTCTGTTCCTTGACTAACCCGCTCATGGTACGGCACATATTTTGCATTTATGAAATCCTTAGGTATGGGGCTAACTTAGCCGATCTGCATCAAAACGATTGTAAGTATTTAGAATAGAGCAAATTGCCAATATGCCTTGGCAAGGCCCTCCACCTTCTATGCAAAATTCAGGAACAGGCAGATGCCCAATTTTATACTTAACTTATCTAAGCTAACTACTTTAAAACATTTTACAGAGATTCGCGATTCTGAGCTTCGTTGGAACGATAAGAGGCATGCTTTATCACGGTAAGCTCATCGTTATAACAGGCACAGTGAGTCCGGTTAATTCTACCTCTATATTGTTGAACTTTTCTCTCTGATATGTTAAATCGTTATCACACAAGGAAATTTTAGCAATCTGTTTTTATTGGCTTAGCCAAAAACGAGTCAATATAAAATGATGACGCGGAATTTTAAATGATTTCTTCCCCCATTTTTCTACACCTTTTCCTCCTTGAAGCAGTCTCAATCGGTCTCTTTTAAGTTGGGAACCACTTAAATAGGAAGCGAACGAACGAATGAAGAGGAAGGAACGAAACGAATATGAAATATTGCGGACAGGCGTTTCATCCCAGAAGCGGGAATGAAGGAGAGAGGGAGGGGATGAGGGAACGAATCAGGCAATTATTCAGCCTTCTAGCTGCCTGGCACGCACCAGCCAGCAAGGCAGCCTGATAGCCAGCTAGTCTGATGTAATGCCGCTGACAGTTGTGTCTAATCACCCACCTCTACCCTCCCATCCTGTCGAATGGGAACGCGGTCACCTTTTATCTCGTTCCCTCCTTTTTTGCAAGCACGCACGCACACACGCGCAACCATCAGTCCGTCCGTCTGTCTGCCTGTCTACTGCTTTCGACTGGCCTAGCGGTGAAGATCAAACACACGCAAATCTCGTGTGCTGATGATGAGGGTGCGTTCTTGTGAGCATAAATCATTGACTTCAGGAGCAGGAGTAGGAGGGCTATAGCTCCCTTCGCCCTACCATCACCCCTTTTGATCCCCGGCGGTCGTAAATTACATGGCCCTGCCATGGCAACAGTTGTGCGTGCGTGCGTGCGTTGGACGTCAATAAATTCAAATTTTATCGTGTGCCCACCGCGATTTATGACATTCCATCGATGGCGGGGGAACGAGAGAAAGAGAGGGCAAGAATTGAAAGGAGAGCTAGAGGAAGATCAAAGAGGGAAATTTCTTAGATGTATTGCATGCTTGCACTCTCACATACGCGCACTGACACGTAGGTAGAACGCCCATTTGCCGATGATCTTCTTCCTTTTGGAATTAACGAAAAAACTCGTCAAAATGTGAAATCACGAAAACTTATTGGTTTTAAAGGAATGCTTTTAGCTCGCAACTGAGATAAATCAAGGGTCGCGGTGGAGCTTGATGTCGAAAACTAATAGTGACTTTGGTAAAGAAATTGAAGATATCAAAAGAGTGGGAAATAAAATCAACTGGTTACCTTCCCATAATAAACGCTTCCTTAGAAATTCGTTATAAAAATAATGCTTCATGATAGACTCTAGCAACTTTGTGAATCTTGGTTGGTCAACGTTATGCTTATAAAACCTTTTCACACTATTTTTGATTGGATTCATGATTATGCACAATAGACAAGCTGTTAAAAATACATTTCCAAAAGTTGGTAACCAAATCGAGCAACTAAAAGATTTCATGCGATCAATGATAATAAAATGAGTCACTACATAAGCTTCTTAGGCAGTTGGCTTAAAAATTGATCTAGAACTTTTCGCCCTCAAAACAAAATGTCTAGTCCTAGCAGTTGCTTTACTTCCATCCCTAGTTCTAAATCATCTATTTCATTCGAGATAATCATTAGAGAAATTCGAGGGGAGCTGGTCTATAGCAGCATATTCCTTTTAACCTAAGGTGGGACTTGTTTTCGTTATTCGTGCTTCGGTATGGTACATTCGTCTCAATGGTTAGTTGGACCTAAGGGCTTCTTAAGAAGACATATCGAAGTATTGGTCGCAATAGCTTGGCTTCCAACAGAACATGTATAGTTAACAATTCTTTCAGCAGTTTGACTTCATCAACATATGAAACAGGCTCTATCTGTCAAGACTAAAATGGTTCGTGCCTTAAAATGTGGGATGGATAATGAGTGCATGGCCGCGAAGGCATTAAGCTATTTCTCAAGCCAAGTCAACTGGATTGCCTGTTCTCCATCTGGCTGTTAGTCGATCGGTCTATCGGCTGGTTAGTCAATTAATTCAAAAGTTTTTGTAGGGCACGCTAAGAGAGCGAGGAGGTGTTGAGACATTGAGGCCTATTGTAATTTGATTTTGCCACCTGGTTGAAACCTACTCGCACGATTTTGGCACCTAATGTAGGTGTAAGTGAGGCGTCTCATCGCTTGTGTCAAGTACTAAAGAGCGGTCTTCTTAACATGGAAAATAGTCTTTATTGCTTTAGCTAGTAGTGTGTTGGCAGGAGAAGAATGTGATGAGGTTTTGAGTGAGTCATCACCGAAGTAACTATTTGGAGCATTACTAAGAGAAAAGTTCTGGTGCCGTGTTCTCTTCAAATATCAAATTCTTAAAGAGTAAAAGCCTGAATCACGTATGATTAAAAGTTCGCCAAACTACTTTGAAATCCTCAAGGGTAGGTAACATGCTATTTTCTTAATCATATTCACTAGAAACCCTTCCAAAGTGGTCTATAACACTTTGTGAGATACCTATTCGCCCTTAATTTTACGTGCAATATTACTTATTCAGTGGCGAAATGTTTTTGCAAAACTTTGTAAAGATTTTTTATTGGACTTTGGGAAGAGTGGAACGAAAATTCCCAGTCTAGAGAGCATGCATTTGTCTTCCAAAGGCGACTGAATACGAGGCAAATTATTTAGTAAATCATGTTTTTTGATGACACCACAGTCGTAAATAATATTTATGTCTCCGAAGTCATTTTGCGAATTAAGTGAACTTGGAGAGGGGGGAAGAATGAAAAATATGGCATTTTTCCCGGTCAGTATTGAAGATGAACCATAGAAGATGAATGGATAAGCCGATGCTTGACCTCTACTGGGGTAAATAATTCAACATCCTCTCGACAAATTTCTTGTGGCTATAGTTGGTTTAATTTGCGAAGGGACTTTGGGCTGAGCCGAAAATTCCAATTTTACAGACTGAGGGTATAGCACGCAGTAACCGACACGCCTCGTAGGATCGTTCAAACACCATAAATTCAGGCAGCAGACAGCATAAGTAGTGCATAAATACTTGAAATAGCATGTGAATTTAAGGTTTTGTGCATATGCTGGTCTAAAATATGCAAACATGCTAACATTGACAAGAACACCTTAGAGACACCACCGCGATGAAGGGAAATTCAACTGTAAAAAATTTGAAAGATGTCAACTTCTTAAGGACTACTGTACGCGCACCACTGAGACAATAGGTCTAAGGAATTGTTGGTTTGTTTTAAGTCCGTTAAATAGGGACGCGTTATTAAAAAGTTAGCACATATTTGGCTTCAAAACAACTTTTTGGAGTGGGCTGTCCGTGGGTGGCTTAGACTTGACAATGCAGTCCTAAAATGAATGAAGTGGTAACCTACATCAAATAATCCACAACCTCGCGGGTCCTAATCTAGCATAAATTTTATTTCAGATGTAGAGGACGCTTGCCAAGCTTTGTAAAGAGAGATTAACTGACGCATTTCAGCTGGACCTTGTATTGCACAGTTTGTACAACACAACAATGTCTTGGTAAAATTTTTGAGGGTGTGTTACCTCCCTACTTGCTGATCAGCATCATCTTTTATAGGATGGATCCATTTAAACACAAAGTACATGGGCATCTGCGATTGGTTGGATTTATGGAGAATCAAGCATTAAAGAAGAAAAGGCGAATTCTTGCATTTGAGAACGCTGTTTTCACCTTGACATTATACGCAAAATGTCAAAATCACTTGATAATATCTATTCTGGAAGGAAAGAAGATTTTATTACTCTGTGACAACGTTGGCCTCATCTTTGGTTTATCGTAAGCTGCATTTATTGTGCGCCGCCTTTGAATTAGGGCTGTGCGGAATGTTCGACCAACGCTGGCCAGACGTGTTCTACGAAATTTATGTGGAAGCCATGCCAGTACAGCGATCTTCTGCCAGTTGTATATCATGTTTTCGTTCCAAGGTGCAGCTGTGATTTCGTGTCTGGGATGCACAAAAATTGATTGTTTGGCAAACGTCCCCCTAAAAGTGTTTCTAATTTAATTCCAGTAGAAAGTGATTGTTTAAAAACAAGCAACTCAATGCTTTAAAGCCGTTATTAGCGTTTCTGGGGCTTATATTCAGTAAAATCCATTTTTATTGGTGCTCTGGAAAACTGGTGATCATGCTAAAGCTAAACAAAAATACGTAATATCCTACCGAAAGGTAGATTCAAGTAGCGCACGTATTTCTGAGTAAACACAGAGGTGAGCGAACGGAACAATTCAGCCGCATGATCATACAAGTCTTATGGATCCTCGAAGAAAAAGTAACTGCGGCTTCCCAAGGTTCTTCAATTGAGGGCATAGCCCCGCATTGACACAGCGCACGATGTCTTGTATTAATTTATCGTCCCGGTAACAAGGAGTTTAGAAGACACTACAACAGCATCCCCACTCCAAACATTTTTAAGGCAAGGAAAAATAGGGGTTGAAGTTGGTTAAGATTTAGGCACTCCTCCTGTATGTTACTTAAATCCAGGTTGCAAGTGCAATTAGTCAAATTTTATAGTTATTTCTGCATCTCAAAAATCGACAAATGAGTGCCCTCTTTATCTTAAAAAGAACAAGTTTACATCCAAAGTAATTTCACAACTCACAGCATTAAAATAAATAAAAGCTTAAGTTAGACTTATTCATAATTACTTTCTTCAAAGGCTTTTTCAAAAAAATCAGGATTTCATTTAGTGCAACTTTCCGAATCGCCACTTCAATGCAACAGTTAAAAGTGGTTTTGGGTTGTGTTTCCGTCTTTCTGCTTTGGTACTCTTAAAGTTTATTTTCGTGCTTTTTTATTATGAAAAATACGCACAATTTTGCTCAACCGAAATGAGATTACTTCACGAGGAACAGAATCCGCAACGTATATGGAGAAAATAAATAGCAGTAGTATCAAAAGTGACACAAACCGTAGCCCTGCGTAGTCCAGTCCCTTGTTAACTCCTGGCCTAGATTTCAAGTCCTACTTTGAAAAGAACATGCTATTAGTAAAATTATATGGGACAACTTTGAAGGAGGAGCAGTGGTATTGATAAATCAGCAAAATAAATTAGCTAATCAAATGGAGTCAAGTGTTCCTAATCTTCGGAGCATGCATCGTCTTAAATTCATTTGCGGCCCACTTTACGGTAATGATTGATTAAATCTTTTGGAATTAAGAGACAGTTCCGTAAATTTTGCTTATCTAAACAAACTTTGGGGGAAATCGGCTTTTGCTAGCAAATTCACCAAAGCCATCAAAGACAGATCTCAAAAACCTGTTTTTTATCTTGAAAGGTGCGGGTTCATCCCAAGCGTCCGAACTAAGATACACCGAAATCGGAGAAATTCTTTCCTTTTTTCATTGTTTTAATAAATTTTGAGGGCAAATGAACGGTTTCCTTCCTTCGGTAGCTAGACATTATACTAAATTATGCGATAACACTCACTGCCATTAGTCCATCATTGCAGTGTTAATTATTGCACTCCAGTTTGACGTCTCAATCTGCGGGCATTTCTAGTCAAATTTCCACTGCATTTGAGAGGATAGGGCACCAGCTAGCACGACCTAAAAAAGGATTTAAATAAATTGTTTTCATCTACCCCATACGGAAGGTCATGTGGTGAGAGCGACAAGTTAGCCAGCCACCATCCACACAAGGAATGGACTTCAAAGATTCGTGATTCTTTTGGTTGCAAAATGACACCTTGTGTTTTTGACGCTGTTGACTTTAATTAGTTTTAACATTCCGATCATTGTCCTCACATTTCAAAGGCACAAATCAAAATCTAAGACGAATTCCTGGACTAGAGATACATTAACTGTGGAATGTCGCAAAGCATGAAACTTGAGAAAGCAAAAATTGCCTGTGAGAAGGCTTACACCATTGACTTCCAAGTCAATAACACCTTCTTATTCTTAGTCTTTTACTGTTATTTATCAAAGCAATTAACACATTTTTATTGGCATTATATGGCCATACGCAAAATAATCAGCTCATAAATAGAAATGGGATAGGGACAGAGGTTGCTACAGCCAAATATTTTGTTTTCCGAGGCACAATATTTTATGAAAGTAAAGTTTTTGGCAGTTTTATCGCTGATAAAGGAACAGATTGTCCATTGTGATTGCAGATATTTTAGCAAGGAAACATTTTATGGAGCTTCCTTTACTTTCTTAATCGATGAACCAAAAAATAACGCTGAAGTCATAAGCATTGCGTTAAAAGTCAAGAAAAATTGACTTTCATTATCTCTTGCCTTATCGCACAGAAGCGAAAAAGGGGAGCTTTATCGTTGCGATTAAGAGGACATTTTTGCGGCCGATTTGTTTGTTTATTTCTGTTTATCTGCTTTTTTACTACACTTTCTACTCCTGCAAATGCATGCGTGTTTCCGGGTTAGAGAGCGGGATGTTTCCTGCTAAAGCCACATCCCTTGCGCCTATCCATTACCGCGGGGGTAAGTGGGTAAATGGATGGGCGCGCAGGAAACGCCTGCTGAGTTGTTGATGTTATTGATGATGCTGCCTCTGCTGCTGCTGCTGCTGCCGCTGCTTGCCTGTCACCGGAAACGTGGATAATTAATACCCTGGCTGCTTCAAAGGCTGATTTGTGCTCTCGAACAAATCATTCCCTTTTGCGCTTTACCTCTCTATCCCCTTCCTCCCATTTTGATGTGGCTGGTATAGCGCTTTAAACAGGAGATATAAAGTTAGTTGACATTAAAAATTTAAGTTTGTTGTATTTCTATGAACTTACTAGGAACTATATATGTCCCCTCAAAAACCACAGGTCTCAAAATGAAGGTTTTACATTAACTACAATCAAAGTGTATCACACTGATGCAAGACAATTAATTGAACATTTACTACAAAAGGAGCTTAAAAATAATTTTACAAATTTTGAAGTGATGACTTGATGTTTCTATCCGCAAAAATCAAGACAATCTGTTCGCTTGAATGGGTTTTCGATGACATGAGGTCTGACTACACCATCCTTGTGGCCTAGCGGATGTCACCAGTTCCCAGCGGGGAAATGACATAAATCCCCTATGCCACACAAAATGAGTTGTCTTCCTCTCGGAAATGTTCTCGGTCCAGAAGTGTGAAATCGAAGAGAGAAGAAAGAAACAATCAACACTTATTGAGTTAAAGGGAATTAAAATGTATAGTATATTAAAATCGTTATTGCAATGATTTGGTATTTGCTTCACTGTACTTGTAAGCATGCAAGCCTCTTGGTCACTGCAGAAGATGCTGCTATCTCAGTGACTAAGGTAATAAAATCCAATCTAAGTATAAGCTAAAACTCTATATCTAGACGTTATGAAAGATGTGTACTGTGGGTAGCTAAATTCTGTAGAAAATCATAATAAAAGAACTAGAATTCCGTATTCTTTTGGGAGTTTCCCAACTTTGAGTTTTATCACATAGCTGCTGATGGACTGGGACAAAGTTTTAATGAGCTGCACTTGACAGCAAAGACGTCTTACATTCACCTAGCTGGACGATTTATAGCAATGATCTAAATGCCTGATGTTCACCAATCTAAAGCTGCAACAAAATGAGATTAAAGTAGGAAATGCGAGAGCTGAATAACATCAATTAATCTTGAGCACTACCTTCCAAATAAATTCTCAACACTCCTCTTGCCTTACTGAGATTGTCGATCAAACTTGCAAGCTAACTTGCAAACTAACTGATGCATTTACATCTGGTAATTTAGAGTTCAGTCTTTTTAATGTTTTCAAGCTTGCAAGATCATTCTGTGCAACTCTAGACTAGGCAGTATGGCGCCTATACAGGGTAGACGATGACGCTTAAAAGAAGAATGAACCATAAAATCATGCCTACCTCAATGCATCCTTAACTATACCGAATCTTTAATCTCTGGAGACTGACCTTCTTTTAGTCAGTAAGTGGTTAGATACCCTTTGTAAACAAAGCTTGAATAAACTTAAACTTTGCCAGATTCGTGGTTTTGCTTTTTTTATGAAGATGCTGCAAAACTAGTCGAATTATATATTTGGCCCATTGAATCACTAGGAATGTAAACAAATGAAAACCAAGTTTAGATTACAAAAATTACCTTTTGGATTGTGAGAATACGCTTTTGGTTGCATTGCAGGGTTGTAGAATTAATAGGATTTACGGACTACAATCGAACTCGGATACTTTTATCACTCTCTTAAACAAATTCTACTTCGAGCGAACACTCTCACGGCCATTAGGTTAGACCAAAAGGCAAATCAGTTTAATGAACGTTAGCCTCAACCCTTGGCTTTTAGTCCGGAATTTCGACTTTTCTCGCAAGAGCTTGTCAGTGTGCTTTGATCAGCCAGCCAACGTGAGTTGCGTGGGAGACGTGATGGCGCGGCGCTTTTCGTAAACAAAAAACGACTTCCAACGCGTGCATAAATAAAAATGAGTCCTCTTTTATTCACTGCCGCTGGCATACTGATTAAATCAGTGGGTGGAATTTCAAAAGCTCTCATGCCACTGAAATTGCACGACGCATAAATTTGAGTGGATACTGTAATCGTTACTCTACACGAAATTAGTAGAAGTTTTTAAAATTCTGCAGAAAACTTAGTCTTGATTAGCAGTAAGGTAACAAATTCATTAGTTTCTACGGCAAATTGGCGTTTAAATGCTGATAGAATAACGTTGATAGATGTATGATGTCCATTTGAAGGTAATGCTTGGAAATGGGCTCAAATGGATGATAAAAGGCGTTTTATGTTAAAGTGCGACTTTTAAAACGAGAATTGTCCACAATATTGGAAATACCCAATCCTTCGATTTGGATTTAAATAAACAAATTCTTACAATGTATAATTATTTTCGAGCATAACACTTCTGTCATGGTGCCTTAAACCTTCTGAAGCGCACTTAAGCACTGGTTTATACTAAATCGTGGAGAAAGAACCTTAGGGCATGACAAGGGCTGTGCTGCACGTTTAGATCTATCACGAGCTAAACGGCTTCAGTGCTTATAATTACCATGACATAGGTCTCTTAAGGCCTTATAAAAAGTTATACTTACCCTGTTAGAAGCAAATGTGTCGGGTCAGAACGCATCCACTTGAAAAGGGCGAGATTTTATAGACATTAAAATTGCACTCATTTCATTGTACCACAACGCCCGAGATATTCTGGACATTAAGCATGCACTAACTTACCTATTCAATAAATTATTTGTGAAATATCCACCGATTGTCCTAAGTCAGGTGTTTCATGCATCAAATATTCCCTGAAATCATTGCTGCACTGCCAGCTGAAGATTACCATTGCTGGGATAGTCACTAACAAACCGGAAATGTCTACGCTCTTCTGCGTAATTTTTGAATTAAAGTAGTAGTTGCCAGGAGTATGTTTTTACTATCACTGATGTCTGCTATCTTAATAAAAGAGATTTGGAATAATGCATGAAATGCAGGCTAACTATCAATAAGGACACACTCATTGCCTCCTGTCACGTATAGTACCGCTGCAATGCCACCTTTACAAACCTTTTAAATCATGACACTCGACTTGATATGGACGTCCATTTCAACTTCTCTCCAAATTTAATCCGACTCACTCATATATTCGGTAGATTAGTCTTCAATCAGTCTACTGATTCCTCAGTCTTTTCGCAGGGTTACACTAAGTACCTTCTTCAGCCGTACCATCAAGTATACAACAAGGAATATTCATACAAATAATTTTGTTAAAACAAGATAAAAAATATGCTGAGAAAAATAATCACAGTCCTCCTCAAATTCACGCGTCAACTTCAAAAGCAGCATTTCGTTGGACAAAATCTTCATGCACTATGGAGTCCCCTCTATTATGGGCATCTTCGTCTCGCTGACGGAGTGCTCGATAGGTTGTCTCCACCAATGCAACGTCAGGATCAGTCGGCAAAGTGACGGGAAGTGATTTGGTGGCACCTGGGCGTCTGGAAGTCTTTGAAAGGCTCCCTACGGAATCCAAAACTTTAGAACCACCAAAAGGGCCTCGAAGGGATGGAAGACTTCGTTTCGAACCGCCAGAATCGGCGGCAGAAGAGGAAGAAGGTGCCTGGAAGAAAGTTATGAATCACATGGAATCATATTAAGCGAATAACAAATGCTTAAAATTTTGTTTCTCTAGACAAACTTTCAAGTTCCTAGTAATCCGAGCTATCAGTTCTGCTGGTCGCTCAATCTTCGGTTTCACTGAAGGAACTAACTTTAATTTATGCGTACGTTAGCTGTTAACCGAATGACGCAGTCAAAAGTAAGAGATTCCTCAGCGATATTCCCTCTTTTTTGTCTTCTTTGGAGCGACTATTATAAATAGTGAGCTTATGTAAAATGATGGATGGGCAACTCAAATCGACTTAGCATTAGGCTAATAGCAAAGATAGTGTGAACCAATGACACTGTAATTTGTATCAGCTCCACTTTTTCGTTCATTATTTGGACCAAAGGAGAAAAAAATTTCGAAAAGCACACAAAATGAACGCTGTGCTTGGAGTTTCACACTCGATGCAAATTTTGCTCATATCCAAAAGTAACTGAACATCCATTTATATTAAGCTTCTCTGCGATATCCACTTCCTCGATTATTGTGTTTACCTTAAAATTAAAAGTTGCTTTAAACCTACTTATTTTTTCCGTAGCATTCCACAAAGCAGTAAAGCTATTGTGAATTTCGTAGAATGTTCCAAGGGGAAGGGAAGAGAATCTACGTCATTCATTCACCGGCTCATCTTTTTACACTTTATGTTGGTGACTTGTTAAGGGGGTAAAAGCGCGAGTGCCCGTCATGCACGACGCTCGTCTGGCTTTTGGTGGTAGAAAGAAAAATGACATTTTTGAAAGAGCCGACCGCTTTCTGTGTTTCCTCTAATGCAGCCGACTGCCATTATATTGAAGGGCAGATGAAAAAAGAGGCAGGAACGAAAGGGGGGCATTGATAAATGGGAACGCATTTCCGTTATTCGGGCATCATTAATTGAAGTCATGAAAGTTTCTTTCAAGTAATTTATTAATTTTTCATCAAAGGAACCAGTGCTTCAATTTGCAAAACCACTGCCTCAAGTACTTTCCCTTTAAAATTTTAATTTGCATGCATTATTTTGTGAATTGAAATTCGCGCTTGCTGCAGCTAAGCAAATTCATTTTTCAAATTACGATCGATAAAAGGTCGATGCACCAACTGTTCAGCTGTACGGTGCATAAGAGCAATTTTCGTGCAGTCAAATCGATAAAATTAAGAGCATACAAGGGCAAAATATCGATCGAACAGCTGACTAGCAAGTATAAGTCAGCTGACTAACAGCTGATGGACCGAAGCAGTTTTTATGCCTAATTTGAGGCGTTTTTCAGCCCAGCACAAAGATCTTAAAATTCTCTTTTGTAAGTCAATAGGCCTTAAAATTATAATACGCTAAGAAATTTTAAATTAACTGATCAAGGAGGAGAATATTTTGCACCTTGACTAAAAGTGTGTTAATACTTCGACTTAGTAAACAACGGTTGAGGTAGACAACCGGTCACCGAGCCAAATCAGAGTTAAATGAGCCAATATTATGGCACTAAAGCTACAACAAAGTAGAGAGGAAGATGAAAAATAGGCTCCAAATCTTTGGTACTCACTTATTTTGTGCATACATTTACTTAGCCTTACTTTTGCCAACACAATACTCTGAAAAGAAGCCACCCATCCATAACAGACGAATTCAAATGTTAACCTTAAAAAGCATACTGTGTGCTTTTAATCTCAACCTTATAGTCCGGCCTCAGAACATAGTAACCCTCGCGTATTTCTTCTTTAGGAAAGTGCTACCATGATAGCGGATCGGCACACTAAATTTGCATGATCTTGGGTATCGCTTATTCTTTAACTATTTCTCTAAAATGGATTCCTCATAACTACAGACAGCTCTCTAGAGGGCATAAAGTTTAGGTAACCCAACTAATTCTACGGGATTCACAACCATTGGTCGTCATCGTTTCACCTATGACGCAAATTCAGCACGCCATCGTTGAGCATGTGCCGTAGTTGATGGCACCTTAAACGCCCCTGACGATTGTAGCAAAACGATAACTGAACAGTACCGGGCTTATTTGATATTTATTCTGGTGCTATTTAAGTGTACAATCGCTTTTATGCTTTCGCAGTTTCAATTCAATGGGGACCAAACAATGATTGGAGCTTCTTCTATTCTTTTATGCTCTTAATCGTTTAATAGGATGGAATTTTTTGGAAAGCAAAGTTAACTATGCGGGCCCTTTCGTACCCCCCTCCCCGATCCTGGTGGCATGAACTTCGGTAAGCTAATACAGAACTATTAATGGCCAAAGGAGTTGAAGTACTTCAGTGCGGTGAGTGATTTTTAACGATTGGAATAAAAGACAAGGGTGGTCTAAATCCCTTACGGTGTGAAGAGCTCGCATTCGAGGCAGGACAATGGATACAACTGCACTACCGATGGCAACAAGGGCAAAAGTGAGGATGGCGAGCAGAACGGAGCGATCTTGCAGCAAGATCTGTCCCACGTAGGGTGCAGTGAGGATGCCCAGACGATATGCTGCAGCACAAAGACCGCTGACAAGGCTGCGAACCCGTGCTTGGAAGATATTGCTAGCGTAGATCCCCATTAAACCGCTACCAGCTGCTGCTACACCGCGAGTAACGAAGAAGACTACATTTGAGGCTGTTGGTGTCATACAGAAGGTCTAGAGGAAGTAAAACCCCGAAGAATAAATGAGTCGAATCTAGCAGATCAGGCAGTAGTATTCACTTAATTCTAAACGTGGGTTATGCAGTGGACAATAAGACCATTAGACATCCACATTTTTTCGTTTTTGGTCGATAAGTTCACAATCCATCCATTTAAAAAATCCAACACTTTCAGCAAAAAAGCATAAACGCACTCTCATGAAGGATGTAGTAGTAAAAAATGCTAATGAAACTCACAGGGAATGCTACACTAATGAGTAGTTCCAGCTCTCGCAAGGTTCTTCTGCACGATTTCAGGCAAGGCTACATGAAATACGATCCAACATATTTTCATGGAGCTTAAGCCATTCCCATTAGTGTTTTGAGGTAATACCAGCTTACGGAGACTAAACGACTGTCTTGACATCACATTATAATTCTTTTTCGACTGCCAAATGCACCACCAGTCGGGGGCGGGAGACACAAACAAATCTATTTCTGGTTTAGCCTGAATGAACTAAAATTACAGTTAGTTCTATGCATAAGGGATGAAATTTGTGCCACATTATGAATTATGGCTTAATTTTCATTCAGCAATGTAAAATAAAAATAATTCCATTTGCTATTTGACCCATAGTTCACTAAAATCAAAATTAGTGGTGTTGACAGGAGTAAAAAGAACTGTTGAACATTCAGATATTTACCATGACTACACAAAACAGGTAGTGATTTCCGGATTAGGCCATTAACAGATGAAATGCCCTTAGTGGAATGTTCAGACACCACACTTTCTAGCCCTTGTGGCAAATCAAATTTTATACTTTAATGGCACAGAACTTTTTATCGAAGTGGATGCAACAGAATGCTTAAGAGACCATTTGTCCTGCAAACTTGAGATACACAAAACATGTGTCGGCGGTAAGAGGGAGAACTAATCCCATAAAATCTAGATAAATCATAAACCACAGCGTAAGTTCCTCTACGACAAATGGCCTGGGTGCCTTGCGGAGGAAATGATGGCTGCTTGAGAAGAAAATCACTGAAAGAACAATTTGAGTGATTATGTGAACCCTTCAGGGCATAACTCATACCTGAACAAATAGTAGGATGCCAGTGAGCAAAAAAGTGAACACTTGGGCAATCGGAAGCCTTTGTCCTAGCAGCGCGACCAAACTGTAGGCCAGCGGGAGGCTTAGCAGACCACCAGACGCCGAAATTAGCAGCGATCGATAGCCCTCCTCACGTAGGGGCTTGCAACATTCAAAGAGAGCCCCTCCTGACGGCTGATTGACTATCAATAGGTTGGTAGTGTTGGTTATCTTGAAATTCTGCAAGGCAAATGCAGAATTTCGTCTCTGTTATCCACACTGCTTACACCTTTGTCAGCCATTAAACGCTTCTAGTTGTCAATACACCTATTGAGCACTTTTCGATGTGAAGTTTAGCTATGCACCACACCAGCACATTCCATTGGAGCTAACTAGCACAAACAACTTAATCTTGTTTTGAATTTCGCTAGAGCACTTGCAAACTGTAAACCGAAGTAAGTTTCGGCCACCCAATCCCACCAAATTTATAAAACCATCTAATCATTGGTTCCCGTCACCTAACTGAAGACATTTGCCTATTTATTTAAGGGATACGCCGTCCCCAAAAGTATGCTGGAGGGGTGTGAAACTGAGCAATTCCAGAGGCATTAATATAGGCTAATAGTAAGCCCGAATGATTGACAGTGCGCTAATGCACGCAGGCACTCCGCTTTCTAAATAAGTTACTTGTTGTTTTACCCACTTCTTTTCCTTTCTGAGATGCCCTATTTATCCGATTCTCAGATCTGTTTACGCTTAGTCTTCTGGTTTTGAAGCGAGCATCAGTTCAGGGGCTATTGGTGCAGTAGAATTCTAGCATGTCGTAATCGTAAGAGTTGGGACTTTTTAGTCAGATTTAAGTCTTTTCGTATTGCAAGAAATGATCATTTTATGAATTACAGAATTGATAAAATTGTACATTTTCTCTACTGAATGGTCAACATTCTCCCAAAAAAAAAAACCCACGCTCATTTCGGCTTTTGAATTATTCATTCAATGCAGTAGCGACTGTGCATTTGCATTTGCATTCGCTCCAACTTAGCATCAGGTCCAACTGACTCCCCACAACGCAACTTCTTGCACACAAAAGCCGTTGTTAGCTTTAGTTATTAGTCTACAATTAAGACGACGCCAACGCCGTAACAATGAAATAAGTAGACGTTCTGACTGTTGTGCTGGCGTACGCAAACGAATCACCTGAACGGCAAACATTGGATGATGACTAGACGCAGTGACATTGACCCATACGCCATTCGTATGCAGGTTACCCAAATGCGCGTGGCTACTTGAAACAATGAATCGGTAGATTGAGCCCGAAACCAAAGAACACATCATATTTTCTTCCAAGGAAAAGGTGACATTATTGCAATCCTCCCTTTTAAAAATAATCGTTTAATAAACAAAGTAAAAAAAGCAATTGAAATTTGTACTTCATTATTAATTTTTGCAGTTTAAGAGTCAAATTCCAACTATTTTCTGGGGATGGCTGAAAGCGTGAACGGGCAGTGATTAAAATTTGTGAAGGAAACCAAGGGTATGTTCGTTTACTCAATAGGGGTTAAAATTTAAAAGCCATTTTGTGGGTAATCTGGGAACCGTTCAGCTTTACAACACATGTGAAAGAGACACCGAACAAGTTGAGTCTTTGTGACCTGCAAAAGGCTTAGTAGATGTGGGTAGAAGCAGAACGCTCCATTGATCAGGGTGAATTTGAAGGAAATTTTATGACTTGTTAATTCCGTCTTAAAGTGCCATTGGCAAAAGCAAAGTAACTGTGTTTGAATGAAAGAGAAGAAAGCAAACCACATATGAGCAGCGCTTCCTCCTCCTAATGCCGTACCAGAGGCTTTTGCAACCTTGAGACCGAATCAAACACGGCTTGTCGACAAGTTTGACTAAAACAGAAGATCTATGCTCAAGCACGTGAAAACTAGACTGCCCACTAGGGTTCTTTCTTCGTTCCTTGAGACTTTGGCCGGACGCCTAAAACGCTCTACACCCATCTGAGACACCGGTACCGCCAATTTCCGAAGCAAGATTACTCGGAGAAGGGAGAAATATAGCGCCACATTGTGGGGCTTTGCTGACAGAGGTGAGGTTTCTCTTCTGGTGGGCTCTTACCGCTTTAGCTCACAATATTTTGTGCATGACGGGGAACAATTTTGCCCTCATCGGGGCAGCTGGTATGTTGGTCGTGGGGTAACCACCTCGGGGTGACAGCACGGCCAGGTGGTCTGTAGGGCTTCAGCCGTCACGTGACACGATGAGTCATTTCCTACTATCATTCCCCTTTGTTTATCGCTATTTCAAGGAATGGAACTCTTTCCTGTGCCAAATACAAATCCCCAAGCTTCAAAAAGCTTTTTTCGCTTACTACTAAGCACTGGTCTTATTAATTCATTTCTGACACCAAAATATGTTTTTTTTTTATGAAGAATGACGAAATGCCGATTGAAAGCTTCAATTTTCCAGTTTTTCAGGATGTTTCAAATAAAGCTAATAAAGGTGGAAATAAAAGCAGATTTTAACTGCCGCTCGGGGTAGGAATCCACAAGAGGGAATAGGGGAGCTGACAAGGCTATTGTAAATCATGACAATTCTGGCATCTGTTGGAAAAAAGACCCACGCTGTTGTTGAGATGATTTCTCCGCATAAAATACAATAAGGGCGTATTTATTAAAAGAAAATTAAGTAATATAGATAGCACGCCTAAGGTTTGCTGAATTTCGTCGCCAATTGAATGATGAAATAATTCAAAGCTATACTCGCCCAATTATCACCATAATTTGACAGGTCACCCTCTATAACACAGGTGCATTTCCATTTTCACAGAAAAACTCCTTATTATTCAGATGAAATTCAGCTCGTCTATCCCTTCACTTCATTTGCATTTTAGGAGATGATGTCTCATGTCTGAGCTGTAGGGTAAATGAACAAATCAGTTACCCATCATACAGGTAGATGGGGAAGTACTTCTTCCAAACATACAGTAAATGGACAATTAAAATCTCTCTAACAAGTTATTTTAAAATGGACTGATGAATCATTTAACGACTCTTGATTTCACTTTTCTCTTTAAGAATTAGCATCCAGTCAATGCCTTTCAGAAGAGAATTGAGTTAACCGCCAAACCTCACATCTAGAAAATTGGTAATTTGACCTGAGTGCCAAATTGACAAACACAATTTCTAATCTATCATTAATGCTTAAGCTAACCTGGATGCACATTCTAGGACCAGCAGCTAATTCTACGGGAAGGATTGTGGTTCCACCGTAGATTAGAAAGCCCCAGGAGAAGTTCAAACACAGCAACAGTAGGAGGAGCCAGGGTCGGCGACGAAGAAGCAAAGCGTATACTTCTTTGACACCGACTTTTGAAATGCGAAAGTCCTCTGCTTCATCAGCTTCTCGAATACGACCTAGGAATGAAACTGTACTTGTTGAATTCCTTGGGATTCGTCGATTTGTAATGGCCACTTTATCAAGTACATTTGCAGCTTCTTGCGTCTGCTTTTTGCAATATAAATATACAGGAGATTCGAGAGTAAAGAACACTAAGGCGATAGCACAGAGAGCTAAAGGGAATGTGGTGAAGAAGACAAAGAATCTCCAGTTCAATCGTCCTTCTAGGCATCCCAAACCAATTGCAGCTGTAATGACACCAATAAGAGCTTCAAAATTGTTGGTTATCAGTTGTCCTGGGGCTTGAAATTTTGATGGCATTGTTTCCGAAAGAAGCGAGCTTCCAGCTGTCAATACTCCACCAATGAAAAGACCGGAAAGGAAGCGTAGAGAAGCCATCCATGCATAAGTTGGACTGATGGCACACAACCAGGAGAGGTACATCAAAGCCAGACAGGAGAGTAAACAGATTGAGCGTCTCCCATAAACGTCTGCGGCGTAACCCAACGGGACTGCACCAATACAGCTGCCAAGGAATACAAGGCTGGTGAGGAGAGCCACATAGTCGGCTGATAGACGCCAATAACAACGAAGACTGGGGCCCAGGATCGCTTGGATAATAGTTTCCATCGTGTCGGTGGAGTGAGCTACACCAAGGATGACTATCATTCGAACCTGGAACCATCCAAATCCCAGCTCATTGAGGATAGCCTCGATTATGGGAGGTTTGCGGTGCACCAATTCATCCCCACCACTGACCTCGTCGTTCAATCTAAAAACGCTCCCGACACCAGGATTTAGGCGTTCCATAGGAATGCTTGACATCATAGCATTGTGATGCGATAATTGTTCTCCTCTGTGTGAATATGAGAGAACGAAAGAGACCTAAGTGCGTTGCTAAGACGCATGTGCTCTGGCATGCATTAAGGGCGTCAACCGATTGGGTATTGAGGACCAATCCGACCTTAGTGTAGGCGAGTGCGCGTAATTTGATGACTGCTAAGACATCTACACGCAAGATAAACGGCGGAGAAAGTTACCCGCATGAAGGATGGTGTGATGGTTTAAGGGACGCTCTTTTCAAATATTGTTTTGAATTGATGCTGATGAGAAGATATTAACATTATGCATTCCTGGGGATAATAACGATGAGTCAGGCAAAAGTAGTTGTTGATGGCTAATCTTCCCGATGAGAACGCGATACACCAAAGGCATGGCATATCATACACATAAAGAAACAGGCAACACAATCACAGTTGTTTATAACTACCGCAATTACACATAGGATGATTATAGAAGTACAGAAACAAAGAATGTGTATTTTAACTAAATCTTCTGCTACATTGGCTACATCTTAAAGCCATGGCGTTCGGTTTCTAGCCACAAGATTCCAGCTCTCTTGCGCGCTAACGTTAGACCTTGCTATTAAACAAACATTGGTTCTTTCTGAAGTGCCAATAGCCAGAGCCTATGTTCAAGAGGATTCATTATTATCGTACAAAAAGGCTGGGAACTTATGCGGTAGTTTAATAGTTTGCTTCATGAAGACTCCAGTCTACACAAGTTACACTTCCGCTCTGGAGCATGGTCATTGAGCCGTGTCAATAAGCGCCTAGCAATTGTTGAAGTCCCTAGGTATCACAGCTGCAGACATGGCTGGAGAGTCTTTATTCAAAGAGTTGAATTAGCCTGATATTTGTTTAGATCGGAAGAAAATAGACCAAATCAACCAGATGGTTCACCCAAAAGGTACTTTCTTTGATATATTAAATGGTACGCAGGAAATTTAAAAGAAATGGAATGCAGAATTTTACTGTAACACATTGATTGCTTGTTTAGCGCTCGATTTCGTTAAAGGTGCCTCACCACTGATTCTTCGCCGAACGAGCTGGTCTATAAGCCACGCCAATAGCCCCGGTTGTAACGCTTATGCTCTTTTAATTTACTTTGCAGGCGGGAGGCGAGGAGACAATTTCATTCTGATCGTGGGCGAACACGGCCGCTCTTCGGAGTCTGGGATACCTTCGTCGTAACCACTTCGGCCTCGCTACCCTAAATCCTGCCTGTGCTCGTAATAAAGATGTCAAAAACCAACCAACCTTCTCACAGCAAGAGTGGTAGAAGGGAAGAGGAAGAAGTTTAGCGACGCTACCGTAGTACTTTGTTTGTTCGAGCTGCCGGTTTTGGTCACTTGGGTGGCCATATTGTACTAGCCGATTGGCCGGCCGTGCCAACAGTATATATTCTGCCCTAGTACTATGCCTTCTTTTACCTTAAAGAAGTCTCGGTACGCTACAGCCACAGGTAGTGTATCATGGTTACTAAAAGTACACAGAGACGATTGCATTATTGGTCACAAAATACTTAAATGAAGAATTTTTGACCCAGAACGTGTAAGTTTTAGAAGGTAGGATGATAGAGCTTAATGAAATGTAAATTTGGTGCAGAATGTGGTTTACTGGAGGCTAAAACGACATAAGACAAATGAAGTGCCCATGCATATAATAAATATATGTATTTGTATATGAGACAATTTTATGAAACATGCAAGACGCAAAACATTGTTTTGAAACTGTTTAAAAAATTATTCTTGCCTTTTTTACAGCAACCTAATTAGTAGGGCAGCGGTCTTTATTTTATAGCCAGTAAAAGCTGGAAATCTATGTTACATCAATAAAAACATTCACTGTTTAAAGTATCATACATCTGACCGATCGATTTTGGCCCAATTCTGGATTAACAGATTTTGCAAGTTAGCCTCTACGCACAGCACTAGCCCCGATTTTCCATGTCTGTACTACTGGATTATGAGAAAACTATTCTCCTTGACGTCAATGAAGACAGTTGCATGTTCGTTTGTGCAGAGGGACTTGGTCTTGACACTATATTATATACACTTATCAAGCTGCACAATGATCCTCACAATTTGGTGTTAGTATCAAATTATTCCCTCCCAGAAGCTAAGTACATAAAGGCTAAATTTGTCCTCGAAAACGAAGCATACAGTCCTTTTATAATTACGGCTGATGTTAACACACAGGATCGCCTTGAAGCCTACCGCCGTGGCGGGGTCGTTTTTGTCAGCTCCCGAATTCTCGTCGTTGACTTGCTTCGAGGAACAATGCCCGTTGAACTTGTTACTGGAGTGCTTGTTTTGCGGTGCCACAATCTTCACGAGTCTAGTCAGGAGTCTTTTGTGCTTCAATTGTTGAGAGAACGGAATCCACACATCTTCATAAAAGCATTCACGGATAACGCCATTGCTCTGATGTCTGGTTATAACCGAGTCGAACACCTCATGAATCAGTTTGGTATCTCGAGGCTTCTTCTTTGGCCGAGGTTTAATTTGGATGTGGTCAATACGCTGTCAAATTGTCCTTTAAACGTCGAAGAAGTTCAGGTAGGTGTTTTGTGTCTAGTTCTAAGTGTTAAACACAATCCTTTAGGTATTTTTGACGGAAGAAAGTTCCACTTGTCAACGGTGTCTTTTGGAGATGATTAAAGCTACCCTTCGTGAGCTGATTGATATCAATCCAATCCTAAACAACGATGAATTTACCCTTGAATCAGCTCTGACCAATTCATTTCATCAGCTGGTTTGGATGTCGTTAGTTTTACCCAGGTCTCTTCGTTCTAGACTAATTTATACATTGATCCTATTTGGCATCATTTGACACAAACCAGTCGCCGTCTTTTAGCTGACGTTGCTGGCTTGAGACGCCTTCTTTTCCAACTCATCGATTACGATGCAGTTACCTTTTTGGATGCTTTTGAGGATCTTCGTCAAGCCGAACTTTCGTCCCTCCGGATGAGCAAGTCGGCACAGATTTCATCGCTTCAGAGGGATGGAAATTGTGCTAACTGGCTCCTTATGAGTCAAGCTGAACAAATGCTCTCTGTGGCTCGTAGTCGGGTCTACAAAAACTACGAAAAAAGTACAACCTAGTTGAGGCTTGATTTGGATTCCTTTTTTCAGGAACCTACGCAGTAGAAGTGCCACCCAAACTAAGTGCAATCAAAGCAGTTCTAGAGGACGTAGCTGTAAAGCTGATGGACATTGATCGGCGGCAGAAATACCCCGTCCTTGTTCTCCTTAGGCATACACGAAGCGTTGAAATTTTAGACCACTATCTACGCCATGGAAGATTGAAATTACAGGATTGGTTAGTACAGGGAAGGTCGACTTATGAACATCCAACAGAATCGTCTGAAACAGAATCGCCTCCAAAAAAGGTTCCACCAGAACGCTCTAGGGAACCCACAGTATCTACATATTCTTGTCGAAGTAGAAGCGGATCCAAGCAGATTATCGCCTGCATTGGGGCTCCGTATGTACCTGGCAAGTGTTCCGGATTTACTGAATCTGACATCCTCTTAAAACCACAATCTTCAAGACCACTGGAAGAGCCGAAAGTGGCAGAGGTTGTGGATGTAGGAGAGCCGGTCCTGGATTTACCGGCCGGATGCTCTGCGGTTCCCTTTACTACCTCGGAAGGAAGGGAACTTCAAGTAATTCTTCGTGTTCCACCACCAGGATGTGGAGAGGAAGGATCAACGATGTCGGCAGACAGTCGAAGTCTAGATGGACCTGCTGGACGGCTGGGAGCAGTGTTGGCGCGTCTACGGCCGCATTATGTAATTTTTTTCGAGCCTCGCGTGTCATGGATTCGGGAAGTGGAGGTCTATGCTGCCAAGGAAGCCAGACGTGGAACCTGTGAAAGCCCAAATCCACATCCTGTCAGTGTCCATTTTATGGTGTATAAGGATTCTGTAGAGGAACAACGATATCTCACACGGCTTAGACGAGTAAGCTAATTTGATTTCACAGAATTTCAGCTTTTTGCTCCACTTGCTTGCAACCTCGGAGTCTTGCCTTGGTAATCTATTTTACTGGAATGGGGAGGAGGGCGGGAAATAAGCTCATACCAATATGGTCGTGACCTATGTCACACATATCAGTGACATATGTGACGAACTTTTTGCCCATACAATTACTATTACTTCTGCAAAATCGTATAGTCCAACAGATTACTTGAGTTTAAGGCAATTTTAGATGTTGGTTATTCTTGGCCTGTTAGGGAAGTTTTTTGGTTCCTGGGTGATAGCTTGACCGAAAATTAAGGACAGTTGTTGTCATTGCTAAAACATTAAAAGGTCTGGATTGTGTTGATCAATTTTTCCCTGAGATTTTGGCATCTAACGTGTCATTCAAGCCTAGGTAGTAGTTTGATTTACGGCTGATAACGGGCCTACCAATTTAGGAGAAAGAGGCCTTTGAAAGCTTAATCACTCTGCGTGCCTCCACTGTGGTGAAGAAAACGGAACCGTCCATATCTGTTCCTGCTTTTGGCGTTGAATCTGAAAATTCTTCGGAGCCTGTTACAGCACCAACCGTGTTTGTAGATGTTCGTGAGTTTCGAAGCCAGCTACCAGCTCTTCTACATCGAAAAGGTTTGCGGGTGAGTAGTTTAAGCCTGGAAATTTCAAAGGAACCGACTACTTAAATGTTTAAAGTTGTTTGCTTATTTAAACATGTCAGCAAGGGAAATGGGTTGAGTCTTCTGTGGTATCCGTGGGGGTATCAGGCCTTCATTTCTGCTTTTTCTGGTAGGTGCTTTAAGTTGTCCTTAGACAGGTTCTCGTTCCACAAAAGATTTGGTCTCTCTTCATGGCTGGTCAAAACTGAGGCACTTACGAAAATCCGACGTGGTTTCGACAGCTCCCTTTCGGCCATTCACAGCATGTGTCTTGCTCCTGTCCCCTTATCAGCTGACCATTGAATCCGGAATTGTCGCTTGCGCAAAAAAATCGTCGCTTCTACTATTATCATGGCATAGGGGCCGTCTCTAATGTCATTATAAGGTACAACAGACTGGAAAGGGATTTATTGTTAGGGGGCTTTGGAGACTGGAGCACTAGTAACAAGGGTTATGTTATCACATTTAGCGTACTCAAGTATATCTAGAGTAAATGTATTTCTATAGCTATTTTAATGACGAAGCGGCTTCTATTAAGGTGAATCCCATAACCTTGACAATCGGAGATTATATTCTGGCACCGCACATTTGCGTGGAGCGGAAATCAGTCAGTGATTTGATTGGTTCGTTGAACTCAGGCCGTCTATTTCAACAATGCACTGCAATGTCCAGACATTATCTAAATCCGATTCTACTCATTGAGTTCTCAATGCCTGCCGACGGTGCGTGATTATTTTTTGTCAACTTTATTGGTCAAATCGTGCCCATGCAATGCATAGACCGAACTTATCACTGCAATAGCTACATCTAACGCTAAGCAATGCTGATAGCTAAATTCATTGCAAGAGTAAGGGAAGTTAGATTTTTTAGGTGTGACTTACAAGGCACCGCGATTTCCAAACGTCGCACTTCCTGGTACGACAGCGTCTTTCGCTCTATTCACCGGACGGAATGCTGTGGTGGCGGCTGACGCAAGAACGGATTTAGACTTGCGTCACCTGCTGCCGCGTCTAGTCCTCCTTCTCCTCCACTTTCCACATCTGCGAGTGCTCTGGAGTGTTACGCCGTACTGCACAGCAGAGTTGTTTGCGGAACTAAAAGTGGGACGAGCGGAACCCACCCTAGAGCAGCTGCCTCAAGTGAGAAAATATGGCATTGTTAATAGATTTTTAACTCTAAGGTACTGTCGGACTTGTGATCTGTGAAATCTCCACATGCCCATATACAGCGTTCTGGATTGAGGTATTGGGTTATGAAGTGAGTTTCCAAATTTTCAGTCAGTGTCTAGAATGCTAATTTCTATCTTGAATTGCGTGGCAATAAAATGGGATTAGTTTCTACAAGCTTTGTTAGTGAAAATCCACTGAAATACTTTGACACCTCATTTTGGTAGCAGAAGTGCTGACTGTTTTTGCTAGTGTTGTGAATTGTTTCTCCTCCACGCTGCATGAATTTCACTTAAACTTTTTATTAGCTTGTCTATTAAATGCGCTTTTGCTCTATCCCTAATTAATTCTAATTTATTATAAAATACTTACCACTGATAAATATTAGGTAAACGCAATTATTCACTATTCGCACTTTTAAGGACAGCGATGGACTGGGTGAGGAAAATGCAGAGGCTGTGGAAATGCTCTTGAGGCTACCTGGTATTTCTTGGCGTAACTACCAACGCGTGATAGCGCGTGTCGACACCATTGCCGATCTTACTGGCTTTAGTCTCGAACGCCTCACTGAGATCCTCGAAAACAGGTTCTTTCACAGAATGCTCTCTGCATATTCCACATGTCGCCATTTAATCTTAAAAACTTTTGTACTTATGTTGAACAAGTAGGCATCATTACTATTTCTGGATTTAAGTGACTGTGCGCAGAAGCTGTACAACTTTCTACACTCCAAGTGGACACCACCGCCACCGTCTTCATCTGACACAACCACGGAGTTGATATCTGCCACCGCGGAGGGCAAACGGCCCCGCTTTGATCTTGCTGCTCGTGTCAAGACTCGTGGCAAACGAAAGTAACTGATTCGACCAGTTACTATCTGTACATAAGCCTTTTTTGGGGATCTTGACAGAAAACTGTAATGGTTTGCAGTTTTTTACCAACCAAATTGTGAGGGTATAGTTTTAACTAAATAAACGTGAAGTACTGGTTTGTATTATTAACCTCCTAGGCAAATGTGGTCTCAGCGAAAAGGCAACCACAACAGGTCTGATGCTTGGTGGATCAAATGCGACAGTATTTGCATTACTAGTTTTCCCGCTAAATAGAGTTGTGAGTCGAAATCTAAAGAATGTGGCCATTCTCAGACCAAAAGCATACGGTATCTATTTTGTCGACTCTAACACAACCAATCATTCTACGGGACGATTTGGTGCTGGTAAGCTAGGTATTTGTATGCGTCATGCAACTACAAAATGCGAAGAAAATGCAACAATCCTCTAGAAGAACATCAGAGTGACGGGGAGAGTGCAGATGAGGCGATGTCCTCCCACCCATTCCTAGACGCCGAATCCTCTATGGCTGAGTATGCCTGATCACTCGAAGGTTCTCCCACGCTTCCAAGCTGTGTCGCATCAGACAGAATGATTGCAGTCGTAATTCTGAGTTATCAGTGAGGAATTAGGTGTGGATGATTCCGTCTTCGATCCTCAGACTCACACTTGTAAAGCAAGCAAGAACGTCTGGGGATGAGGTGGTGGGTGATGTGGAGGGATGTGGTACGCATTCCCACGTGACCTTCCGACTAACGAGCGTTGCAACGAAAGGGCACACAAACACAACAGTCGTTTCTCTTTGCCATTTTGCCGGTAGATCAATCAGTCAGGTAGCTGCATGGAATGCATACAATCTCTTCCCACCTTCCAATTGTTGCAATTTTATGATCCACGCGAATTGAGCAAAGAGCGTCACCTGCCAGTCGATGTGAATGAGACTCACTTGCTTTGTAGTTTCCATGACCAACCTTCCGTAACTTTCTCTTCGCAGTTGGTGTAGGTGTGGACTAGTTAGTGTCATCACTCACGTTTGATATCGGTAACAACACCGAATTTCTCATGATTAAGGCGAAGCTCTGTCTCATTGTGATGCAGATTTAAGAATCAAGCATTCAAACTTCTTCTCCAAACGCTCCACTGGGTTTAATCAGTACTTTTGCAGCTCACCTTGTAAATCCAACGATTTGAAATGGAAAACATCTGCTTAGTTAATCGTGTGCTTGTTCTTCGGAGAAGAGCTTTAAAAAAGAGGGGACGGTAGAGAGCACAATGGAAAACTAGTGCCGATACATCCATGCATATCTATCTCTTGTACAAGATAATACATTTAAACGGTGTAAATTACACAGGTTAATAAAGTGGATCGTTTCAACGTTTTCTCTAGCACTTAGGAGACTTGTGAGTCGAGAACCTCAGGGAAAGGTTGTGTTACACTATTACAAAGCCTAACAGCTGGTAATAAGCGGAGCCTATCAAGGCTATCTGGTGCATAGATAATGGGCTCTTCTATGAACTGGTACGCGGAGGTTCTCATTTATAGACCATACCATGTTTAATCCACGTGTAAAGCCGCTGATTCTGGGCACCAGAGCGACACATAATCCGCAGGTTAGTAGTACCCAAGGTACAACACATACGAGCGTTTAAGATCTTGTCACGTTTGTGCATGTTAAACATTAAGATAGCCCCCTAAGGTTTTCTGTCAAATCAAAAGGTTTTCTACATTCTGAAATCGTAGTAGTTTACTGTACTGTTAAATCTCCACTGAAATATCACAAGTCAAAAAGTTGCACTTATCTAGCATTATGTTGACTAAACAGTCGCTATGGTAACAAATGCTGTACTTCATGTCCATTGGGTTAAAGCGCTCACCCTACTCCCGACATAGTTATAGATATGCCAACATGAAAGCTGCTTTGTTGCCAAGGCGGGGAAAGTCTTTGAAGAGTATGTCAAAAATGACTTGGTAGAGAGATGGTGGGAGAAGCTCTGAGGCAAATAACAGTACAATGAGCTGACAATGGATAAAATCCTGCACTTCACCTGGACATCACCATTACATACTTTAAATGGTACAGTGAAACTATTAGGCGCCACATCGGGTAAACTGGATCTCTTTCGCCTTCATCGCTAGCATTGAAATTCGCGTTAGATGAAAAGTTGACTTCACCTCGCACGACAACATGGATGCAAAACTGAGAATATATTTTATCTATTTTGTGAGTATATAAGGAAATAGGACACGATTGTAGCTTATTTTAGACACACTACAAAGAAGTCACTGTAATTTGGGGGTGAGCTTCAAAATGCAGGGTATAGGCATTGGATAAAGTGGGTCAGACTATCGGCACTAGTTGCTCTATTGCGCTCTTTACTGGTCTTCTTCTGTTTTAAAGCTTCTTTCCGAGAAACAAGTATGCAAGTAAATAACCAGATGCATCACAATGAGACAGAGCTTCGCCTTAATCATGAGAAATTCGGTGTTGTTACCGATATCAAACGTGAGTGATGACACTAACTAGTCCACACCTACACCAACTGCGAAGAGAAAGTTACGGAAGGTTGGTCATGGAAACTACAAAGCAAGTGAGTCTCATTCACATCGACTGGCAGGTGACGCTCTTTGCTCAATTCGCGTGGATCATAAAATTGCAACAATTGGAAGGTGGGAAGAGATTGTATGCATTCCATGCAGCTACCTGACTGATTGATCTACCGGCAAAATGGCAAAGAGAAACGACTGTTGTGTTTGTGTGCCCTTTCGTTGCAACGCTCGTTAGTCGGAAGGTCACGTGGGAATGCGTACCACATCCCTCCACATCACCCACCACCTCATCCCCAGACGTTCTTGCTTGCTTTACAAGTGTGAGTCTGAGGATCGAAGACGGAATCATCCACACCTAATTCCCCATCTTAATTGGAATTTTACATAATTAGCAATTACTAATGAATTGACACTGAATTTGGTCGGTTTCGATAAGCCGATCATGGAGACACCTGCGCTATCGTTTTGGTGAAGCAGCTGGACTGGCCTGAAATGAGTACACAACGCTCTCTCGAATATGTTATTTGATTCGCAAACCATTCATTCAGAATATGGCCTCTATGACCATGGAGGATGCTTATCTCAAACCCATTTGCCTCTTATTTTATGCCCAGTGGAAATTGAGCGTCTCCCACAGGACTGATTCTTTTGCTCAGCATGAAATCCACAGGGCTGTGATTACTGTACCTACACATTCTGATTTGTCTCCTTGTCTCGTTTACAATGATCGCGACCTTTTTTGTGTTTTTCTCACTTTAATATCTCTTTTGAGACTGGTGGTATTTGGCATTACATTATCACTTTAGTTAACCGTACCCTAGTAATGCTCTATAGCAACCCGGGTTTTCAGGCGCTTACGCAGTAAGATAAAGGGCCTTAGAAGAAGCTGCAACTGTAGTTCATAAAAGAAGTGAAAGCAAATCTAAACACCTGTTAATGGCACTAAAACAGCAAAGAAGGTGCTAAAATCACAATATTTGGGATCCCGTATCATTAAAAACACAGGAAATTTTTTAATTGTGGCGCTAAGATATCTGATGCTAATAGATTAGGAAATCAAAAAGGCTTTTGGCTAAGGTCACAGAATTTGCCACTTAAGCCACTCCAGTGTTAATTAGTTTTGAAGTTGAAAATGGCCACTTTAATGCTAAAGGGGAAAAAAGATTTAGAAGTGATTAAAATATAGCCTCTTTTTGTATGTATTTACGTGTAAGATCGGTTCATGTACAGCATTACGTAAAAAGTTCTTATAATTTCTTCCTCAAAACCATAAACGTTGTTAAGTTGTCCAAATGTGTGCCTCATTCATGCTAGAGAATGCAAACTTTATTGATTTTTGGTGAAAAATAACGGGACAAATCCTAACAATATTCTCCACTGACGTCACACATGTGTGACGCCCTAACTTTATTACCTGATCCGGTTAATCATTTGTACGTAGCAAAACTAACTAAAATGCACTGTTCGTAGTTTGTGGCATCATATTTAAACAATGAAGCAGACAAACTCTGATTAACAAGTTTCCTCCTAATCCTGAATAAAAAAACGAAAATGCTCTTGAAATAGAGCCATGTGTAAAAAGATAGTTATTCTAATAAATCCTTGTCTTTTATTTGTAAATAAGCAAACTTGTTTTATTTAGTACAATAAGAACTTTTTTCCTGTTCTGAATCTTGGTTTGAGTGCGAAAGGGAGAAGCCTTTATATGGAATTGTGGTGGACAAGCCTTTAAAATTCTCCCTAATATTTACAGCTTGTCTATTATAAAAACAAAATTTAAACTGAAAAGCGTAGTGACTATTAGTAGTACATGAGTATGTAAAAATGCCAATTTGTGTGAATTCAATATCAAGTAATTTACTCAATTTTTAAGAGCATTAGGATTCTGATTTGCAGTGCGTTTGATTTGTTGAGTTTCATGTAACTCTGACAGATGACTTGCCCCTAACTTATATTCCGTGATTAGCCATGCAAAATTATGTGTGTGCGTGCGTGAAGCTTTAAAGTTCACGAGCCTTCAAACTTGCTTCGTGCCACCATGCCTTCTTGAGTATCACACTGTGGGACTTTATTCAATAGGTAGACTTTGATTGAAACCGCTCCCAGATTGCTCAACGCCTAAATACAAGCCCAAAAAGCTAAGAGGTATCGATGTCAAAAGCGCGAGGGTACAAAACTAGTAAATTACTCTAGAAACCCAAGAGACTTCAACTCCACTCGCCTCATTTCCTACCTCTCTTTTATGCTCCACTTCCCGGATTCGTTGATGGTTGTATAGGGCTGAAAAGAAATGGGATTTGGGGAGGGTGAAAAGGCGATCACAGTTTTTATTCATCCTAAAGTACGCTCTGGGTTCTCACACGTAAGACTTGCTGCACTATGGTGTCTTCTTTTACCAGTTTATGCAGGTAAGTCTCTTATTTAGTAGGAGCATCCAAGTCGTAACTATTTTGTCATTGCAACAAAAATCCATGGTACACAATCCCACTCATAGTTTGTCACAAAAGGAGCATGAATAGCCCTTCGGTAATAAATTAAAGGGTGAAGTGGGAGCAAATCGTTTGAGAAAACCACCAATACGTCGCTTTCACGGCAAAAAACTTTGAGCCATACTTTAACATGTGAAGTTGTGCAGAGGTCACAAATTCCAAAAACTTTTAAATTAATAGGGGTTGATTTTGCCAGAAGGTCTCCTTGCAAATTTATTTGCAAATTGCTCAGCCTGTCAAGTCGGTAGACACCTTCACAGTGAAGGAAAAAGGATATTTTTAAGCACCTTCGTGTGAAGAGGTCTACAACTCCCAAATTTTACAAGAACAAATTCGAGCTTCACAGCTCCATTAAACCTCCATCCTAATTCGAATTAACTGATTTGGGTCTACTTATAGGGTAACTCCAAAACGATCTACCAATCCACGTAAGCGAAGTTAATCTACTTACCGCAGAACAGATTTAGGTTTTCTCTGGCAAAAACCTTCTGTTTGATAAAAGAAAACTGGCTACAAGAATCAAGCACAGCTTTTCTTCGGCGAGGTGCATGCAAATGGAACCACTAGATCATTTCCTAAATGGAAGCCAAGAACTTAGTGTAAAATTTGCATATGGATCGTCACCCTTCCCTGTAAAAGCTTAAAGCTGTAAAGGTCTATTTTTAAAATACGCTTCTCTGCAGATTTTTAGAAAAGTTCCCTGCAAAGAATTCCCCTAAATTTAAATGTTTTTAAAAAGTGATATATTGTCTTGCATACAGTGTAAACGTTCACGTAATAAAAATTAAAAGGCGAACAACTTTCTAGACCTCTACTTAGGCCAAATGATTTGTTTCTCACCTCTAAAGTTAGTTGAAAACGAATTTGAGGACTTTTCCAATCTTAAGTAACTATCGAACTGCGACACCCTTTTTGTCGCCTTTTCAATAGCTTTCACTGACTCGAATGATATTTTGCTATCAAATATAGCAAAATGGATCCATCTTTTACACTTTTTTGATGGTAATGTCAACAGAAGGTCTAGTCACATAGAGAGAAGCGGAAAACATTGATGGAAGGGCGATTTTCTCTCTCCTTAGGAGAAAAAGAATACTTCCAGGTGTAAGCTATAATTGTGCTGCATTAATTGTGTAGTGCTATATTGCGGCACTGGGCAGAAGATTGTTCACAGATGAATTTAAACGAAAGGTGTCTCACACTTATGACTTGTTTAATAAGCTGTAGGCGGACTTCATTCGTGACTGTCGGATGTTAGGTGAGCTAATCGTCATGATATTTCCGTCTTCGGATGACCACACACATCCCCACAGAGAGCATCTATGTACCTCAAAGGATGAGGCGCGACACCTCCTAGAAGGATATGGCACCCACCCATATGTAGCTCTTTGCTTGACAAACGAACTTTTCTCATTAAAAGTCAGCCATTCAGTTGGTTTGCATACGACCCTTGCTCATCGAAGCTACTTTATAATATACGCTAAGGAGGCAAAGTACAAAATGGCAGTCCTTCTAGATGAAAGGCAAAATATTTATAGTTTCCAGGACTTTTAGCCAATTATGTCACCTCACCTTCTGTAAATACTCCATAGATTTCCCTATAATTTTGCAACTTTTGACAATTGGGCTTAAAAAGTACATGAGTTTCGTTCGACACCGATTTCCGGCCTTGACGCCTTAGAATTCCCAGAAGACATAAACGAAACCTAAAGCAATAGCACTGATACCATACTATTCTACCATGTCTTACGATCCCTAAAAACAATAGCTTGGATTTTTGTGAATTTCTACGCATCACTAGAGACAATTCTATCGAGTTGCATTAAAAAAATATTTGGTACTCTCTAAAATCAACAGTTCATTTAAAACATTTAAGTTAAGTGCCTGTGTTGAATTTCACTTATTTCGATAAAAAACTGTATCTTTCTCCCACCAGTGAGGATAATAAGCTCATTCCATCGAAATTAAGCAAGAAAAACCATTTTTAAAGCGGAAGTTGGAGGGGTAATCGTGACTTGTGAAAGTACAACAGGCACCTGCTATCGAATGCTTAAGTACTTCACAAAAAGACGTTGCAATTGGCGTTCTTGCATCAGTGCGGTGGTAAACCCTCCTACACTAGCAATGCTCCACCTCAGTGCAATTTTATTGATAGAGAAGACCATTTACTCTTTTGACCTCAAGCACATAATGCGGGCTATGACACATAAACCTTAAGGTAAGTGACTTCGAAGGGGCGTTTGACCACACAATCGAGGAGTGTGCCAGTCAAATCTAAGGCGTAACCGATCATGAAGACAACCTAATTTTTAACCGTCTCCTCGCATTCCATTCAAGTCTATTTTTTTAATTAAATTATTTATTAATAAAAATTTCGGTAAGATTGCTTTAAGTAGCATTTAGGTAAATGAACCACAAATCACAAATTTAAGACGTGTAGGCAAACAAGCACAACTTCAAGTGCGAATCTTAGCAAAAAGGTTTTTAACAAAGGAGTAAAACTGTCCAAAATTTCATAGAAATTAAGTCGCTCCTTGGCAAAATATGCACACAATTTCAACAGTATCTCTCAACTTAACCAATATCGTACATTTGTGTCATGGAAAGGCTGTTCGACTGTCTATCGACGTTGTACTGACATCTCATCGTCTTGGAATCCTTCATTTGCGGCAAATTCATTTTGCATTCTCATTAACTCCTCAAAATCTTTCCTATCCCTTCTCTTTTGACGAATCTTCTTGTAGGTAAAGAGGATAAAGAATAGGACGCAGCAAGTAACTCCAAAGAAAAATATAACAATCCCCACAATGTGTTTTGTTCGATCGTTTTCCTCCTCCCCTGAACCCCACATGCATCCTCCAATGAGGAAGGAGAGTATGAAGAGAGCAAAGAGGATGAAAAGGACTGGTTCACCTTCAAATAGCAGCATTCCCCAAATGCCCTTCCACCTAGAGATTACACTTAAAATGCTTTTATTTGCATGCGTGTGAGCAGGTCTTAAGGCTCCTATTGATTTATGGGTGTGTATGTCTGTATGAGATGGTAGCTGCTCTTTCACTGTCTCCTGATTGGTCAACAAGGAGGTGACACGTGAGCACTGAATTGAAGAAAGTTATTGCATGAGATTTTCCGCTTAACTTGGGGCGTTAGCCCATATTCATTAAAAAGGTATGCATTGAAAGGGCAGCATGGTCAAACTTCATGCCTAAAAATTCAAATTTTCTACTCTTATTTAAAAAATCTCTTTTGGAGGATCTTCTTCTATCTGTTATTGACTGTTTTACACAAGCGACTTAATTTTTAAAGTAATAAGAGAACCAACAAATCAGTAGTGCAAAAGATATCACTTTTAGTGGCTGAGCTGACAAAATCGTTGAAAATATATGCTTTCTGGAGTCATGAGTACTTGAGAATTAAGTTGGCGCGACTTTAAATGCCGTTACAAGCAGACTTACTCATAAGCTGAGTGCTTTTTACTGATTGGCTAAAAACTGAGGTCATAATGTAAGGCAAAACACAGCACAGAGAAGAAAACACGCAGAACAAGAAGGCATTGCACAAGCATAAACTTGTCAAATAATCTCCTATGTCTATAGCAGGCTGAGTTTTTTTAACTAGGTAGCACTCTTTAGTAAAACTATTCTTTCTAAACAAGACGGAAGTGAATGAATGTTAATTTTAGGAGAAGCATGAGGTGCTAAATTAAATAATGTTCAAAACGGCACTAAAATTTCTGTTCTTCTCCATGGATGTTAAATTTCTTGTGTGATCAGGTTCCCATCCTGTTACATGTGTGGCACAAACCCTTATACGTGGGAGTTTAGACGTTGGACTACAGCAAGAATGCGCTCGCCAACCAAATGCCATGCCTGAATACTTGTTGACCTCGAACTTGCAGTGCTAATCTATAAGTTGATCAGCAGAATTTGCAGAAGTCAGTTATTGGGAACGTTTTAGCCTATTCAGAAAATTGGACAAGGAGCCATCCCGGGGTTATTAAAATATCTAGCTACATCAGCTTATTTTTCTCTTATCTGAATCATCGCAGCCTTAAAACCAGTACTTTTGAGTTGGATACGTGGAAGAGATTTTGAATATGTTTGATGTAACTCGCACATAAAAACATACCCTTTCGGTCTTGGCTGTGACATATCGGTGTCTTTGTACTACTCATAGCTAAACGATGACCCACAAGTGGCCCACTTTGTCCGACCACACTCTTCTGTGTTTGACACCGACTCGTCTTATAGCTATGCTACCATTCCTTTATCAGGCAGCTGTCTACCTAAATTCAGTCAGAACCTATTTTTCATAGCTCCCATTTCGCTTTGAGTATGCCCTAGGCTTCTTAATAATTGCTTTTTATAAATGCTTTTACCTAAAAGGCGCGCCGATTGACAGGATGTGCAAAACAACTTCGGAGAGTTAATGGTAAAAATAAAATCTAAAGGGTTCACATGGGCTAATTTCAGTGTTATGGAGCTTGCAGAACATAGATTACTTTACGATTCCATTTTCTTTACGTCAAAATATACGATAGAAGCAAAACAGTCATCTCTAGCTTGTAAAAATCTGATTTTGTTTGCGCAGGTTTAGCTTTGAGCGATTAGTTTTCAATCTTGTTTCCTCCTTGGCGCTATTGATGCGCTATAGTATGCAATAAACTCTGCCTATCTGACATGGACGCCAAAATGGCGGTTAAATAGCAAATCTTTAAAATAAGCACTCAATTTTGTGTGTGCTTCTGTTTACTTTGTAGTTATTGTGCAGTTCTACCGGAACGGCTGGTTGAAATCCCTTGAAAAAGCACACGCCAGCACATTGGTGCGACATTACTTATCGCGATCACCCTTTAACCATGTACTATTGAGTCTTAAAGGCGTGATACGTGTTGGGGCTAAATTTACTACTAGCATATGACCCGGCAGTGCTCCTTAAAAAAGCCACTTCGCTCCCTAACGCAGGCAACGAATAGTCTAAAAGCGTGCTCTTTAATACCAAACGGTTAAACTTAAATGCTTATTGCCATCAATAGTTCACAGCACATAGCTCCCATATTTTATCACCCGTAACATTCCTCCACCACTTAATTTACGGCTAAGGAAATCACCCTGCCACTGACATTAAGCATTTTGGAAGGCTTTCCTTTAAGTTTCAGCGGAAAAAAGTTAAGTCTTTGCAAAAGAGATTTATTAGCAGAATTTACCAGCTCTGTGAGCGCTGGTTCTGCTACCACATCTCCTGGTTTTCAACGAATTCGCTAAAACAGTTCTACAGCTCTGCACTCAAAGTAAGCACAATTTACTACCTGCACATGTGGAAGTTGTGAGCAACATTAAAAGGGTTCCATACCGATAAAATAAGGCATTTCTATCCGCATTATAGGTTCATGCCTCCGAAATCGCACAATATTATCAGATAAGATTGTAACAGAAGAAGAACCCATCATACAGCGATCAGAGGTTTAAAAAGCTCACACATTTTTTTCCTATAAGGCAGGCTTACATGCTAGTCATGCAAATGGAGATCAAGGAGGAGACACAAATCTAGACAAGAAATTTGTAACATACTCAAAATTGAAAATTTCCATATTTGGCCATTGACTGTGCGCATTAGACGATAAGTTGGGGGCGTATTTCAGCCGGTAAAGGGAGCATTTGCAAGTCACATATCCTCACCCAAATAAGCCTTTTATTGGACCGCAAAACAAATGACAACAAGACCTGGGGGATTTTAGTAATCCTCTTGCTATTTTTACAAGTGCACTATTTGGAGGGATATGCTTGCACATTGGCATTTGATGCGCAAAATGATTGCAGTAAACTTTTCTTTAGGCAAAAGCAAATAGAATAATTACCCTAAAACAGTTCACTAAGTCACGACTTTAAGTCACTGCATGCATATGAAGTAAAAAACAGCCTAATATTCCATACAATTTCCTTGTTAGAAAGAAGGCGAACCTTCCATGAAGACGACATGACGCCATCTAGCTTCAAATATTCAATCACGAAAATTCATTTGTCAAATGTTTATTACTAATTATAAATAAGTGCTAATAAATGTTGCTTGCAATCTGCAATGATGGAAGGAAATCGGCTAAATTGTACTTTACCTAGGTTTAAGAAGGGAAATTGATTTATTTATAATGCAGTTTAAGGAGCAGTCATACCGATATAAATTGGGTCCATTTTTAGTAAGTGACAAATGAATCCTTATTTCATGTATAAAGCGAATGTCAGTGCTAGTGGTTTATAATATACATCGAGGTATTTTAAAACAAATCGCAGTAGTATAATCAAAGTCCTTACAGACTCTTAACGTCATTTCAAAAAACGGAGTTGAATTGCCCTTTTTATGCTACGGTTTTAAATAATTTAATCATCCGCACTTGCAAAATATATATATTTCTTAGGACCGCATAAAAAGAATGAAACAATAATCGTCTGCTCCTTATTGAATGTAGCTTCCTAAGACTTCCTTTGAGGCGAAAGAAGGCACAATACTAGGGCAGAGGAATCGCAGTTACTGGCATGGTTCGGAAGATAGTCTACCCGGCTAGGATGATATGGCCACTCAAAACCTCGTGACCGAACCCGGCAGTAAACAAACAAAACAAAGCATTGCAAAGAAAGTGCCAAATTTTGTCAAATCTTGCTCAAAATATCCCGCTAAAGCAATAAGGACTATATTTTGCCGGCCGGATGCGAATATTTTTGTCGCGGTATGATGGATTTTCCTTGTTGGTGGTTTCGTGGATGGGATAAGGAGATGCGAATTTAGGCTGGAAGATCCCCAAATCCTCCCTCTAGGTATGCCAAATCAGTGGATTATACAAATAAAGGAATAAAACACTTCATATATTTGTATGGTGCGGCAAAAAAGGCGATAAAAGGCAGAACTTGATGGATGGGCATTTACTTGACAATGCCCAAGTACTTGATTTATTCATAAAGCATTATCACAATTCAAGCCCAAACTTGGTCTGTATAAGGAGCTCATCGACTGACTAATCTTTTTAATGCTGCACTTGGCAGATCTCATATGCTGAAGGCCCAAATTAATTTCGCCACTTCGACTTTTTTCAAGCTCTTCTCAATTCCAATCACAAATCGCACATCCTGCACTTTCTGAACATAAAAAGGACTACAGCTCAATTCAATGTCTGAAAGTGCTTTCCACTAAGCAAATTCTGCTGATGGGCCATTAACCATGCCTTCGCCTTAATACACGTCGAATACGGACTCATACCGTAATTCTTTGCCATTTTTTTTACCCTGTGCAGACATGAAGTGTGCCATTTAATTTGCTCTCCCTAAGCCAAATCCCTTTCCGCGTGGGTGCAAATTCGCCTTTAAAAACCTCAATGTATCAGCCCGTTCAGCCTAAAAATTATGCACTTGAAGCAGGATGGAAGAATAATTTCTGGCTTAGCTCCAACATGCTGCAACCCATCTGGACCACCACACGCTGACGCCATTCTATCATATCCAAAGCTCACTTCGCATGACAAACAGAGTAACATTGGCATCGCCATTCTCTTCAACATTTTTTATTGATCGTTCGGCTTCTAACTAGATGAAAAATATACCTCTTGCTGACAAATTTGGTTGTAAGATATAACATGCGTCAAAAACTTATGCTACATCGGTGTCCTACGTTAAAAATAACGCAAATGTAGTGCAAAGTTCCTGTGGATTAAAAAATCTTCAGAATAATGGAGACACTTGAGGCGCGATCACCGCATATATCCTGTTATCTGGACGATGCTCATTGTATGGCATGGTGAATCTCGATCCATAAACCTCCCGAAACGCCATAATTAAATCTCGCCTCGACTTGCATGCAAAGAGAAGCTTGGTATTCCACATTGTGGCAAGACCACCACATCCGTAAATGAGGTTGATGTATGCTTGAAATAGAGAGTGCTCAAATAATTCCCGCGAAATCCAAAGCACTTTGCCATTTGGAAATGTAATCTTTATGTTACATTTAATAAAGCGAATAGCGTGATATCGCCACGAATAGTCCATTGAGAAAGGCTATAAAAGAAGCATAAAGAGCAGGTTTTATGAATAAACGAAATTACACCATTAAGAATGAAGCGACTCGGACCTATGGAATCAAAAATGGTCACAGCTTTTCCAATTGGGCTGTGCCAAAAACGATGCTAGCTATTTATAACTTTCCGCAAATACTGCTCGGAAGCATCTCAATTCAGAACTGATAACCAATTAGGTTTCAAATGATTTTACTCATTTTAAGGTAGATAAAAAACTAAAAGTAAGTGAATGCAATGGTATGGCGAATGGAGCAGAAAATTAGAAATGTTTAGTCTAGTTTAAAGCCTCGCAGATTTGAACTAAAAAGAATTTATTATTTTGTGCTGAGATGGTTCGAGGAGCAGAAGGCGCAAGAACACAGTAAACTTTCTCTCACACTGTGCAATATAAAGTAGACACTTAGAAGGATGACTATGTTACCACGACTATGACGCATCCATTTAAAGTGAGTGAGGGTCTACTCAGGTCTTTCGCCCTTGTTTCCTATTACCATTGCTCCTACTACCACAGAGTGGTGCAATTCTTATACACCTCTCCCTCGATAACACCCGGATTCGTGAGGCACATTTGAGCCCAAACAAGACCATTTAAATTTTTTTGTCAAATCCTCTCGTTCTCAATGATTAGAACAGAAGGCTAAAGTACAACGGATTTTTCCAAAATCTTAGGGGATATTAGCATCCTAGATTCATCGCTGACAATTACACGTGCAGCTACGAAGAACAATCTCATCGCGCGTGATTAGTCATCAAATCGGATTTTGGATGTAAGCATTATAGAATTTCTAAAAGCTATGCACAAGAAAAACGACGATGGTAGCCAAATATTGCTTATTAGGTAACACTGGGTGCTTCTTCCTCATTGTGGAATCACTTTCGAACTCACATAACTAATGGTGGGTGAATGACATCAATCGTGCAAGCGCAACTACACAGACTTTTCCTTTATAATTTTCACATGTTTTTTACAAGTCCTTTCCGCGACATCCAAAATAATGCACGTGGGAGTTCGATGTCTCATTTCCTCTTTAAATTCGGAGGAAAATATCACCACTGGAGAAGCACAAGCCTCCAGAAAACAAACCCTTAAGATTCTGCAGTTGGCACAGCCAAGTGTCCTGGTAAAGTGAGTACCACACTCTTCCTGTGCTAAATACATTTCGTTAAAGTCAATTTAATCAATACCCGCAATAAAATGACTCCAAATAGTGGCGTCAATGTTACTTATGGAGTGAATATAAGTTGTATGCAAGTCAGCAAGCACAATTCCTTAGGCTCAGTGAACGAGAGTCGAACTTACGCGTGACAAAAACCCTTTCTTCTTATTCTTTAAAGGAAGACTTGATCATCCTATCAGGCTTCGAAAACCCACCTTGCTAATCTTGCCTTCTATTTTTAATCAAAATCAAGAGAATCCTTTGATAAACGGTACGCGAAACGCCTGCAGAATTCCACAATATAACCCCTAATAACGCAAACGATGTTACTAATTATGTTCTCCTTTCGGACTAATGTTTAATGGTTGACACTTGGTCCGATAGTACCCTCTCTTGACCTGTTTGCTCTTCCATGCCATCTTGATTTGATAAAAAAATGGGAGTTTAGAGAAAAATAGCGAGCAGTTACAAGTAGCCGTTTCATCAGAAATAAGGTTAGATCCTGAAAAAGTCAAGTTCAACCACCCCACTTGAAGTTGATCTTATAATCACTGCCGACATCTACTGATTACTTAGAAAATCATCACACCCACAGAGCAAAGGGAAACGTCTCAAGATTATTGGGTGTCATGGAGAATCGGCAGTTTACTTTGGTGCTTTGAAAACATTATTCTCAACATTGAGCAAGAATGCAGCTCTTGATAAGACTCTTTGAGCTCACGAGCAATCGCATAATTTATACCTTATTTTGCCTTTTAAATCACCCTTTTTGCAAAAAAGTGCTTTGCATATGTTAAAGAAAAACAAAAAATACAAATGTGTTTCCCATCGCAGTCCACTTCTAATAACGCTCAATATTGCAGACAAAGCCAATGAATGCGTGCTTCAATATTTTGCTCACTATGTGAATAGCATGTCCATTGTGAAGCTGTTGAAAGGAAACCTCAAAATCTTTTTTGACTTTGCCTTTTACCAAGCATATACTTAAGTATGGGGAAATTAAATCTTTGAGAACTGGCGAAACTTTTGTTAAATGCACTAACACACCGACCTCCATTGCTAAAATGACGGATGTCGGTTGACACTGGCATAGTGTTGCGAGGTGGTGCACGTTAATTTGATACTGTTAATATATGCTGATCACTCCATTCTCTTAATCAAGGGCAAAAATATCGTACTTAAAACTTTTTTACATAGTTCGCCAATTTAAGCTGAACCAGTAAGTTTGTATTTTGGGCATCAACATTTCATAACCAGAGTGACAAATTATGGTTTGGCAGGCTTTTAAAGTCTCAGGGAATGGAGTACCTCAGAAATAGAGGTTAATTAGAGTAGTTATTAGTACTAAAGCGAAACCATAATACAACACAATTTTCTAGTTCTTCTATGCATTCCTTCTTTGAATATGAAACACTAACAAATTCAACTACACGTAATTTCAATGTGAGATCTAAAGAAGCTAAGTGCCAAACATTTATCAAACGAGGATAACTGCATGCTTTATTACAAAAGGCTCAAGTAATACCTTATTGAATACCGTCAAAGGTAAAAAAGCTTTGGTCCTATAACTTTGTGAAAGAAAATTTGCCTTTGTCCTCCTGAAGATTCCTTTATTAGCGCATAAAAGTGACGGTAGTTTTTGGCACGGTTAGATTTAAAAGGATCTCTACACGTTGTTGATACTGTTTAGTCAATATGACGGCCAATGTTTCATGTTCATATCCTCTAATGAACTCGTGTTCCGAATGCGTTTGACACTTAAAAAAGACAACGTTATCAAAGTCAAATAAGTATAATTTTTATAGAAACGAAGAGGATGATGTTAGATATGATGGTGTTCACTTGTTCTAAGGAGTATTCAGAGTAACATGTGACGCCACTCCCACTTTAGGGCCGTATTTAAGATAGCAATTAACTCTATAACTTTGGCAGGAAAATTAGTTATTCCAAATTTTATCTATCAAATAGAACCAATTAACTTTGAGAGCACTTCCTATTATCTGGTTGTCTAATTTTGGTGTTTTGACACTCCCCACCCCTGAAAACTCTCAGTTTTTAAATATTTGTGTTCGTGCACTGTTCACCAAGTATACGTTGCTTCTCTGAAATAAGGCTCTATATCTATTTGGTTCCAGACAATGTAGAGTTATGCAGGCCGTGGTTTTTTTTTGAACACTATAGGGTACGGATTAACCTCAATTTTGGTAAGATATAGATCAATGTTCTTTAAATGTCTCGTATCATAATGGTTACTTAAGAAGTCTTGGTGTTATCCGAGCTTATTAGGTGTCTTGACCTGGAACACAGTAAGAGATCTCGCTAAATTTGCAGGTTCCGTCGAAGAGGTGCAGCGACAGAACAAACGTTGATAGTGTGTAAATGGTTCCAAAGACCATCTTTCTATTGCCCTGAAACGAAGGCAGGACTTGCATACCAATTGGCTAATTCATGATGTAAAATTTTCTCTGCGCTCCTCTGTTGCGGTACTCGATAGATGAACGGTGCTATTGGTAGTTATCTTCAAGCTATCTGTCTACTACTATCTGTGCGCATCTAAGGCAAGCATCACCTCATCTGCAAGGTTTATAAGCTGTTGAAGAATTTCTCGCTATATAAGGCTTCCTTACTGGAGGCTACAAATTACGTCCGAGACCCACTTCTTTTCAAATTGGTCGGTCAAGTCAATTTACCTTTCATGACCTTTAAGTTGTTGAAAAGAGAAGTTTGTAGCAGACGTGTACTATAATAGCAGATGAGAACATTATCCATTTGTGGATGTTTAACCAGATGCTATGCATACAAAACGCTTGTAATTCTCTAATATTTTCAGACAATCCCTTATGCTGCTGTTATTATGCTACATTGCATTGACATCAACAGTATGCAACTTTAATTTTCATAATAAATCTGCACTAAGAGTTAAAATTCGTGGATGACTTTTGCCGGTTCGCTATGGCATTAGCAGAGTCTATCCATTCTTAATAAATATACACCAGAGTCTCTTGCGATCATTGGATCTACCCATTTGGTGCATCTAGTCGTTAATGTGTGGACCTCCGAACCGACTTTAAAGCGTGCCTTCCTAACAAATAGCCTTTAAACTTGAAAACCCACTTTATAAAGTTGGATATTATTATTTTACAGTATATACCCTCACTCTAGCTTATTTTATTCCCCTTTATTAATAAAAAATATAGGTTAATAAGGCATCTTGCAAAAAAATAGTGAATCTGCACCCATGTGTCACGGAGAAGCAAAAAATTGTTTAACGAAAAAGTTTAGATACTAGGAGATTTAATTTGCATTTTATTGTAGAGATGAAATGCACATTTCCGAAATAAGAGCCGTCCTTGCCTAAAAAACTTGCGGTAAAAGGAATAGCCCCGGTTATTTGATAAGAGATTCGAAAACTGGAGCTTAATTGGGGTTTAAATGGGGGTTTTTCGTTGTAAAAAAGTACACTGTTGAGTTCTAAAGTGTATCTTTAGTACTTTGTTTGTTTGACTGCTGGTTTTGGTTACAGTCACCTGGGGTGACTATATTAACCTAGTCGGGTGGGCTGGCCTTCCAGGTTAAGCCAGAAGTCCCGATCCCACAGTTTGCTGACCATAAGTACTCTCGCCTAGTATTGTATCTTCTTTTGCCTTCAAGGAAGTCTCAAAACTACATGGTATCTGTTGTGTTCCAAAAAATTCCTAAGGGTGAAAGAAGGCATAGTGCCAGGGTAGAATATATATTCTGGAAGCAGAGGGCTTGGGGGCCATTGGCACGGCCCGAGGGTTGGCCAACCGGCTAGTATAATATGGCCACCCAAGTGACCGGAAGCGACATTTCAAGCATACCAAGTATTACAGTATCAACTTAAGCGGAGCCTAAATTAGCAAGTGAATTTAGCAGGACTTATTTGAACTTGCCTATTAAATCGCGGTTATCATTTGCCAAACTGCTATTGGTGAACCGAAAATTTACTCTTCGTGTAGACCTTATTATTTGACAGGATTACCTTTGGCTGGTGATTACCGTCAAACGACGACAAATTTGATTGCACATTTTTTCCTAAATAACTAAATTACTACACAATTTAAGTGAATTCTGTTGTAATATATTGTTCGTTAGAACTACCGGTTTAGGTTACTTGGGTGGCCATCTTGTTCTAGCCGGTTGGTCGGGCTCCGGGCCGTGCCAACAGCCCCAAGTCCTCTGTTCCCGGAATATATATATTCTGCCCTAGTACTGCGCCTTCTTTTACCTTAAGGGGAGCCTCGGGAAGCTACATCTGTTTTATGTACAATTGTTTTTTACGCGGAATATACCGCCATTTTTGCTGTTGTAAAGAAAAGGTTGGAAAAGTCTTTCACATCTACATAATAATAACTTACCAAAAAATAATTTGCTAGTGTTCATAACTCAATTCATTAGCAAGTCATTTTCCAGAGTATTTTTACCTCAGTGAAATGCTCTGAATATTTAGGTACGCCTTGTCATTGACTAACTTATCTGAACAAATTGGAAGACGCATTTTGTTGGGAAGCCTATTTCAAAGTGGTGCAATGCCTTACTCTTAATTTGGAATAGCTGCACCTTGCTCGTTGGGAATATTTTTTAGCACTAAGTGACAGATTTGACTGGTTTTAAATCCGGTAATTGCAGTTCAGTTAAACATTTTTGGCAAAAATTTGGCAAATATGGAATGGTCTGGACCAGAGTTTTTTTCAGTGTGTTGATGCTCCCCATTTAATAAAACAAAAGAAGTAAAAAGTACTTGCTTTTAACATTCATAGACTAAAGCAATCGCAAATGGAAAACATTCACACCTGAAGCTAAACTCATTTTTACTTATAACAGTTTAGTAGCATCCTTTTGAGGAAAAGCAATTAAAGCTCAGTTAATTTAAAAAGTTTCTCCCTTGCAAATAATTTACACATGCTATGATAAAACAGAAAGGGCTTTTTAATTAAGATAAAACGGAGAATAACTGTTTAAGCTCTGGATTTTATTAGCTAGATATATATTTGTAAATCAATTTATGCATTCAATCATGTTTTGAGCAATTCTTTAACAAATTCTAATCGTATATGTACGTATTTCTTAACCAAAACTCTTTACTTTGCTACTTTTAGGTTGCTTAACTACTATTTTTAGCTTAATGCAAGCGATAAGGAATGTTGCTGCCGATGTGAGATTTGTAGGCAAAATTTCTGTAATTGCATTCAAAGATAGTAGCTTTGGGTTCAAAATTTAGGTGAATAAAAATTTTAAATCAATCATTGCCTTCTGCTTAAGCACTAACAAATCTAAGACCAATTTTAAACATGTGTTCTTCTTAGAACCTTTTAGCTTTTACTCCACAGTTCTGGAATTTTATATACTTACATTTAGAACCTCTAACTTTGCGCCCTTAACAGATGAAGAGAATCGCATTTGTGGAAATGGATAGGGCAACGCTAATTCGGACAAATTATTAGAGAACTTTTAACTTCGAACAATATCCCACTACAAAATTATTAATGAACTCTAACTTAAGATAATCACAAGTTGCTTGACACCTGGATTTAATTTAATTTTCTAGTGCTTTATTTTCACTGGACCATAGAACATTATCAAATGAGCTTCCTTGCCAAGTCATCCCGTCAAACGTTACGCATTGCATTTTGACAGCCTGCCCTTTTGAACAATTTGCAAGTCGTGTGAAAAATTTATGCCAACTTATTTGCTTTATCCATTTTTACCTCTAGAATTACATTGGGACAGTCCTAATAGCTCCACCTGTATTCGCTGCAAGAAAATCATTTGAACAGATGTACTTGATGGAGACAGTTGACCGACTAATCGCATAGTCGTGCCCTATGTCAATTGCGACCTTTGCTGTTTTATCTGTGGTATGAACGGAAGTCGGACCCATGCGTCCACTTTGCGTAAACTAATTGAGTTGCAATGAGCCAATCATGCCTAAGCTGAATAATGACTGGCTCATGCGAAATGCTCGTAATGACCCCTCTTTGGTTTCATTTACAATTTGCATAAACTGAGATGAGACCAAGTGACTTTGAGATAACGAAATTTGTTGGAATTGGGTGCTACTCGACCATTTACGATGCAGTTTCCACAAAAGAAAGGGACCGAGGCACGAAATATGCATTGAAACGAATTTTCATATTAAATGCTTCAGCTCTTATAAGCGCAATCCGAGAACACCGGACGCTTATACACCTTGCAACGGAGCCTGATCGGTCACCTTTCGTGATCACTCTCTATTATAGCTTCCGAGTTCACAGATCTCCAGTCCTGGTGATGACTAGAGGAAGCGGTATAGATCTTAGCGATCTCTTGTCCGAAGTTGGCAGCCTGGAAGAAGCCTCTGCTCGATTCTACATTTGTGAAGTAATTTGTGGTCTGGAATTTCTTCATGCAAAGAATATAATCCACCTAGATATTAAGCCGGAAAATATACTAATCTCTGATTCCGGTCATATCCTAATCACAGATTTTGGCTATGCTTATGATTGCTCTCGCAGACTAAGGGTCCCATTATTTCAAGACTATTCAGGTACTCCTCATTTTATGGCACCTGAAGTTGCAAAAAAGATGGCGCTTACAACCAAGGCAGATGTATGGAGCATGGCCATTCTTATGGCCGTAATGGTGGCTGGTCCTGTTCGAACATTCGCTGCTAATTGGAAAGAAGATTGTGAACTTGCAAAGAGAGGCCAGTGGAGCATAAGAAATTTCGAGCACCTAACACCATCTCTGCAGTCCTTTTTCAAGTTCTGCCTCCGATTCAATCACGAAGCGCGTCCATCTATTGATGAAGTAAAAGATTTCTCTTTCTTTAGCGACGTCAAATGGGATCAAGTGGCTGCCTGCAAGACACGGCCACCTTACAAGCCTTCTGACTTGAACTTGTTCAAAGATGAGACTAAATTTGAATTCAATCCACGCGACCCTCTAATTCTTCAGTCTGCTTATGGAGTGGGCATGCCAGTGATATGGAGAGTTCCCCAGTTTATAATTCGAGAGGACAAAACTCGTCATCTGGTTACATTATTTTCCAACTATGAAGGATTAACTGATACAGGATTGCCACCCAGAAAGATCGAAAAGTATTATACTGGCTTTAATTTCACACATCCTCTTCTTCAAGATAGTGAACTTGGTAGCTTGCCAAGTAGCTCAACAGGCGCCACTGAGTCGAGAAAGATAGCCCAAAAACGCGAAAGGAAGTTGGAGGAATCCGAGTCTTCTGCAAAACGGGATGGAAAGCGTATTCGAACTTCATTTAATCCTGACTGAGAAAATAACTTTACTGTAGCTCTTTCTAGTGCATATATGCATATACTTGTTTACTTTAGGTCTTTCTTTCTTATTTGCGGTGGCTGGCTGATTTACCACCTCATGCGACAAGAGGCATGGGTAAAAAATAGACAAGGAAGTTGCCGATTTTTATAAATTTATCATTTTTGGCTGATTCGACTTGTCTCCTTGTAAAGCCGCACAATGTGGAAGAAATATGGAAACAAAGTTCGTTGGTCTCTTGCGAGAGAGTAATCATTGTTTGCGTTTGATTGAACTGTCAAGTATAAGGATTCTTTTCTAAGATTTGCGGGTGCATTCCCTTATGCTGCAACAGTTCTACAACCAGTGCGTTGGATGTAAGATGTGACTAAATTATTTCCAGTGTAAGGGATTTTGCCAGCCAAATTACTCAACCACCTTTGACAGGTTGGAAATTCTAATAGTTCGGAACAAGAGATCCTAATGAAGGACAAATGTAATAGAGAGGTAGATTGAATAAAAGCAATAGAGTAGGTGGGGCACAGAGTACATCAACGAATTCAGCTTCTTCTTTTTCTTAAAAAAACGAAAGACAAGAGAAGTGATGAGGGGATGATGCTTGGGGACTTTCTAAAGGTCCTGTTTTAAGCAGAGACATTTGTTGTCCAAATGCCCATTTTTTTAGGGCGTGCTATTAAGTCTCTAATACTTTCTTAATAACTAAATGTTAAATCACGCTTGCTACAATCAAAAACTTCTTCAAATGCGCTAACTTTTCTTAAATTTAAAATGAGAAAAACTGATCGGAACCTTTGCAATAAGAGACTTGAAGTCATGTATTGAATGTGGAACATGTGGTTTTGCCGTGAACGCTAATTAAAGAGAGCTCGCTTATGGCTCACCTAAGTTCCGATCTTCTTGCTGATTATCCAATCATGATAAGTTGATTTTAAGCGAACTTTCTCTTTAGCTTGGTTTAGACCTTCTTTCTTACCTATCCATTCTCGGAGATAAAAATAGGTGGGCACCACAATGCAAGGCTATGGTCTTTCACTCTCTCTGGTCTACACATGGAATTTCTTTATCCTCAAAGATATCTGCTAGACGGGTTGGCTATCAGCTACAAAAGTGGTTGAGAATTTGAGACTCTTAGACTAAGTTACGCACTGGTCCATTTATTTGAAAAGATAGAGGCTAGCGCTACGATGGTGACAACATGTAAGAGGGCAAGAGCAATGAACACGTATGCAACAACTGAATGTTCAATTTGTACTATCCACTGAACCGAGAAATTCATCCTCTAAAAGTATTCGTATGTTACCCTTCCTTTGATTTCTAAGTGTGACAAAATGAAGGAGTTGATTTCTAAACATGAAGCAATGTGAACCAACACTAGAAGTTCGACTAATCAAAATAGACTTTTAGAAAATAGTGTGCCCTAAGCGGTTAGGTCCCAAACTTGTTTGTCAGTAACTTTGAGACATTTGCTTTAGCATAGTATTCAGCAGACAAGAAAAAATTGGCTAATATCTGAAACTTTTCACAGCTCACTGAAACAATATATGAATAGTAAATTTCCAAATATGCGAATCTTATCCAACAAAATAGAGATTGGTCATACAAGTAAAAGACAATACTTTTGTTCGACGAAAGGACCTGTTTTATCGACTTAAAGTGATTGATATGTCAAACGACTGATAAAAACTTCAAAAATACTTCTCGAAACCACAGAAGAAGAACTTCAGTCTTGTACCCATTCAGTGATACCGCAGCTCCATTGAGTCTTTTGGAAACTCGAAAGATGCTATACTATTGAAACGAAAAACGTATTTTCCAAGTACAAAGGCACTGTTGGCAGTCATTAATATTGTCAGTCATCAACCTTGCATGCATAGGGGAACATTGCTGTTCGCTAAATTTTCTGGAAATTCTACCGGCTCGAGATTTTTGTCCTGTTAAAGTTTTACAGTGGTGGAAGGAAAATTATGCAAATTACTACCTCTGGTTGTAAAAGCTCTGACCTAGAACTAATTTATCTTACAAAAGCTGGGTTTTTAAAAGGTTTTGCAGTTTCGCCACTGCTTCTATCTACCCAGATGCATCCATTAAGGTTTTATTCAGCTGGTAGAGAGGCAAAGTGAGCGAAAGTGGGTGAGTGCGAAAGATAGCTTCCAAAAGAAACTAAGCAGATTGTCTGTGAGTAATGCCACCTCAGTAAGTGCATCATCACAGCTTTTCCCATCCGCAACATACGCCCTTCTTTATGTTAGGAATTAGCATTTTAGCAAGATAGCTACCCTCTTAAATCCAATTTTCTTGGCTTTGGTGAAGGCGATCGACTTAGGGAAAGGTCAGGGGACAGCTTACATGGTCTAACGGCCATTCTGCCGAGGGGACTACAGTACTTGTTCCTTAAATGCCCGCACAACAAAAACAAGCAAACAAGTAGAGCAACATAATGCTATTTATTTTGCAGAACGAACGTGTGAGGATAGTGTACAATCCCAATCTAAAAGCTATCAACAAAAATGATGCTGCCCACACCCTTCATATTAGGGAAATAAAACTGAACTGCCGTTTGGAAAGTTGTAAAATGGGTGTAAAATGCACTTATCTATCTCCCCCCCCTCGCCCTATGGAATTCAACTCGGAGTGAGTTTATAGAACCACTTTATATCTGATTTACCGAAATCCCGCGAATATAGAATCAAAATATCATCGAAAACATTGTTTTAAAGGAACATTTTGAAAATAACTTATTGCAACATTTTTCAAAAATTTTGCAATCTGCGGTTACGTTGAACGTTTTGTGACTGCCTTGAATAAAGGCAAGCAGGAAGAAAAACTTTGATTGATGTTTATTCGTACCGGTATGGGAGTGCTTCAAAAATTACAAGCTTAGATATTTCACAATTTGATAAATAATATCATCCAAAGCTTGCTGAGACATTTCCTCAAATGTTTTATATGGCTAAGTCATGTTTATAATGCATTTCCGATAATTTAGAAACATCAGCATTCACAATTCTCGTACAGCTCAACTGAAACGAGTCTCAGTTGAAAAACATTTTTGTTTAAAGAGATTCCATGAAGCATATAATTATTTTTAGATGAAGCTTGTTAACGTGATTCAATTTATATGATTGTTTTTGCAATTGCATTTCTGGTCAAATAACAAGTGACTAGCCATCAACCTCATTCAGCCATGGGAAGTTCAGGAGTTATGTTACTAATTAGCTAAAGTGTCGAGGGCGAGGATGTCGATGTCATTGCAGTGACAAATGACATTAGTCTAAGTAATGATTATACATACAATAAAAAGGAAAAGTATTAATGCAGACTTTTATTTTATGGCAAGCATTTGCAGGTCGTGGATGTGGCTCTGGGTATTAATTGTTGGGGACTCGGGTTGGTTCCATTCCCTCGCAATTATCCCACTTTAGTTAGCTTTCGCCTAAAAATCCACCTGTTTGATGCTGGCCAGAGGATTTGAATAAAAATCATTTTTTTTGTAATTCCAACATTATAGAAGCCGACTGATTGTGATCTTTTGCTTGAGTAGTTTCCAACAGTAGGTGGATGCTCATATTTTGGGAGAGTACGCGCCATTAGACATCAGAACACGTGTTATTTATACTCAGAAAGCTAACCAATCAGTTTGACCTGAATGGCAATCATTGACCTTCTCTCTACTTGATTTGCATTTTAACGAAAACCGTAAGTACACTTTTCTCGAGCAAACTGAAGTACAAAGTGGCACAGTCGCTGATACCTGCTGGAAGCTGGAGTAAAAAAGAGTGTGGATAACTAGATGTTGTTACCAAACTTCATTGAACTTTTTGTCACTGCGGTTCGAGAAGAAAAATGACGCCTTTGGTGGTCTGACTTGCTCAGGTCATCTTTAATCACTTTAAACTTATGCAAGATTTGAGTATACTAGGGGCATGAAAGCCACGCTCAGAAAGGAAAACGAAAGGAGCAAAATCATTTTCATTAAAAAGAAGACAAAGGAAACCACATGTATAGTTATGGTTACATTACCCTCAATACCCTTTGTAAGTTGCAATTCACGTAATAGTGAGGAGTTTTCCGTTGAGCACGACGGTGACGTGTCACGAAAATAGGTTGTAAATCACTCCGCCCTACTGACGAGCCGATAGAAAGCAATGAGAAACCTGGACTATCTAGTTGAGAGATTTAGTGAAACGACCCTAAGCAGTCAGTTCGAATCCAATGCTCATAATCCGTATTTGTTCGCCTGCTAATTGATTATGCAGCCATTATTTTGCTTCATGAAGTCACGAAAAATAGCAAGTTTTTTATTCATATGTTTTGAAAACAGCGAAGCAATAATTGTCTTCATATACTTCACAATGCTCCAGAGAAAGGTTAGAAGTATGAACACGTTCATGAAATCTATCAAAATGTTCTTCTGACAAGGAATCTATTAAAATCCGAGACTCATCCCAGGCGATGCGACAAGTACACCCTTCTGTCAAACTAAGGAGTTCTCGAAATTCAGGATGCATGAGTAGATCTGACGACACATGAAGCTCAGCTCCATTTGGAAATTTAATGGACATTGTGCATTTAGAGTCCATGAGGGTGGCTATATCCGCCGTATACTGCATTCGTAGATAATGCTGAGATCATTCAAGGTACGACCTCTGGATGGAATTAAATATAGAATGTTGAGATGAGCTAAGTTCTAATCACGAACATTAATCCACAAGGATTAAAGGAGTGAAGTCTTTTTAACAAAATTACAATTTTATACTTAGCGAGTTATTTTGCATACTAAAAGCTAAAGAGGCATTTCTTATTTATTAAAAATGTTCTTAAAAGTAAAACCCATTTTGTGAATCATACATCGATTTGTAATGCCTATTTAAACGTTACGCTAGTATTAATATCACGTTATTAAGTAACTTAATGAACACTTTGCTAATTTGTTGGTTATAATTTAGGAATCGGCTTGATTTACAATGGGTTTTAGAACCAATTCAATTACTTTTCTTGTTTGAATTACGGAAGCATCCCTTAAATTATTGAGGCCCACGGGCCTTAGAAGCACCGACCCTATCCAATTACGTTACTGCTTCCTCCTTTCCAATGAGAATTTCTCATGATGACATTAAATTTTATTTAACTTAGTCTAAAATATGTTCTTTACACATGCCTCTCAGATTAATGTCCTATTACTTCTCCCCAACTTCCGAAAATGATGCTTTAATTGCTGAATTCACGCCTATGATGATAATTGTGTGGCGTCCCGCGACTTCCTTGAAGGCGAAATAGATGCATATATTCGGCAAACAGATGGACATGGACTACTGGCACGGTCCGGAGGTCAGCCCATCCGACTAGAACAATATGGCCGCCTGAGTGACCGTAACAGAAACCGGCAGTCGAACAAACAAAGTGTTACAAATTGAGGTTCATGGCTCACTGTGGGTACCTTCATAAATATGCTATTAAAGCTCCAAGATTGCGTTACATGTGCGGCAATATCTAGTCCGCATTTCCTAAGCTGCACTTTTAGAATAATTCACTTTTAGATGTTAAAGATAGTATGAAAATCCCCCTCCTAACAACTCTTCCACTTTTTATGCGAGCTACACTCTATGGCAAAAACGCTAAGACAAGAGAAAGCGGTTCAGTGTGTTTTTCTCTACAGTAGTTTGTTAGGACGGATATAACTTGCAAAGGCATCGTGAGAAGCTTTATGCATGCAATTTAAACTCTTCTTTTCAATGCATACGTGACTCGATATGGGTTATTCAAATTTCCTTGCTCCACGAATGGGGTCACCATGGATTGAAATCTTCTGTATTCTTTTGATGCAATCATAAAAATGCCGATAGAAGCCATATTTGTGAAGGAAATTTCTGACAATCACCTTCTGTTGGTGAATTACAGAAAGGACTAACAGCGTTGTAGCGTCCCGAGACTTCTTTGAATGCAAAGGTAGGCATAATACTAGGGCAGAATACACATGCTCAGAAAACAGAGGGAAAGGGACGTCCGGCATGGCCTGGAGGCCAGCCCACTCTGCTAGGCCGATAAGACCACTTGAGAGTACAAAACCGAAATCGACAGCCAGGATAACCAAGGTATAACAAGCGTTCATGCATACCATCCGTCGTACAAAATCCTAGAATTACAGTGTCGGCAATGTTTGTAGTTTATAGCTTGTTTCCTGATCTGATATGCATAGTGGTGGAGCATGATATTCTTGATTTGCACTGGGGCAATCAAATTGTCATATCGTCTGCTTTTTAGGGCAATTATAAGTAATTCCTCTGGAAACAGTTTTGCTATTTTGCTTAGTATTAATGTCTAATGCGCGTAATCCGTATTTGTTCGCTTGCTAATTGATTATGCAGCCATCATTTTGCACCAAAATATTACCAGCTTCATGAAGTCACAAAACTGATTAGCACACGAAAACAAAGAAAAAACGCTGTCAAAGGCATATTTTATTTCTGCAGGTCCTCGGATTTGTTTTTGTTGAATAGAACTCCTCTTTTACCATGGTGGAAAATTCTGCGCGTTTGTATAATCTTGATAAAGAATAAGTGAAACATCTGGAAGACATCGCGTGCATTAACGGGACTAACATTTTTATGGTTCTTATTAAGCTGTACCCCGGAATTTATTCATTTTAACTCATGCGGTCACGAGATAGACCAGCTCGTTTCCCACGACGTTGCTATTATTGCTGCTACGTTAAAAGCATCATTCTTGTGCAAGTTCGTAGCAGAATGTCTGTTGATGATACAGTACAAGAAATATCAACACTTGTCATAATCCACCAGCAGCCAAATTAAGCTTCACCTATTTGTCTAATTTCTCCTCAAATATCACTCGCATTATGAGGAGACTGAAGCCCTCTATGAAGATCTACGAATTTCTAACCGTCATTTGCAAGAAATATTAGCGCCTCACTTTGCTTTATTAAAATTAGTTCACATGTATGCTGTCTGTTGTTTTAAGTAATGATGTCATAAAGAGCAGTATGTTAATTAAACTCGGTTTCTCACATATGTGAAGAGGCTGTCTGTAATGTAAACCACAGCATCCGAAACTGTTATTTTATTAACGCAAAGCCGGTCTCATGTGGACACGAAATCTGAGGATAGGTTCGATTATTAAACATGCTTTGATGGGTTGCCTTTCATCCTATTGACTTTCGTTTTATGTAAACTGATTTACTCTTTGTAAAGAATTTGGTGAGTTAGAGCGAACTGCTTTCCCGGGGTTATGCACAGTAGTATTTTGGCCGTATCTACTCCCTTACTACATAGTTACATGCATGTAATTTCTTCTAAAAGTCCTAGATTGAAGGAAATCTAGACTTGACAACATTTGCATGCTTATCTTGAGTTGTGGATACTTTTCGCATTGGACGAGTCCACTTTATTGCTTCCATACTATGCCGAAAGCATTATATGTAGCAGACCAGCTTTAGTTGCTTTTCTTAGGTCCAACCGGAAATTAAAATAGATGGGCGCAAAACATCAATGGGCATTGAGTGTGAGCAGTGACTTTACAAGTCCTGACCGGCTTGACTTAATCCTTTGAAGACATAAGCTTTGAAATATTTAAAAGAATATTGAAAGGTCAGCCATATTTTGCTGTTTTTGAGTGAAGGGAAGGTTAGGCAAGAAACATGCAAGCTACTTTTCAATTTGCAATGGGATCCAGTTTGTAAGCATAGTGGGCTTGAAATTCAGCATCATTTTGAGCTTTTTTGATGTGTCAATGTGAGAAGGCGAGGTGAGATTTAACTCTCGACCGAACGCATTAGGAAAAATGGGTGATGTCGGCGTTGTCTCCAGAGGCACATAGAAAATTATTAAACAGCCACTAAAAAGAACTTAGGCAAGGCAGGCTCTACAACCTGAATGGAAGGCCTTTTAATCGTCTCAACCAATATATTCATCAAAAATGACGGATTATTAGTTAGCTTGTTTGGATGGTGTTGATCTTATTTAAGTTTTTTAAGTTGTAACTTTCCAGCGTTTTTGATTTCACTCAAATTCATGACGAAACCTAAATAGTTTAATAGTTAACTCATTCAAATGCAACAGCATTTTAGCTGTTCATCGCCTGTCTTTTGTCTCGGTAGCATACCCAGTGGCTTGTATATTTACACAATTTAAAATATTTAGCTTCCTTAAGTGCAATTCTGTGAATGGAAGGTAGAAAATATTTTTACGCTAGAATCCTGACTTCTCATTAGGATTTGACTACCGATAAGTGAGTCCTCCACACAGTCAGCATTTAATCAGCTAAAAGTGAGTCTTTTACCTTGAGCTGGCCCTAGCGAGAAGCTGCACAAGGTTTATGTCTTGCAGAAGGCTTCCGAAACAAAGTAATGAACGGGTAATGTGGTGTTCCACCATGTACAGAGCGTTTGATAAGGTGTGATGGCGCTTTGTATCAGTGTGTAGTACTACAGATACGCCTACTGACAAAGCACTGAAACGCAATAAAGAGTTATGATTAGTCAGTTCCCAAATTTGGGCGCACTGGCTGCCAGTTGATCTGCCTGTTGTTTTGGCGTTCTGTATGTCGGTCAGTAAAGTTGAAGAATGTGGAAACATAAAAGAGTGCTTGACATCCGGAGAAATTGTGGTCTAAATGTACGAATATCGACATTATTTAATCAGATGTTATGTGGCAAGGAAGTTATTTAGGGATCCACGAACATACACCTTGTCAACTCACCTTCTGTTCTTCTGCCGATATGTGGAAGATGAGGCTACGAATGAGTTTACGATGCGTTGAAGTGCACAGATAAAAGTCTAAGGGTGTAAATTGGAAAAAATATTGTCACAGCGATCTTTCTTAATTACACGGATGACTGACTGCTAGACTTCCCATAAATGCAATTAATTTGACATATGCAGCCACTTTCTTCGCCTTTCAATCTACGAAAAATGCTCTCTTAGCTTTGCAGTACATCAAAGGCTTATATTTGTTTTCATAACGAGCGCAATAGGCAGTACTCAAAAGTTTGCTTGTGAAACATACACAAACTCCATTTTACCTATGCACATAGCTAGATGTTAAACTATTTTTTGGCAGCTAATCCTTTCAGCAATCTGTTGCAGGTAGAAACTTAGACAGGTATCTTTCTTTCTACACATGAAATTTGTTTTTCCATTAGTTATTCAAAAACTTTTTGCACTTTCTTGAACTTGCCTTCTCCATCAAATGAATTTGAGTGGCCTTCAACCCCAAAGGGTGACTGGACTATCTACATAGTGCAGTGCACTTGTTGAGGATGACAGAGTCCACCAGATTGCTGTCAATTGTCGGATTTGCAGAAAGTTTCACCTTTCTCTTCGTGTCTTTAACATCACAGCCAGTTGTGCTCTCGATCACTTCTTCATAGTTTGGCTACATCACGCGGAGATCTGTGTGAGGTGCTCTGTCTGTGCAACGCATGTGCGGAAACAGCCTCAAGCTCTCAACACTCATTGAAAATTTCCACTCCACTGCAGCTGACCATCCTCCCACTCTTTTACTTTATCATAAGAAGATTTTAATATTTTTAAAACTGTCCCGCGATAGGCTATTTGATTCAGTTCATTTACTTTCTCAAGTTTTAATTTTGAAAATTCGCTCCTCATCTAACGAGACTACCAGAGGTAGGCCATCAAAGGATTGTTTTATTCGAAATCGAGTTGAATGACCGTCAATCATTTGCCAACGATTTGACACGCAGTTAGACATGAGGAAATATTTTAACTATTAATACGCTTTTTTGAGATGCGTTCCGTGAACATCGCGTCCTTGTGTGTCATGCTCTGGATGGCAGTCAACCACCCTTTCCACTCAATCTCTTTTAGAGTATTCAAAGAATTGAGATCCAGCTATATTGTACTACACATTTATAAATATATGCGGTCTTGAACGCCTTCCCACTGGCCGAATATTTTGTGGATCGGAATAACATCCTGATTGCAGTGTTAGACACTCACATAACGCAACTAACTGTTAAAAATTTATGGACTTAAATGACTACAGAAGACCTTTTAATTTAGAAGGCCAAGATAAAATTACGAGTAAGATGGATATTTAGATTGTAGTTACTCCGGGTGACGCAGCAAGTAGTCTCTCCATTTTTAAAGTTTAGACTGACGGTATCAGTGGGCAAGTGTAGAGCAATAAAGTGCAGCGAATTTTGAGAGTCTCTTTGAAGGACTCTAAAGCTTCTCGAATGCGGCTACAAAGCTGGCATCAGTGTGATGTAAATGGGCACCTTGAATTATGAACGCACCGATGAAATTATGTGTCGACCTAAAAATCCTTTTAAATGCACCTCTAAGCCACAAAAAAAACAACTTCAACTTTAGTGGCGAAGGGTTTATTGACCACTGCATCTACTTTTAAGTGACCGATGCACAGCCTGCTACCACTATTCATTACAAGTTTCGGCGCATAATTAATGAGATCCCTTCCCAATGAATGTGTACAATGCAGCTTTGTTCATGTTAAAAGGGTTTTTTGAGGAGCTTTCCTATTCATTACCCAACTAGCGAAACCGAGCCTTTAAGTTACTGCAGCAGCGATTGTACACACTTTTCTTTTTTAGATTCCCTGTGCTAAAATGTTTCTATTAGTCCCTAAATTTGGTAATCAAAGGAAGAACTGGGGTCGGAGCTTTCCGCTGCTTATGCCACTTTGCATTTGCTTCGAAATTTCTTATTAATGGTGAAGCAGCACTACTATTTACAGAGATTCCGTTTTTAAAGAGAAACCGGAAATTTTTTATTTGTTACAAAAGGAACTCACTTAAACTTAGAGGGTTATTAAAGAGTTTGTCCTTTAAGTTACTTTGCATGACCAATGGTCAGATTTGTGCACAATAGGAGAGACATTACGAATACCCTTTGCCTCAATAATTGATTCATTTCAATGATCGCCAATCAACCATATGGGTTGAACATGGGCAGACGTCCAGTGGGTTAGATCTGACTGTAATGTAGATGATGACTTGTGTTTTTGGAACGTCATCTTACTGGTTCGTGTCCAAAAAGTGGATTGATGAATGGCGTGTAGGCATGCAAAAGTATAAATGGGTGAATTCATTTTTGATGAACTGAAGGAGGTGACGTTATGAGCGTAGGCTCTGTACGAATGGCAAGCATAAAATTCCAACCAGAGCATTCAGTAAGCATGCACTTCGTTGGGAACGTCTGTTCTGCAAAGTGCGTAAGAGAGTAAGGAGACACAGTATGCGCAAACGCGATGAATGACTAGCAGAAAGCGACGAGGAATTTCCTTATATTGTAATTAAAACGTAGCATATTCAAATTTGACCGTAAATTTTGGAGTTTTTGAGCATATCCTTGCGAATTTCTCTTGACGAAGCCACAATAATGAGCGACATACCAATATTTGCCGCTTGCAGCATTTCATTAGCACTTACTATATCCTAACAAGTAGTCCATTATTTTAATTCTTTTCCATAAACACTTCAATTAGTACCCTTTTGGATTCTATATTCTCGATCACTGTGCTTCTGTTGCCTGCGTATTTTGAATTTACTGGCAAACAATTCCTCCCTGTGGTTCTAAAGGCGATGCTTCCACCTTTTACTTTCCCTTAATAGGTCCAATCGAAAAGCAAGACCCGCTTTGGCCATCAAAGTTCAAAATTCGTAGTCTACTCTATGCAGAATCTTATTCTCATAACACAAAATCATCTCTTAAATGAGCTGCGTGTGCCCGCCGGTTTTGATATGAGATTACTGCAAGACTCATCTACCAAGAAAGCATTTGCGCATTTTAGCGTTAGGCCTGACGAATGGCATTCATATTCATCTGCTTTGCGAAGCAAAGTTCTCTTGGTTAATTGATTAATTGCCACAATTGCCTGATACACGAATAAATGACTAGCACTAGTGAAGAGACAAATTTTATGCTTCTTTTAGCAAGTGGGAAGGTGATAGCTGCTAAGCTGAATTAGTGACCCATGACAAGTGCAAAAACGAAACCACGACACTCTTAGGTCAAAACCTAGAGCTGTCAAAGATTGATCAACTTCTTACTTGTGTGCGAAGTCTGGCCGTTTGTAATTTACTTTTTGATCGGATAAACGTCAGTCTAGGAAAGATTGCCTACAGGGTATAACTTGGTTTGTAACAACATTTGTCAGTGGGCCCGTTATAAACAGCTCTGTTCCCATTCTAAGGATACATATCAGTTAGAATAGCATGGAGGCTTACCAACAAAACAAAGTCATTTTTCCGTTTTTAGACTTGAAAATTTTTCACATTTTGTTATGAGTGCCACCCTAATGTAATCATTAGCAGGCTTGCTAAAAACAAAGGAATGAAATGTTCTGCAAGTCTTAATAAGTCATTTACGTTCGATTTGCCTTTCTTAAATATAAATTTACTTTTATCTTTGATTTGTTGTGCAACAATATTAATATTGAACTAAGTGTGATGTAATGTGTAAGTGTAATGTTTGCTGATATTCATTCATTTAAACTTTGCTTAACCGGTCAAGTATTTGCTAATATATGATATCATGGCACACTGTGAAGGATTCCAAAACATACTGACATTCATTTTCAAGGCCTTCCTCTAATCCAGCTTACTATTAGCTCATGAATGTTGTGGGTGGCAGGCTATCCCAGTGTGTATTGCGTGATTGCATTCAATGCTGATGGGGAGCAGTAAATGATTAAAGTGGCTCGTTTAGAAGTACGGAAAAAAGTTATGACGTAGTCTGTTTAAATAAAGCAGGCGATGAAGGTGCTTCCATTGCATCAATCTGCTCTCAGAAGGTCTTGGGTAATGGATGCAATTGAGGTTGCCTTTCTGGTATTTCCAGTGCCATTGAAGTGTTGCAGGAACCAATCATTTATGGTTTCGTCAGTCAATCACATTTACTGAGAGGAATCTTAATATTGTTGCCTATTCATTCTGACTAAATGCACATCTTGAGTAAATTAATAGTTTACCCAATAACGCGTAATAAACTATGTTTCGAAATTGATGAAATGCGACTATTTTTGACCACACATTCACAGCGTATTCATTTTAGTTTAATTTTCCGCTAATCAGATAATATTTCTTTTCTATTTCTACTTATTTGACGTTATTTTTTGCAAAATTCTGCAATTTTGCTTTTTCTCTGTGCTGTAGGTTAGGTTTTAAGCATTTCTAATTATAGCAATAATTCAGTCTCTTCATCTTTACAAGCATATCCACAAATGCAGTTACCTGCATCGATTGCCTTGAAAACTTCCGGAATTTGTAGTAATCCTATTTCATTGTGGAATAGCAGTGGCATTTTTGTACCGCTTGATCTGTTTCGATGCCTTCTGATTCCACGCTTTCACAGTTTGTTATACGAATGCTTTTGCGTGGCAAAAGCAGACAAATCTGGCACAATCTGTGTCCTCTGTGTTTGTCGCTCGGTCCGTCAGTTATTTAATAATAATGAGGAAAGTGGAGTTGTAAAGAACGCTTAATATTCGAGAGAAGCACACTTCCACTGTACTATTGGCCATGCTATCTGATTACGCGCAGATAAGTGGAGGAAGCTTACTTTAAGAGTCGCGCTCAAGCATCAAGTGAAGTTGCTTCCTACCGTCCTACCAATATGTGGCTGATATGGGAACAGCGAGCGCTATGCTTTTCAAAAAGTGGGAAGGTGCAAGAATTCTGGCTCCCATTAATTGATGAGACTGGCAAACCGTAGACGTCATTATACCAAAAAAATAGGGAACAACAGAGTGCAAACAAATATGCTTTTGAAAGTGCAGCGATTGGGAGGCAAGAAGTCTATGAGGAAATTAATGAATTAGACAGTACTCAAATTAATGATTATGAATGTTTGCATTTATCTATAAGGCGAGATGCCAAAGTTAACACTCGACGCCTAACCCTTGACAAAATCTTTTGCAGAGCACATCTGGGGATCATAGCTTTCGTGCACCCTCTACTCCCTTATCTTTTAATCAACTAGTGCCATGCCTTGTGGAAATTGTAAGTTGCCATCTTCACCCAATGACAACGCGTGAAAGTCGATATGCAACGATGCCTTTTTCATCAGTACAATTTGCTGCAGATGATTGTAGCCCATAGGTTACACTCTACCTCGATTGTTTAGAAACCTACCCAACACGTCGAAGTGCTAGTTTCTCCTACAGTCCTTTCCTTCTTTGCCGACATCACTTACAGTTCCATCGTAAAATCATGAGTGCGTAGGACCGGAAATAGTGTCGAGTCCTGTGGCGTACGTGCGGACCTTATCCTCTTGCATACTTACGCACTTCAGCAAGAAGATGTCTTCACTCACAATCAATGCAGAGCTTACTCCCTCAGTAGCATTCGACATCACAGCAGTCTAATCATATAGCTGCCTCGATGCACTGCAGTTGAATTCACCCAGTTCTGGTCTTAAAATTCACTCATGGTATTTATCATTTCAAATGCAGAAGCTGACACATAGAAACGACTTTCTAACCGCGACTCATTTTCCACACTGTCGTCATTTGCCACTGGTGAAAGGTGTAGCCATGTTGATTTTAGAGATCCTATGGATGAAACGGAAGATAGGGAGATGGTACAGAATCTCCACTTACAATTCGTTTTTCTGTTGCAAGCAATTACTTGATTGTTGGGGTAGGCGGCATCTGCAACATGCATCCTAGCGTTTGCATCCATTATCGCCTTTCCTGTATATGCAGTTTACGTACAGTGTGTTCCATTAATCGTCAGCAAAAACTGACTTCATTTTTCACAGTGCAAACTTGCAATGCTTTTTTTCTCATATGCAATAAGGCGAGAGGTGAATTTGGAGTGTCACTTATGCTATTTATTACAATGATCTTAGTGAAGGACCGATCCACAATACACAGCTTTCACATGCTTCTATGCCCTACGAGGCGACCGATGTTGCGTGCCGGTTTTCGAGTCTCTATCCAGCCATGGTCTTGCCTTTCTTTAAAATCGGAAGTGCAGTTGTAGGGAAAATGTTGTGGATCGCTGTCTAACGAGGTACTTAGATTGTCTATTATTGGCATTTAAATTCGACATAGGCCATGAGAGAATATTCACTCATTTTCCTTCCACTAAAATGACATTTAAGAGCCGCCTTTTTATTGTACAATGCACTTAAGTAAATACGCGAATCCAACCTCGCCGCTTTCATTTCTGAGAATAGATTTAGTCGCAAATGCTTGCACGCTACAAAGTGTTTTATTTTGTTGGCGAATTTTGAAGTGTGCTTTTATTGGATTTAGGCAGCATCCCAGATACAAATTTTAACTGCCTAGAAAGGGTATACGACTCCTGGACAGGGCTATAAAATTTGTACGGCATCACGGTAAATCCTCTTTCTGCGGGTTAATGCGTGCGTCGTGAACGACTGGAGAGAGACATTCCAACTTCGGCATCAGATAATACACTGACTACTTCATCTATTTGTTGACACGCAACAAAAGGGAGTAAGATATTAAACAAAAACTAAGGGGAGCATTATCGTTGGAATTATGCTGCTGTCTGAAAAGATTATTATTTAATTTACAAAATCGCAACGCTAACGAGTTTTGGGGAATTTTCAACATTTTTGCAATTTTCTGCCTTTTCTAGAAGCTAAAAATTTTGTTTAGCGATTGTGATGGTACTGGTGAACCCTCAAATGAGTAATTTTCTACAAAAGATGTAAATGAGTCTGACAGCAAAATTTCCATGGATAGAATCCAGACAATACGCATAACTCCACCTTTACTTAGGGTCGTCACAAAAGTTCTATCTGCTCTGTCCTCATAACTCTCAACAAAAGTTAGCGTTAGCTGTTACCAAATGCACATCTCCAGCTCTGAGAGGCCATCTCACTGAATCAGGCCATGTGTAGTTAGGTGTAATCAAAATACACAAAAATGCAGAAAAAGTTCTGGTAGTTCGAAATCTTTATTTAGTACCGGACGTGACTCTCCGTAAGGACATGAATTGTTGCAGACATGCTATCACTTTCCCACGATCCATGTGAACATCATCTATGAGTTTCGAATTACCGACAAATCGAGGTGATCTGCTATGGTCAACCAGACACGTGTAGTCGGTGTGGGATCCTTTGTCGATTGTAGTATGATATGTCGCCTATGCGAAGATCCAGTGGGAATCTATTGACATAGCGTTTCAAGTCTCCACTAAAATTGCAAAGGAGGCATGCCTAAATGGTCACTTTGTATGGCAAAAGCACAGCCTGCAAAGTCGAAGATCCGCTACCACCAAATGCATTAGGCTGTCATTTTGTCTTCTCCTATTTCCCTTAAAACTCGTCTTTGGTACATCCCCTTGACTCACGCATTTGCAACTAACAGTTGCGATTAAGTCGTATTTCGAGGGGACCAAGATGGCTCACTTCTTAAACCTATAAGACCGAAAAGGTATGTGTTTGAATACTAACCTCATCTGTTGCCGTTGTTTTAAATAGGTCAGCATGATGGCGTTTAAAAGGAGTGCCTTTCTAAATGTCTCATTAGCAAGGCTTTATAGGTCCACCCATCTGTAGTAAATGCCTCCCATCCGTTGCGCAAACATTCAGCAACTTGTAGAATAGATTAAGATTATTGTTTACCTGGCCTTGATTGGGTTGTCGTTGTCACAAATTTAACTGTGTAAGCCTTTCTTGAAATCGAATTATGGCATATAAAGGACACAAGACCTAGCTTTTGCAAAGAGAACGTCGGAGGATCACACCATTATGCGGAGGTACAACCTGTGTGCATATAGCTATGGAAAATTGCACCATCAGTGTTAATTCCTCTGCGAAGCAAGTGAGGTGGAAAGCATACGTGTGGATTATCGAGTAATGGGAAAAAGAGGTAAAAGCCTCTATGCAATTAACAAAGGCAAATAAAAAAGCACACGTACTAATGAGCACTTATACATTATAGGTAATTGTTTTTAATTTTCGTGAATTATGTTTACAATTGAAATTGGCACCCATAATTGTGCTAAAAGTGATGATAGCGTGTGGTGTCAGTGTGTATTAAATCATTATGCCCTACTGATATATCTCCATAGAGCATGGGGAAAATTTGATTGGTAGCAAAGCAGTCTCAAAAGTGCAAAGTTGTAGTTATAATTATACTTTTATTTAACTCATCCAAGAGCCAATTAATTTTTCCTGTTAAAAAAGGGAATGCAGGATACAGATGTACTCCTATTTCTTCCGATCGGAATGTTGGGTATGAAAGAGGTGCTTTGTTTGTTACTGTGATTTATGAACATGGGATCCTTAGAATGAGAAATAAATTAGGCAACATTTAAAAGCTTTTATAATACAGAAAGAGCACGTTGTTTATAAGCCCTTAATATTGAGTACTCTAGCTAAAAAAACTAACCATTTTATAAGAACTCACATCCATAAAAGTAGCAGTAAATGACCCCAATATTACTCCGCTAAATTTTTGCTACTAATAAGCTGCACGCTTGATTTAGTAAAGGCTGAATTAAGCCCATCAAAGCCCACCACAACACAATGCAACGCCTGAGCTAGTGAAACTTGACAATGCCAAGGCTTCCACGCATTGTGTGACACGTGTTTGCTCTGTCATCTTGCACACAACCGAAACGAATGCCGACTGGATCTGGAAGCTGTCATTCAACTTCGTCTACCTTGCAAAACGCGAATTTCCACCGTTTTAAATCGCTTAAGCCTTCTCGTCACATCTAAATCGCAGTCATAAACCAAATGGGAATTGTTCTTCCCGTCTAGCAAAGCTCCAGAAAATCCACTTCCTTGGATCAGTCACAGGAAGGCACAATCACGTTCACGCATGCTACTCACAACTTGTGAGGTAAGATTACATGGCAAAGTGGTCAATTGCCCGCGGTTATGTTGGGCGTTAGCGACGAAACTGACGGTTACGCATTCCTCTAAGCAAAAAACTTGCAGATGCAAAGGTGATTCGGTGGCACATGTATGAATCAACGATCATGATGCCTTCAGGCCAATATTCACGGCTGGCATGCACTTACTAACCTACTTCCGTGTGTTAGGAAAATTGAGCCATTTGCAGTCTGCCCTTCGATCGGATAGATGTGGTGTGATGAAGGGAGATCTACATACATCACGGTAAAGCTAACTGACTTCTGAAGGAAACCCGATTTCAGGCTTATCGTACACGAGGCTAAACTCGTATGTTGATCGAACCTTGTCAACGAGATATGTAGTGATTGCGTTGTGACAGAAGCATACTTTTAATAGTGCTATTGTTTTTGCGCATGTATAGTCACACTTTGTTAGTGGTTTAGAAACCTGCTTTTGGTATGGTCTTTGTAACTTGAAGGGAAATGAAAAGCATTGCCTATGGGGCATACCCATCTCATTGCTAACGATCTCGCATGTTATCTTAGCATTTGTGTGGAAGAGTTGCAATGATGCACTTATTTTTCATCGTACGGGCTCTTGACCGTTTCTGCTTAAAAGCTACTTCAGCCAAATACGTCTCTAGTTTCTGACGTGGTTGTGTTCATTGCTACTACAGAAAGAGCTGCCTTGAGCAACTGTCCGACAATATATAGTGGTTGCTGATCCAGTTGAGGGTATTTCAGCATTGGCCGCGACTCACCACGGCAGTGAATGACACCAGTAGAAGCTAACATAATTCATTCGTCTTAGTTTTTGTACTTTTCACGATTACTTTGAAGCGATGAAAGGCTTCAATGGAAAGCAACAAATCATGCGCCATTTTGTTTGGACCAAAAACAAGTTAGCCAAATCTGTCGCCGTTTTTCTTGATCAGACATGCAAAAAACAAAGTGGCAGACTGTAGGCTTAAATTGTGAACAGATAGCCTCTCCTATTTATATTTTGAATACGATTTTTGCATTTAGCTTTGTTTAAATGGCTCTAGTTTAGTAGTTCATTTGCGATGTTTTACGATAGTGAACCTAGTTCGTACAAGTGGATCTAGATTGCATATCAAGAATACGTTTCATGACGCGAGTTGCCTTTACTGATGTCGGTAGCAACTTACCTCAACCGTCTCTACTCGGCGTGCTGCCTTTATCGAATTTACTTTCCGGATGGTACTGGGATTGATGTGTCGTTAGACATTCTTTACAATCCCCTGTTTCCCGACATCTATGAATTGTTCTACCAGTGTCCCTGCCGGATTATGTATATCTTTTTATTCCTCATTGCTGAATCTGTACGCGCAAACGATTTACCAGTGATACGAAACCGCACTCGATTTTCCCCCTTTTACGTAGAGCGAGCTGTATTATACAATGAAGAATTTTACTATGTGGTGCTTCAAACTCGAAGAGAGCATCTTGTGCCTCATGAATAATTATGAAAATTCTTATAAATAAAAACATGAAAACATATTTAACTGCTAAATTTGCATCTAGTTTTTAGTGGATTTTATGGGTTTAGTGCATATTGAAAACGCTCCCTCATGGAGTCCCAGAAAAATATAGTAGCACCATTGCATAGTCCATTGTTTTCTTGTGCTTAGGTGGAGCACCCACCAAGAGGTGGATTGAAACATTTCGCAGAGGTTTTCAGGCCCCTAAGTCCGAGTCTAGATACACAGAGGCAAGAGATATTTTCACCCCAGAAATCTAACTCCTTATCAGGACCTGAAAGACGATCAGTGAGCTCTCTTACGCAGTCTGCATTTGAACGACAACACTTCAGCTCCCCTGTTTTGAGCTGGCACAAGAACGAAGCTGCACAAGGAGGTAGGGTGTGGGAAATCGGCATGGAGAACAGATTTTGTCAGACCACCTCATTTTATGTTCTGCCACTGCGTTTGGAATGCAAATAGAATGGCTTTATTTGGGAGGAAACTTGGTTCACTCAATGTAGAAGGTAACCATGAGCAACCGACTAGGTGGTGTGACTTGCTAGGGTCATCGTCAAGCTGGTGAAACTTGCACAAGGTGGAAGCGCACCTGTATAATGTGGGAACGCAGCCGTGGAGGTTATACAGCGCTTAGCAAGGAATGCTCACAAAGCATGAGTAAATTAGGAAGAAGAAGAAGAAGAAAAGAAATGAGAGGAAGAAGAAGGGTGGTTTCTGTGCGAGTAGTAAAGTGGGAGATCGCACGTGTGTCTCGTGGTTAATAAGTCAGTCGTAATTCTCCCTCTGCTTTCGTCCAATATGCAATAATAGTGGGTCTGTGTTAGGCGTGATGCTGACACGATGCATCGGTGTTTGGCCTTTAATTCCAGTCCACCGATTCACTACAGAAATACGGGGAGCAGCCTTGATTGTTCGATTGTCAGACTGAGATAGGCAGACAGACTAAGGTTGGCGTTGCTGCCCCAATATTTTCACTTATAACTGTTTACTTATTGGGACGTTTTTCGGTCCCAAGCTAATGTGTAGCTGACATAATGATACGGTTGACTTAGCAGAACTAACGGAATGGTTGGTTAGCTAGTTGGAAGTTGTGGTTATGGTAGTTTTCCACTAAACAACAAGACGTTGATTGATAAAACTACTTTTAGCATACACAAATGGGCAAATGATTGCCTATTTTTTGTCCCTGGATGATAATCGTGTTCTAAACAAATCATATACAAATGTGATTTTGCTGGTGTAGAGGTTCGCGAGCTGGATAGGCAAAGTAGGTGGCACTGCAAAGATTGGTCTTGGAATGTGCAAAGACAGGTTTGTTCCTAGTCATTGGTCACGTATTTGCAACCTCGACAAACAGAAGTCTTTAACGGAGCCCTTCCTTACTGATAGCTCTGACTGGAGGCTCTTGCCATGATTTAAATAGAGCTTATGCCCATACCTCCAGCTCGCTACACCACCACAGCCTACTATCATCGCAACTCTTCACTCCACAAATGGAGTCGTCTAATGTTAAACTTGCATTGACTCATTTCACTAACTCCACTACCTATTGCCCATCTTGTTGTATTGATGGAACGTCTGTATAAGCTAAAATCGGTGGACTGGAATTAAAGGCCAAACACCGATGCATCGTGTCAGCATCACGCCTAACACAGACCCACTATTATTGCATATTGGACGAAAGCAGAGGGAGAATTACGACTGACTTATTAACCACGAGACACACGTGCGATCTCCCACTTTACTACTCGCACAGAAACCACCCTTCTTCTTCCTCTCATTTCTTTTCTTCTTCTTCTTCTTCCTAATTTACTCATGCTTTGTGAGCATTCCTTGCTAAGCGCTGTATAACCTCCACGGCTGCGTTCCCACATTATACAGGTGCGCTTCCACCTTGTGCAAGTTTCACCAGCTTGACGATGACCCTAGCAAGTCACACCACCTAGTCGGTTGCTCATGGTTACCTTCTACATTGAGTGAACCAAGTTTCCTCCCAAATAAAGCCATTCTATTTGCATTCCAAACGCAGTGGCAGAACATAAAATGAGGTGGTCTGACAAAATCTGTTCTCCATGCCGATTTCCCACACCCTACCTCCTTGTGCAGCTTCGTTCTTGTGCCAGCTCAAAACAGGGGAGCTGAAGTGTTGTCGTTCAAATGCAGACTGCGTAAGAGAGCTCACTGATCGTCTTTCAGGTCCTGATAAGGAGTTAGATTTCTGGGGTGAAAATATCTCTTGCCTCTGTGTATCTAGACTCGGACTTAGGGGCCTGAAAACCTCTGCGAAATGTTTCAATCCACCTCTTGGTGGGTGCTCCACCTAAGCACAAGAAAACAATGGACTATGCAATGGTGCTACCTCTTTCCTCTTATAAGAACACGATTAAAAAAACTGCAATAAATAGAATGACTCTATTACAAATTTACTCATTTTTTGCGCAAAACTTACTTTTATACATTACTTTAGATAAGCTCTTTAAATTATCTACAACAATAGGTCATGATCATATTGACTCGTGAGTACCATAAAGTAAAATTCTCCGTCGTACAGTTCGATTTGCTCTATGGAAAAAGGCGAATATTGAATGCGGTTTTGTATGACAGGGAAATCGCTAAGTTCTACGGAGTCAACCATGATTTGGGAAAAGAGCCACATTAATCTACAGGGGCATTGGTAGAATAAGTTACATATATGCGCTAGCAAAGGATGTCGGAGTATGTCAGACGACACAAGAAGTCCGCTACCATCTGGAAAGTGCAGTCGAAATGTGCAGGAGGCAGTGAAGATTGCGTTTAGCGCTGCTGAAATCGGCATTAGTAGATGTCCCTGAGGTGATGATACTACTCTAAATTCATGTCCCAGTCAGAAGTGCACGAACTAAGACCTCTATCGTAAAGTATCACGAATGAAACATAAAGTTGGAATCATTTAAAACAAAACGTAGAATGAAAAATCAAACTCGATTACTATTTTAATACATCTGTATGTGTCGGTTAAGATTTGCTGTGCATTGTTATTGGCAGTAAAGATGAGAAGAAAGCTAATTTTATTGAATATTAGCCTAACAACAATGAATATCACTGTGAATAAAGAGGCTAACATGTGCCTTTTATAAAGATTTCAAAAGAAAACAAAATGAAAATATTTTATTCTAATAAAGGGTAGCTTAGTTAATGCTTGATTCAAAGGTAACCCTTCTAGACAATTCTTAAGAAATTCTTTGCCAACATCTGTTAACGATGCATAAACCACTAGTGCTTGCTCACAACACTTCAACAGCGCCGGATATATTTAGGCAAAGTGACTGATAGTGCTTATTTTTACTGACACCTGCTTGTGTGCGATAAGCCTGAAATCGGGTTTCACTTCAGAAGTCAGTTAGCTTTGCCGTAATGTATGTAGATCGCCCTTCATCAAACCACATCTATCCGATCCAAGGGCAAACTGCAAATGTCTCAATTTTCCTAACACACGGAAGTAGGTTAGTAAGTGCATGCCAGCCGTGAATATTGGCCTGAAGGCATCATGATCGTTGATTCATACATGTGCCACCGAATCACCTTTGCATCTGCAAGTTTTTTGCTTAGAGGAATGCGTAACCGTCAGTTTCGTCGCTAACGCCCAACATAACCGCGGGCAATTGACCACTTTGCCATGTAATCTTACCTCACAAGTTGTGAGTAGCATGCGTGAACGTGATTGTGCCTTCCTGTGACTGATCCAAGGAAGTGGATTTTCTGGAGCTTTGCTAGACGGGAAGAACAATTCCCATTTGGTTTATGACTGCGATTTAGATGTGACGAGAAGGCTTAAGCGATTTAAAACGGTGGAAATTCGCGTTTTGCAAGGTAGACGAAGTTGAATGACAGCTTCCAGATCCAGTCGGCATTCGTTTCGGTTGTGTGCAAGATGACAGAGCAAACACGTGTCACACAATGCGTGGAAGCCTTAGCATTGTCAAGTTTTATCATTTTTCACCTATTCTTTACTGTTGTGAATATTAAATCGCTTGAACACTTTTATTTGGGTCAGCTTTGCAGTATAATCATAGCAAGCGTAGTTGTCACTTATAAAATTTATTTTTGCATCGAAAGCGCCACTAATTGTTGGTACTGTCCGTGATATGGTGGTTAAATATTGACTTGTATGGACGGTAGAACTGGAACCTTGATGCTGAATTTGTGCGGGAACAAAAGATGGCTTCAAATGCTCGATCAAGATAGTTAGGGTTATGCAAGTGATGGTAGTGTCGCATTTAGAAGTACAGAGAGATTTTACGAGTTGGACGCTCCAAATAATACACACAGTGATGGCTGCACGACCTGAAGCAAGATCGCGTTAAAGTCTATGGGCGATATGTTCATTGAAACGATGGAGTTAGTCAGCAGCACCTTTAGGTATATTCTGCGCTATTGAAGTTTTGCCAGTAGCGATTATCATGGCATTATTCGTCTGTCAATGTTATCCAGAGGTCTTCAAAAACTTAGAGGTTTATTCTAGCCTAGTTTGAACTGTGAATAGATTCACTATAGACTAAATTTTAATACATTGCTTTCAAAAACCTTAGAATTTACATAAGTTAGTGTGCTGTTAATAACTTATGCAAAAGTGTTCATTTCGCTTCAAATTATTGCAAATTTTTGCAAGCTTGAAGTTCATTCTTACTGCCGATATGCACTGTGCAGCTGTTGCATTTATTATTATAGAAAACATCAAAATTGAACGAGTTTAGATATTTGTTAGAATTTCGGTGTTATGGAATTTCGGTTTAATAGTTACCTTCAAATATTTTTGTGGATACTTTTTAAACAGATTTTGAATTCAAACCGATTTTCTTTTCTCAGTTGTATCTACATATGCATTATTCAGTGGCACTTGTCGCATTCGTTACCACACACTTCGAAGCATGAAATTTCCTGAAGCACATCGTTCCTACCCACTATTCTGGTCGAACGCCCAACTTGTCGTCCACTTAGTGACCACGCTTGCATATCTATTTTTACCAGCCTACCATCATCTTTCCCTTTCAGTACATCATGAATGGTTCTCCTCAATCCCGTTCTTGAACTGACAGTAAAATTAATTACTTTAACACATAGAGACGACCTACACTATTAAGGCTGTAGTGATAAAGTGACGGTTCGCAGTAGTTTATACATACAAGAAAAGATTCGTTTGTCGACTCACTCTAAGATATTGCGACATCTCTATTGCTGCATTCATGCACATATTCGCCGTTCCTCTTGATAAAATGGGTTTCTTTAGCTGCGACCCAGGTTCTCAATGTTTCTGCTCAACATAGCAAGGCACAAGATGAACACGGGCGGACTCAGCTTAAATTTCCTCAAATACAATTTAAGAGGAAATGGCATGCAACAAGCAGGAACGGGGTTGACTAACCATATCAACACATTAATTTGAGGTACTTGAAGAGTTCTTACAAATGCTTATGAATTTTCGTACCAGTGAAATTTACTATTTTAGGTGGTTAAGCAAAACATCATTCTTTTTAAGGTCCATTAGGGATATTTAGGCATGTATGTGTAAATATGTTCGTCTGCCAGGTAACAGATGTCGTTTATGCCCAATTGATGGTAACAGGAAGCAAGGCCGCTTATTTATGAAGCATCTTCTGTGAGTTTAAGGCTTATTATTAAAGACGTCGTTTGAACACTCTAAGGAAGGTTGTTTCGTTCTTTTTATGTCACGGACATCTGTCAGGTCTAACTTAAATCCAAGGAAGGAGAGTACAAAATTCCTGGCGCAAACACGTCTTACAGCACCACACCACCTAATTTCACAATTTGCCAATGAGGTGATAAAGCAGATAAAATGACAACTTTTTGGAGAGAGGGTAAATTGTATGCCTAGTTTGTGGCGATTGATGCACTCGCATTGCTTACTTGGAATTTGCTTTACATGCAATAGTGCCGAGCGTCTGACCTAATCTCCACCATTGCTGTTCGAGGTTTGCTTTTTCACTAATGGAAGTTATTCGATAAATGTTATATTCCGCATAAAATATCTTGCAAGAGTGTGGAAGTTGGGAATTGCACTAAGAAGTGTGTTTGTGTCACTGGCATTTAAAACTCGGTACATTGATCTGTAAATTTTTTGTTACTGAAATTGAAACACCTCCCTTTGGCTGGATTAGTATCCACCTTTCCTTGCATTTTGTGCCACATGGGTCCAAAGCGTGAAGAGGATGACAGTAAAAATAATGAGGTGTGCCTTGTTGTTCAGTGAGTGTCTATCTTTGCTTCGCAATGGTTAGATACTGTCGTGTATCACAAACGCGGGTGGCTGAGTGATAAGTTACACCAAATAAGGCACTATTTTTTATGCTACTTCATTTGAATTTATAGATTTGGCATCAGACTTTGATGTTAAGCTGTCCTAAATTAACTTTTGCCTATTTTGATGGAGAGGTAAGTCTTGCATGCTTGTTTTGTACCAAACACGACTGATTGAGGCCAGAAGCAGGATGAAAGGTGATGTGATGTCAAGCTGTAGGATAGCTGTGGTGGCTATTTTCTACCTCAGCAAATAATTCATATTTTGTTAGTGAAACGCGTTGAGAGAGGAGAATTTACCCTGTCTTCTTACCCTTTATTTTGACTATCAGACGTCTAGAGTCAACATGGGTAGACCTCTCGTCAAAATGATTGACAGCAGAGAAGCCGGTGGATTGGCGTTAGAGACCCGTTTTCCGACGTGTGTGAGCGAGCAAGGAGACGTGGCGTGCGACTGAGTCAGAGTGTCGGAGACTTGTGTCTGCCTCCAGTTCAAAGTTTTTATCGTACTCGTTAGACCTGTATTTCATGGGCACACTCAAACAGAGCACTTAAAATGCATTTCTAATAAATGGAAGCAGGGGCGTATTCTGGGGGCTTAAGTCATGAGCAGCAAATGAGTTGCATGGTTAGATAGAAGAGTCATCGGTCACCGGAAAAGGCAGCTTTAAAATGGTACCAAATGCATTTTTTATGGAGAGAGAAAGAAGTGGTAGGTGCAAAAAAATGGGAGAAGATTCTCCGTACATTAAATTACGCAGGTAATCATCTACCAAACGTCAGTGTTTCATTTAGCACGATGGATAATTATGGTAGATTTCTGCCCGAAGGGATCTTAGGTGAGAAATAATGATTGTTTTCCTTTGCAGTCCATTCAAAGTAGCACAACCCTGTGCTGTTTAACCTGCACCAATTTTGGTCCATGGAAGACACTTAGATTTTTATGCAGATACAATTTTGGCACCCATTCTTTCTTTATTGGTTTTAAATCAAAATTAAATTTTGGGGAAGTTTTTGAACCCTCTTAGAGTAAAAAAAACGTAAAGATGTTGTAGATTTTTGTCCACTTTCTGCACGAATGAGGAGGGAACGGTTTCGACTCATTTTTAAAGCTCGCCAGGGAGCTATCAATGGCACCTACGTTAAGTGCGTGACCATACCATATCACTTTAACCCCTCCACCAGCCGGAAACAATCCGGATACAGTTCTATCGAGCACTGAAATAGAAAGGCGTTGGGATAAAGATACATTAGCTCTGCAGCACTGCCATCCATGGCTCCAACTTTTAGAGGTGCAGAAAGTTTCACTAACTGTTGGTGATAGTTTTTTGGGTCGTTTTAAAGCATCGACTGTGTTGGGGTTGTCATTGTAAAGTGATTGTCAAAAAGAGCTTTGGGAACGTCTCTTTGAAGAGGAAAGCTACTTTGCTATTCAATGCTACTGTTTTTAGCACGCAAGATGTTTGATCCCCACAGGTTGTACTTTTGCTCTTCAGCGCAGTCTTCTTTCTTTTCTATGAAGGCATGAGTATGACATGCTAGTCTTCCTTCAAAATAAACAATGGGAAATCGCATGCATGAGAACTTGCACTGCAGCAAAGCCTTATGGATAGAACATTTTAATCTGCCAACTTGATTAAATATACCTTACTATTCAGTGTTGCATGGCCTTTAGCACTTTCCCGAAAATGCATTGTTCTTTACGTAATTTGTCAAAACTCTTTAGAAAATAAAGGTAGTCATGGTGTAGCTCAGAAAAATTAACAAAGTGTGTTCCAGTTATTAGCTTAATTTTGGCTAGTACAATCCGCTGTCAAATTTGGTAATTGGTAGAGGAGATGCTACTGCCAACAATAAGTAGCAGTATAATACCACATGGCTTGACAAATGCTACTTCTATCCCTTTGATTAATACTTAGTCGTTATTTTCGATTTTTCTTTGTTATCAACTGTTAAATTGAGTATAAAAACCGTCAAAATGCAAAAAATCTTCTGATGCATTGTTGAGGCACTGATGAAACATTGTTAAATGCCTTACAGTAGCTCAGCTTGTCACAATTCTGCTTCAGGTATCTAAAAGCCATCTAAAATCTGGATGAAGCATTAAATATCTATAAAACTGAACTATCGACGCGCATATTAAGGCCACTTTCACCTTTAAATTTGCAATTAAAGAGCGGAGCTTTTAAGGTTCAGTGGTCGCTCAAGATACGGCGAACAATGCAGCGCAATGCATATGTCCAAACGGCCTTTGTAGGTGAAGAGTTGGTAAACAATAACCTTGCAACAAAGAAGCTGTCAGATCCCCCTGAGACAGGAGGGAGTTGAGAACATAGATTTACCGATAAACAGCTCTTATCAAACCAGTCTGTTCGTTTGAGGGATTTGAAGGCCAGAGAGAACAGAGAGAGTCTGTTACAACTAAGTAGTGGTGAAATTGCCAAGGTAACAAAGTATGTTCTGCCTCATTGTAAGTAAGGCAATTAGTGGAAAACACATGATTCCCATGACAAAGAGAAGTCCCTGTAAGCATCAGCATTTAATTGAAGTGAAAGGAATAAACTTGGTAAAAACGATAATAAGTTAAGCAAAATTAAACTTATTTCTTCAATAAATCAGCTGTCTCGTCACAGCTATGGTGGATTCGTCAACATTATGGCAAATATTTCCTCCCATTTTAGTCAAAGATTGCGTACACAAGGCTTGTTTTGCCTCTAAAAGTAGGCATCAGCGGCTTAAAAAGAAGGACTGCCTTGTGTAGCAGATTTAATAAAAGAGGAAAAATTCCTAACTGATGTGCTCCGCGCCTGCATTAAAGGTGTGCATCATGTTCCAAGGATGAGTAGGAGAACTTGGACACTGCTGCTGTAGGATGGTGAATCGCAGCACAAAGTTTTTCGTAATAATTTGAGCCATTTCTGCTTTCAGCAACTCAGAAATCATTCGCAAGTCTTTGCTTCCACAAACTTTTCAAAAACGTGCCCTCCCCGATTTTGGTTGTGCAAATGGACTTAAGGAGACGCAATGCAAGGCTAAGACTACACCAAGGTACTCCTATTCATTTGCCTCATATATGGTCTGATACCACAAAATATGAGTTTATTTGCCAACTTAGCTTGATCTGCGATCAAACCATGAAAATTGGCACAAATTGACTGAATTCATGTTTCTCACAAATCAGTGAACATCTGTCACCTAAGTTACATCGTCTGACGGACGCAGCATTATACTTAGCTTTCCTTTCAGCCACAAGATGTGGAGTAGCTCTCTGTACGATTCTAATGTTTAGAATTCTTAACCGAATCGGCTATAAGCACACAACGGATGACATTAACTTTGTAGTTTTGATTTTACGCATCAAGAAGTCAACGTTTATTGACACCAAACATTTGAATCAGTCACCTCATAGGCATTAAAATGCAAAATTTTTCAAAACAGAAAGTCTATTTTAACGCTTTTGCAGCGTAGTGATGCACAAGTATTCAGTTGGCTCGGGGACAAAACACCACAAAGTAGGTGCCATCAACATTTAATTCAGCGTGTTGCATAAAGTATCCAGAACCCCAAATCCTATCTGATAGGGTATAAAAGTTTTCCTCCGACAAATTGTCAATTAGGATATCGGAATTCTCCACTCCAGCGCAACCACAAAAGTTGTAAAGTAACTGAACAAGTTCGTCGTATTGGGGATGGGTGAGAAATTGGGAAGAAATCCCGAGAGTCCTTCCCTCCTCGAACGTAATGCTTCTGTCGTACACAATGGCATCACGACACCTCGAATACATTGGCCAACTACGCCTAAAAGGGTATTCCCCGATGCCTTTGAATTTAAAACAGGCGGTAAATTTGAGACCGTTTTAAACTATTAAAGAAGAACACTTGTCAGTTCGAAAATTTTTTATGCAGTAACGTCTTAGTTAAAGAAGCTGGTAAAATCTTCCCGAAGTTACTTTAGGAACTCAGTAGCGCAAAAATTTTATTTTCTGCTAGGCATCTGTCTTGCAGTGGCTCCTCAACTTTGCCACATATTTGTATATCGTATTTTCCTCCATAATACTTTGGTTTATTAGGACTTCGGGAACAACTTTGACATTGCAAGTACAGGCGCCGAATTTACTTGCAACTGTGACGATCCGTAGGGCAGGACTCCTCGTCTCCTCATAATAGATTATAGCACGTTGTAATATTAGGGCAAGACTTACCTCTAAAGTGTTCAAAAGCAAAGTAATATTTGTTTATACGGACACTTACCTTTGCTATCTCTCCTCTTTCCCTGCTAATTTAATTATCATCATGACTGAATGGCTACTAGTTCAAATCTGAAGCCTACCGGGTCTCCTAGTCCCTTGGGGGCAAACGGATCGTTTACACCCACAAAGGTGACGACTACTTCAAACAACAGTAAACCTCTAAGCCCCTATGTCAACTTCACGGGGGAAAGCATAGTCTGCAAAGAGGCAAAAAAATTTGGCCCCTAATGATTCCTCAAATTCTAAACTTTATTCTTCCGCGACAAGCATATTTTAAAACTGCTTGATCTTGGAACTGCAGAGTTCTTATGTTTTTGTTGGTTACGTCAATTTGACGTCTCTTTGGCACAATAGTGAATAACTATTCTACACCAAGATGGCTTTAAGGTTGCTGCAGCATGTTAGTCTTTGGTATCTACCGTAATTTATCCTCTATCCATGCTATATCACCAAATGATAGAGAACAATTGGGGACAGAAGGTGCTAACTGGTGTGTCTGATGTGCGTGAACGAATGTCTCACCCATCAACAAGTTGGCAGTGCCCTATCAGAATAAGTCTTTTGGAGACTTCATGCAGCTGAACGATTTTCTACTTGAGCTATTCCAACATATAGCTTTTCTCAATAATTGACACATATTTTTCGGTTAGTATGTTCCGCAGATAAACCAAAAAATGATGAGTGTAGGGTGTGGCGTAACACATTCTTCCTGTGTTATATGGACCCGGGTTACACTTTCAATTGATGCGGTGACCCTCCGACTTTCCAGACGGTGGTAGCAACATGGCTATGAAATTCAAATGAAACGTCACTTTAATCCCTTGGAGTGATTGCCTAAGCTCTCTGTGACACGGAAAGAATTCGTCCACTTCTAATGGAGCCTTGTTACTAAAAAATTTGAAACCCCCTTTCTGACTTTCCTACTATTCCACTCTCAGTGTGTGGTGCGACTATATAGGCATGGTTCTAATAACTTCAAGGAAGATTCAGGACGCTACGTTTTCAAAGTTCCTCAGAGTCTTCGCCAAAGTATAGATTATCGATGCATAGATACATGAACATATCGTAGAGGAGGTGAAGAGGAATGACGATTACCTATGCGTTGAAATGAAGGACACTAAATCAAGGAATATAGCCCATTCTCGGTATCAAACATGCAATTTTGATGAATCTGACATAACGCATTCGATATCCCTTCATTTCTCTCATCACCTTGTCGCTTCAAAGTCCACAAGTGCATTGGGCGTTATGGTCTAAAACGGAAGTTGAAGAGATGGTCGTGGTGGAGCTGGAGTGTATCTCTCCGGATTAAAACGATCATGTTCAAAGTTTAGAGAAACAAGCCTCTGTGATGCCAAAACTTCAGCTTCGTGTGTTTGTCATAACTGCTACGAAGCTAGTGGCGTTGACGGGGCTGTATTACTTGTATTGCACGCACCCTCGGCGTGGAGAGCCAATTAATGGTTTTATTAGAATTAAACCTCTCCGTGGTCTCTGTGGTCAACTATAGTGGAAGTTCCCAATTTTTTGACACTCCGATTTCCAAACAAAGTTTTGCGCGGGTCATAGGATATTGTAGTACCTCTCCAACAATTTCTAAAAGAGAGTTAGAGATTTCTTCTCCCAGCTCATCACCTGAGCCAAAATGGGCTAACAGGTTTTTGACATTGAAGATTAACACTATATTTCCCAAAAACATTCCGATCACACGCTCCTTAAGCAGTAATGAATATGAATTGCAGCCATTTCAGTAGATGATACCCATTCGCGCAAAAGCCAACATCGTCTTGAGCTTACACTTATGAGAATACTGTAACAAAGGTATTTGTGACAACTTCACCTCGAAGGTAGAATTTGGGGGATGGGCTTGATTTACATCCACCAATACTTCATTGTCAAGAAATACTACACCTTTCAACGAAACTATATTATCCAAGTATCTGCTAGCCCTTTAGTACCCTCGAATCCGCTTTTTTGTGGCTTCCTGCAGGAGAGGAGAAGTTGCGGAAATTGCTCTGGCTCCATAGATGCCATCATCTCTGGCATGCGTTAACCATTTAATTTGCTTTCCAGTCAGCTCATACGCCTTCGAGATGTTATTTTATTCCTCTTATTTTTTGCACCATTATCTGAAAGTACAAGTATGTGCTTGACCTCTTGTTCAGTTCATTTATTGTTTTCTCTTTCTATTCCCCTTTTGGATATTCCGAGCGTCGTAGAAGTGAAGCGCTCTAAAGCGACCCATTTAAAGCATACGAGAACGCAAAGTCAACCTCGAATCAAATATTTGTGGACTAAACTTTAAGTATGTCCATTTTACTTATTTTATGCTGGGGTTTCGCAATAGCAAGAACTGTGGACTACCTAAGGCTGCGAAACAAGTAATTGGGGGACAAAATCTTCGATAGTGATTTAGCTAGGCACAGAAGCACGAATCACCTGGCGAGTGGCTAGCAGAGACTGCGCAAAACTGTGTTGTTGGGTGGGTTCGGGAAAGCATATTTTCATTTACCAATTGGCCTTTACCTCAAAGTGAATGCTAGCGCATTTAAAGTGCATCTGAACGCAATCTCAACCGCTCAGAAAGGAATGAAATGGAGCGCAACGTTCAAAAGTATACTGGACTTAACCAGTAATTGAACCTTTTTGTTGGGAGCAAAGTGGGCGATTTCAGACATCCTGCGCATGTGGCCGTCAAGTCGTGTACACTTCGCCCAGAGGGCATCAATTAAAAAACGACAATCTAGCGAGGCATTTGCTGCGACATTATTCTGTTATAATTCGTGTGTTTCGTTATTTTAGCCATACATTTTTCAAAAAATTTTCAAAATTTGGTGCTCTTTTTTTGTTAACTCATCCAAAATTATTTTAAGTAAGCACTGAGCTGTATTGATATCTCTGATGAATGGTAATGACCATGCAGACACTTAAAGGTTGATTAAAGATAAATAGATAGCTAGATGAATGAATTAATGGATGAAATAATTTATACATGCATCTGTATATGTGATTTTTAAAAACCAAATATCTTTTTATCTCTAGTTGAAAATGAACCATTTTCCCTAAATAATTTCCAAAATTTGCCGTAAATTACCCAAAATGTGTGCTTCACAAGGAACTCCAAACTGTCTTCTATTCATTGTCAAGACTGATAAATCCTGAACAGCTACTACTACTAAGAACTCTTCCTTCATAGAACGTTTTGCCTCTAAAAGTTAGAACCTCTGGTAGCATCCATTTCCATGATACGCTTACTTATCGAACGCAAAAAATTGCATATTTTCCTGGCACATGTAAAAAAAGTTATTCTTTTGAGCGGGTATGCAAGTTGCGATTAATGCGTACACACAGCCGTTACCTTATCCACCCTACAATTTGCTGACATTTCTTCCAAAAATTACTCCCCTTAAAAACTCTGCATTTTTAGTTGTTAAAATCTTTCGTGACTAACTTGTCGGGGACAATTTTAGCATCAAGGGTGTACTTGACGTGATGACAAATCATTTCGTTAATGCCTTCATTGGCCAATGAGGCAAGGTTCGTAGAATCTCTAAATGGCAATAAGCCTTTTTTATCCTTCTATTGACTTGTGGTGAAAGGCGAATTTGTTAAGTATGATAATTCGTTTGCCATTCCCAGACAATCCACCCACTACACATCTCACAAGCACCTTCGAAATGAACACTGCTTTCGCCCAGGGCGACTGTGTAGAGAGCTATTATCTACGAAGTGAGTCTACTCTACGTCTTCCACAAAACGCGTCCAAGGCTGACCAAGCAGGTGTCAGTAAACGCTGCAGCACCCCATTACCACATTTCACAATTTTTAATCAGATTATCATCCTTCCGTTTCCTCTCTGTCCCTCCCTCAACACAAATTGTCCAGTTGGTAAATGAACGGGAAGGAGAGGAAGTTAAGGGGGGGGGGGGGAGGGAGGATAGAACCAAAGGTGTCTGTGGTTAGTATTTGCGCCTTGTAATATTATGTCAAAAGATTTCCTTTTAACAAAGCTTACTCTGTATTCGCTTTACAATAATTCATTAATACATGTGGTTTCTTATTGACATTTTCATTCTTTTTTTCTTCAAGAAAAGATGACCAAGCAACAGACAAAATTGGATCGGTTACGCAAGAAAGAGCGTTGCTAAATACACTTTTCTTTCTTCCTTTTCTATTCCAGTCTCCCATGAATGTGATTCAGTAAAACTCGCTCCTCCTGCTTAAAATATGTAGAGATGCAAAAAAATACCGCAATCTTTTCATCCTTTTCGAGCTCAATATTTTGGTGTTCATGCCGAACACTCTTGTTCAAGCATCTTGCGAACACAGACAACGATCTGGCGAGGAATGATGTTTTGTAGCGGTTCAATTGCCTCTAAAATGAACGAGATAGGAATAGGAAAGGGCCTTTACAAAATTTTTGCATCTACTTCTTGAGTGAAAAGGAAATAGAAATGATCACTCACTTGCATCACTGCATTTGATCAACTTAGCCACCAAAATCATGGTTTCCTCAAGCGACAGAGGTGGGAAGTCGGTCCTGCTTAAATGTGATGGTTCTGCCACTTCTGGTGCTCGTCTAGACAAAATGAGTGTAAAATGGGGGCAAGAAGCCTCAGTTGGAAAAAGCGAAACCTCCAGACGATCAATAACTTACTTTCCTTGACGTTTGTATTTCTTCAAGCCATCTGAAATGGTAGGGAACGGATTGTTCAGAGAAAAAGGTTTGCGAATTTAAGTCTTTTAATTACTCGCGTACCACTCTCCGAGGTACTCGAAAAAGACGAAGACGATGTAGAAGTCGGTGCTTCATCATCGGTTGCCTCAACGTTCGTTTGAGTTTCAGAGTCTTGACTAACATCCTGAGAAATGGTTATGGGGGTTGGAACAGTATCACCGCTACTGGAATTGGGAAAACTCGCTTGACGAACTCGAATCCAATTGAGTTCACTACGTCGAGGTGAAGGTTGAGACGCAGAAGTAGGGAGTTCGCCACATTTATGTTGGTCACTGAGTGTGGCGTACACCTTTGGATATCCCGTAGTATCTGTGTATGAACCTGAACGTTGGCGTCCTTGTAGAGCGGAGAGCTCATTGCAGAGGAGTTCAACAAGGCGAGAGGTGTCGATATGACCTGGAGAGGTCTGACAAAGGTTGGGAAGGCTCAAACACATCTGTCCTATCCACCACCAGTGATCACAACGCAGGAAGGATTGGGGATACAAATTGCGTCTCTGTAAAGGCAAACGGAAGGACCCTTAATTTACTGGTGGTAAGTTAATATCACCATGACGCTGGAGGGGAAAGCAGGTCGAGAAATGTCCAATTGAAACGTAAAATCCAAGAAAGTCTTAGTTTATTGGCCAGAAAGACAGAAATGAAGAAGGCGCCAGTCGAAAACAACCACATCTGCTGGAAATTGAAAATACAGCCTTAAGAAAGAAAATCCGACATTCAATTTGTAGATGGCGTCGATATATGACAGCGAAAAGATCTGCAAAACTCAAGTCCAAAACACCAACAGGTGTTAAACAACATCAAACCACTTATCAGCCGATTTCGAAAGCGACTAATTTTGTTTATCAGTTGCATCAACATCGAGAGAGTTAGAAGTTTTTCAAGAGCTGCCTCATAAATTACTTACAGCAAAGTTAAAGATGTCATTCAGCACGCTGATAAATTTTTTACAGACGTCCTCCATTTGAACCATTCCATTGACCTGCGCTTCCATGCGATTTGTTGTTCCTTGGATGGAATTCAGAGAAGAAGTTCTTGAGTCATTCAGGAGGTCTTTCGTGTTGATTCCCAACACAGTTGATTTGGGTAGACAGTGGGCGATGATGCCGATGCTTTGCAAGAAAATACAAAATTTCGAAAAAAAATGTCAGCAGTAAGTAAGGATGGTACTTATTGAAAACCAGTAACAATAAAAAAAGGTTTTTTATAAAGATGCCCTCAGAAATCAAAAACTTGGAATTTTCCAGCCTTTTGTAAGTTAGTCTCAATTCCTTCAGTCCATTGTATTCATTTGACCTTCACTGCTTCATTGTAAGTAAGGGCTTCCTTCACAGTGAATCAGTGAGCTACTATTTGAAACCATTTAATGCAAGGAATTTAACTGTGTGTTTTGGCAAAACATAATTCAAAAGGGAATATTTAGACGTTTTGGAATAAAGCAGTTCAAGGTTTTAGGCTAAGTGGTTTGTGTATTTTTTTCCATGACAACTAAATAATATTATGTTATAATAAGGTCGAATGGTTCACTCTATGAAAAGCATGACCCTTAGTAATGGAAAATTAAGTCATATCCACCACTATTTTTGCCAAATCTCAATTTTTAATGCATACTTTTTTGATGCCGAGGAGAGATAGTAATTCCCTGAACGGGTATCATCAAATGAATATGGTTGATGACGATCTTGAGTTGAAAGGAAAGAATGGCTGGAAACGCCAAAATCATTGCTCAATGGTGAACGTAAATTAAGTCTAGAGACTAACCCATCAACTGGCAACTAATTCAGCATAAATAAGCAACATAACGATTACGTTAACAGCTCTGATTGCAGAAGATACACACATGTTGAGGATGCTGATCATGCATTTTTCTTGCAAAGTTCCAGCATATTTCGTGACAGCCCCTCCACCGACGGAATCCTGGTGTCTGCGCATAATTTGGGGCATGAAGATTTCGAAGGCAAGTGTAGCCAACGGAACAATGAGGCTGCTCAAGGCCATTGCGACTGTCTCCACGTTTATTGGTTGCAGGTGGCTAGGTAGTTGAGCTAGACTACGTTGCGAGTTGCAGCAGGTGTAGGCTTGTAGTGGAATTTCTATGCGACGGAGGAGAAGGTAGGTGAATTCTAGGGTAATCTCAGCGTTTGGTGCTACAGAAGTGGTGCCGTCGGCATTCTTTCGACGTCTAAAATGAGGAAATAAGCAGGCGTTGGGGAGGCAGCTTGAGACCATTTTTCGGCCAATGGATGCATGATTTTACCAAATTGAGAGGTCTAGTTTGATGAAAAATAAAACTAGTATTTTTTGCTTATCTATTGCTATTTTGAAATTTATTTTGTTGGAGAAAAATCGAAGAGACAAGGAAGGAATTAAAGGAATGTTACAGCTCTTTCTGTAATTTTGTACAAACAGGAAACAACTAATTGGCCAAGAAATCTTACAAGACATGAAGCTGAATCAGTCTCTTGGTACTAAATTCTATTCATGTTCTCTAGTATAATCAAGTTTTTGAAGCCTCTGTTCACCTCATAAATTTAGCTTTCTCTCAGGTTTCTCAACAACCTGCCGTGAAATTTATTGGGTTTTTGGAGATGTAGTGGCAGAACACAACACCCAGGGTCGGTTTTCAGCAAGTTCGGCTCTACTGATGAACCATTCGAGCATATTGCAGCTTATTCGAAAAAAAACCCATATGCTTAATCGTTTGGAAATAGCGAACCCAGTGGAGCATTACCTCTTATAACTATCAACATGGAGCCATGCTCGACGCAAGTAATTATGTAGTTTTGTTCATTTCAGCCTCAACTGGGCAGAGAATTTCGGGGAAGCTACTGAGCGACGGGCAACCGCATGTGTGAAATACTAAGTGACCATTCTTTCTCGCCATTTCTTTTAAGCGCTTTATGTAACAGCACACATCAATCCATTTTAGCCGTGAATTGTATTTAAGCCCTCGAAAAGCCACGAGCCAATATGAACAGGTGAGGTAGTAATCTTTTGTTCAACATTCAAAATATCAGTCTGAAAAACGTTTTAACCCTCTGAAGCAACGCACTGCAAAACTAATTTGTAGGAGGATGGCGACTTGAGCTGGGACAAGGGAGAAGGGAATGGGAGCCAATAACCTCTATTTGCCCCGCCTAACGCCCAAGCAATATTCTCTAAGGTGATTATCACTTAATTGCGCACTAAGTGGTCTATCAATTGTAGCAATGAATGAGACAGGAACTGAGCACGTAGTTGGACGTGTTACGTGGGTCACTTAAGTGGCAAACATCCAAAACAAAATATGTAGGCTGCAATGGAATTGTGCTACTAGGATTATTAAGTAAACAATTTATGGGAAATTACGCCACGTACTTCTATATTTCTGTGTCGTGCTTTAAAAGCTTTCCGAACTTTGTGCAAAAAAACAACAAACAATCGCCATCGGAGGTTGTCAATAGTGTCCAAATGATGAAGTGATAACCTGCTAGTCATCTTGAGCAATATATCTCGCATAAAACTTTCTGATGATAGACTACATAGGTACAGAGGCCTAACCTTGTTGGCGATTCCGGAATCCATCCAAACAAATCAACATTCTTATTTCGCTGAATGTTTGTCGAAGAAAGGCGCTGAACTGCCGCTGCCAAACTATTAACTGCACAAACCTTGAGATAAAATGGAAAAGAGCTTGGTTTAGCTATATTTAATAGGTGGTATTCTCCTGGGCTTCACTGTTCTGCTTTAACCCAGTGCCGCAATAAAAAAGGTCTTGTTTAAATGATGAACTTGAATGGTCAGAGGGAAAGGGAAAAACATTTATTGTTTTCAAATCTAAAGGGGCAAATTCATATATGCAGAACCTGATATATCTGCGGAAAGTAATAAGACAAGCCAAAAATGTGAGCAGCTTATATGGCTGTTTGAAGCCCTAGAACATCTTTCTTTCCAGACAAATTAGCGGTTCCTCTTGTGCTTGATTCTCCAGCCTTCCAAGGAGTCCTAAAATTCATGATCTCGTCCAAATCTTCTGAGTAGCCAAAAGCTGGTACGCCGTACCCTTAGTTTGTCCGGGTCTGTCGTGAATCAAGGCATCCGTTTTAACGTACTCATCACTTTATTATTCCAATTAAAAGCCAGACAAGTTCCAAGCTAACGAACAAGACGACACACATACCGAGAGTCATACAAACTTTGAGCAATCAAACCAACCTGGGATTTGTATTTTTCAATCACCAAAGCTCGAATACCCCAGTTAAGGTGGCTCGATTAAGGTATTATTTTAAAAAATCAGCAACATACAAACTCACCAAAGCCTCAATGTCTAAATCCAGCTGAATGTCGGAATCAGTATTGTGAGATCCTTTGAAATCCTCCTCGAAGCCATGGCTACAACCCCCATCATTCTCCCTATCTTCTCTACGCTCATTTTCTCTTTTCTCTTCCTTCCAAGTCTCCATTGATGGGTCCATTCGAATCTGGCTGAGACGGACGCTAAGTGGCCCCAGTTGATGCACCGAGGTGAGAGCGCACATCACTACTTGGACTGCGTTCAGTGTTACTGCATCAAAGGTCTCACGAGTAGCATTATAGTGTGCGCATGAGCGAAGCCACACTCGTGAGCGTTCTACGCTAAGGAGACCCTGGAGAAGAGCCGGAGAGAGCTGAAGAGAGGATTTTGCAGATGACAGCGAGCGACTTTTGTTTCCGGTCTAAAAAATACAATTTGGAATTCAGAAAACAAAACTTAGGTGTGAAAATTTTCACTAAAAAATAGGAGAGGGAATGAGGGCGATATTGAGAAGAGAGGGGATTCCACCACCTACACCTCTATCCCCCACATTTTAAAGACAACTTGCTCTTGGATGCTAACCACCTTCTTTGGAAGCAGTAAATTACGGGATCGCATGGGAAGTTAACAGGTATGAAATGAATTGAGTAGAGCAACATCGTGGATTTTTAAGATACGGATAAATGGTTGCAGAAATTATGTCACTATGAGTGGGTCTGACTGTGTAAAAAAATCGAGAAGTGGCGACGCCTAAATTTGAGAAAGTTTAATATTGGCGAAAAGGTAGAAATTAGGTGAATTTGCAGAATTTTAATATCACTGTTAAAACTCCGCGAATGCGCACAAATGGCAGAAAAGGGGGTTTCGACGCGTCAAAATTAAAATGCTGGTTGAAAAAGAGAATCCCATATTATGGGAGTCATGAATTATTTAAATCGGTTGAGTGCCTTGTTAAATACCTCAAAATCAACCATTGCGTCATGATACCAACTTGAAAAAAAAATATAATATTTTAAAGCCTTGTTTTACACAATCAAAATGCTTCCCTAATTCCTTAGACTGAGAATGTCAATTTCTATCAATAAAATAGTTTGGCTCACACAAAATAGATGTAGCTACTAACTTTAAGCATGACCGAAGTTTCCCAGTTAATTTTATTCACACCTTGTTAGTACCCATTATGTTTTAAGTTAATAAAAGTTGGAGCATAACTAGCTAAATAACAGGCAAATTCGACCAGTAGGAAATCAGAACCATCCAAATCCAACATTTAATCGACCGACCACACTAAAAACACCAATTTTTTGGTAACAAATTATTTTACCCACATGAAGTAGGTGTCAGATATGACGCCAAGCATAATAAAAGTGTAAAACAAACTTCTAGGTTGTGTAAACCTAGAACATGAAAGGTACTTAGAAAAGGAGCAAAGAAATGGGAAGCACACCAACAGGTACTAAGAATTAGCCAAGTTCGATAATTATGCAAGAGCTGTAAAGCAGGCAAACCGAATTGCACGACTTTTAGTTTCTAAGCAAACTATAAAATTGTTATTGTTCAGCCAGTTCAAAGAAACTAGTAAAGCTAAACAAACTGATACTTAAGTAAAATAAACACTCTCATTTTGCGTGACTCACATTGTCGCTTTTCAAATTAACGAGAATAGTGAGTAGCATCTCCAAACAGCCATAGGTGAGAATGGTTGGTTCAAAACTCATATGCGTCATGATTATGTTGACGAGGAGAGTGTGGTCGAATAAACCAATCACTTGAGCCACCTCCGATAGGGTCTAAAAGTAAATAAAACCATTTGGAGTTATCTATAGTACGGATTGACTACGTTTACAGCGGCAGTCTAAGAAGATCACCTATGAATGGCTAAACTCGTAGAGTCACCCTACAGAGGGATACAACCGAATTCATCCCAGCGGCTCCATGCCGCCCAAATTTGAAGTCTTGTTTAATGTATTAAAAAAGAAACAAGGCTAGCTTTGGACAGAGTAGAACCTTAAAAGTTCATTTTAAAAAAGTGGGAAATGGATGCATGACAAATATGATGGCAAACATTCTCACACAAAAGGCGATTAGCTTATTAAGACTAGTTTACTTTCTCAACCAGAACCATCATTAAAATCACTTTGCACCATAGAAGCTTACTAGTTCCTATCCCTCAGTTACCATATTGCTCAAAGAACTTGACCTCATTATGCTTTTAATCCCCCAAGGTTCAAGGACTTTCACACTGGCAGTGTGTGCGGAAGAGCTAAAGAATTGTAACTACCGGCGACGCAACCATAGGATAGGAGTCTCCAGGATTCCGTAGCAGGGAAAAAATTTTTGCTCCAGACGTTAAGGTTGATTTGTAATTACTAGTGAATAAAATTGTTGAAATAATGGGAGAATGTGAACACAAATAGGTGTGAGATCAGATCACTAACCTGGACAGCAAGATGCCTTACTGAAGTGTTGATATCACATGTGCATTCAACAGCCGCATGAAGAGCAACAGTAAGGCAGGTTCGAAAGCTGTTGTTGAAGGAGGACGATGAAGTTGTAGAAGACGATGTAGTTGAGGAGAGAGACATTATGCCGCTAGTGTCTGAGGAGAAGCTGTTTTTCCTAAAGCTGATACCAGAGCCGCTTGAACGACTACCCTTTGAGGAGACCCCCGAACGCACATTCCATATCACTTGTTGTAGCTAAGGGTCGAAGAATGATAGACCAAATCAGACAGTTATTGAAGGCCAAACGGTTTTTAGACCTCTTCACGCTGTCTGATGAACGTAAGAGATCGTTCTGGCATCGATATACCTAGCATAAATGACTTTTTGCAACTTAGAGTGGCTTGGAGTTATACGTACCCCACTCTCTGCTCTTTTGCAATATCATTTAGCCTATCGTGTTACTGGTTGTAACACAGGCTCAATAACTTAGTTTCATCATATGCAAAACGAAAAACGACCAGCATGACGTCCGAGAAGGAGATCTAGTGGACCGGTTCCGCGTCCCGGAGAATATCGTGGCCTCCACCACTCTTGAAGTAAGGATACATCTCGAGTGGTCTACAATAAGCAGCTGCCCACAAAATCAATTCCAGTGAACCGCAGCAAAATATTGCTCTATAAAATTATGCTACCAGTTAAACACGAAGATGAGGCCTGTATGTCAAGTGAATGAAGTAGACCATTAGAAAGGGCGAACGAACGGCGATGAAACTATGCAATGCATGAATGAATCTTTCAGGTGACAAGCAGTTAGACTATACCAACTCCGTAGCTGAGCGGACGTCATCGATTCCCAAGGAAAGGAGAAAAGCTGGCCCTCTCCTTCTAGTAAAATCACCTTTGTTATACATTACTGAAAGTCCGCTCTCTCCAATCTTTTCGATCCAAGGGCTTAAATTTGGAGACAGGCGAGAAGAACTGAAGGAGCCAAGGGAGTTCAATTGTAGAACGAAAAGTAGTAATACAATTCGCCATCTAGAAACATGTGGAATGTTGTGAAGAAAAAACCAAAAGAGGAATTTATTTACCGGGCAAATCTGGTTCAAATGACGATTTAGCTGGGTTAAAAGTAGCAGGAGAAGGAGTAGAAAGGACAACAAAGGAGCAATGATCGAGTGGATTAGTCCACATAATTTGTTTTTTGCAAATGAGTAATCAGGTCTGGCTCACAAGCCACCAAAAATACATTTATTTTAGGAAAATAAAATTGCTCTTTTTATTAATTACCTCATTTGTTTCGAGTTGTTTCAAACGCATCAACAATGGTGCTGCCTCATTAACTTCACTTGAGCTGCTGGAAACGGAAATGAAATGCTTGATTGCAGAGCAAAAAGTCTAATTTTTCATAGTGCAGCAAAATAAATCACTAACCTGCTTCGGAAAACGGAGCCTGACTTCTACGATGAAGAAGGAAGAAAACATGTGGAACATTGAAGTTATTTTTTGTGACAAGGTATATGGAAGAAGCTACCGATGGAAACTCACTTGATAAGTGAAAGTAAATCTGCGCCCAATGAGAGGATCGAAGAGGGGTGAAAAAACTGATTTTTTCGGCTTTGCTGAAAGAAAGGATACTTTAATAAGAAGTCAACATTGGAGCCGTTTGCCTTTGGTTCAATCAAGCAAATGCCCCTCCAATCACTTAAATCAATGTATACGAAATTATACATAAAATGAGAAAGACTTGAGGCAAAAAATAAAGAACGAAAGTGTAGTTTAAAAAATAAATGGGGAAGATATCTCCGCCCAGTTAAAAAGGCTCTATTTTTATGTTAGCGATCATTTGACCTAGTTATTTTGAAGGGGGGTCAAATACGATCACCCACTTTTAACTCTCACAACGAGCAATGCATCTTCGCCAATAAATTCGAATTTCTCGCATTCGGTAGAGGCGATGGTTTAGACCAAAAAGAGGAAGTCTTTTGAAATAGTCACAAAATCTGAGGTAATAATACGAATCGTCTATGATGATTAGCGTGACGCCATGGAAAACAAGTGTCACAAGTAACGGCTTCCACGTGATCCCCAGGTTGTCGTGCAGTTTAAACAGACCGAGAATCAAGTGGTGAATAATAACGCTTTCAGAAGTAACTCTAGAATCAGCGCGGTGGTAGAATATCCTCCCCAACTCTACACATCAAGGCACTGGGATTGATTCGGAGAGACGATTGGTGTACGGAAGCAGTTACTCTAATGCTGAGCCAACTCAATATACCTCATTAGAGAGAGAGGATTATACCGATGGATCCAACTAGCATTGATATGAAACATCCATACCACTAGAATAACACAATCACTGGCATCAAGGCATTGGTAAAATATCGGAAGAAATGGGTTTTGAAAGTGTTATATCTGTCCGTGCACCAAGGCACTGGGAATAATTAAAGAAGATGCTGATTGTTTGGAATCCCTGAGATAAACGCTCCTATGCTCTGTGCATTGATTTGTCACAAAGTGCCGGGAAGCAAGAAAAGGTCAAAAACGTCAACTCTTACTAATAAAATGGTTTTGGAGAAACATTTACAGAACCCTTCTCTCCCACCTACTCAATTGACTCAGTTACACGTAGGAAGCCTTACTAGTCAAAGTGCTCACGCTATCGTGACGATCCTACCACAAAGGCTTTGCGACTAACCGTGGCAAACACTTTACTGTGGCTCACGTGACCCCACAAGAACTGCGTAGGTGCTATTCATGCCGGTAGCCAAGTTGAGAATTCAGCATCAAAAGTTCCATTCCTTGAATAAGAGTTGAGTAATCTTGAAGTAGAGCATTCAGTCTTCGAGGTGGGTAAAAAAGATGACAATGGTGGAATTTAGCCGTGTCTTATTTTGCAAAAAAAAAATAAGAAATTTCTCCCTAGACCTTTTTAGGACCGCTCAAAGGTAGTTTGATTTATAGAACAAGCGAAAGCCTTCTGTGAGTAGTTTTTTTCTTTGGAAAACTGCGATCCGCAAACGCGTCCTTCCAACGATTTACAATATGGTGGTGAATTTCATATCTGTGTGCATTATCTTTGGAAGCCAAAAACATTTGCGGTAGCCAAGCTCACCTTGGATCATGCTTGACTTCTTCTACAGTCGTCTGTAGACGTCTCGGCGTGGAATCATTTGATAAGCTAATGTCAAGGTCAGGTGACAGACATCCCTTAGGCAAGACTGTAACTTCCTTCTTTCCTCCCATTCTAAAGTTTGAATTTGCTCATCGGTAATTTCCTAGATACTCAATGTGAGGAATGGCATCGTGATCTTCTTCTTCCTCTCAAAATTCAATTTCGGGTTGCATCGTGTAGGGTGGTGTCTGCAGCAAAGTCCTCTGGGTATGAAGAGTTGTGAAGTACGAAGTGAGTATACGCCTTGGTTGGAGCCATTGTTTCCACTTTTCGCCCCTCCCTTCTCAAATGAATCACTCACATCAAAGTAGACCGAAGGCTCTCCACGGTAAGTGGACAGTGAAGCTAGGTGTCAGTGGCCACGTGTACATACTCACGCTTCAGCACAGAGGGATCTTCCTAGCTGCAATCCACCCATTCATCTCAATGCATTTTAAGACTAGAAACAAAAATATACACAGCATCTCTTGTTTGTACCTTGCACCACCACACTTCCACCAAATGCTACATAGGTTTGACGAGAACATCTTTTTCTGCATTCCAGGATCCGAAGTCGAGGCCTCGAATCACATCACATCTGTCAGATTCAGTCTATGTGAGGAGTTTAAAGTGATGCAAAAAAGCTCTCAGCACAGCGGTGAATGATGCATCCAAAAGACGCAAATTCATAAGGTCGCGCCAAGTTATTACGTATCATCTCCCCCATGAAATCTAGTACCAGTAGCCTAAACAAACGCCTCCTGTGTCTCCGGTAGAAAACTGACTGAAAAGGCTCAGAAATAATTTGACCTGTCAACTCACACGGAATAGTGACGTTTGTTTGAAACTCTTCGAGAAGCACTTTGCTGACCTTTAAAAAAGCCAAAAGATGACCCGAACGCCAGGCCATTTTGCATTCTCTGGTCTTATCTAAAATCGAGAAAAGGTACTTTTATTTTAAAATCTGGCTCAATTAGGAGTCTCGTTTTTATCACTGGAAAGGTAAAAAAGAACCGATATTTCCCTTCCTTTAAGGTCAATTTATGGGATGAATGTCTAGCTTTACCTTCTTGTTCAAGGCTGTGTTGTGACAATTTTGGCAGTTGACTAAAAGGCTTGAAGAGCACATCCTGACAAGATGTCCAGGCCTGAGTCAGTATTATCACAAGAGCACGTGCCATTTGAGCGGAGTTCTTGTGCCTGCAAACTAAAAGTTCTCCCATTTTTCCACTTTTAGATTTTATCAAAAAAGAAAAGACCATAAAGTTTGCAAAGATTCCACTCGATTAGCGGTGTGCCAATGCTCCTTGAGGGAGGAGTGCCGATTCGCCGATATCTGTGAGTATTCTCTTATAAGTACAAACGCCATCTAAAGATGTGCCTTCTCTAGCAAAAGTACGATCTATTTTTTGTCCCAATGACCGCTGTAGAGGACTTCTTTTGTGTCGATCTGCAAAAAAGTTGCCAGAAATGCACTTCCGACTTTAATAATCCGCATTAACTAATTGAACTTATTCAAGAGGAAATCGCATCAGTTGCAAATAAATGTTTATTTAACAAAAAAAGGTGAAAATTGCCCGATTTGGGGACCAATTCACCCAACTATTTTACCACATCACCATTTTTATCCCACTCACAAAGTAATACGCGATCTTTTAATTTGATACGTGTAAATAACGCTATAGTATGATTGTCAGCGGCCTAAATGTTACCAGTTTTTACCAAAACAATGCACAAACACTGCGTTCCCGACCTTCATCTGTTAATAACAGTAAAATGGGGTTTTGGAAACATTTGTAACCAAAATACTTTGTTAAGTTGTTAACTGTTTTGTTGTTACTTTTGCATAGAATGATGTAAGAATTAGCTAAGAATCAGCCACAAAAAAAATGAGAACCATCCCATCGGTCAAGATTGCTCTTCTGGGACTGAGCCAATGGCAAAGGTCAGTGCATGATTCAGAACCATTTTTTATTCAAAATAACTTATTAAACTTAGAGTTATTGTGTGGTTTTCGGGACATGTTGATAAGACCAAATCTCTTTTTAAACCTACTGTCAGCGACCAGGAGCTCGGCTGCAGAATCACGAACACGTGCTGATGGATGACTCAATAATGTCTCACAGAGTGAAGCCACGTGAAGCCAGTCTAGATGACAGTAGGCTTTATTTGGCATCTAACAGTAACAAAGAAAAGGCTTTTAATCAATTTTTTCCTTTTAAGGCAAATTCTGACTGTCTTATTTCTGGTGCACCAAAAAATGTCCAGAAAGTAATTCATTACCAAATTTTTATCCCAATTTTTTAATAAAAAGAAGAGACTTCAAAATTCTACCTACTAGATTTTCGAGGGCTTTCAGTCATTTTCTGCTCTTCCAAGGAGAATTTCGACCCTTTTTTATATTGCCTCTGCTCCAAATGTGTGCGAACAGATGTCAAATGACATGTCATTCGGATACAAAACTTTGTATAAGCTGTCTCAACGAATAAAAACACTTCCCCATACCCTGTGGTTAGTCATCTCCCAAGAATTCACTGATAAGTAGATTGAAGTACTCCAAAAGTGTCTTCCACGACTGAGGTCATGTGGGGTGAAGAGTAAAGTAGAAAAGGACATTTGGGGAGGCCATAGGAGGCATGACATAAGAGCATTAGATCTGCCCGTGTACCGATTTATTGTGACCTCATATTTAACCAATCACGTGTCAAAGTGACTATTAAAGAGTACAAACGTAAATGCGCAGATGGAATGCATTACAATGCCAAAAAAGTTAAAGTTCATCACAATTGATAACCACTTGAAGCATCACTCAAAACCCGTGGTTAAAAAGGATACCATAGCAGGTCATATTTCCCAAAACTTTCTCAAACATTTCTTAGAAAATAGAAGCTCCTTCTAAGCGGTAGAGTCCTCCAGATGGCTTAATGCGTTGTATAGGTTGAAAGATATCATCCAAACCATGCAGAGGAGCTTCTTCATTATACCGAAAGAAGGGGATACATTACATGAGCGGCAAAAATACATGAAGCCATAAATCAAGATCAGATCCCTCCGAAATGGCATTAAAAACATTTGCTGATTTGTTTAACGGTAAAAACTGACGACCATGCCACCGTTAACGTCAGACTCATGAAAATGGAATTGACAGGGCTGGTCTATCAAAGGAAAGAAAGTTTGTCTCTTCTTACGTCCCCCCAACTCCATACCACCTTCGACCCCGATGATAGCCCATAAACCTCACATGGATCTGTGTAGAGGAAGGAGTGAGATACCGCATCCTCTCATCTTGATTCGATTTATCTCGTTTAGAAAAGCCTTCCTTTTCTCATCCCAGAGATAAAGGAAACATCTCACTCCGACCTGTCGAGCCCACATTGATCTCTATGCTTCAGGGGGGAAAAGGTAGGGAGAAATGGATAGAGATACCGCTTCACCTCATCCACATCCTCATCCTCCGTATTCATCAAACAATCCCCTCGTAGATTATAGCTAGGAAACCGAAACAGAAGCCACCTCAGTCGCCATAATGGGCTCCAGGTAAATGTCTCGAACCTGAAAGCATCCCATTATTCTCCTTTTCTTAAAATAGTGCCACCTTACTTTTGTACAGATAGGCGAAGCTTTTGCCATGACACACCTAGGAAGTAAGTTATAAAACCACCTTGAATGGTATCTAAATAAAAGTCTTAATAATATCTTACACGACTTCTTTGCGAAAATCCTATTCTATTCCCCTTTTTGATGGAAAAAATTTGCTTAGAAGTAAAAATTGTAAATTTTTCGGTAAGAAATTACTCAACCTCTTCCCTAGTGTGTTGACAAAGGCATTATGCCATTTAAGGTGTGAGTCAAATGATCAAGTCACAAGCATGAACTGTTTGACTTAGATGAGAGTCATTCCTTTAAAAGGTGCCTTTTTATAAAAAAATGGAAAGAAAATTATTTAGTTAAAGTGAACATACATAGGCAATCTTAGCACTGAGAATGGTGAGGCTCTCGACTAGGTATTGGCTCAACTTCGGTTTCCCACTTGAAATGTTCTGAAGAGAAGCAAAAAAGAAGATGTTAGGTAGAAAAAGGAGAGCTTAAGCAGAGAGTTTTTTTAAAAAACTCCTTTTTTTCTGATCAGTAGACACACATTGGCGATTTCATCCATCCGGGTAGAGATGTCGAGGTCCAGTGTATCGATGGCATTTCCAAGGATTTTGGCCTGATTCTTAGGAATAGAAAATTTGATCATTATCCAAAACAAAAGAATTCTTAAAATAGTTTTAAAGTGATTTCCTTTGTTCCCCATCCCCTGGCTTGCCTCTTAATACCAATTTTGTAGCAAAGGGCTTTGCTGACATTGGCTAAAGTATTGCAGATATTCTTAATAACCAAGTTGGATGTCGACCTCTTGATTAGGAAACCAAAGTTGAAAACGATTGTTCTTTGAGGTGTCTGGGAGAAGAATTCGATGGCGCTATCGAACTCCTGCTTATCGCGATTGGCTTCCCCTGACTGGTGAATTAGAAACAATCGCATTTTTACTGGCTAAAGGTCCTTAGCTTGATGTTAAGTTGATAGCTTTCGAATGAATTAGTAATTAGCATTTTCTTCTTTTAGTGTTTTGATCTACAATTGCCCATTTATTGATCATCTAAGCCGTTCCTCAGCTATGAGACTGCGGCAACTAGACCATCTAAAGTAAGCCTATGAAACAGCGAGTTCAAACAATCTACTGCCAGGGAAGCGCCGACAAAATTCAAAGGCCTCCACAACTACCTCTGGATGCATGAAGGAGACACACGTTGTGTAGATTGACACCGCCAACTGACGAATCGCAAGCCGGTGATTGGAGAGCTGTCCCAGAGTCAAATTTCGAATTTTGGGTAGCAAAGTCCTCTTTATGTTCTCCTCCTCAGGGTGCTGAAGACAAAACATTTATTGCAGACAATGCTACCGCTACCGCGCTCCACACACGCCTTTATTGTTACCCATGTTCCAGCCGTTTTATGCCACTAATCTATTTGTACCGTAAGTACGAACGAAAGAATGAACCACTTCTCATGCAACAATTGTTGATGAAAAAGGTTATTTAGATCGCGCCTCCAAAGTTGATTCAACTGCTGATTCACCAAATTGGCAATTGTTCCGTTGTTATGACAGTGTTATAAAAACAGTAGCACTGCTTTTTTCGACTAAAAGAATTTTGGAGTAAGTTCAAGCGTATGAAAAGTCAGCGAATCTTGCATCGAAGTGGAGAGAAATGCAAAGTCATCGATTGGTTAATGATTGTTTGACAGATAATGGCATGTAATGATCCTTTTGAGTTACTTACTGAAATATGATTTGTCATTCTACAAACCTCAAACAATGATTTACTTATTGAAACAGATATTTCCATGTTAATAAATAAAGAAAACTATATAATAGTATCAAGAGGTCCCCTTATTTTGCTATAAAAGTAGGTGTTTTTCAGTTAATTATTTTAATGCTTAGTAAGGCTGTGCACTATGTATGCAGTAACGATGAAAAAAACTGAGATTGTGTAAAAAGTCCAAGTTTTGCCTAAACATCAAATATCCTATGGTGGCGCTAACTTTTGCAAAACACTAATCAAATGGCAGCCGGCCTCTGGTGTTTAATATAAATGCACCTTTGAGTAATTAACCAATCAGAAAGTGCATTGGCAAAAAAACTGATAATTTGGATGTGTCCACCATTTTCAGGTCATTGTCGGATTTACAAAATATACACTTTTAAAGTTGTACTAAATAGAATTTAAACTCACCATAGTTTGAGATTTGTTACGGTCTTTTAAAGGAGGGCCCTCCTCCAAAATTGGCTTTTTGTTTAAAGCATTGACCAACACAAGTGAGAGCCGCTGTTTTAACAATTGACTGCCCGTTTTCTCGCCGTGATTCTCCTCCCCAGTTGATGGCCGCAGTTTATCCACAAAAAATTGAATGACTACAAAGAAGGAAATGAAGTGACTGAGCAGTGGAACGGAAGTACCTATCGGCAGACATTGCAAAAAACTTAGAATCCGTGCCATTATAAAGTGGAGTTTATTTACCAATCTACAATGTACAGTGACATAGGATGCATAGATTTCAAAAACCTTACGTTTTAACAAGCTTTCTTCTTTGCTCCAATTCGCAGTAGGCGTCTGACGAAACAGCTGAAATGCAACATAGTATTTTTAGAAATAGAAAAAAATACACTCTCACAGCCATTAAATAAGTCGATGGATTTAAATGTCAATTCTTTTATTAAATTCTTCTCATTAGCGTGTGAGTGTCAAGTGTACAAAGAAATTCCTGAGGCTAGCGATTTAGTCTGCTGTAATGTTTTGTCGTCACTTGGAAAGACTTGGAAAAGAAGAGTGATTGTTTACGTGAGCTATAACTCGTGATTATGCATAAACCTCTTGGCACTCACTACTAGTTTCCTGTTGCTGGTAGAATCGGAGACGTTGAAAGTTGTCTGCCTAGTGTACAACTTTATCTGGGAAACGTATTATTCCTAATCAAGAGGCAGTACGAGGTCACTGTGTGGCGGACGACTTTTAGGGGTTTGCTAGCTTACCAACATCGACTTCAGCCCCCAGGGCGTGATACAACCAGCTAAGCATATGAAATCCATACTAACGTCTACAGAGGTTATTTATTTGAGGTTGAGTCGTTGTTTATTGCTTCGCGCAGTTATTATGACTTTTGTGTCTCAACGATGGCTCTGTCGGCATTCATCTCAAAATATTCTGCTCAATAGTGTCCCACTGCTTCAGTCTTAGATGATGTGTCGTTTCGTTTGGGTGTGTGTGTGTAAGGTGTGAGATGAAGACGGATCCGAATTTAAATGAGTAATCTACCCACTCGATTTGGTACACTTCGAAAGAACGTGAGAAAAACTTCCAGTCCCAAAACACTCATCATGAGTCGTTCAGTCGAAAGATGGTCCTACGCTTGCGCCAACAGTGGGAAATTTCGCTGCAAAATACCCATTCACCAGACTATTTGGATTTTATGAAGAGAGAGAGAGGGAAGTACCACCTCACCTCAGCCTCCTTAAATCATTTGGCATTTTCCACCAAGTGATCGTCTGATGTTAGTATACCAAGAGAGCCTGATATTCCTATGTGAAAGGGAATAGGCGTTTTGGAAGTAGATCAGAACTCAAAACGGGTGTAGGTGGAGACATGTTTTTATCTTTTTGCTTTTAGGGGCAACAAGGTTTTGCATTTGCCTCGTGCCTCGTTAAAAGGGGGCTTTATGAAATTTTTTACCACAATAAAAGCATGGACTCATGCAGCTCTTCCCAAGTAGAAAAAAAAATGTGTATTTTGACACCTTTTCTTCCGTAGAATTGAGATTCAAGCGCCTTATGCACTACAGTTCGACAAAAAGGAACTCAAATGGCAACCAAATGAGGGTCAACTAGGAGGACTAGATTGCAACATCACGTGTGCGCCTTATTAGGCAAGGCACTTTGACCATCCAAGGTCAATGCAATTTTGAACCCATACATTGAAAGTGAATTCGAGTTTTTTACTCAGTCTTTTGTTTCTTCCTTTTTTTCCAGAAAGAGACCCAATTTGGATAGTAAATGAATCAGGTAGATTTTTAACGAAGTGAATAGGGAAAAACTTTCAAATTTTTAGCAACTGCCTTAATGGCTGGGAGGAAGAAAGGGAGCTACAACTCACTTCGATCCAACGAAGGCAGAAAGCAGCAGAGATGGGTAGTGGAGCCTTTTCGAAGAAGACTTGAAGACGTTTAAATGCCAAATTGCGTATTTCCTCCAATTGATCACCAATGCACATCAAAATCAATTTCTAAGTAGGCAAAAAATGGACAAAAAGTTCACTTCTCCAAGTAATGAGAGGCTCTACGTCAAAATATATTTAATTGTTTTTAGCTAAGCCATCAGTGCAAAGTCGGGGGTGACAGGGGATCGCAAAATCTCTCAGTCATCTTCAAAACTACGAGACGGTATTCCGAATGCACATTATAGTCATAACTGTTGTCAGCCACCTAATAAAATAAATAGCATTATTGACAGTGATAAACTAAGTAAAGGTTTAAACTGGTTACATTTGTTGATCACCCCAGCCCCTCCCTCTCCCATTATCCACTCCCTCCGAATGACATATTTACCTCAGACGCATAACTTTGGACTGTTCTTTTTTTTGATGAATGAGGCGATCCTTGTTAAGAGGGGAAAAGAAGGTTAAAGGGGGAATTGTTCTATTTTTATGGGGATAGGTGCATAACAAGGACGGACCTGAAGAGATTGGCGGCAGGGAAGACTGAAGCATGGCTACAAATAGGTCAGTCTTGGGCTGGAATACACTAGTAATAAACAAGCTCTGGGAGTATCGTTCCAAGGTCACTCCAAAACAATGGAGACTACCATTTCGCTAAGGGCAAAATCCACATAAACATCAATAATTAAAGGTGTTCTTCTTTTCTCCTACAAAATAAGGCCGGTTCATGGTCGAATGGATGTGTCCCAAAACGGCGAGAGGGGTATAGGCACCTGCGAAAGTGTTTATTTAACCACTTTCTACTGTTCTGGCATTTACATAGTTTGTTATTGCACTCAAGCAATACTGACAGAAAATAGGCGGTCACTTGTGAGCCCCAGGAATTACCTTTAGCTGTAAGACTTAAGAGAAAAGAAAAATCCCGCCTCGTTTAAATCTCCCATTCAAAAATTGTGTCGTCCATACCCAAATTTGTTTCTAGCACAGATGTGTTGTCTTTAAAAAAGACACTCGAGGCGGCATATTGAAGAAAGTGGCCTGCAGATTGTTGTCTATTATTGAATTGGTAATTCATTGTATTAGGATCAACCAGCAGCCACTAAAAGGCCCGTTTTCGCACAATGACCACTTGATAAGGCAGCCTGCATTATTTATTTCTCATTTACCGTCGATAGGAATACAACAGTTCAATGCGTAGGAGCTAAATCAGAGACTTTTTGTGATTGATTTAGCTGCTTTGCGACCTTCGCCTACTGAATAATTAATTGTATTACCAAGTTGGCAACAAAACTATAATCTACAAAGGTGTCTTGACTGACTACACTCTTTTTTCGCCTATTCAAACAAAAACTCACTTCAATTGCGGACCTCAACTGATCAATTGCCTTTTGACCACTTTTATGCTCAACTAGAGCACCATTCGACTCCATCACAGTTAAAACCCACTTTTCCGTGGAAAGAGTGTCACTTTGTTCCTCATTTTTCACCTCGGAAATTGAACTAAGGTCACCAGCCTCCGAAAGGCCGTCAAAGGAACCCCCTCGTCCCAGAAACAATGGTGAGCCGGCATTGAAGTCGAGGTTACTCTTCTTTAATTGGGATGTTAGCCAGCGCAGGGCATGGGAGACCAGGTGTTTGCGGGCTGTTGGATTGCTCTGAGCTAGTAACAATTTTTAAAAGATTTTGACTAATCTATACGATAATTTGTATGAAGGTCTAGAAACAAAGTTTTCAAGTCACAGGAATCTAACTGAGGTCCAAAAATTGTCCACAAATTATAGAATTGTTATAAAGTTGTGCATCGCAGGACGTTTGGAAATTTCTTAATCAAATCAAAGGATGATTTGTTTGCTACCTGCACAACATAATCTGCGAAAAAGAGAGTGTTTCTCTCCTAAGCCAGATTAAAATGCTGTTCTCCATAAGAGGTTCACTCGCGAATAAGACACACCCACCTGTTTTGTTACAATTAACAAGTTGGTTAAATGGCTCTGGAATTTCGGTTGTTGCCATTTCACAGTCCTTATATAAATGCAATTTTTAAAGACTAGGTTAAAAAGTATGATGCGATTGCATAAAATCGTTCAATCCTGAATCCAATAATACATAAAAAGCCGTCCTGTTTTATAAAAAAACAAAATCTTTTTAAAAACACAAAATACTGCCCTCTTCGCGAAAAGTTCGCTATATGATGGCATAAATGAGGATGTGATTGCATCATTAGTTTAAAAAAATTTTTACAGTTTAAGAGGAACTTACCCAATTGAATTGCAGCGATATACATCTGCAAATTTTGTTTGACAAGAGGCCGGGTCGCTAGCCTAAGGAATAAAATTAAAAATGTTAATCAGGCATATTTTACCAAAGATAACAAAGAATTTGCAAGTACCAGCAGATAATTGACCCTGTTGGTGTATTCAGATGATCAGAAAATTTCTTCTCATCACAAACTGATAGATTTCGCATGGGTTTGTTATAATTTACTGTTGCAACACTCGCAACGTCCATGTCGCAAATGTTACTTGAGCGATATCGCCGAGAGAACAAGTAGAATACAAACCTAAAAGAAGAAAACCAGGTCCTAAGGCAGCAGTTTTGGCTTCTTCTACACATGCACAAAAAAGGTTCACTGCTGAGACGAATCGTTAGAATGTATTAGAAAACTCCATTTACCCTCGGGTTTCAAGATCTAGATTAATTAGTTTTTACAAGCAGTAAAAGTGTTAAACTGGAAAACCTTTTAGACGAAATTCCATACCAGTCAAGAATTGCACTTGATGTTAACACTATGCCCTGTTCTTTTGATACGAAGTCAATTGTCTTCAAAAGTTCATCGCTTAGCAAATTTTCAGCGACATCATCTCCTGAGCCCGTAAAGTCGTGACAGACTATAGAAGATAACTGTGCAAGAAATTCATATTCTTCAACAGTTTGTGATATTTTTGAGGCACTTCGAAAGCACGCCCCTAGAGCTTTAATATCCATAGGGGATAAACGACTATTTCAAGAAGTCGCACAAGTATCAGCTTAAATGAATTGTGGAAGTTAAAACAAAGCAAGGCCATTACCAATTTAGTCATCGCTAAGAGGTTACAGGAATTAAATAAGCCAATTTTAACAAAATTTTTGATTTTTAAAATGCAGGCGGTGGTCATTGGTTTGTGATTACAAGATACAAGGTAGCCAACAACTTTGTCGCAATGTTAGTTGCCAAAAATGTATTCAATCATTTTATCGTCTGAACCAACGTTTAACTCTCTGATATAAGTAGTGCTTTGCAATAAACTTTTTAAATATTTATGCCATAATAAATCAACAGGTAGCAACTTAACCGCAAATAATCTTTTAAAATTTTCTGCCACCAAAAAAAATTAGCAAGCCCATGTATGGAGTGAAACTCATTGTCGAAGCAAAATGACTAGTCTATTTTAATGAGCAGTAATAAATATGCGGAAGGTGACCACGAGTTTTAGATTTATTAGTCGCTCTTCAAGACTTCTTCAAAGACTGAAAACAACATTGGCGCAGAACATGTACTGTAGCGTCTTGAGACTTCCTTAAGGTAAAGGAAAGCATAGTACTTGAATGGAATATAAATTCTGGAAGCACAGGGATTAGGAGCTGTTGGCACGGCCCCGGAGACCGGCCGATCGGCTAGTACAATATAGGCACCCAAGTGACCGAAACCGGTTGTAGCGTCCCTAGGCTCCCTTTAAGGTAAAAGAAGGCGCAGTACTAGGGCAGAATATATATATTCCGGGAACAGAGGGCTTGGGGGCTGTTGGCACGGCCCGAGGCCGACCAACCGGCTAGAACAAGATGGCCACCCAAGTGACCTAAACCGGTAGTTCGAACAAACAAAGTATTACACCGGTGGTCCAAAAAAACAAAACATTACATGTACTGCTGATGTACTGAAATATCTAGGGGGCCACTGACATATTAAGCTAGTCGAGCCTCCCAGCAGAAAGGTAATAGCAGGGATTTATTGCCCGCAGCAAACTTTGAACTCATTACACATATGTTTGGTATCGTAGCATTCACTTTCAAGTAAAAAAACCTTTGCAAGATTATTGGTGCTTATAAAATTCTCTTTACGAATCCACAGCTACAGGGATTGATTTCTTGTGCTTCTGAGTGCTGCCTTGACAATAACGAAAGTGAACTTTCATTGCAATCATGTTGAGTAAAATGCTTTAGCAACTTTAAAACTTTATTGGGTAAAAGTGAACCTAAATTACAGTTCTAGCTCTAATAGTTAAAATGAGAATCATTTCTTGGGAAGTGCTTTATTTTAAGTACTACCTTGAATAAATATTTTTGCGTCCGCTTTATCATACCACATTATAGAGGAGTTCTAGTCGGTCTGTTACAAACTTTCCAGATTCTGTGCTACTCTTGCCACATTAGTTGCTTACACCGATTGGGCGAAAGTCGGGACCAGAATATTTGCTGAAAGCAGAGGATTTTTAAAGTTAATTTCCAAAATCAACTACAAACCTCTCCATCCATTGGTCACGCTTTTTATCTTTAAAGTAAATGTTTGGCAGTTGGGGGGTAGAAATCAACGTAGCTGTCGCAATGCTTTGTTCTTCCACCGCCAGATGCAGTTACGAAATTTGGGTGACCATATTGCCTTTTTCGGATGATCTGGTCTCAGAGATATACCAGAAGCTCTACTTTCTTTCATTTTACTAAATATATATATTTTCTGGTCAAGGTACATGCCTTTTTTGTCCTCATAATAGTCTCGAAACGCTACAGTTGTTAATCTGAATCTAGTTTGCATTCTACTGCCGACACCGCTTCTCCTTTAAACCCTGTAGAAACGACTGTGTAACACTTTCCGTGCTCTAGCCACCACTTTGGTTAAGGTCAACTAGGTGGACATAGGCACTAGCCTGTTGGGCTGGCTTTCAAGTCATGTCAGCAGACCCTTTCCCTCTTTTTGCAGAACACATATTCTGCCATAGTGTTATGCCCACATTTGCACTCGAGAAAGTGTGGGACACTACAGAAGGAACCAAGTCTTATGGCAAAATATGCATCATAGATGTGAAGGAAAATATATTTGGATTGAGAAGCTAATTTGATTACGAAATATACAAAAGCGCACCAAAATGGAAAGTTGAAAAGTCTAATTTAACACAAACACAGGCGGCCAGGGAGGGTTTTATTGCCTTCAGATCACAAGATCTTTTTTAAGTTTTTTAGCAGGACTAAAACAAAACCACTGATTTACAGAATATGGAAAATTTTGGATTATCATTATTGTAGCGTCCCGAGACTCCCTTTAAGGTAAAAGAAGGCATAGTACTAGGGCAGAATGTATAATCTGGAAGCAGAGGGCTTGGAGGCTGTTGGCACGGCCCAAAGGCCGACCAACCGGCTAGAACAAGATGGCCACCCAAGTGACCTAAACCGGCAGGTCGAACAAACAAAGTATTACAAAGCCCCTCTCTTCTTTCGAGCATCGTCCCCGACGCTCCCCTCAGCCAGCCTCCCCTGTCAGTATCACAACGTAATCAGTGCTGCGAGAAACACCCACGAGCTAACCATCCCAGTCGTCGAGATTCGAACGCATGTGTTCCTGTAGTGCCATCCATTCCGCGTAGCACTCAGTGCAGCAAATGCGCGCCTCTTGGCCCTCCTCTGGGCTTGGAGTCCACGGCTAGTGTCGCTTCAGTTGTTAATAGTTTTCCTGTCGAACACGAGGGCGAGGGAGATGTCGAAGATGGACGTCGATCTCGACCCTTCTGTTACGAGATACCAAAGGTTCTCCCCTCCGTAGCACATGTACTTCTTTCACAGCGCCGACGTTTGCCAGAAGCGGCATGGGGCAGGATAAAATCCATCAGAGTCGGGTCCGCTTTCCGCTGCCACCAATGTAGCGTCCCGAGGCTCCCCTTAAGGTAAAAGAAAGCGCAGTACCAGGGCAGAATATATATATTCCGGGAACAGAGGACTTGGGGGCTGTTGGCACGGCCCGGAGGCCGACCAACCGGCTAGAACAAGATGGCCACCCAAGTGACCTAAACCGGCAGGTCGAACAAACAAAGTATTACAGGGTCCACTTTCCGCTGCCGCCAATGTAGCGTCCCGAGGCTCCCTTTAAGGCAAAAGAAAGCATAGTACTGGGGCAGATTATATATTCTGGAAACAGAGGGCTTGGGGGCTGTTAGCACGGCCCGGAGGCCGGCCAGACGGCTAGTACTACATGGCCACCCAAGTAACCGGAACCGGCAGTTCGAGCAAACAAAGTATTACAATTATTGCTGGGTTTGTCGTTTAGAAATCACGCATATTTTGGAGATTTCACTACTATTGATTAAAATATCAGGCGTTGAAGTGCTATTTCTAGCTGTCAAAGCTTTTAAAATGCACCAATGAGACATTAAAGAGATCATATCACCATATACTTTGTTCTTGCGTGTGTTTCCTGTTTCATCAACCTCTTCGTAAGCACTGGCATGTGAACAGAAGATTGAATATTGGCTTTAAAAAAACTTGTTTGTTTAAGTAGTTAATTATTCAAAGAAATCGTAGAACATCCCTTGCAACTTTGTTTGTTTGAATAACCTGGAATGTAATTTGCTGAGCGGATTTGGTACTTCGTGAACATGCGTGCCTGTAAGAAGGTTTGTTGTGGCGTTGGGACCTGATGCGTACGATTTTAGCTGAAGCTTTTTATAGTTATCGGCCGGAAACTGCCCACTGATAAGGAGCCTAGACCAGTTCCCTATCGCATGCGCATCTTTGCTCCAGATTCCGTAACGGCCAAATCGCGATTCTGGTACTTTATTCGTCAATTGAAAAAGATGAAGAAGGGTAGTGGCGAAATTGTCTCTTGCAAAAGGGTGAGTCCGCGTCAGTTACTCGATTTTCGATATTGCGTGATTTCTGCTTGTGTTGTTAAACAGGAGCTAAGTGCCACGCAAAAACGGATGCAGAGTCTGCTTTAGTTTAGTCTAATGTAGATTTTGTGACATTTACTACATGGCTACTGCATGGTCACTGACTGTAGTGGTTCACTCCGGATAAGTCCATGCAGAAATCGACATTCGATTGGCAAATTTTCTTGCTTATCGCGAACATTAATGCGACCAACCCGCACCGCTTACCGGCTGGAATTAAATTCAGCTAAACTCGGTGCAAAAATTTGACGCGTATGTGTTACATTGTCTTACGCAACAGCTGAACTATTTGTGCCCTACCTTCACTCAACACCCTCCGTTGAAGCTCTTTTTCTTGGTATCTTTCAGCTCTACCCTAGGAAACCCCTGACCGTTAGGAACTACGGCATCTGGATCCGTTACGATTCGCGATCTGGAACCCACAACATGTACAAAGAGTATCGCGATTTAACCGAGGAGGGTGCAGTCACACAGCTCTATCGCGAAATGGGGGCTCGTCATCGTGCCCGCGCGACTTCCATCCAAGTAATCAAAGTTGAAGTCATTCCCGATCAGAAATGTCGTCGACCGCACATAACTCAGTTCCACGACAAGAATCTAAAATTCCCGCTCCCTCATCGTGTCAATCGTCGTCTTCATGCTCCTCGCTTCACCACGGCGCGGCCCCTTACCACTTTCTAAATGTTTGCAAATATAAAGTTGGTCTTGAAATGTGATCTTGTAAACCTGATTCTTGTCTGTTGCTGCCGTCTTTTACCCGTTGTATCTCATTAGTTTCAAGTTGTTCTCTCCGATGCCTCGTAGAAGTTGTCCTTTTTCGGATCCAATAGGCTAGTTGCGTCGACGAATCGATTTTTCCGCTGTCACTAATGTATGGCAGCGAAGGGTTCTTCCTTGAGAGGGTGTGTTAGGAGATGTGCTCGGTGTCTCACTTTATCTGGATGGTACACTCGGGTGTCAAAGACGATCTCGGGCACTATACTGAATTTGCATCTGCAATTCGGTGGATAGAGCTCTGGAACTTGAGTTCATGGGCTCAGACGGTTGATGTGGGGTAGTTTTTTTGAGGATACGGTGGTAGCGCGCTCTTTTCTTTACAGTATCACTGGGGTCTGTTTAACTTTATTTCACGTCTCTTTGTTGCTGTTATGGGATCCAATACTTCAGTTCGTTCAGGATGGTAAGCTCTAATGTTTTCTACGCTCACAGTAGAGAACTATAAATTCAAAGTCTTGGTGTTATTTTCTTATCTAGCATTTCAGGGTTTGACGATGTCTTCATCGCCTCAGGTCACAGTCAATCGCTTCGAACATGATAATAATTTGTCAATTCGTCTGATCTACTCCCTAGCCATGCTATAAAATTAGGGCCTTGAAGCTCCCATAAATGCCTTTGTGCCTGTCACAAAGGGCTCGGCTACCGATTTTCTTATGTAACGCACACTTACTGACTTTGAAGTTGGCAAACGTCTTTCCTCTATGCCATTAATAGACACAGCCTAAGTTCATCTGATGGCTGAAGAGAATCGTCCATAGTTGGGTCACTCTCCAATGGCAACGTGGAGTCAGCGAGGCAGCTTGTATCCCAACATATGTGATTGTTATATGCCATACGAAATGACTGTTGACTCTTCGTGATCGAGTTGCGACAAAAAAATTGTATTCCGAGCTCTAGTGCCTTTAACTCCTTGGGCCGGTAAGCTTGAAATGTCGTGAAGACGATTAGGAACGGCTTTCAAAGTCTCTTTTGCCAGTATGAACGGGAATTGGTTCGAAATCACTCTAATCTTCTTTTTAATCATAAGCAAGACACCCAAGAATCTGCAGCGGCAGCCCGTCTCCACATTTTTGTCTCTCCTCCGATTTATGAACCCACAGCTACTGCTGCAGTTTACCATTTGGCTGTTTTTAGGAGCAATAGACTCAGGAGATTAGCGTCGATAAGCAAGCACCTTGCAGAATTGACGGTGTTAGTCGACATTGCAAGCGCAGCGAGGCTGATCGTTTTGTTCTAGCGTCTTCTCCCATCTTGTGTCACCCACTACCCTAGCTCGCTTGCAGCAAAGTGTAACAATTCTCTGCCAGAGCCCTTGTAGTCCAGACATTGCTCAGAGGAGCCTTTCAAGGCACCCACGACTTTGTCCCCACAATAGTAGAACGAAGATCTACTCCCATCGCCCGTATCGATAAGGCCTCCATGCGCCTCAGAAACTAATGCCACTACTCTGGATTTTTATACTTGACAAAATATTGGGAGGTGATCCGACAGCGCGAGCGAGTTCAACCCGTCATCACAGCAACCCACATGAATAAAACGATACCTTGCAGCATTCGAGAAAAATCTTTTGGATCGTTAGAAGTTAAGCGCGGCCAATAGCCCCTATTCCCCACAAAAAGACCCTCCCCCCCCTTCCCACAGTCTTATGAGAGCAGTAGAGAAGGCCTGGCCAACAATAGCCATTGTAATCAGACCGGATCGGTCAATGATATCCCCTTGATTTGCTTTCAACGCGAGTACCTTAGACTCGATAAAAACCGAGAGGCCACTCCGAATCGTGGTAGATAACCACCCAGAGGACCTAATTACAGGTACACAGCCAACTCACCAGTTGTAGTGATTGGAAAGGATGTCATATTTGACAAGAGCATTTGAAGGTCGTATTCAAAGGTCTTCTTGCGACTTGACATTTTTTGCTTCAAATAAAAAACGTCCTCTTATGCACTCGAAAATAAGACCGTCGGTACATGACCTCGGACAACATGCGAAGTTTTGCATTTTATACAGAGTACAGTTTATGAAGGCTCTTCTCCTTCATAATTTCACTTTGCGTCGTTTCGCATTGGTATCACCAATAATGTTGCCACCAACTGCTTTTCGCTTCTTCTCGCCCCTTGCCTTACCAGACTCCGGTTGTCGCTCGAACCCACGTTTCACATGACCTGTCAATGCGGTGCGCATGGACGAACCTGGACGCAGTTTGTCCAAGTTATGCTCCCTCTGTAGATGGATTTGAGCCACCTTACTACCGAAAACGTCAACACTACGGTTCTTGGTGGGCTTATCCCTTTTTGGACGCAACTGGGATGGAACCCGTAACGAGCGCTTCCATTTATCCTGCAAAAAAAAGCAAAGAAACCCATTCGTAGATAAGATAACAACAATGAAGTCGATGATGAACTTACGAACCTCTGAGGGCATTTGACGACGCCGAAGAACAAAATCGACTTCAGGAGCAGAGTTACAAAGTTCCAATTGGACATAAGGTCCCCAGGGGGTTTTTAGGGCTTCTGTGGTTGTCACTTTCTCCGAATCCCCCACATGGTCACTTCCATCTTTGGGGGACCTTTTGAGCTCTTCCAATTTTATTGTCTGTACACGCATGATGAGTTTTTCCGATGAGGGCATTATGAAGTGGATAACGTATTCCAGGCCTGATGAGTTTATGCAAGACACTTTTGGGCCTCTAAAAAGATCTAGAGCAGGATGAGTGATTACAAAGCGTTTCGCGTTACCAATGAGCACAGATTTTAGGAGCTGAGATTCTTCATCCTCATCAAAAGCTTCGCCAGAGAATATAAGAATGGGTTTTGCACCGAGCTGGAGTCTCGTATCCTAAACATGGTGTGAAATTACGCAATTCCCACCGCACGAGAGAATGCATTGACACATAGTTTTCTATCCCCAATTCGTGCATATCAAGAATCTCATGATCGTGTAACCGACCAATAACAATATTATTTGGTCTTTTCTTAGAATGCGTCCCCATTACAAAGAGAGAACAATCGTATTTGTTACACATGCGCTCCTGCCACTAAATAAATTACAGAATCACGACCACGTACAATAAACGTGACGTCTTCGAATGGCAGAACCCGATTTCTCCGGTTAAGCTTATAAACGAGCGGTTTCTTGAGCAAATACTAAAGGGATTAATAAGAACTCAACTTACAAGATCTGTCAATAAGCTATTTACGATTTCTCCCGTATGAGCACCTCTGACAATTAATGTCTGTTTGTCGTTTTCATGAATTTGGGGCTCTCTCCTGGAGAGGAATTTGCGTCCGCGATGAGTTTTCGGAACACTAAACGAGAACGTTGGGATTTACAGAATTTCTAACTTGATTTGATGCTCCAGCGTATCAGCCGCCATAACCGCACTAGACCACGAGGAGCCTCCCAATGAAATCGTCCACGTTTCTAATCCCAAGGTCAAATATCGATATCATTAACATCAAAAGTATAAAATTTGGTAACTGTGCTTTAAAATAAAATTGATTTCTTTAGGCATAAGATCAATTAATATGCATGTTTTGCCAGTATGATTCAAAGTGTTTAATGGCTACTGATTTTATTTACGGTAGAACATATTGCCATAATTGTAGTTGAAGAATGCTCAGATTTCCCTGAAGACGAAAGTAGACACAATATTTAAGCAGAACTGCTATATTTGATAAGCAGAAAGGATTAGGCTGCCTGTCTGATCTAGAAGTCAGCCGTTCTGGCGAAGTTACAGTGGATAATCAAGTTAACATACTACGTTGACCCTCTCTTCTTGTGAACGGCATCCACAGAGCTATCTCTGATTAAACTTATGCGATATCTATTGTGCCGTAATCAGCGTTAAAATGATGCCCCCTCGAGATTTGCTCACACTCAAAATTGCTCTAGCGTGCATTGTTACTCAGGACTCCAGATTGAAGTGCTTTTAGGAACAGGTGTTGTTTACGCCCTATTGAAAATCGCAGAAAATAAACTATCAGTGAGATCTGCCCAAAATCAGCAAAGGAATCAGCTGGAACGCCTATGCTATAGGCAGAAAGACGGGTCGTTTGGTGGGAGTTTAAGTTGTGATAACAATTAGCCCACGTAGTTCACAATGTAATAAACGAATGGAATACGGATGCAGAAAAACATGAGAAAACATACATTTGACTTATGCTTATAAGTTTTAGCACAAAATTTCAGCCCAATCCCTGGAAAGATTTACTCAATCAAAATGACCATACGCCATGAGACTCCTATATTGCAAGTTTTAGTGCACCGCCTAAAATATTCGGCGGCATTTGTAGCACCTCGAGACTTTCTTGAATGCGAAAGAAGTTATAATACCAAAGCAGAATGCAGACATTTCGGAAACCAAGTAAAAGGGACTGCTGACATGGTCCAGAGGCCAGTTCACCCGACTAGAGCAAGATGGCCGCCTAGGTGACTGAAACCGAAATCGGCAGTCATAAAAAACAACGTATTACAGTATTTAATGGCTGGAATTCCATGAAAAATTACAATAAATTAGCTTCTAAGTTGGCGTTTCATAGTATTGGTGGACCGAAGGCATAACAAAACCAATGTATGACCAGTTTCTGGCGGAAGAGGACGATTATTCCGAAAGGCAGAATCACAACCTGCGTAGTCCGACACACAGCTAAACGGATCATCTGAACTAGTTCTACCTTATCAGGTCTAAAATTTAACCGACACATAACACTTGCCCATCAGAGAGGTAGAACTGCTTGTTTAATTGGAATTGGCTCATAGTTATGCCGAATTCAACACACGTTGTGGCTTGCGGGTCGTAAAATAAGGAATTTGGGATGTCCTCCAAACTATTATTTCCGTTTTAAATCTTATGGAAAAATCTGGAACATTACATTTGCTTTGAATTAAGGTAACGGTAGTCGGTTTTTAAATGACCTAAATCACGTTTAAACATCGGTAATTTATTAAAGAGCATGTCAACCGCAGAGTTCTGGCCCAAGTTTGTTTAATTTTACGATTTTGAGATGATCCAAAAGAACCTTTGCCCTCCCAATAGCACCTGCATTGGTCTTGTTTGCCTATATGCTTAACTATGGCGGCACTTCAAACTCCAGGATTAGTACTTCCACTTTGCGGCGTATTCCTCTAGCCATACCGATAAAATTCTTCTTCTTCTGTGCCTTGGCAACATTAAATGTTTCAGATTAACGGAAACGTCAAGGCGCCGCAACTTTGTCAGGCTTTGCCAAAAAAATGTGAAACAAAAGCAAGACATGTCTTTCCACTGTATCTTAAATGCAGCCTTGTATTCGGTTCTTCCAGTTTGAAGTGTGCTTTAATGTGTGGGGGTAAGAAAGCAAGGCTTTGTTTGTTCTAATGCGTCAAATGCAGTTACTTACTTTAAGGTGACTTTTCATTGGTCAGTGAATGGTAAAAGCGTGTTTCCGCCACTTTAGGGGTGAGGCTCTGAGTAATGCACTGTGATAAAAAACGGGTGCGGCTGTTTAGTCAACGAAAGGCGTTCGCTGGTTAAAAGCTACGCAGGGGTTTAAACAAATTTAAAATATTGAGGAAGAATGTATAACAGGAAATACGCATCTACGTAGTGGTATGAAGGTGGTGAAAAATTCAGTCGTAAATCGGAAGAGCTGTACAGTCAGATTCGAAGGCCAAAAGCTTGACAAGCAAATTGCTCATCTTGTGATTTCCTCATGCAGAGGAAAAGTATTGCTGAACCGCTCACGATTTGCCCATTTTTCCTGGCCATGGTGACAACTCTGAATGACTGGATGACGATTGTCGTGTGAATGGAAAGTAAGGATACATGAATTGGCACTAATCACCAGTAATCGAACCCGAAGTTCCAAATGAAGGGTTGACTCCTCGTTGAAAGACTCACGTTCTGTGGATATCTGAATTCAAAACGTCACGATAGAAGTGTACAAATCACCAGAGTAAGTTACTTTACGCCTCTTTTTTTTGGTTGTATTAAGTCAACCTCTGTCGTTCGGTTTCTTCAACGTTGGCAAGTTAGACCTTGCAGTGGAAGAATTATAAAGACGAAGATTTTAGGCAAGACGAGGTCTTGGAGTAGCAGTTTGGCGAATGTTTAGTGTACCGTTGGTAGAATTGTCCTCGTGGCACCGCGTATTAGCTCACACAAAATCTATCCCCAGGCGATATTTGCTATTTTGAAGCAAATCAACTAGAGCGCCCACTGCCAATGGTCGAAATGCGGGCAAGAAGAAGATCCCCAATGGAAACATCTTAATCATTTAAGCAGAAACCTATTTAGGGGTTTGTAAACATTCCCAGACTTGTGCTATGTGACGGAGGCAGAGCTATAAACAATAATCGCTTTATCGTTCCAAAAGTGAAGTGTCGGCGCCATGGCTTACTCACCCAGTAGTCACGACAACTACAAATCCTTTAATTTTATGCTCCCATACTTTGGTCCAAATCAGCAGTAGCAACACAAGAAACGTTAAGTAGTTCTAGAAAAGTTGCCATCGAACTCATTTCAAGGGGTAATTAAATGAGTGATTTACAGTAGCTTCAAGAGACTTGGATAAGCGTAGGCATGTAGACAAAGAAGAGGGTAGACGCCTACTTTCCCGTCGCTTCCTATAGGAAAACGCAACCATCGAATCGTTTCCTCTCTGCATCTAGTCTAGGGTAACATAACGTTGAGACATTGAAAGCAAGTCGCCACCACCCTCTGCTCACGTGACCAATGGTTGACGTTGGTCGGCGGGGCAGGGTTGTACTTTCTTACATCAAAAGTCTCACTGATATGGTTGTATCACGAGACGATCGATGTGACGAAACAAAAAATTTAACTGTAACCAGGTTGCCATCTCTCACTTGAATTTTGCCCGATTTTTATACCAAGCAGGGCTTCACAGTTTCTCAAGCCGGTAGACAAGAATACTAAGCGACGTTGCAGCACAGGACAAGGTATGCTCCACTGATGATGATGGGACTCACAGCAGTTAAAGAGGAATGTTTTCAGAATAGCCAAATCTTTCACGTCTATATCAGTTGTTTAAGTCGAGACAAAAGGCATCAAAACAAATGGTTCTCACTCACATGTCATATCTTGGGTCTAGTCGCCTCCTCTTCCTTTATGGAGGGTAAATAGAAGCGCATTATGCGTTTCCGCTTGTCTATGCAATGCAATCACAAAATATCGAAGAGTGATGGGACAACCGCTTAAAGAGTAACTTTCGTGAAACATACAAGCGCATCATTAGCTATCCCCAATGAGCATGCTACTGTGCCCTCATCCTCCTGCGTCTTCCTTTCCTCTATTTGACATTGACAGGTTAAAAAATGAATTGGGAGATGGGTGGATTTAAGCAATAATGATTCGGCAGAGCTTTTCGGCTGTAAAACCTTACAATATTGTGTCCCATGGACATAGGATTTCAGTAGTTGCCCACATTTGTTCTCTTACACAACCACCGTCTTTTCACTATCACCGCATCACCGAGACGGCCGTCCTGCGTTTGTCGTCGGACATTCAAATGATCCACGAGGCGAAGAGCTTGGAGCACACTTTAGCTTTCCACCAAAGCCAGCGTCAATTAATGGAAATCTTTTATAGCATTAAAAGTTTATTTGAAAATCTTACACCCAAAGTTCTTGCTTGTGCGTCATTTAAATGGCGTTTGGCCATTAATTTAAAAAAATGAGAAGTGTTCAATAAAGAAGGGAATAAAACATGGCTTCCCAAACTTTTGGTCTCATTTGATTGATTTGGCAGGTTTCTTTGTTTAACAACTCAACAGACCTGAATGCTACTTAATAAACATAGTAGCAAGTGTCGTGGATAGCTAATCAGAACGTTCCTACGTGATGATGGGACCGGAGATGCACACCTGATTCCACAAAAAGAATGATAGGAGGACGTCTGGATACTAACCCATGACATCTTCAGTAGTGGTGATCCTCAGGTCGCAGCCTGCGGATGGCTTGATACCAAACTCATCGATGAATAACCCGGTGCTAAGGCATTTTGTACAAGAGCAGACTTTTTGACTCTATAGGGGGTACAGTACGCGCTCTTTAAAGCGTTCTTGCCCTCATTCATTTTCTTTTAACGCTCCTTCTACATGGTCGCCTTAATGTATTATTTCCGATGACTTTAGTACTGCAAAATTTATCAGATCTTAAGATTCATTTCAAATGTTACCTGTTTCATGACAGTATTTAGCGCACTTTTTCCTTAAAATTTAGAAGCCTTATCTCAGAGGATAAGTGAACGTGGCAACATTTTTTGTAAGGAGCGAGAATTGTACATTTTTTCCCACTGGATTGCCGCTGGTGTGCCCTCTTAGTTATCCCTCTGACTATACAAGAATGCATAGAGGTGTATGTGGCTGGATCGGAATCCTGTGGCACTGCAGTGGTGATCGAATGGCAGAAGATCGTGTCGAGCAGTTAATCAACCTGAGGTACTGCTGTAAATTTTCGAATCAGGAAGGGTCACATGAATATATTCAAGGGTAGTCTGATGATTGATTTCATCTCAATCATTCCTTAAAAAAAAAAAAACAAAAAACAGGGGTTTTTCCCATTCTTTGTTTTTTTTATTACCGATAACAGTTGAAAAGAAAGAAATGAATGTTAATGCGCATATTTTTCTCTTAATTTTGGCGCCTGGGTTACTACTGAATGGCATTAGAGGCGAAAGCGATGGAATAATGGGAATAGTTCAGATGACTTATGAACTTTGGGGGCAATAAATTGCATCTCAGTGACTTGGTGTAGGATTTACCGCTTGGCTAGCGCTTTCTCCTATCAATGTTCCCTTCCGTCGGTGCCTGAGGCATCTAGCCCTCCCATATCGGTGGAATTTACTATGAATTTATGATCACTTAAACCGTGGTTGGACTCAGTGGGGTCTTGCACGCGACGGGAGGGAGGCGAATTCAATAAGACTAGCCCATCGCAATTCGATGAATTGGTCTTGACCTATTTCTAGTTAGACTAACTTGCGTCTTTTCGGTAAATATTGATAAAAATTTATGCCAAGAAGATTGCGCGTAACGTTCGAATCCATGTACAGGGATTAGCGAAGCTGAGAATTTCAATCGTAAATGGTCGATTAACTATGCGAGATTAACCACTTTTTTCTTTTTCACCAATAAAACTCCCACACAGTAACCTATGTGAACATCGCATGAATTCACGCCATTACATACAAACCTATTTATGGTCAATGAAAAGTCACTCTTTGTTTAAACAACATCGAGTACTTGGGAAATTACCAGTGTAGCGTTCCTTTCGTAAATTAGAAAAAATAACTTAGAACATGAAATCATGGCTAGAATGGCGCAGCAGTACAAATAAACCAATCAAATCGCCCTAAACGGCCCATTAACCAATAAGGGAAGCGACTGGGATCTCCCATTCAAGTCCCATGTTTTCACCATCAAAAGCTTCCACTTCCCCTACTCATTTGTAAAGTTATTGACAAATTTATTCTAGACCGTCAGATACTCTTAATTGGAGGAGGTAATTTTTGAATAAACTATTCAATATCAGCAGCCCAGCGGATGCTGCAATCAATTCCTAGGATTTCGGTAGGTAATACTGAACAAATAGGACAATTGCGGGGGGCTCCTCCTTTTCCTTCTCTTCCCTTTGACTAACCCTGGTGTGGAAAGGCTGTTAGTTCTTAAACATCTTTATTGTACTTGATGAAGCAGTGGATAGGGCCTTGACAGGTGTTTTAAGGTAGGACTGTCCACGTCAAGAGAATCGAACCATTCCTCCAGAGCTAGATTCAAAGTCCCACCCCTCGCCCATAAGGTGCAGATGAAGAATATATGTTTTACAAAAATTTCTTCATCAATTTGACAGTTTCTATTTTAAACCTATTTGGTTAGTTGGACCCCAAGCATAGTGGATAAGTGTATGTAGTCGGATCTTCCCGTTCCTCCTCTTCCTTCTTTCCCACCCTGCTACTAGAAGGCGAAATACTGCGAGACATTCTTTCATCATAAGGTAAAGGGCGATTATGGTAGGCCTGTCTACAATGATGAGATCCCCGACTCTGGTGATGAAGCACGCTCGTCCGCAACCACATTGAAATAGTCTCCCCGCCTCTCACCTACAAGGCACATTTAAACACCACAATTATTGCAGTATATTTCTAACTGGCAGGTAGTTGAGGGATTTCTAGACGAGAAAATAAATAATTTGGCACTATTGAAAGTCATTCGACAAATTTACTCACTGGATTGATTATTTGCATGGAATGTGCAGAAATTATAAACAGGCGAATTGAACTAACGCCCAAAGACGTTTTTTTAAGGTAGAAGTGGAGAAAACGCTCCATTCGTTTGCCTTAACGCAACTCATTCAAGCCCATAGCCTTTTCAGTACAGCTAATCCTATGGAATAGCAAAACACGTGGAGGTGGAGCAGAGGAAATTTTGACACTAAAAAACATTATATCAGGTGGGATAAACGAACTGCTAAACCACACCCATTTCGCGCATCCATTAAAAAGATTTTTGTAGATAAATTCTTGAACATACTTTGCTGGGCTTCGCATAAAGACGATTGCGAACACCTTGATATCTTTATATTTTAGCCAGCGTAAATTTTATTCCCCCACTTAAACAGTTTCAACTTTGTGCAAAAGAAAGTGGTTTAAAAGCAAAGTGCTCTGCAATATTTCCGCTGATTCCCTTGGATCGAGAAGGTCGGCCGGAGGAAGACAACTTCTATTGTGTAATATGGACAGGTATCGGTGAGGCCACTTGTCAGACAGTTACGTAACAAGTCCTGGAGAGGTGGATCAACTTGCAATCAGGTAAAGCAAGGACAGAGCTTTAAAAAGACCATTAACGAAACCTAACATGTCCCATGTACTAGGCGAAACAAGTGTCTCGATACAACTTTGGTAGTATACAGAAAACGCGCACCTTTTGGCTAAAAGTGAGCAAAATTTTAGAGGAGGAGATTATCTAAAGAAATTTTTAGTGCTATGACAGATTACTGAACTCAACTTTTGGCTACGCAGACACTTAAGACTTCGCAGGTTGTTCTTTTATACGATGGCATAACCTCTAAACCATTACAGGAGGCTCAGCATTTCTTAATACAGCTCCTTCTTGCAAACTCATAGAAAACTCGGGATGATAAAAGCGGAGGAATTAATAGTTTATTTAAATAAAGTGGGTACTTGAAAAATTAGAGCTACAATCCTCTACTGCTCTACAGTACTTACTTACACAAAAACCACAAATATAATGGACTGCATAGCCATTGACTAGATACATAAATTGAAAAATTCAACTGTGCAATCATTAAAAAAGCAGGAAATAGAAAACATTAACCACGGATATTCAGCCAACCAGAAAACGGATATGGGTTGGGCAAGTTCATGCAATGTCATTGCCAAATTGTATTATCCCCTGTTAATTGGAATTACCTCGTCGAGCCTATGGCCTTTAGCCCACCACGCGTTTCCGCATAATCCTCATTTATCGAAGGCTCGGTTCTCACAGGACCTCACACTTTCTCCTGTCGGAAATGGGAACGACTCAGCTTTCGGCAACTGCCCACACGAAACACAATTAACAGTACCACGGTGATACGACAAATTCGAGCACAATTGCAGCTTTGTGGAGTGTTTGCGAAAGTGTGAACTTGTCGTGAAAGTAGGTCGTCGCAGGCGCGGTGTCGTGACGGGTCATGTGACTGAGTCGACGCCAGTGTCAGTGGTTTGTTCCCTCCCGGTGCATCCACGCGACGCAGTGACGACTGCTTCTGACTGTTAATGGGTGGCGGTTTGTGCTCCACGCAGCCTAGGCATGTGGCTTCAAGCGTTGCTCATACCCCTCATCACCTGTTGGAGGACCAATTGGTCACCTCCTTCAGTTGAATCAGGCATGTCCCGTCTTCCGTGGGTGCTGCTTCCCTTGTTTGGACGAGTAACGGTGTTTCGGTGTTTCCACCTCGGGTTAGCGCTTTGTTTCAGACAACAGAGGTGAGCACTAAGACAGTGCCTCAGAGTCCTACTAGGCACCAGGTCCTAGCGTCTATTGGCATCGCTTTCGGCGGTTCTGTGGCCCGAACGGAGCTCCGCTTTATGACTTGAAGTCATTTTATTGACTGTGCTGTGCGCAAGGAGTGGGGTCTTTGAACTGGCTTCCGAATCAATGACGAGAGGGTTTGTGCTCCCTTCTTTTCCTCCTCTTCATTCCCCACTTTGTATTGTGTGAACTTCGTGTTCGTGTGAATTTTGCTCATTTTTCTGACTGGTGATTTTGCGTGTCGATTTCGAGTACCGGTTTCACACGTTGGCGTTGCGTGGTTAGTTAATCATCGAATTGGTCAAAGTGTGGTACACTTACACACTCAGCCTTTTCCTTGGTGGCTGCAACATTGTTGCCTCCAACCAAGTGAAAGTAAATCGTCTCGACCCACTTCCACCTCATCCCATCCCATCCCATCCCATCCCGTTACATCCCACGCAAAGGCAATGAGAGCAGTCGATTTCTCTAAGCATACAACGTCGCAGACTTTTGATGTGGTGTAAATTGTACTTGGCGGAGAAGGTGACCATCTCATTGCACAACGCGAAGCTTTGATGCGGTATTTCTGAACTTTACTTAATAGCATGACCTTGAACCCCCTTCAAGTAAACAATAACTTGAACTCCTTTTATGTTAAAACGCAAAAATATGGAATGCCCTGGGAAATTTGGATAAATGCGTGCAAAGCACCAAGGTGTTTTGGTGAATGAACTCTTAAGCTTTCCAACACCAATCACTTTTCTCGAATCAACTTATTAATAATGCGTCCCACATGCTTACACTAGCTTCGTTTGTCCTAATCGTAGCCAATTTTCTTCAGGCAAAACAATCCTTAGATTAATCTGCTCCATAGCTAATAATGTGAAACCCAATGTCTTTTTCTTCGGATAAAACCTGTGAAAGCAAGACCATGGGTAAGAATGTGTATCAATCTTGGTAATCCAATCTACCTCGCATTGATCAGGCGGCTGCCTGCTTCTGTGTACAGATATGTGATCCCTCGTATTAGATCTTATCAAAACCTATTTTTCCTTGGTAAACAAATGCAATTGTGTATTTTTTTCGAATATAGCGTGTACATTTTCCTCTCCTACATTTGCCAGCATCGCTCTCCTTCCTGTTTTATTGGTTCCTTTTAATTATTCGGGTACGTAGTGCGGCCGTACTGGGTGCTAAATGGACATGAAGAACCTGACTATTCAAATTTGAACAGCCGCAAACGTGCTGCATTTTGACCCAAGGGATTTTTTAATTGGCAAAGTTGAACCTGGCGAAGGTAATGAACCAATAGGAGATGAGTGATTAATCACATGTGAAGCGAATATCGTTAATCGGAACCGTTGCGCAATGCATGTGCGAATTTTTTGTCGTCGACCTGCAGCGATATTTTACCCAAAAATAAGGTGCGCAAGTAAGCAAAATGTATATTCTTGCTCTTGATTTGAGATCTTCGAGTTGCCCGGGTCATAGCCCAGTTTGTTGTCTTGGCATTGTTTACGGCGGAACTGCAGGAAATTGGCAAGTCGACAAATAATACAAAAGTGGGTACTTTTAGACAAAGTTACAAACAACAGTGTAGAGCGCAGTCCCTGATCTCCACTTCTTGCATTGATGTGCATGTTTTCCACATTAAATGGGAATCTGTCACGTTGCCATGGTCTACGGATGCTATGGTAACGTAAAGGTTAATTAGTAGTGCCGCCGTTATTACTGTGGTGGATGCACTTTGATTAAAATGTTAATCTGGTACCACTTTTAGCCGCGGGTCTTCCTAAAGGGTTGAAAATTTGTTATGTGCTTCAATAAAGATGCAATGAACACGGAGAGGTATATTTTTGTCAATTGTAAGTACGCTTCTACCTTCTGGCTGTCAACCAAAATCTTAGCCTTCACAGCTTTGCAAAAAAAGTGAATGAATGAGATCATGGCGCCGAAGTACAGTGCTTAATCATGTAAAAGTCGCCAGTGGCAACGCATTTACACAAACACAAGTAGATGCCTGCGAAAGCACAAAAACAAACGCATTTACGATCCAGGCGTAACATTCCATTGAACCTTGAAAAGTGTGGTTGACATGATAACAGAATTATTCACACGTGCACAGTAAGTACCACCCCTTATGGGGTCAGGTGATCAAACATAGAAATGACACACAGCGGAAATGCAGACCCCCAATTGTGAACAAGGTGATTCAGACATAATTTAATGGTAACTTACTATGTCCAATGGTTGGCAAGCCACATCTCCTGTCCCCTCTCACACTATGCAAGCGGTTTGTTTGTGAAACAACTCGACCATTGGAGAGGTGAGCAAAACCGTTTACTTCATTGAATGTCCAAATGGATAGTTTTTGGGATTGGGAAAGGCTAGTGTCCCAAAAAATCGATTGGCCAATCAAATTAAGGGACTAATTTTATAACTTTTCTTCTTTCAAATGAGATTCGACTGGATTAGGATTACTCATTCTAGAGAATAAAAGCTAATTGAATTGCGTAAGCTAATAAATAAAGCAATGACGGGTAATTAATGAGCATTGAGAGAAACGTAGCTTGCATAAGTGTTGCAATATTTTTATTCTGCAAATTATTGCTCAGCGAAGTGAACTGGTTTATAGATGAGAAATCCGTATACCATCTGCCATAGCCTACGGATATGCACGCATAAATATATACACAACTCCAAGTTATCGAACAAAAAATAGGTCCATTGGCTATGTTAATGGTACAGGATCCGATGAATGTGCACAGTTTTATGGTCTGGTGTCCTCTCTTTTTTCTCGCCTATTCGCACATGCACACACGCACACACACACAACAGCTGATGCAAACACACGTACAGACGCGAAATCCATTACCCAAGTAACGGTTCTACGTATTTACCCCAACTTGACCTTATTTATACCGGGCACAAGAAGTGAATTCCGTTGACGGGTGACGGTTACCTAATCGACCTGTTGTTGGGGTCAGTCCTGTCAACAGGCCTAGATATTTTGTAGACAATGCCACTTATTTGTATTTACATTCACAATAAACAAATTAGCAATTTGCGTTACTATGCTAGTAGGGCGGAAAAATGCTGCATCACGTAGTTGCTATGGTCGACGTGGATAGGCCTATTAACCACGACGTCTAATTAGCATGAAAGACTAATAAAATTTCGAATTATTAGGGTTTTCTTTGACTTTAAAAAGAAGTGAACCTTCTGAATTTGCAGAATACCCTCCGAACTGTCTTTGTTTCCAATCAGTAGAGAAATGGATTGATAAGGAATGCAGTTAACTAATTCTACTTCCCTTTTCTGATTTCAGAATGAAAGAGTAGCTATGCTCCAGTTATGGAAGTACCCACCTCATTTCATGGCCAAACAGGAAGTCCTATTTGAGCTGAAAGAAAGACCTGCTTTTCATTTTTTTTTGCCATTTTCTAAGCTCAAAGAGCACAGTGATTGGATGCAGTGGAGTTCACTTTTGCTGCCTTAGCTTCAGGAAAAGTGTTGTTGCTGTTGTTGTTGTTGTTGTTCACCTCAGATTTCGTTTACTAGAGAAGGAGAAGAACGCTGAACTAGGGCTGACCAACACTCATTTCTGTTTATCAAGGGGAGTCCACATTTTATGTAATAATTCTGCCTTCCCGTATTCCCCATTCCTTTGTAAGAGTCAGGATGACAGAAGACAGGTAATCACTTTGTAATTGACACGTACCTTATTGCACCTAGAAAGACTTACTCTTCATGGATTGACATAGGACTACTAGATACACCGAGTTCTGGTTTTGGCTGGAAGGTAGTCAATAAAGTCGTCCATCACCTTGAAGAAGAGGCACTTCTCCCAAATCATGCAAATGGTGCATTCTAGTGCGAATGAAGAGTAAAAAAATAGTTCTCAACTCATATTTCGGGTAACCAAAAGTTGATGCGGTATTTTGGGTGATTCCGAATTGTGCAGAAAGGATTGTGGAAAAAGATGTGACTGCTTATGAAACACAGCCATACGTCAGTCAGCCCTCTTTGTGTTTCCTTATCTTTTCACATCATTTTGAATTTTCCTACAATCTGAAGTAAATTGAACCCAGGGCATGGGATTTTGCCTCATCGTTTAGACAGAAGCTGTGGAAGGCTGTAGCCAGATGTACACAGGCTCTGCAGAATGTGAAGCATCCAAAGGAAATGCCAATAAGTTTTCAGTCCTGATAATGCGAAATTACGCGACCCCATTGACCAGCACGATTTGAGAACGTGTCAGGAACAGCCGAATCGTTTACTCCTGCACCAATTGCCCAAGTGGCGGTGGAAGTGATCAAGACAAATGGTTTGTCTGATATATGTTCTTCGCTTTTTTTCAGGAAGAGTAAACAGAAGCGTGGCATACGCCATTCGATTGTTCCTTTGGTGCAATGACAAGCAATCTGAAGGTGATGGGGAAAGCTGTTTGAGGGGCAGCATTCGTTAACCAGACGTGCACACCATTAACTATCCCCAATGGATATGCTACCTCGCCTCACTTCCTATGGTGACACTAGGCCTGGACCATCAAGGGTAACAGCAGTTACATCAACTCTACATTTTGTCAGCGAAGAAATGGAGCACTTACCACACCTCCCCATTGCTTTTTCTTTGCCTGTGAAGTAATTAGTCTACCTCACACTTTGGCATCACGAAATTTAAGAGTAGTCTTGAATGTTTGCATGATTCCCAAGACCGCTAATAGAAAAATTTTTTGTGAAGAAGCAATACACCGAGATCGACGGGAAACAGCAAAATCAACCCACCCTTTACTCTCGCTAGGAATTCGGCGAGTCAAGTGCTGCTGCCAAAGGAATAATTTGCGCTCCAACTTCCAAGCCATGTCAAACGCTGCTCGCCTACGCATGAGAAAATTAGGGACGACCTCTGGCTAATCTTGCCAATGGTTTAGTCCTCTACCCCCTGCCCCCACTAAGAAAGCGGTGATTCCACCAATCCAGGCTCTTTTGGGATTTATTTGAGAAGTTGGCTCCCGATGCATCGACCAGTCTGACTACCTTCCCTAATTAAGAGAAGTCCAATCGGACTTCTCCAGCATCCACCTACGACCGGCCATGGTAACCCTCGACCTGTTGCAACCCAAGCCCATTGAAGGAATCACTTTTTCCCCTTCTCTCTCTCCTTCCCCCACCCCTCGACCCACTTTTCAAGAGTTAATGAAACAGCTGACAACCTAACCCTCGATCAGTCCATAAGTAGCAAACACCCCCCCCCCCCCTACGGCTGCGAAGATCCCACAGCTTAGTGCTTCTACGGTTTGTAACCAAAAAAAAGCCTTCGGCATCAGCTTGTACATTTCTTTCCTTGATCAAAGGTATATTTCCCATGAAATTCCAGGAAAAAAATCAACTCATACTCCTACAGTCTTATGAAATCGGGATGAATTCTCCCACCTGCTCTTTCCAACCTGTGTATCTGAAAGTCCTTAAACAAAAAAAAAAGAGATACAATGTCATCTCGTTTGGTGGCAACAATACCCACCCAATCCTTGAAGGAAGATGGATAAATCTCTCGCCGTGGTGACGAGGTCCGTCCGATGGGAACCTCGGCTAATTGATTAAAACACGTTTAGTACGCCCCGAAGAGGATACGCCTAAACCCCTATCAAGCTAACATGTAGTTATATTCGAACAGTGTGATCCCTAAAACGAAAGGTGAGTGTGCGTGCGTGTTTTGACTTTCTGGTATGTGATCGTGAGGTAGAGAGGTGGGAGAACACAGAGATATAGAGAGAGAAAGATAGACACACAAAAGATTCCAGCCATGCACTGCGGCCGACGGTAGAAACAAGGCTGCCTTAGAATGTACTTTTAGAGGAAATACATTAGAGTAGTCTCATCTGCAGGCAAAATAAGACTTTCTGGCTCAGAGTTTGACAGACAGACAGACAAGGAAGGAGAGAGGAAGGAAGAGAAAGGAGGAATTACGGGATTTACCAACAACACAGCATTCACTTCTCTCAGCGTCTATCACAGTCATCCCAAGGACTGAAAGACTCCGGTTTGGGGGAATAAGGAGGGGAAGCGTAAAGTAATCAACAACCTAGAAGAGGACGGGGTATGAGCACAGCTTTTGAGACTACCTTTTGATTTCACGGTGACGGCAAAGGTCGCTTACTCGAAGGAGAGATGGAAAGAAATGAAAGACAGTAAGCACCCGCTCGTCACTATCACTGCAACTGCACGTGTTTTTTTCTGTGTTCGTTTTCTGTGCGCGTTTTTTTCGGTGAAAGGGTGAGTGCAAATTTTTTCCAACAAGTGAAATAAAATGAACGAGTGTGTGATAGGGAAGGGAACAAATTAGGATGTACAAATGAGAAAGAAGGTAAATGAAGATAGAATAAGAGGGATATCTACAAGGAAAGAGCAAAAAATTGGTATAGAGTGCAAGATCTCAGCTCTTAAGTGGTGGTGGTGGTGAGAATGGGAGCTGGAAGGGTCTTTTGACGTGCTTCACAGGGTGGTTCCACGACATCAGTCGTGGAATTGGAGGTTCCAGAGTGCGCCACTTCTAGACCCGCGTGAGGGCGATCAAGCGTTGAGCAGAAAGAATGTCCGCCTCCTTCATCCTGAAATGTATGTGGATTCTGTGCATGTGAACCACTTCAGGACCAAAATATTCATATGAACTTCCAACCTTCTAGGCTATTCTTCAATCGGATTTGAATTTTTGGATATTCTTGCTTATTACAATGTCAAAAACAGGGAATTTAAATTTTACCTTCCCAGAGGAGGGAGAAATATGAAGCCGAATTTTAAAACACTCATCACCGCCGTTAAATAAGTACTTTTATGAACCTTGATGGTATTCATCGTGAAGGAAACCCACGTGTTTCATTCAAGACACCAGACGGGGAAGTAAGCAAGCTCTCCCATAATGAGGTATTAGTCGAAGCTTGCTACTTTTTAGAGGAATATCACAATTATTTTAGTAAAGTAAAAGAGTTAAAAGAATCGCTGTGCCGACAAGCCTATAATAAGAGAGTAGTGGACACCTGAAATGGCATACTGTCAGAGATACTGTTCACCCTGATCAATTAGCGAATAAGCTATGATCCAGAGGAGTTCAAGGAGCTCAAGTGGTTTAATGAGTCACATAACAAAGCACAGGCACACCGTAATAGAAAGATTCACAAAATTTCAAGTCGAAAGTTTCATAAAAAGACAATGAGAATACTAAATGAATCTTATGCAAACTTTCGACTCATGAAAATGCATGCTACCTCAACAGCTACTTGGCATCAAAATCCAAGCATAACCGACTTGGTAGGAGCACTGCTGAGTTGGGATTGACATGTGCTTTTCCAATGAAACGTTGACAGGTGATAGAGCTATCCGAACACGAAAAAAAGCAGAGTTATGGGAAAAAATCATCTCAGGGAATAAATGGAGAGAATTAACCAATGCTATTTTCGGAGTCATCCTACCTCTCAAACGTTCAACGTCTTGATTACAAACACAAAAAATAGAGTTGTAGAAGCAATAGGGACAGGGAGAGAAAGGGTGACTCAAAAAAGTTAACACTAATTTGCTTCCTTGAACAGACGAATAACAGAAAATGCCTTAAAACTGTCCTAAATGGCACTACAACTGCAACCATTTCATGAACAAATAAGAAGGTGGATGATTTGACAATCGTCGAGAAAATCAAATCCCGAAATGAGACGGAATTGACAAGCTTAAGCTTTGAGGGCTTAGAGCATCTCAGCACGTTTTACCCTAATCTCCATATTTCGCGATGCATTTCACATTTTGCACGTCTGTAGCTGTTAATCAGGGCAGGTCAGATCAGACTACAACAGATTAAAGTGGAGAACGATTGAAATAAACAGCCACATTCAACATTTAATGAGCTAACGATATTGATCGTCTGAAAGAGGCTCAAGATCAACCAATCTAGCTAAATTCACCACCAACAAATCAATCTCCAACAGTGGGATAAGGTGGACGGGATGAGAACTTTGAAGTGTACACCACGTTGTGCATTGAGATGGTCACCTTCTCCGCCAAGTACAGTTTACACCACATCAAAAGTCTGCGACGTTGTATGCTTAGAGAAATCGACTGCTCTCATTGCCTTTGCGTGGGATGTAACGGGATGGGATGGGATGGGATGGGATGAGGTGGAAGTGGGTCGAGACGATTTACTTTCACTTGGTTGGAGGCAACAATGTTGCAGCCACCAAGGAAAAGGCTGAGTGTGTAAGTGTACCACACTTTGACCAATTCGATGATTAACTAACCACGCAACGCCAACGTGTGAAACCGGTACTCGAAATCGACACGCAAAATCACCAGTCAGAAAAATGAGCAAAATTCACACGAACACGAAGTTCACACAATACAAAGTGGGGAATGAAGAGGAGGAAAAGAAGGGAGCACAAACCCTCTCGTCATTGATTCGGAAGCCAGTTCAAAGACCCCACTCCTTGCGCACAGCACAGTCAATAAAATGACTTCAAGTCATAAAGCGGAGCTCCGTTCGGGCCACAGAACCGCCGAAAGCGATGCCAATAGACGCTAGGACCTGGTGCCTAGTAGGACTCTGAGGCACTGTCTTAGTGCTCACCTCTGTTGTCTGAAACAAAGCGCTAACCCGAGGTGGAAACACCGAAACACCGTTACTCGTCCAAACAAGGGAAGCAGCACCCACGGAAGACGGGACATGCCTGATTCAACTGAAGGAGGTGACCAATTGGTCCTCCAACAGGTGATGAGGGGTATGAGCAACGCTTGAAGCCACATGCCTAGGCTGCGTGGAGCACAAACCGCCACCCATTAACAGTCAGAAGCAGTCGTCACTGCGTCGCGTGGATGCACCGGGAGGGAACAAACCACTGACACTGGCGTCGACTCAGTCACATGACCCGTCACGACACCGCGCCTGCGACGACCTACTTTCACGACAAGTTCACACTTTCGCAAACACTCCACAAAGCTGCAATTGTGCTCGAATTTGTCGTATCACCGTGGTACTGTTAATTGTGTTTCGTGTGGGCAGTTGCCGAAAGCTGAGTCGTTCCCATTTCCGACAGGAGAAAGTGTGAGGTCCTGTGAGAACCGAGCCTTCGATAAATGAGGATTATGCGGAAACGCGTGGTGGGCTAAAGGCCATAGGCTCGACGAGGTAATTCCAATTAACAGGGGATAATACAATTTGGCAATGACATTGCCCAGCCGATAATTGAGTAAAATGTGTGTCAGAGATTTAACAGCAAATAAACTTGTTCAAATAGGCGAGAGAATAAGCTAATCTTTTTAGCAAGGATACCTTGGTAGAACGGAACGGGCTCTTAGCAATCCAATGAAGCTCCATTGATAGAAGACACCAAGTAGCGAGGTTTGAGAGGTCGAAATTTGGTAACGGCTCTAAATACAAGGTAGGGCTGGCAACTCCAGTAATTGAAAAGCAGTGCTTAGCTAATAGACGTTTCCACGGTAGATTGTCCGTTGGTTTGGGAAATGATGTTTTGAGAATTAAAAACATGAATAGCATCCGATAATCTGCTGTATGGGCGATAATAACCAACACCACACAGGTTCCGGTGGTTAAGAATAGGTGAACAAATCAAAACTGAACATGTAAATGAGATTCACTATAAGTAAAAGCCTTTCCTTACAGTTATAGTTAGTCTACATTGATCGAGCTTGCAATTTTACCAACATCTATAGAGTGAATGAAAGGAGGGCAACAATACACCTTCCCATGTGTGTAGGTGGGTGTGCAAACACGGTAATAAAGTTGCACTGATCTCTGCACGAAACTCATGAACTGGGAAACTGCATATAGGCAACGCCAATATGCATACACATACATCGAGAGATGATGGAATTACTAATGACGCTTGTCTTTAGCTCAGGAAGGACAGAAATTCAAAAATTGTTCTTAAAGGCAAAAATCCAAGTGGACCAGTCACAACAAGTTCATTTGTAAAGGAAACACCAGATTTGATCGCGTCAAAGTAATCAATGTATTTTTGTGCCCCGACATTTCTACCATTAAGGTATGTTTTGGCACTAGTTTAGTTGATTATTCATAATTTCCAACCCTTTTCAAGTGAAAATTCAGAGTCAGTTGTTTCTAATTTGCAAATCCGGTGGTTCGTCTTTTTTTAAAAGTCTTAAGATTGTACACCAGGAAAGGCAGAATAAGGCTCGCTTCACAAATCGTCACCTTATTTAAGCTGTTTCACGGAGAAATTACGGATGAAGAATGTGACCATAGAGAGAAACTGAAGTACAAAAAGCACTGAATTCGCGCGGTTTTACCTCACGTGAAGACTATTATTTTGTCTTGTGAAGAGAAAAAAGCTACCAACGAGCATCGTGATGCATAAAACAAAAGGTGAGACAGATTTTCGTCTATGATTTACAAATAATCCTGGCAAGTGGATCACGTCAAATAAAATCGTGTTTCCTTCGTCATAAAATGGCCTTTGACGTCTTCCGAGATATTTTTAGAATAAAGTTACCACTTTCAAATTCAACAAAGTTAACTTTGATACAGTTAAACTGATGACTATTTTAAAATGTGTTAAAATGCTCAACACGCACGCATGCAAGGAAAGTTAAAAAATTAAACACCTCGACAATGCACTCGGTACCAATTTGTGAGATTACTAGAGCTAATCGCCACATCCAAATAGGTCGCTCCGTGAATGAAGGAATTAATGAACAAAAGTTGGTAGCACGTTTGTGGCCCGTCGGTTAACACCCAAACTGACTCACTGCTACGAAAATTGAACTCAGAGTAATTCCAACCAAGGGTTAGGACAGGCGCAACAAAACACATTTCCAGATGACTAGTTGAAATAAGGTCAATTTCTTTGCTTGGAGCGAATTTGACATCTTATAAAGCAGGGATACGCAGTAAAATTTATTCCAGAAAGCTAGGGAGATATCAGATTCAGAAAAATACATATGAATCACTAAAGGACCTTGGACTTTAACAGCCTTGTGTCAATAAAAGTAAGAAGAACCTGCATTTCAATAAAAACTCTTCATGAGCAAAGAATTACGTAGACAATCTTCATAACCAAAAACGCTAATGCCTAAGTTTCCAATTTCGAACTGGATTTCTACTAATCAAGGAAATGCATAGATGGATACTTTACTGCCATCAGATGAAAGTTCGGAAAGGACTCAAAATGATGTGTATTTTTCGCCGTCACCAAATTACTTTTGAAAACATCCTCACGAAAACAATGGGAGAAAAGAGGAGCTGAAATAAGTTAAATTAAGTTCCCTGAGGCTGGAATACAACATTTTTGCATCCTGCAAAAGAAAATAACTTTTCAAAAAAATCTTACAAGACAGATGCTAGTTGCCTCTACTGGCTGAATGAACCCGACACAATGTGTACTGAGTTTCAAAAAAGGTTCACAAGCTTTAGGAAAAGATACTAACTCGTGATTCGCAAATCTAGACAAAGGTGTGTCAAGCGATGAGAGCCAAACTAAGATTTAACCCTTAAAAGTAGGGCGCATGTACTACCAGAGGAGATCCATTGGCAATACTTCACCTCCCATGCAAAAGGTGAGAAATAAGAGCTCAGTGTATCAAAAGCCGAGATAAAACAACGAATCGACTCCAATAATTAATGTGCTAGAACTTGAACACGAGGGTCTCATTTAAACCGGATTGAGGGTGAGAAAGTCAGTCACTCACTATAATCCCTTTCGCCTCCTCTCCTCCCTCCTGCTCCTCCGCATTTGCACCTCCAAGCACAAGCACCTCCTGCGGCGGGTCCTGACAAGGCAGTTTATTAGAGAAGGGTGCCGGGACGGCTGTCACGACAGATACATCTTCCACTCCTACTGTGGTTTGTTGTGGTTCTAAGGCCTCCCTAACAACAGAAGGAGAGTCCAGAGTCGATACCAACTCTCGTGGTGCCTCCGTGGTGACCAGACACGTGGCCACATTTGTTAGGACAGTTGGAAGCCGCACTGTCGGTAACGGACCTGCGGGCCGTCTCAATCCTAGACCAGAAACTTTGCGAGCCACAATCTCTGGCGGCCAGGAGCGCATATGTCCTGCAGGTAATGGGAATTCTGGCATTGGAGGATGTTGATGCTGATGGGAGGAGTGATAGCCACTGCTCTCACTACCCGGAGTGGCCACAATAGAGCCCGACGATCCAACACAACGTGGAGGCAATAGAGAGGCGGTTTCCGGAGTCCGTGACTTGGCTCGAATGTCTGAGCTTAAACGCCGACGGCGATTCGATGCGGTCTGAAGTTTGCGACCAACACCTCCTTGAGAAGAAATTGAGGGCGAGCGAGAGTAGATCTGTGGTGTGAAGGCAGGTGTAGCGAGGGATGGCATATAGAGACGTGGGAGTGTAGATTTGAGAGCTCCAGAAGTGAGGCCATGATTGTTATTACATTCGTCTACGTTGGTCTCGCCAGGGGATAGTGGTGGAGGGAGCAGATGACGTTCTGTTGATTCCGCACCTTCACCATGAAGGCGTTTGGCAAGGGAAGCAACGCCACTACCACCACCTCCAACGCCAGCTTCCGCCTCATCGTCGGAAATTCTTGAGTCATTATCACTCTCTCCCTCCCCACCAGTGCCACCCCATTGACTCGCAAAGGTATAGGCCCCAGCACGAGTGACGTCCGGGATGCCCTCTTGGTCCACCATCACCACAACGGCATGAGTGCAGCTAGTGTCGTTTCGACCGATGTTTGTAAGACTGGCGCTACTACCTGCAGGTCCAATGCTGCTGCGAATGTTGCTAGTACTCGCGCTGATAGGTCGACGACTCCACAGAATCGATTTGTTATTTGCACCCTCGTCTGAAGGCGGCTTCCTCTCCCCCTCCTCACGCGATTTACTCAAATTGGAGGGCCGTGAAAGTGCGGTCTTTTGATCCCGCGTTCGAGTGGCTGCCTTCACTTCCTTTAGGTAACGTGGAGTCGTAGCATTGTTAGCACCACCTGAACGGAAATATGAAGAATATGGCATCTTCCTGACACCGGCAGATCCAGTAACTGCCGCAGTCGCGTGTATCTGGTCCCCATTGTTATTGATTACTGCATCCTCGACAGAGCGTTTAACAACCCCGCTGCCACCGGCTGGCTTATAGACATTGGGAGAGGAGCCTCCAAAACCGGAGCCAGCACCACCAGGACAGACGTTACCACCGTTTGTGACTGCAGAAGCGTCCGTCTGCATTTTGGCAGAGCAGGCCATAGCCCGAACACCCGAGTAGAAGCCACTAGTTACCACTAGACCGGCACCACTGGCCGTAGGAGCAACAGCCCCGTTGGCACCCAAGCCTGAACCCCTGGTAGCTTTGGCATCAGTGGTCCCCCGGTTATTTTCTGCATTGCCGTTAGCTGGGAGGTTCATATGATGCTGGTTTGTCTCGCTCATGGCACCAGAGTGATCGTTCGTGACCTCCCAGTCAAAGGGGTCACTATCATTGATAGACCGTCTCTCCATGTAGTTGTTGAGCAATGACTGAAGGTACTGATAATCAGGTTTATCAAAGTACGTCAGACTCTGAATATGTTCAAGGAAGGCACGAAATTCACGGGGCATAAATTTGAGAAGTTGGTTTTGGTCAAAAGACTGCTTCATTATGCCGACCTGTTCTTTGTCCTTCGTCTTGCGCCAAGGCAGTTCACCGGTTATGAACTCGGCCAGCATATAGTAGAGCGACCACAGATCATCCTGTCTTCCAAGCTCCTTGTTAAGGTGAGCATTGACCGAGGCATAGCGCACGGTTCCACGGAAACCAGCGACCTGTCTAGGAGGTCGAATATCACCGCCAGTGGTGGTGTATTGACGTGCCAGACCAAAGTCAAGCATGACAATACTTCTGGGACTGACAGAACCCGGTCCGACACCGCTTCCAAGAGCGAAGTTGGAAGGTTTGATATCACGATGTAAGAACCCCACTGAGTGGATGTTTTCGATGGCAGTGAGGATCTGACGTGCCAATCGAACCGTTGTAGATATGGAGAAGTAACCGCGTCTTGTAGAACGCCGCAGATCAGCGAGATTGCGGCCCTGTAGAGTCATGACGATATAATTGTAGTGCTCATTACGACCGCACCCAATGAAACGGCAGACATGTGGTTTGCCCTGTAGACGCTTGAGAACAGCGACCTCCATTTTGAGTACCTGTTTGGTCTGTTGCGAGGACTCTACCTTAATGGCGACCTTTTGTTGGGTCATAGTATCCAACGCCTCATAAATTTCACCGAAGCCTCCGCCGCCGAGCTTTTTGCTCACCTTCCACCGATCCTTGATAACAGTTCCCAGGGCCACAATATCACTTGAGGTTGACGTCATCTCTGGAATTTGGAAAAAAATAACGACTCCCCATCTATACGCCCCAAACTACTAAAAGTGTCAATAGAGGGAACCACTCAAAAAGCAGTCGAAGAAACGGAGAGAATTAAAAGAGGATGGAATTTTCAAACCTTACTCTTAAGAAATTACATCAATGTCTTAAATAGGTACACTAGTGCATAGTTTACTAATGCGGCGATAAAACCATTGAGCTCCTGTTAAAGAAAATATCATTTACTTCGGCACAACAAAGCATCAAGGAAGTGTCAGAAATGAACAAGGGCTATGTGTATGTACAACAGAAACGTGGCAAAGAAAGTACTATTAAGGTGATGGTGCCTTGAAAGAAATTTACTTTGATTTTTGGCGAGATTGCGATTATTACTGTTACAAACATTATTTTATGTGAACACGACAGCCGATAGAAGTGAATAAAAGTAAGTACGTTATTATTGCTAGAATAACTAATATAAGGCTTCCCTTGGCAAAAAATCACAGTAGTGTAAAGCATTCGACAGCAAAAATGGATTCAGAGAAATTTTCAGGCATGCTATTTTACTTCTCTACACGATCGAGGGTACACTGATAAAGCACTAGCAACCACCAATCAGTAGTCAATTCTAAACTGACTTAACCGATGTAATCCGAGATCAATAAGTGCACAGAAGGGGTTAGAGCAACATATCAAGGGAGTTCTTGATCAAAGCCTACTTGTATTTGGTTACAAATGCCCAGAAAAAACACAATCCCCCGAACCAAGCCTCAAAACATTAGAAAACGGATTTGAAGATCGCTGACGCGATTATAGTCAAGCATATAAACATTAAGATAAAAATGAAGCGCTAAAACAAACAAATGCTTAAAAAAATTAGGATTGTTAAAGTGCTTACTTGAAGGAAATGTTTATTGGTGTGCAATGAAAAAATTAGGTCATATTCTCCTTAAGGAACTTGAAGTGCCTTAAACGTTAAAACTAAGCACGCCAAATTTTAGCTTCTGTTAGAGTCGCAAATGCTCACCAAAACACCATGATTCATGCCTCATTTTGGGTTAAACTGTTCCAAACTGCGAATGATTAGACTTGGGAGGCTGAGCCCTCACGAATATGAGCAGAGTTAAACAAAACACAGTTTTCTATGTGTCACCCTCCTTTGTAACTTCTTCCTCTATCTTATCCTGGCTAAACATCTGCGTAGTCGCTGCATCGCAGTCAATCATGCTGTCGTCGTGATGGCATTTTTTTACTTTAACGCCAGTGGTGTGGTTTGTTGGTCCTCTAGCATGCGGATAGATAGATAGTCATGCAATTGGAAGGGATGAATGGGGGAGGGGAAAAAATTATGCGGAATCCCACCGCTCAAGGCCAGAACACAAATCTCGCCCTAGCAGCTGCTCTTAGGGTTGTGGGTCCATTACCAGTGTTCTTTAGCAAAAGAATGGGGTTCAGGATAACATCATGGCATTAACATTCAGCCCATACTTCTTTCCCCACTCCGTTCTTATTCATAACTATTTATCCGTCTTGACAGTAGATTTCGCCCGTAAAACCTCCAGACCCCTGTGCACAAAGTGCCATTAACTGAAAAATCAACATTCCATACGCAGTTACGTAGGTTGCTGATGCCCTCCCCGCGGTGTATGAGGTTGGGATAACCACGCACCTGAAAACCATACCAAGCCTTCTGTTACAGCTCTAAAGGTCTAGAGATTTGCAAAAAGTCTCGCCCTTCATGGCGTTGCTTGGCCGTGGGCGACACCAAACTAAGACCTCTCCTAGATTAAGGGCGCTTGCCACCGCTACCACACGCATTCTTAGAAAGTTTTAACAAGGTATATCATTAAAACTATTTATCTCTGACGTACGGAAGGGCTAGGAGGCTAAGCATCTGGCCAGAGGATCAGACTGTTCGACTAAACCAGGGCGTAGAGAGATTGGGAAAATTACAGTCGCCACGATCTGAAATACCGTTAATGTGGACATTTCAACGTCAAATAAGTGTAGCAACGTCTAAAGCGCACCCAAAAGAGAACTTGCGCAAAGACACTAGAACCAGAATAAAAAAACCCAAATTAAGAAAAAAGCGGCTGTACAATAATAATGGTAAGCATGCATTTTCACGGCGATGCTGGCGGCTGCGGCGGTGGCGTCGGCGAATGCGATTCCATCGGAGCAGCATAGCGTCTTAGATCTCCAGTCGGTGACAATGACACCGAGTAACTTCCCAATCCACATCCTCCCTCCCCCATATCTGTTACCATTGGAGTCGCGTAGGTAGGATAACTACTACCAGTGCTACTGCTCCCGACAACTGCCGATGATGCGCCAGCACTGGGTGACGGTGGTCGATAATCCACCAACGGTGGCGAGGGCAGGAGTCTTCCAGGCGGGGGTGCTAGTGGCGGTGGCGGTGGAGGCATTGACAGCCCAGGATTGGTTAGAGGGGTTGCCATTGGGAATGCACTCATTCCTGCCCCATAGCGAGCTCCACTAGACCGTGGAGCAAAACGCACTGGAGGCGGCATTAGTCTACTTGGTGAAACCATTCCACACTGCTGCTGCGACATCGTTCCTACACCACTCAACGGGCTCAGAGGTGTTGCCGACATTCCAGAAGCCGGCTTTAGTGTCCCCATCATTGGAATCGGCGCCGCGGACTAATGAGGAAAAGTAAACACGATTAAACCTATTAGTTTGAAATAATAATAAAAAATAAAAATGCTTTAATTTACTGTGGATCGTTCTAGCTCCCGCCGAAGGGTCTCAAGAGCCTCCACAACCTTTGCGTTGGACGATTTGAATCCCGTGGGCGTGAGAGGAGGAGAGGTTATGGAATGATCTTCTCCCGCACCACTACTGCTTTCTTGTGAATGACATTCCACATGCCGTGATAAAGCATTAAGCAACCTCTCCCTTTCACTACCACCCCGAGGTGCGACGTTCGCAGACACCGTCAGTTCGGTAGCAGCAAAGAAATTAGGCATCGGAGTGACAGCGCCCGTTGAGCCTGGAGTGGTTGGGGTGGAAGGTGTTGCTGGGACCAATTTAGCGCACTGTGCAAGAACGAGGAGTTGGAGATCGCTCTGAAGAGGCAAACTTGTGCGGAGCAGACTAGCTAATTCCGCGCGGGTCACAATAGAGGTGCTAGCGTTGGTAGCAGTGGAGGAGACAGCTGCGGCAGAGGAGAGGGGCGAGGACGCACCAGTTGTGGAGGAAGCCGAGGAGGAGTCAGTGGCGCCGACGGACGACTTCTCCGACAGAAATCCACTACTACTGCCTCCTTCAGACGTAGTAGGCGTCGTCGAAACCGGTGCTCCATCTCCAGCTGTTGAGTCCTCCGAAGAGACAGGCATCGATGCAATCCCTAATGAAATCGCCTGCAGACACTCTGGACGCCAACGGAATCCAATTGTGAGTTGATTTACAGACACGGGCGCCAGTGAAGATGCACTTTTCGATAAACGGGGCGATTTTGAGGGTCTTGCTTGAGCAGCTCCTGCTGCGGCCTTGAGCAGAGCTCGAAGAACCGTCCACTCACGACGCTCCAGTGCAAAGAGGGCATGATATTGCAGAAAAAGATGCCCCACCGGATGAGCCAAATAGGCGGGTGAAATCGCAACATTCGTAGGCTGAGCAGCTAAAAGAGGGGAGGTGTATTGAACTCTGAAAGAGACATAAACTTACCATCGAGACGTCTTTGCCACGTGGTAGGGGGACGCAAATGGGAGGAGTCGCTTCCACCACCACTGGATTTCGGCCAAATTCGATTCGCTATGCTACGAATTTCTTCACAAACCTGGCTACGCCAAGTGACAAGATGGAGCTGCGCCGCGGCTGGAAGAACTTGGGTGATAAGAACCGTCGCTGGGTCCGATTTTGATTGTGGTGGCGGAGCTGGTGATTCCTCATGGACCACGTGCTTACGGGATCGCTTATTCTTTGGCTCCGATTTAGACATCTCCCTGCTCACAACTACCTCCGGTGGGCATAAATCACTCTCCAAGCCTCGCATCAGCAAATGAACAAGAAATGGAACTTCAGGTATGCTCTACTGAAAATCCAATGAAAGAGGATATGAAGTCATCTACCTTAGGTAACTTATCCTCGTACAAACCCGTTATGACAACCCTGAGGAGGGACGAGCATACTGTGTACACAACCCAAGGATCACGACAAACAATCTGTATGTCTCTAAAATACGGAATAAGATTCCGAAATCAAGCTAACCGTTCGAAAGCTGAAGCTCCCTGATCCGATTTGGACAATTCTTCATCTGAGTCCACCTCCACATCCTCCAACGCATGTTTCTCACCAGCCCTTGGAGTTTTCATCGACTTTTTTCGACTTCCACGTTCATCTAAGTCGGGAACCCAGTCCTCAGAAGTATCTTGATCCAGTCCAATCTCGGAGGAGAGAGACAAATGGTTGGATTGGCGCCTATGATGTCGGTTCAGATGCACTGCTAGCTCGCTGGCGTGACGACGGTCGATCCGCTTACTCTTGATGCAGGCGTCCATGCACCAAACAAAGTGATGGATTGGATCTGTCACGCAAATCCGGTCCAGCTTGGCCTCGTTGAAGCACATGAGGAGATCAAAACGAAGAGTACAGAGGAGTGCAGCCGCCAAAGACTGCGGAGCAGGTAGAAGGGCGGGTGAAATGAAAATGTGATGAGGTGTAACGCTTTCCTCTTTCTTCTGACTACCACCTTTGTTTGCTTTACTATCCGCGAACTTCTTGGCACATTCACTAATAGAAGTTGTTCTACGAGTGGCGGACTTCTCTATCAGCTGCTGGTACCTTGCACTCTCCTCCCGTAAAATTTCGAGCGCCTAAAAGAAGCGATGAGGCTTTCAACCTGACTTGCCTTTTCATAAAGATTTTCGTTTTCCCCGATCATTTCGACAATTTTAATCAAAGATGGGTCTTTCCGACGTCGACGTTGTGGCCAGTAGAGAATAGGCAAGGTGTCAACATTGGCAGAGGTAACAGAAGCCAATAGAGGATCTAGCAGTGCCTCGGACATTGCACTCTGATAGGCGTGTAAAACGTTCATTATCTCCTCCTTAAATCTATAAAGAAACTAAAGCAAGAACCAAGAGGAAATCCAACTTGTTCTGGTTAGCCATCCAAATATGACGAAGGACTGGGAGAGGAGCATCTTTATATAAATAGTCGTTGTCAACTATGAGGGAAACGTAGCGACTTTTGATCGAGTTCATTTGTCCAAGAACCTAGGGACAGTAAGAGGTATATAGGAAGCAGACGCACCATCATAATAGCCGACCGCATGTATGGATGATGAATATAGGCCATTCCAGTACGAATCAATTTTTGCCAGAGTTTTTGATGCTTTTTATCATCACCACCCTCAGTGGCTTTTGCCTGAATACGAGATTTGACAGCTTCCAAAAGACGATCATTTATGTTCTAACAATCAATAAAACGAGGCGCTACTAGCTACCCAAAGGACACTGTGTCGACTAACATCGTGAAGATCAAGAATTTTGAGAGCTTGGCTGAAATTCGGCACCATTTGTTCCCAATACTTCTCTTGAAAACGCTCTATATCCTCCTTGCTAGTCGTTCCGTTCACAAACAACTCTTCTATGGACTTTTTCATCACAGGAAAAACAAAGGGCTTCTAAGTTAAATATGAAAAAAATGCGAGAAGAACTGACCCCCAAATTGTTGTCCATTCTTAACTGGTTGGGCAATCTGCATCAAGCGCTCTTATATGACAAGACAAACACTCCTTTCCTTTGCTCAACACATTAGGTGCAAGTTGGAGAGGAAGGCAGATTTGAATTTCCTACAAGCAATTAAATTAACCAGCTGCTAATAAATTCGTCAGAAAAAATTATTGTTAAAATGTAAGGAAGATGAATAAAGTCACGTGAGACGTCTTTGAAACCATGCCAAGCCCGTATGGTACTGTTGTGCAAACCTGAAAAACGCATCATGGGCAGTGAGGATTAATAAGTGATTGTCAGACCTTATACGCAATTATTAATAATCAAAGCCAATGCGAGAGCAATAAGCAGCGAATACCAGTGTTCCAATCGACATTGCGTCGTTTTAGTTTCAGGAGAAAAGGGCTATGCAGTCCTTGGATAATAGTGAAGAAAGCTTTTTGATGTGTCCATTCTTGCTAAAACAGCCATCAGATTTTAACTTGCCGTGTCAGTCTAATCTCACATGTTTCTTAGTGTAACAACGAACTTTGAGGAAGTTTGCCTTGTTTTAACCTAATAAATATGCTACAGTCAGGTCATCAAAAAATTTTTTGGCCTTTACCTTCCTTGCAGCATACATTTTTTTGACACACTGTTTTACTACGTGGGAGATTATTGCTGTATACAATAGCGCCGTCCCTCATGCAATGATGCGACGAAAAATTGATAGTTATTCCTGTCACCAAATTTATTTACTCCCTTCACATTATTCACTTTCTATAGGAAATCTAGTGCCACAGTTGTAGCGGCCCGAGGCTCCCCTTAAGGTAAAAGAAGGCGCAGTACTAGGGCAGAATATATATATTCCGGGAACAGAGGACTTGGGGGCTGTTGGCACGGCCCGGAGGCCGACCAACCGGCTAGAACAAGATGGCCACCCAAGTGACCTAAACCGGTAGTTCGAACAAACAAAGTATTACACCAGTTGCGATGATTACCGCCTCAATCAGGCTGAATCAAACCAATATCCATCGGCACATTATCAAGGATCATTGAAACAAGAGCGGTGAAGAAGCATTTAAAGCACTAATAACAGATGTCCCTTTAACCCTCAGAATCGGTTTTTTGTTAACTGATTTTGCATATCCACATCCATAAAATGCTGAAGGGTACTCAATCAGGCGGTTAGATGGTTAATAAATGAATGTAATCACTGGCTATAATCCCCTTTTGTGCATATTAAGAAGTAAAACATGGTTATTAATTCATTGGATGCAATAGGACTCCACACTAGCGTCGTGAATCGAAGAACATTATAAAAGTATTTGGCTTCGTAGTCGATCTGAGTGCCCAAGCTCATCTGCACTAAGTAGTTTGTTCAATTATAAGACACGTTTGGAGTGCCGCAACGTTGACAGCGGGATGCTGTTCTTATCCAAATGTACAAATGCACCGGTTTCCATTATTGAGCCCCAAAACAGAAGAAGGGCATATGCTGAGGATAAAAGTATCAATGACGACCCCAAAAAAGTGCGTTTAAACTGACGTCTAGCTATTGCATATTCTACATTCCTGCGTTTTACAGGAGTGCTATCTGCAATGGTACCTGTATAAAGGCATCAAACAAAGGAGCAGAAGACCCATCCTTTAGATCTCTACCACCTTAAGAGAATCAAAAACAATGCAGCTGGACACCGCCAAGGTAAAAATATAATGGCATAAGCCTGTTTTAATCAAACTATTTTATGCTAATGACCCTCTAAAAAGACTTGGTTTTTTTGGCCCAAGTCTTTCCAACAACATGAGCTTGCCTCATGTCCCGCACATTAACCTACCCAAGTGGACTTTCTTTAGATTCAGCAGAAGCTCTAAGAGTTATCAATGAAAATGCAGTCAAATAACGACTTTGATGCACACAAAATTGGTTGATAGCATCGCGCGTTTGTTGCAGTTTTTTTCTAGAAATATCATGCAGTTTGTAATGGCTGATCTGGGACGTTGAACTTGGGGAGCATCAGGATTGAGAAAAAAATTAAAAACACTTATTTATTTATCTTAAATTTTCGCATAGTTTTACGACCACTAAAGATTAAGCCCTTGATTTGCTGCATAGCACGCAGGCCGAGCAAATGATCAGCCACCTAACCCTTCTGCAGGTCTGCAACGCATGTCCTCTAGTATTATTGCAATACTTTGTTTGTTCGACTTGGATGGATTCTATCCTGCTCCATATCGCTTCTGGCAAACCTGAGAGGTGTGAAATAAGTGCATTTGCTACAGATGAAAGAATCTTTTACACCCCATAACAAAAGGAGTGAGATCGACGTCCATCTTCGGTACCTCTCTCGACCCCGTGTTGTACAAGGAAGATATTAATAACTGAAGCAACACTGGCCGGGAACTCCATGTCCGGTAGAACTGCCAAGAGGGATCAGCGACATTGTGGCCAAGCATCCCCCATAAGCTCTCTCTTCTGCTATTCGGCAATTCGAAATCTGTCAACAGATGTGGAATATAAAGGATGCCATTGGATAGTAATGTTTTGTGCTTTGCACACCTTGATCGCATGCATTTTGTCCCTTTGAGGTCCGATCGTTCCATTTGCTCAGAGTTCTACGAGACCGGCAGCAAAAAGCCTGGAATCACAATATGTGTTGTTTGCGTCTCAACCCATTCGAAAACTTGGATTCGTACCCCTATCATTCATTGGGCCACATTACCGTGAGAGAGGAGGACTAAGAAATGCGCATTTGTTGCACTGAGCGCTACGCAGAATTGATGGCACTACAAGAACACATGCGCTCAAATCTCGATGACTGGCACGTTTGGCTCGTGGGTGCATCCCACAGCACTGGTTACGTTGTGATGACTGACACGGGAGGCTGGCTAAGGGGAGTGTCAGGGACGATGCTCGAAAGAAGAAAATGGCTGTGTACTGCGTTGTTCAAACTGCCGGTTTCGGTAACTTGGGTGGCTGTGTTGTTCTAGTCGGTTGGCTGGCCTCCGGGCCGTGCCAGCAGTTCCCAAGCCCTCTGTTTCAAGAAAACGTATTCTGCCCTTGTACAATATGGCCACCCAAGTGACCGAAACCAGCAGTGCAAACAAACAAAGTATTACACTGTTAAAAACAAGCAGTGCTCTTAATGGCATGGGGTCTTAAATACCTAAAAAACAATGCTGTGGGATAACAACCGACCTCATTTGAATTTTTATCAGGGATTTTTCATCTAATGATGCCAAAAAGGTAATTTTATTATAAAAAATATTAGGCAAATTCCAAAGAGCATTGATTTTGCAGCTGTATCCTGCACCGATTTTACTTTTATCCGAATGCGCGGCTGGTTGAAGAGGTCTTCATCAGGCTGATTCAGTTGTCTTCCCGGTTGGCCTCTTTGATCACTTCTTGCCAAATTGGCCAGCAGGGTTATGCCGAAAAATCCATTTGGCGAAGAACCATCCGCTTGGGATTCTGGCCCTCGCTCTACAAATCCTTTTGATAGTAACTATGATAGCCCCGACAGCGACCTTGTAGGTGGAGCTTTAGTTAATATAAGCAATCTCAAATTCTATGCATTTTGAAACGCCTCAATACGCGAAACGTGCAACCCACATATTGCTTCAAACACACTAAACAACATTTCCATAAAAAATTCTAGACTTTTGCGACACCACAGTCACGAACGCTTGCGAGCCAACAGCGAGCACTAGACAGCATGTGCCATTCGGAACAGATTGGGATCAGCACTTTGGAGGAACTATCGGAGCAAGGTGAAAAGTTGGATCGCGCAGAGCAGCGTCTTCATCATATTGGTGAATTGCAGAAGGACAGCCAGAAAAGTGTCAATACTCTCAACAGTTGGTGGAGGGGTTGGTTCTCAAAGAAGTATGTGAAGTGCGCTTGAAAATATCTGTCTACTTTGCTTTCATCCCGAAAAATCTGCCTTCGATGTCGCCTTTTTCTATCACATTCTTAGAACGTTTTTGTAGTTCACGCGATTAACAGCTGTCTTTAGTTATGTGCGCATGTTATCCCTTGAAGTTCTGCGAAGTTATTTCCATGTTCTATTCTTTCAAAGGTTTGGTTACGAAGTCCTATCAGGGAGACCCTAGGAAAGCGGTGACATTGTCTCCGATGGCTGCCTTTACATCGTTATATTAATTAGCACCAATAATTATTTTGCTGCTTTGTGTTATTTCTGCACTTGTTTTAGTTGCATTTTCTTTGACCAAATGCTCTATCTCCATTTCGACTGAACCCTGACGATTCGATATTAGAAAAACTGTTTTTTTCACTGCTATCAACAGGGACACTGCTACTTAGTTCGCGGTCAGTAAATTGCGCATTCTTCCCGACTTTTTTTATCCTAGAGCAAAAAATTCTTAACCGGTTTTGAAATATGTTGGGTATGATGCGATTAATGCTTTTCGTGACTATTGGTAACACTTCAGCGGCACTTCCATGCCTAAATTGTTCAAGTTCCGAAACTGCGCTGCGTTATGGTCACTTCTTTGCTGTGTTGAGTGACTACTTATTCATCCTAAGCGCCTTATACTTCCTATTTCATTGTCAAAATTCAATCACGGCTCGCTGTTCTGTAGAGGCAGCACGAATACATGTTGGGCTTTTTTCTCAAAAAAATTTGTTTTGCCACTTCCAAAGACCAACACCTGGCGGTACGGCTGAATCAACCAAGACAGGAGCGACAGCACCGGTCACGCGGGAACGACCTGCTCCAGCAGCCTCTTACCTCTCGCAGAACGTTCGGACAGCACCACTGCCATCATCCCAGCCATTTTTTCAATCTCAGGTAAACATACTTACCCATGTGGGCTGTCCCAATTTAGATGCTGGTGAACCCGGCCTTTTCTTTCGTTTTCACCACCATTGAAACCCTTGACCCTACGATCAGAGGGTATTTTTGGAAGGTCTTGCGTGTCACCACTGAATCGGCGTTGTCTCATGCCAATTCCCGCAGCTAGCATATCATTTCACCAAGCAATGAGAGATGGGGTCTCCAAATAGTTGTGTCAATGAATTTAGGCTCTTACTCCTATGACCTTTTGCCAACTTTTAAGTAATATTTGTGGGTACTGTGTGAGATTAAATTCTAACTCACTCCTGTAGTTCAGCTATACCATATTTCCACGAAAATGATCGTCTGTTCTTCTCAGTTGAAAACAAGTTATATTGAGCTCCCATGGATACGTATCTTAATTTTTCACATTGACCGCTACAAAAGAAATACTCAGTGGTGGCGACCCCTGCAACTCAGTTGATGGTTGTGAACAATCCCGTCTTCTACTGGACGTCTCACAAAAAAACGCAGTGGTTATCGAGTCTGCGTCTAATTTTGGCGAATGTCCATCTCAATTTCCATCCAACGACAAGTTGTGAAGCGTGAATAGAGTTCAGTATGCCACACCATTTGCATGTCACTATAAGTAATGGATGCGGAATTCGCTGTAGATCACCACTTGGTCTCAAGTGCCGCTTTTCAGGCAAATTGCTCCTCGATGCAAGAGAGGACGTGGCACTTCAAAATCTGCGACATTACTGTCATCTATAAAGCAAGACGCGTTTCTCCCATCACGTAAGTTCAGTTTGTGCCTGCCCCGTGGTCTGCCAAAATCCACTGAGGCATGACATTCCAGAAAGGGAACTCGTGGATGGCTCGAGTTGTTGGTCGATCCAAACCTAAGCTTTAAGTGCTTTGAAAGTAGTCAAACGGTGCTGGAAATACAGTTGTGGTTGGGTCCCTAATACACAGGGATCATTTCTTGCATTCTATTTAGGGGACGCAGCCACGCTCCCAGTTCGACGTCAACATGGATCTTATGTCATCAGGGATGTCCCGTTTGCGCGATATGGCAACGACCATGAATGCAGAGCTGAAGGCGCAAAACCAACAGCTGGACCGCATGGAACCTGCGTTGTCGCGCGTCTCAGACACCATGGCGACGCAAAATCGACAGATGAAAATACTCCTTGGTGTGAAGTCGCCCCGTTAATGAGATCTGAGCTAAATACTCCACCCTACAGACTGTGATTGCACCTATTCGCCTTACATTGTTACTGATATGACGATTTCCATCCTTATGTATTTGTTTGGGGAGGCGCTTTGTTGCCAAACGGTTTGGCTTTCCTGAGTAGCTAACCACTACCTGGAAATGTCGTTAACAGTATCATTCTAAGTGTAGGATGGTACCAAACAACCCTGTTGAGCGCGAAACATCGGTGGACTATCATGACTGTTAGGCATTTACGACTACGAGACCGTTATGCTTTGCAGTCCCAATAAAGGGATACACTGACAATTCCTATTTAGTAAAAGGAGTGTTGGCTGAGTCGAGATCCCCCAGTCAAAACAGGTTCACTCCTCCACTTTTCTTTTTAAAGAAAATCAAGTTTTGAGAAAACGCACCGCGTGAGCGCCCGAATCAACATTACACCGACGGATCTTGCCACTGTGCTCCTTTGGTAAAGACGGATTGGGTCCGCTATGGTTAGCGCATGGTACATCCGCTAATGGTTATTTGATAGCCACTAAATGCGCCAGCAACGGTTAGCAGGGATGTGGGTTAGGTTTAGCTGCATCTCCTTGAACATGATATGTGGGTGGGCATAACCGATAATGAGGGATCGGTGCCGACATCTTTTGAAAGGTTGCATTGCCTCAGATGCAAAACTTTATTCACAGACGACCATAGGTTCAAAACACCAGAGGGGCTACGAGCAAACTATGACGAATATAGACCAGAATCCCATGTAACGGAGTAGTGGTTCTTGTTCATTCACCAAAACTACCAAAATTGACTAGTGTTCATATCAAGTCTTAAAGGGAGTAGGGCATTTAGGCACGCACAACCGTCCGGCGACGGGCAAGAACTCGACAGATAAACTCATTGAAAGCATACAATAATGACAGAGAAAACAGCCTAGACCACTGTATAGCTTAAGGCAGCGTCACACAAAGAAGGAACTTAAAATACTTTAAAAATAATTTAAGTAGGAAGGACTGATTTTAGCTGGTGCATGCAAGACTTGCGCCTAAATCACAATGGGAACAAAGAGCAGTAAAAGTAACCAGGAAAAGCAAACTACCTGATACGATTGCTCGTTTTTTCGAAAACTTGGGTATCTCACGCCGAAAAAACTGCAATAATTATCGCCAGCATTGCCAATACGAAATGAAATGAAATATCAGAAATTAAAAGGTGCAAAAGCGCTACGAAACGCTGCGTTGCTGAATGTATGAGTAAACGAAATGTAACACCCAACCCGACGTCTAGGCTACCAAACGAAGCAAAACCAACAACAACACGAAGATTAAAAGATGATTCGACTAGAAAGCTGACATTCTCATGTACAATACCTGTGTATTGATGAAGGTGCTAGAAATTGCCAAAAAAGAGTAAAAGTTTGGTAGAAGCGTTACTAAGTCAACTTGGTCTTTCGCAACTTCTTCTGGTAGAGCATGTCCACGATTTGTGCAGGAGTCATAAGCTTTTCTGCCTCGATATCGGGAATCTCGAGACCTATGCAAATTTCAAGAAATATTGTTAGGTTCAAACCGGTTAAACACGAACGGTTCAAATTTTCTTAGAAGCCCATTAGACTTGTTTACAAATGTGTACCCACTCATTAAAAGTGTGCTCAAATGCAGCAAGGATTTCATAGAACAAAATTTCATAATAAATAAGAGCATCAAAGCCACGTTTTTCTACTGAATTAAACTGACCGAATTCATTTTCAATCTCCATAATTACTTCGATATGATCCAAACTATCCAAGCCCAAATCATTGACAAAGTGGGAGTCAAGATTCAGCTTTAGAACTTTATTATAACAAAACAAGATGCCAAACCTTCTCAGCATTTATACGATCATAAGCCTTGCAAACATTGAGCACACGCTCCTCAAATTCAGCACGGTTCACTTCACCAGAGAACGATCGAACAAACGGTTCAGTAAAAGGCCTTGCTGATACGTTAAATGTGACCGGTACGGAATGTTGGATTGCCTTGACAAGAAATGCGGATCTGGAATAAATAGACGTCCTAAGAACAGGGCGCAACACAGCGAACCCAAACACCATTGTACAGAGTTAAATAGAGGCGAAACACGGTGTGTGGCTATTGGCCCAACGTGGAGATCATGTTGTGTGGTAGAAAATGCTTTCACTGAATCGCTGCCAAGTATTCGAGGAAATGTGACGAGAAAGCTACACTTTGTATGCATGCGCACTGGCTCCATGCTTATAATAACCTAAAAAATTTCAAGTTTGAAGAATATGAGGAGGGTCAGTTTTTAACATACAGACTTTTACAATTCTAAGTGTTTGTTTGGAGGCAATATTCCTAGTTTCACCTTATAAACCTAAACGCTTAAATACTTATTGGTAACATGTGGTCAAATTCAACTGTTTTTTATTTTAAATAAGGGATTTCAAAAAGTTTAGTGATCTTACTTCTTTGCCTATCGCCATTGCTTGGTGCTTTACTTCTCTTCGAGAATTCTAAATTTGCGCGCCTTTCCCTAAGGATAGTTGTAATTGTTATGTTGTTTAAATGCGCTTGTGGGTCCGGTACGGGAGGACAGTTCCAACCTGGTCGCAGACAAAGCCGGTTCATTTCGGGGGTGGGGCGCCCTCGCCACCGATATATGCTTGCCACCCTTTTCCAATTGAGTTGCATTAAAGATGTCACATGACACTCTGACTTAATAGCAGGCGGGAAGAAGGGAAGCGGAAGATCCCTTTACAGTAGTAATACACCACCAGTGAAGGCAGGGAAGTTCTATTCCTTCACAGGTACGTTTTAAGGTTTAAGGGCAGATAAAATTTTGAGAGCATAGTGACAGTTAGTGTAGTGTCTCGGGACTTCCCTGAAGGTAAAAGACGGTATAGTACTCGGGCAGAATACATGTATTCTGTTAACAGAGGGATTGGGGGGCCACTAGCATGGCCCGAAGGCCGGCCAACCGGCTAATACAGCGTGACTATCCTAATGACCAGGATCGGCGGTTCGAACAAACAAAGTATTGCGGTCAGACTTGCGATGCTTTGGCGCTTCGCTAAATTTATGCCCATCTATTCGGTATCTTGACCGTTTCCTTTTCGCATTTGCTTAGCAGGAGAGCGCCTTAACCATAAGCAAATTCTTTGTCCTCAGTGTTAAATGGCCAATCCCCACGCTGATGTCTTGTAATGCCTTTAGAGCGGCCTCAAGAGGTACAAAAATGAGATGTCTACACTCGAACAATTTTTTTATACCAAAATGCGTGATGCACTTAGTTAGGCAATGCAAGAATGCTTACTTGATTTGTGTTACCTGGGTGCCAAAACGCATGCACATGGAACCATCTTGGCAGCCTTTGAAGTCATTTTCATGGTATTAAAGTGATTGCGTGCCTCCAACTCTTGGTCACGTGGGCAGGCCTTTACTTGTAGTGGTGTGACAAGCCATGGGGTATTAAAAGCAAGGGCTCGGTAGCGAAAGCTGTCACCCACTGAGGAGGATTATGGCTACGGGGTTGTTGGCGCATCTGGGTACTGCTCGCTCCGTGCAAGAATCGCTTTTGATTTGATAAACGAGTTCTTTGCTCAAGTCCAGTAACATTAGACTATGTTATTGACAAGCTTAGCACTCAAATCGGTAAGATTTGCAACGAGGGGGTCCAGCAGTGGAGGAAAACTGGAATTCACCCGATTCGATAGACAAGCGAGTCACATGTCAGCCACCAATCAGGCCTTGCCACCGCATTGAAGCGAATTTTGAGCTTCCTACTTGATGCTTCTCCGGTGGACAGGTACATATCACCGTATCACATCAGACGCGGAACGTACTATCACCAAGGTCTTGTGACTGATCGTTTAGCAACAGGGTGGAACGAGAGCCAACCAAATCGGAAAGCATAAATATCAGCAAATATTCACCTGTAAAGTTTTTGCGGCAGGTTACCTTTCGTGTCACAAAGTCTCTTTCTCCTACAATGACTTAAGCCTGAGATTCAAACACGAGATCATTGGCTTATGGCATTAAGTTACACAATACGGCAAATTGTTTATTTTTTAAAGGAGTGGATTGATATAGGCTCAGGCGGATAGAGGGGCGAAGGGAAATGGGACTGAAATGGCACCGATCAGTCACTGTGAATCGAATACACACCCGAGTGTGCCTCAAAAGTTATAACAATAATAACAGTATCAATAATTTGGTGGATTCTCGACATAAAGCATTCCTTAATTCGTGCCTCGAGCCATCGCCTCAAGACGCGAGAGCCGCAGAGCCAACTCCAAATCGGCTTCCTCTTGGGCGCGTAGTTTCTCCTCCTGCTGCGCTGCCCGCCGACTCTCGAGAGTGGCCCAACGCATCTGTTCTGCCTCATTCATTGACGCTGCAGCCGCTGCTGCTTCTCGTCCACCGCCTCCACCGCCAGCGATACGAAATGCGCCGCGACCGCGCGAGGAGGCTCCGTTGCCTCCGATCTTGTCGAAAGCGCCGCGGAAGCGACTTTTCGGTGAATCGCCGTGGCGAGACGAAGATTCCACCACGCTACTAGCCTTCTGCAATAACTACAATCAGCCTCAGTGATTGCCTCCCTCTTCTTGAAGTGCCAATCAGTTACTCAGAAACTCACAGTCTTGTTAACAGTGGGGTGGTTAGGAGGTCGTGGAGGAGGGATTTTCTTGGTTCCACCGCTGCCACCACTGCCTCCATTGTTGGCGTTTTTAGCCGTGGGGGAGAAGGGGTAGTCAGTGGATTCGGAGGGTGCGCTACCAAAGATCTGTAGGTAAATGGGTCGGGCAAGGTCAATGTTCAGGTTACTTAAACTCCTATTAAGCAAATATGGTTTCGTTAGTAGGGAGTGATTATTACCAAGGTATCGAACATCACGATGGGTTACGTAAAATGTGTAATGATTCGTCTTTAGAAATGGAACTTCGTCTTAATCATGTGAATGGACAGTAAGCGCTATCACCAAAAAAATCCTGATTTCCCATCATGAGGAAGGGGCTCTGTGATAGGGAAACAATTTTTAGAGTTTGAGGCAACACCGACCATTTTAACGAAAATAAACAATATTGATAATGTGCATGGACAATATTTAACGTACAACCGAAGACTCGAGAGGAATGGAGAAAACTATGCCTATATCCTACTGAAGTCGTCATTAGGTGAAGGAGAGTTTGGGAGCCGAGAATGACTCACCATTGCTTTACGCATAAGTGAAAGAAAAGATAAATTGGGAGCGACACATTTGAACTGAATAATGTTCAACTTCAAACGCATGATAGAAAGTGAAAGTACAGAGGGGTTCCAAGAAGTCATGAAGAATGGGAGGTGATTTGGAACTCAAAGCATCACTAGCTTCCACAACCCTCAAGAAACCACACCTGTCCTTACAGAATTGATGAGAAAATAAGATTTTCATTGTTTTGACTAGTTTGACTTAAGGTTCACATGGGTACTAGAACTGGATCAGCTCCACTTTCAATCGATCCATCACTGAGCCTCTTTTTGTCGAAAAAATTGCTTCAAGACCGCAGTTGACGTTTTGCCACACCTTGAAAGATGATCCAAACATCTTGAACGCAATAAAATAGATTTCTGCTCAGAATTTAAAGTTTTATAATAATTATAATATAGAAACAAGTCTGGTGGACGTACGGCATCGAATTTATTCGGGTCAAACGGAAATTCGGAATGGTCGGAGGAGGCTGAAACAACAGAAAAAAAGGATCACATAAGAGTACAGGAGATTTCATCACACCAAACTTTCGCGCATAGTCTGCACTGTGACCTCCACGGTAATTGTAAATAAATGCGGCCATTCCATATAGGCTTATAAATTCCCAGGACTTCTGTAACTAATTCCAAGATCAATGGCAATTCAGGCACTGTGCCTCAACGGAACATCACATCAAATGCCAACTTCTAGAAATTCAAAATGGTACCCGAAATGAAGACAACTTCGAAAATTCTTGCTTCAAAACAGAATCGAGTTCATTTTTACTACTGAAGAAACCACATCAATGTGATCGAGGACTCCGTGTATCCCTTCCTGACGGATAACCCAATCGGCTCTCTTTGATCGGAATGGGCAAGTAGACAGATGCAACAAAAGTGGAACCGATTACCTTTGACTATCGGTGAGAAGGGATCCGAGGCAGCAGGCATGAAGGGATCCACCGAAGCCGCCGCCGATGCACCAAAGCCAGCACCTACACTAAATGGATCCAGAGAACCTAAAAAAAGGAAAGGCGAAATCAGTGTGAGAATGCACCACATGATTCACCAGTAGAGACGTTGAAGATCCTTATTTTACGATATGGGCCGCTTCAATATCACATTATCAGGCCTCCACAATTGTGCTGTGCATTCTACTTCAAACAATTTAATAGCTTACTCTGAAGTCTCAAAGATGTGAATCCATATGGAACACCTAGTTACTATGGCGACAAGGAATCTACCGTGGACGATTGAAACCACAGAGACGCAAATGCCCCTGATCATTAACATAACCCCAACTGCTTGTCCTATTCGATGCATAATCTTAACCCAAAGAAATACCACCAAGGGAATGCAGAGGACAATGATGAGGCTATCTTCGCCTCGGCCTCCTTTTAACAGAAGACACCTTGGTCGTCTCCACCCCTCACATTCACGACACATTGCCTGTGAATAGCAATGCATAACTCTTCATTTCCAAGAAAAAGACAGGTGGCCTGAATGCAACGCTTCCTTGATTGATGCGTCTTACCACCTGCCTGCCAAGAATCTTCGACAGATAAGGCTGAAGTACCGACTTTTGAGCGCGCAGAGCAGGCAAGCTCAAAGTACATCCATAAGCCATAATTAGTAATATCATACTGATGGGATGATGCATTTCTATAACTCATAATAACTTGTATTAAACCACATGGAAAAATGCACGGAGGTTCTTTGAAATCTTTTTTTTCAGACAAATTCACCTTATGGTTTTCCTAGAAATAACTTACAGGCTATGAATATTGTCTCCACGTGATATTTACTTCGTTGCATTTAACGTGACCACGCCTTACGCTCCAGCCACAATATGGTCCAACAAGGTGGACTTCTGAAACCCATGCTCTTTATTCAACCTCATCCTCTTGTGATCAAATAGAAGAGCAATCGAGAAGAGGAGCCAAAACGAAGTTCACATCAAGACAAGAGCTATGTAACAAAGTAGTATTTGTTCAACTCGTACATTTCACTGCACGATCCTTGTGAGTCTCGCAAAATTCGACCCTGACTTAGTGCACTTATGGTAAACATACTCCCAAGTTTGTACACCTTTACAGGTGAGGTGAATGTCGCAATTCGGTAGATGTAATAGTCTTTGTTGATAAATCAAACAATAAATATACGGAGCAAACAGCTGCTTTCAAGCCTCACAAATATATCAAGTCCAGCTTCGGATCATTTCCTATCCCATAGCCAGATCTGAAAAGGGCGTAAATTCGGCAAACTTACAATTATTGCTTCAACAGTTCCGGACTTTCAGATAGAAACATTAATTCAGACATGAAAGTTACCGACAACCACCGATCGCTCACCGGTACTGAATGGATCGTTTCCAAACGAGACATTTTTGTCACTTTCAGAGATGGGAGAGGTAAAAAAGGAAGCCAAGTTTTCGCCTGTGTTTGTTTGAAGCAGTGGTTGCGTACTTGATGAGCTTCGTCCAGCTTCCGGCGTTTGTTCCTTCTCTGCCGCTGCTGCCGCCGTCTTCAACAACAGAGATTAAAAAAAAACCCTATTATTTTTTCCAATAAGAAGACACCATTTATCCACGTTACTCTCACCAGTCAAGTTTTTCGACCAATAAACTTAATACCCTTCTGATCATTTCTTTAAGAAAAATGCTTGCGTAGTATGCGTAGACCGTACTCGCATTGGGCAAGTATTTAGTGGAGACAATGGGGTAAGTTTTTGAAAGAGGATATGGCAAAGTGGAACTCACGAGTTGTTGAATGAGCGCCTCTTCAGGTTCCGCAGTGGCGGTGTCACCAGCGAGCAGTTTAGCGTACTGCTCCAGGGAGGAAAGCAGTTTCTCCCTAATGGACTCCAAATTGGATATCCTTTTCGCCTCCTACATAGACGACAACAGCCTTGGAAGGTTTGAGGTACACATTTAATAGCAATTCACGGACAATGAAAAGAGCAACTTTCTAGTATTCTTGGTTATTTTGGAACCGCAACGGTCACAAATATCGACAGATCATTTGCATCTCTTTTCTTAAAAACGGGCTCCACGGAGGAAAAACGACCTTGACAACATGTTACTATTAAAAGCATTGGCACTGTAAAGTCCATTCAAAAAAGCAAGAAGGCAGAAAATTGCAGACAAACAAATATAGCGCAAGCGCAAAACTTCTGTTCTGTTTTCAAAGTGATATTAAGAAGTTAAAGGCTCCTTGCTTAGAACTAGCAGATGGTTAAAAAGAAAGTAGGTTTCGCACTTTGGCTCGATGGAATCATCTGTCATTTTCAGCATAGGTAAGGGAGAGACGGTGTCAATTTTCAAAAAGACTTCCTTTTTTTGACAATTAAGATAAAGATGAACAAACAGTGAAACCAACCAGTGCCTCAAAATTCAAAATAAAGTAAGCTTGCTTCAGAAAGCAAACAAATAAGCTCATCTGGTTACCCAATAGTTTCTGAACCGGTGTGGCAATAAATGGGAACATTTGAGTTTGTGACAAAGAATTGTACCGCCTTTCGATAAGCTACCACAGAACTTAATAGGATGAACGAAGAATTGAGGTTTTGGCGGGAAAACAAATGAGATGTCTAGTGATAGATTCGCAGAAGAAAATTTACGTGCACAGGACCGGTAAAAGCTGAGTGGAATAAATGTTCGCGTTATCGACTTTTAAAAATATAACTTTCCAGTGCTCCCACCCAAACACTATAAATATTTCCAATAAAGAATGCGCTAGTCGACATTCAGACATAGCTGCAGATTCACATGTTTCAGCACCCTCCCTCTCATCATAAGAATCGAAAAGAGATCATTTCATTTGGGAATACCAAGATCCCTTCATGCCTGACATTCGCCCTCCTAGCCGAATTGGACATTTGATTTACTATCAATATGAGACCATCCCCTATCTCTACTACTAAGACATATGTATTTGTCCGACAAGAACAAAGACCATCCAAAAAACAATTAACTAAGCAGGAAGCCCGTTGCAAGGCACCAATAGAGATTGAAAACCATCATACACATACAGTTGTTATGGCGCCAAAATAACAAACCTTTATCTCCAAATCGAACATTCGTTCATCACTCCGGTAATAATCATACTTTCGCCAAACTCGCACCTAGTATGAGTGACACTTTATACGCTTCTAAATCCTCTACAAGAGGATGTAATATTACCTTCTGCTTATTCTCGACTGATACTTGATGACATTAGCATCCAATTGTGGGAGTACAGAGGCTCAACTATCCTACTTCATAACCTTTATTGTTTACAGCAGTTCATGCTTGTCGAGACTGTGCACCCTTTCCGTGCCCTACACTTGGCATCACATAAGGGCGAGACCAGGTAGGCAAAAAAACTTCCAGTAAAGCGGATCAACTTTTCGCCAGATCTATAGAATAATCTTCCTATCGATGTAAGACAAGCACTTAAAGAGCAGCTTGAATTACCGAGGTTAAGGAACAATAACAGTAAATTTATGCTGACCCGTCACAATGAAGTTATCCAGTGACTTTCTCTTATCTTCGTATAATCAGGCCAAGACGAAACAATGAATGGCGCAAAATCGACTTATTTGAGACAGCAATAGGGGGTGTAAAGATTTATATGCAACGGAAGGTACTTGTTGGATAGGGTGGAAATTGTCACCTAAAGGGAGAAGTCGACTAGGTAGCTACAACGTGGTCAGGAGTAAAGGAGAACTGAATGAAACTACACGAGAACAAAGGAGTATGGATGCATAAGTAAGGAATAGGATCGGTTTCTCACCTGCGTATTAGAGCCAAATACGTGGTGTAAAAGGCAATACTCACCAAGTCATTGCGCGAAGAAATAGACTTATTTTCTGTCTCCACAGCCTCTGCACGACTTCGACGCTCAGCGACCTGTTGAAGCAATGCGGTCTCCTCCCGCTTCCGATCGGTGATGGCATTGCGGAGTTGAACCACCTCCTCCACTTGAGACTATGGCGGCGGATAAAAAGACTGATTAGTGTGACCTTCAAGCAGTTGTCTGACTGGTCTATGTGAGGCAAAAAGCTTATTTAGTTAGTATTAAGTGATGATTACAGTTAAAAACAACCCCTACTCAGTTGCTAAACTACCATAAGCATAATCCACAAGCTAACATGTCAAAACGCTTCAATAGCCAGAAAATCCTTTCAACTTCTACCACATCAGTTGAGTAAAGGTAAAACCAAGAGAAGAGTTGATCACCCATGCGAAGTAATTTGATAACTTAATAAGGATACCTACGATGTTACTCAACCGGCAAATTGACAAAGGAGCTACATCGCAGTTGGCTGAACACCACACTGATAAACTACTGAAAATTAGAGAGGAGGCATAAATTTCCTCCCTCTATATGATCTTGCTACTTGTATTCATTCACTGTAAGCACTTTTGCCTGGATGTGATTCGTTGCTGAATTTCTGAACATTGCGCAGCATATCATAGGCACAAAGTATGAAAGAAAAGGAAACTGCCTGTAATACCTGCAACTCCAGAAAACGTTATTGTCCTACTACCTCAAAATTCCCGACCAATGGTTAATCTACGAATATTCGATAGTCACCCTCCCCCTCAGTGCCTTGATTGACTCAATATTAGGCGCTCTAGAAATAATGATTACTTTTCGGGGTCCAAAGTCAGCTATTCGCAGAGTACACGCAACGGAAATCACAGACTCGGACGCTGATTCGGTCTCCAGCTTTCCCCACTAGCCAGTCAACAGGCTCGCACGCATTTGCGGTATTTTTTTTGCCAACTTGCAAGGGTCAGTCGATGAAAACGTGTGCTCTGAATCCCTCACTGGCCACCAGGTTGGAAATTCGATAAGACTCATGCCACGGGAAAATGGGAATCCTTGACCATTATAAGCTGAAACTCGGCTTATAACAGAAAGAAACCAAACAAGTACCCATAAGACGGTGTTTGTGATAGAGAAACCGTGAAATCTAGCCAAGGCAATGCGATTGATGAGATGTCACACGAAAAGAACGCAGCAAATAACCGTGGTACCACCAATAACATCTCCGATTATCTTATGCAGTAATAACAAAGAACCTTGACATCGGAGCTTCAGCAAAATATACCCATTCGGGTTCGCGTATGAGACATCTAGCCTGTTCATGACAATAATCAAAGCAAACTGCGACAGTTTAGGTAGTTTGCATCATGTCAAAACGAGGGAGAGTGAGAACTCACTTGAATAGAGATTTGCTGAGAAGCCACTTGACTCCGGAGGGTCTCCACAGCCGCTTTGCGTTCCCTTACAGATTCAGAGACCTCAGCCAACTGGAGACGGAGGGCGACGCGGCGTTCGGAGCGATCAGCGACGTAGCGCTCAGCGAGGGCCCGCTGCGCGGTGAGAGTGCGCGCGGTTTGAGCTAGCGTCTCCGCCGCCTCAGTCATGCTTGAGAGCTCAGCCGAGCGCTGGCTCGCCTCGCTTAAGAGCTTCGTCGATCGAGCCTCCACTGACTGGCGCTCTCTGCGTTGTGGGGAGGAGAAAAGAAACAGAATTATTCGAGAGCCTATGCACTTATTTACTCGTCCACTCCTCTAGCCACTCAACCGCTCGATAGGTTAAACGCCGACTAATAAGCCGACCAATTGGCATAGGAAATTGAAGTTGATCGAATCTACCCATCCGACCACTGGCTAATTCACTTACTCTCCTCCCCGCTCAGACCCCATGACATTTAATGGCTCAAAAATACTCTACCCGCTCAACCGGCCCAAATCCTTTCTTGACTTATCATCAATTCAGTCACTCAGTACGAAAGAAATCGTGTAGTGCTTTTGGAATAGTAGAAGTGAATACAGTGACTGAACAGGTATGAAGCAGCAAAACATGGTGTCTGTTCTGTGAAGTGCACAATCAAAACAACTTCGGTGTTTGTGACTAATCGCTTTTAGAGCGGTTTACTACAGAAAGCCCCGTCGACTCCAATCAAAACATCACGAGACGTAAGTAGTCGATTGTGGGGAGAGTCCACCAACCGCTAGTACATTAAAAAGTTCATTTGGTCGGTAAATTAGTCACCCATTTAATAGCTTACTTGCTTATTCAAACATCCCATCACTTATTAGTCCAAACAACAATTCAATTTGCTACTTAACTGGGATGTAGCCTTGGCAACATTTTGCGACGGTGGGGTTAGGAAAAGCAAGTGAATAAACACAACGGGCAGAGACACATTATTAAGCTGATTTCCAACCAATAAAATAGACTGATTATTTTGCGATTTAGCTTTCATTGTAACCCCACGAGAAGCTGTCATTCGACTAACAACCAGTGGTTTACAAACTGTAAACTAAAGAACCCGGAAAAGTAGCATACTTTGAGACGAAAAACCGCTCCATGCATTAGATGTGAGTAGATCAGGTTTTTAAGAGTTATGAATGAAGCACCCTCTCCACTATTCAGTGACTAGTAAAGGTGGATTTTTCTAGTAATGGCACACAGTTTATTAACAGATTAGAATCTTATATAGGCTTTAGAAAGGGGATGTGTTGATTTTTAGATGATCTATCATCAAATATAAAAAATCTCTAACTGGACTTCCCCGTTTATCCCTTTTTGTAAACAGTTAGAAAACGGCCCTCCATTTATCAACTAAAAAAATTCCCCACTAACTGAACTCACTTTCGAATTTTATCAAGTTCTGCCAGCAATTTGTTGGATTCCTCATAGTCCTTGCTATCCAAAGTGACCGGTCGTAGACTGGGTGGAATGAGGGCTGGTGGCAAGGTGGTGGGAAGATCTCGAGAGCACCTCGAAGCTATCTGCTCATTAGCCAGATATATTGCTACTATGAATTGCTCTCTGCAAGGGAAAATATGCCACCGAAATCCCCTATATTTGGTTATGCAATGCGTGGTTTCTAACTATCAGTACAAAACTGAATTCAGATTTCTGAGTAGCGGTCTGATAAGTGGGATTGAGAAGTTAGCATACTACTGACTTCCGTCAACTATTTGGTGATACATTCTGGTGAGCAAACATTAGCTATTTTTCTGACATAAAATTGACGAAGTGAGTGACAATTGGCGTTGATCATCTCATCTACTACTCGGTTCACAACACTTGTATACCTTGACGACAAACCTGCTTTCAGACTGTTATGAACCCTAACATATTAAAAATGACTTGGATGCTGCAGTAGCGACGGTGTTGGCGACCACACTAAATGACGATTCGTACTTAAATGACTGAGTACCTTATTGAGCTCCCTGCTGCGAATGCCAAACCAACCAAAACTTGCAGCAGAGAGGGCATTGGGACTACGTTGACCTTAGACACCTACCCTGACTTCGAGCTCTGCAAATGGGAGCAAAAGTGAGGTAAATCCAAATTTAAATCAAAAGCGCCGCATACGGAATTAACGCCTCCATCAGGTAAGTGAGCAGACAGTAGTAAGGGAATGAAATAGTTAAAAGGATAAAGGAATACAGAAGGTAACCCTTCAAAGCCACCCTATATTGCGGTTCATAAAGCAATCTTGCTTTTGAACAGACAATCTCACTAATAGCCGACAGCCTAGAGAATCGCTCAGCCTTAGATAATGAATGATAACTAAGAGATCCCATCAGAATCCAGGCAAATGGTTTCTGCCCTTTGAATCAAACATACTTCTGCCTTACTCCTGATTTTAATACGTTTTCCACTAATTAGACTACAAACGAACCAATTCCATGACATCTGAGCTACTCATCTGCCAGCTAGTTTCCACGTCATCAATTGACCCGAGCCTTACGATTGGATCATAAAACACATTTTGAAATATGCGTGTGAAATCAGTCGGACCCACTGATTCAGAGAGCCAGTGTGTTGAAGATCGACCAGATCCCAAATTCGCGCCAACACAGTCTGCGGAAGGTTGGAGTGGATGAAGAAGTCGCGAACATCAGCTCCCGTGACCATTCCATCCATATTCTTGTCCAATTTAGTGAAGACTGCAGAATATTGTATCTGCTCAGCCTTGCTGATCGCCCAATCAGGCAAAGGTGGTGGTGGGCCACCGGTTAGGCCGGAATTGGCCTGCGGGAAGGATAAAAATGTGAATGGCAGATCACCTTAGTCGATCTAAAATTTGTGTGGTTGTGAAGACGATAACTGGCACCCAAATCATCGAATCAGTACCTCATGCTCATACGACAGACAGAAAACCGGTCCACTGTGGGCAGAGTGTTAATAGACAGAGCTATTTACCCTAATTTTCGTTCTAATTATATGAACATGCAGACCGACTCAACAATGTGGTAAAATAATGATCCAGAGAAAAACTAAGAATTAAAGGTGTAAGAAGCACTTAATGAACTTTAACAAATTCGAATCGGTTATCTACCGACTCATGCCCATTCATGACTTCTCAAGTCAATTGAATTGGCATGAGACAATTTCAAAGATCAAGATAAAGAAGAGCCTGTTGAAGACGGCAAAAATGACAGCAAAGTCAAGCTCCTCCATTAAGTTATAGAAACCACAAAAAGCAAGGAAATCAAACATTATTATTAAAAAGAAGCCACCTAATATTTGAAACGTCAAAGATTTTCGCAAATGTAAAGAGCTATTTAATCAAGATGGGAATTCATTTGAGCAGAGAAACATTTCGAATGAAATTGCTTCTGACTAACCAAATGATCAATTGACACCCATCGCATTTCAGCTAGTTCTGTCGCCAGTACAAAAAAATGCATGAGTAGCCACACGATCTATAAACTTGTATATTGAGAGTGTTTTCATTTATTGTAACTCGAGCACATAAAAAGCCCTAGATCCGTGAGCTCCACGGCGATTCGGTAACTGTGTAATACCCAAAGATGGTGGAAAAAAGTAACCTGGACACAACTCAGAAGTATGCTTGGAAGATTAAAAAGTGTTAGTTAGGAGGCTGGATAGGGATATCAGCCGAGGAAGCACAAAATTCCTGGTAGCAAGTTGACTCTTTATGGTCAAAACTGTAAAATAATTGTAAAAAACGAAGACTCATTTCCAACGCAGTGGCTTTTCTGGTCACGATGTATTTCTGTCAATTTAACTCATCGTGGTTTTAGGCACATGTATAGTAGGATGACGTAATCTGCTCGAAAAGTGTCCTAAGTTAAATGAAATTATACAAAATAATTCCTTTGTGATAAAGAATGACTTCAAATGAATAGGAACAAGATATGAGGTGTCGAAATAGAGCAGCTGCGGTCTTTTAAATGCCAATTGAATAATAAATCCAGCAATTTGATCATAAATCTACATGATTGTCAAATTCAACCGGTACTGCTAAACAACTGTGCAAGCTGCCAAAAACCAAAAAGGAAAGGATAAACAACGCTGCAGCTAGGTCATTCAGCAGAGTGAATAACGGCATTGACTGTGGATCGTAATGAAGAACAGGCAAAATAATGAGACTGTGAAAGGATGGAGAAAAATGAAGGGAGGAAATGAATGTTACCTATTTCTTCGTCCACACCATTGCCTTTCAAAAGAGAGTTGAGTAGAGGATAACGCAAAGAAAGCTGAATTAGACCAAATTCAAACTCAAAGCCGCTTACACGAAGAGCAAAACAATAAGAAAATAGCTTAAAACAGAAAAAAACGACAGTGAAATCAATTGATGCAACTTACCAATGAGCATACTTTCAGAAAGCAAAGTAAACGACATGAGATGTTAAGCCAATAGCGTATGCGTTCCGACCAGGCAAATAAGAGAATAAAGGTGAAAAAATAAGTGCTCAAGACCAAAGTAAGGGCTTCGCATACTACAAAGGTAATTTTAAAGGCAAAGGAAACAAGAAAAGGTGATTCCTCACACCATCCTGGATACCAACACCCCGTTGAGGCAGATTATAGGATATGAGGTTTTGACAACTCAAAGGAACGATAATTTGTTGGTTGAAAGCACAGCATGGAAACGTATTGCAAAGAAACTGAAAACACCACCGGAAGTACTATGGGTGGGGAATAAAAAAGGCTCATAAGCCGTTTCTGAAAAACTATTAATGAGTTAGGAAACGATCGAATCATGAAGCGCCGCCATTATTAAATCAAGAAGTGGAGGAGGCATAAATATGATGGGTTAAGTGAGCAAAAGCTGAGCTACTCTGCTTGTAACGTGGAGCTCATGTACTCTACAGGCAAGGAAAAACGTGAATGCATGTAACTTCACTATTTTTACAAAACACTCATGTTTGTCAGGCGAGAATGAAGAAATAGAGAATAGAAATAATGAGAACAAGGCATGATACTGCCTGCATCAATACGGATGAGGCAGTATGAACGCTTTGCAAAATTCAGGAACAGACTTTGCGGAGACGGCGACCAGTGAACAGGAAAATGTTAGCCACACCAGAGAAAATGAAATCGATGGGTAAAACCCCCAAAAAAACAATATTGGATCCTTCCTTATCAAGGGTATATGAAGGGCAAATGAACAAATGAAGCTCAAAAGAAATAAACTCAGGCCGCGTCCCCTGCAACTGACAACTAGAACCGTATTTCAGACGATCAAGAAAGGATAACGTTACGGACTCTATTCCAAAAACTAGAAAAAAGAGAAAGAATCGAATTAATATGATCCGTGTCGTGTTGAATAAAAAACGAGGATGACTAAGATGACAAATCCTCATGCAAGTTATTGTAAATGCTTAAAAGCTAAGAAATGAGGATACGGATCACGAATACAGGTTTAAAATTTGCAGGGAAATAACACCAAGGGAAACTGTAATATCACAAATACATTCGACACATAGATGGGATCAAATGAGACAAGGAAGATCTCAATGCCTAAGAGCAATAAATTCCAATTTAGCGTCCCTAATAATCACCCAAAACAAGTGGTTTTTGTAAGTAGTGCGTTATCATAAATGGGTCAGGTCAAGGCGAAATAGGGAGGTCGCAAATAATAGTAGCGTTTGAAAACCAGGTATAAAACTTTTTACGGCTCAAAATGAAATATTATTATCACCTAGATGAATATGGTCCGCGTCGACTCAAAGGACGAAGAGCAAAAAAAATCCGCAACTGACCAGCGCAGACGGGGTCAATGGTGAAATAACCCCGAAATCAGAGAGACCGGAAGAGGAAGAGAGAGGCAGAGAAGGGGGCGGCATGATTGCAAGGGGTTCCGAGATGCCTCCACGTTTATTCGGTGGAACCAGGTTTATAGGGAGGGTTTGGGGCAGAGGACGACCCTCCAGACATAAGCACACAAGGTGCATCGTCTAAAAGAAAAATGTTTGATTTTATTTAAGCCAAGGATATGTATGAATGGAGAGTTCTATTACCAGAATGAACTCAAAGCGATCCAAGTAGCCGTCTTGATCGAGGTCAGAGAGGTCCCATATGATTCGAAGTGTCTCAACAGGAAGTTTAGTATCACGAAGAAACTGGAAAGTGCAAAAAAAGACAAAATACATTCAAAAAAACACACACAGTAATGAGATGCTTCACAAAGTCAGATAAAAGCCTAGGATAGATCTAGAATTGATTATGGAATGTAGGTGGAAAAGAAGCAAAATACCAAGACCAAAAAGCAGCAAAGTGGTATTTCTTGGCATTGCAAATCTTCAAAAATGAACCTCGAAAACCAATAAGTATCGATTACTACAATTAAAAACACAACGAAAGCCCGATGAGTAGTGATACAAGGTAACCACGACCATTAAACGGACCAGAAGAATTACCACATATATGAACAAGTTTCAGGAACCAGGTACAGACCCTACCTAGTGGCTCAAGTTGAAACAAAAAAAAGAAACCAGGAAATGGTAAAGAAGATAAGTGCCCAAACAAATATACAATAACCGAATTGCGCTCAGCTACAAAAGTGAAGAAGACCGCACCTTGCTCATGACCTCGCCAGACACTTTGTCACCAGCACGCTCCATATTTTCGAATAGATTCTCATATTTTTTCACGTTCTCCGGCGGAATCGCCCACTCCGCAGACGAAACCATCCCGATCTGCAGCACCAGAAGACAACTAGAGCGGGCAACAAAATGATTAATGCAAAGACAATACTGCATACCTGTGTTTATATAATAGCAAATGAAATACAAGTTAAAAGTGGTATTTTGGGTTGTCCTATATTTGGCAGCATGGAACCGATCAAATTTGAGTAACAGTGCAGGTTTTTATATTTTTGATAAAACACAAGATACGTTTGCGTTTATAATGCTTTAAAGATTTTTTCACGCTTAATCACCGAATTTAGACAAGTAGCAAAAATTGAATGTGAGGACAAAAAATTGGATAAAGTGTAGTTAACCATCACATTTTCTTGCATTATTACAATTATCTTTTACGCTGCGCTCTTCTTCCACTAGCACAAAATGAAAGTTTAGCCCAGTGGGCTTAAAACATACCTAAGATACCAGCTTTTGAACTTGAGTTATGTTTTTGACCTTGGCATACAATCCTGCTCTAGTAGCCCGAAAATCCATGAGGTGGCGAATCTCGAATTGCTATGCATAGGAACCTCAAGACAATGCTATTATAATCCTTGATGTCTTGTCTTTTTTGCTTTGCTGCTTAAGCTGTTGGAATTTTTGGGTGAATTTATGGGCCTTGGGATTTATACCATTGACATATGCTATTAGAATTTCGTGCTCAGGAGCGTGATTTTGGAAATGGCAAAACTATGTTTTTTGTGAATCCTCATATGAATATTCGATAGTTCATAATTGGAAGTTCTTATTTCGTCAGCTGAGTGTTGTAAGCCTAGATCATATTAATTGTGACCTTGTTTTGAATAATTCTTCTTTATTTGAGGCTTAATTTCGCATTTGTGTTACATATTGTTGATGTTCCTTCATTGCAAATGAATCAACTCAGCGCAGCGTTTATTGTTTTTTTTTCACCGCAACCTTTATGGGAGCTCTATTGCTCCTGACCCCAAAATAGTATTTAAATCTCTTGTAAATATGTAGTCACAGGTCTCAATTAGCGGCTAGCTGCTTCCTGTTTATGGATTCCAATGGGTGACCTATGAATCCTTTTAACGTGGTCCAAATTATCGTTGCATCCTTTTATTGTCAGTATTTGTTTGCTTTTTCCCATAGAATATTGTTGCAGGATATCGCTAATTTCGTACCTTACTTCTGAACGTTTGTTTACCTTTGTGCTGTTGTATATAACCTCCCTGTCTTTGCGACTTTTTCCTTTTGCATCTCATTGTTACTTACCTCTTCGTTTAACAAAATGAGTGCCTAGGTGATTGATTGTCATTGCCTTGAATCACGACAGCAAAAGAGTTTCATTGATTCTTTTCTGTCCAGGCGGAACAATGACCTCGAATTTGTCACCAGAGGCCGAAATCCTAGCCGACACGGTTTATATCCTTGCCAAACCGGGCCACAAGGTTTCGCACAACACTCGCGTCGAATGGTTCATCGGCAACGTCAACCGCCGCATCGTCTTTCCTGCTAGTGGCGTCTGCGCTCAGCTCCCTGATTGGCCCGCAGACTGCGCACCCGCTGCCTGGTCCAGTCTTTCTATCTTGGCCGCCTCACCCTCTCCTCCCCTCCCTTCTGTCTTTCCCATTACTTATTGCATCCATCCACACACCACAGTCAAGTATTTGGCTCACTCACATCGCATCACCTTCGTCCTTGATCTCAGCTACTCTATGCTGCAGCCCTGTTCATCGGGTTTCTCCGTCCTCCATCACGCAGTCTTTTGCCTCGAATCTGTTCTTTACAAGCTAATTCCTCCTGCCTCTGGCCTCTCACTTCCCCTTCCTACCTCTTTACTCACACCCCTCTCTCTATTCATCAGTATCATTGGGGTGATACCTAACCGACAATCATTCACCCTTATCCACGACTGGGAGGCCTCTCTAGAAGGCATCAAATCAGTCATAGCTGCTGTGAATAAGCGCCTTTTTCAGCTTGAGACCGCGGATCTTCTTGCTCAGTCCTTTTCTAGCTCTTCCGCCTCTGCTCTTGTGGATATGCTACGTCATGGAGTACTAACTCTCGCTATGCAGATGCCGGACTGGGCTCCTGCTTCCCTAATAATAATCTCTGATGCCTGTTTTACCATGCTGGATATGGCTGAACTCGACCTCAGCTTGGCACACCTTCGAGCTGCGGCTGTCAGATGCTCATTTATTGTTCCCTCTGCCGTCGTCACTTCCACTGCCACTGATTTCGCTCCTGCAAGGACACCAAGAGACCTCCTCCGAAGTGTATCATCGAATGCGTGTATACCGCATGTAGATTTGTGTCAATTTATCGCTCATGCTACTGCCGGATTCTGCCTAACAGGTTTCTCCATGGATTGGCAATGCTTGTCTAAACAAACTTCCTCCCAATGGAACCAAATTCACGAGCTTCTTTTAGCGCTGCGACTTCAGGACGATGTTGAAAGCACGCCAGAGAAAGAGGGTGATTTAGGCTGGGTGGCGATTAATGAAATTCAGCCCTATTCACGTATTGTTAACGCAGCTCTCAACCATGTCCTTGCATCTCGACTTAAAGATGGATATCGTCTTCGTTCAGTGTCGGTACCTCCAGCAAAACAGGGCTCTACTTCTTCAGCTACCTCTTCTTCCTCCTGGATTCAGATTGAATTGGCTCTCGCTTGGAAACCTGGCGTCTTATTTCGTCTCTTTCTAGCAGGGGAGTGGCTCCTTCCCACAGGGCAATTACCTATTTTTTCCTCTACTTACTACCTCCTCCATGCTGCCAGTACGCCCTCAAAAACTGAGCCAGTCGTTTCTGGGCGCTATTGCATTGCCAACCTCCGTGTTCGTGCTAATTGTTCCCTCCTGCGTGCGTTAACTCAACAGCGCCGTGATCAAGTAACGAGTCCCTATTTGTCCTCAACCCTAAACCGGTTCGACTTCCATTTTAGGCTACTCACCCATGTTGATGACTACCTTGAAAATGTTTCCTCCTTTAACCTTAATCCGGATATCTATTCTGTGCCTGCGCGGTATAAGAACGGCCTTTGCTCAGTCTTCATCACAGCACAGGGAGCCAGTGGAGGATCTGAAATTTATCTCTCTGGTAACACGGCAGAGGAAATGGAGCACGATAAGTCGCTGTCGAATTTTGTTTACTACTGGGGTCGCCTACTAACCCTTGATATTGCTAACTGTTATCGATGGATGCACTCAGAAACCTTATATGTTGTCCTTGAACATGACTCCCCTCTTCCTACAAATCTGTTCATCCCCGTTCCCACCCGACGTGTAACTGAACTCCTCACATGTCGCCAATCGCTTGCGAGAATACACAGTATGCTTAGTGATTGGTGCACATTTGTGCTGTTGGAAAACCACACCTACATTCGGTTGGAGTATCCTAGTCATGAGTCCTCTGAAGACCCCGATGGTCCAGAAGCTTCCGAAGCAACATTGTCCCATGCCTCTTCCCCCTGTGTGCCTTGTTACTTCACTCTCGTTCGATTGGAAATGAAGCTCCCAGAAATCCGAGTTCGTGTCGCTTTCACTGCGGGTGTCCAATCAGACTATCGCCGTGCCACGTTGGAACAACTCTCACGCCGTTTCCGAGTTCTCAGTTTCTTGCCTCGAGGAAGACAAGCAGTACCAAAGTCGCGTCACAAATCTGGTGCTTTTGGCCCCCTTTATCCTTTTTCACTTAATCATGCTGAAAACGTCCATGTGCCACCACTTCAACGAACTTGGGGCGAAACTCCCTGTTGCATGGTGTTTCTTTCCCAACTTGATCGTCTGATTGTTGAAAACGGTACCTGGATGAGCAGTCGACAGCAGAACTACCGCACCACTACTCTACCATCTTCGGCGAATTTCCAGATGTCCAAGTCCTTTCTCAAGGGCACGGTGGCTGAAGTGAGGTGTGAGGTGGCACCTGCGCTATTACGTCAGCATCTCTGCACCTCGGGGTGTATCTGGGTCGCTCCAGTGGTGTCCAAGTCGCCAAACTGTGTAGCGAAGATGTTTTCTACTCTCATGAATCTGCGGATTCAAGAGGGCTTTCACTTTGTGCGCAGCGGACCTCAACCCGGTTTTGTCAGCATGGCTCGAGAGTTTATGTTCTCTGTCGATTCTGCAGCAGAGGGTGCTGTAAAACAGCCTTGTCTCATTCAGTACCAACTTTACCCGTTTCGAGTTAAAACAGCAAGGAGTGACCAATCTGGAGGAATGAGTGAAATGCGGATAGCTTCGGAGGCAGTTCAGCGAGTTTTAGATACAACTCTGGCAAAAAACGTACCTAGGTCGCTTGTCAGCCAACTGAAGGCTCTCACTTCTGCCCAACTTAGTTCGGAAATACAGATAGCTACCGAGGTGTGGATAGAGCCGAAACACGGTCATGCAAGTGACTTACCAACGGAGGCTCTCTATCTCGCTAATCTATCGTATACTCAAGTGGTGGAACGGATTCTTCAGCTAGATTGTTTCTGTCTAGCAGCTTATAGCACTCTAGAGAAGATCCTGACCGCGTGTTTACTCAGGATGATTGAACTGCAACGTCTAGCCGCACCATTAACGTCACCTACTTCGAATGGGAGTCAAACCATCCCTATAATAGAATCTTCAACTACTACCACTTCTAGTTTGTTGTCCTCGACTGCTCCTGCTACAGCACTACCCTTCAACCTTGCCAATATCACCGCGGTCTGCCCACGCTTGTGCCTTCTTTACCCCCTACTTTTAGACGCTTCTTTGGTTCAAGAAGCCACTAAGGCGTTAAAATATTTCTCGTCCAATAACGTTATTACTCGTCTGGTGTTCAATTTAACCCACCGAATGCCCTTTATCACACCTATCCGCCTCTCCTCCATCGATTCGGATCAGTTCAGTCGTTTTCTACTATCAGAAGAGACCGAGGAAAATGCATCAAGGTTGAATCACGCTATGCTAGAGTCAGGAGCAGTTGAATGGCAGTGTTTTGCCACCATAGTTAGTTTCATTGAAACTATGTCGAGGGATGACGGTTGTGAAAGCCGAAGTGATGGTCCAGGTTTGCACCCATTATCAAGAGAGAACTTTGTTGAAGTCAGCAGCGCGGAAATCGGCGCTTCTCCAGTCACTTTCTTCATCCTTCCTGCTAACATGAAAGCTGCTACTTCGCCATTCTGTCAGGACCTGACGAATAACCTAAGACAGCGGTCGGGCGACCCGAACCGTCACGAGCCCTCCTTCCCTATCTTTGTTTACTCTTGCACTCACACTTATCTTTCCTTTCCTCTGGATGATAGGTGGACTTACAATCATCCTGACACACTCATCGTTGATTTCTTTAAGCAGGATAAAGAGGTTTCGGATACTGTTACACGAGATCTACGTTTTGTCTGTCGCGAGGAATTGACTTCCAACCCTCCAGACAGCTTTCTCGCCGCGGCTAGAGGAAATCCTCGTCTGACCAAGGAGTTAGTCCTTCTCTGGGCGCGTCTGCGTGATGTATCTTTGGGTTTGTTGGACCTCTGTGATGAGGCATTCGTTGAATGTGCGCATGGAACCCTGTTGCATGATTTTGTAGTCTCTGAAGCAGCCATAAGGAATGTTCTCACCTCAGAACAGTTCTGCTCCGCTCTTCCTTCCATCACTGTTGATGCAACTGAGTTTCTCTGCTCCACCTGCTCACACTGTTTCAATGCTCTTCGAAATCAGACTAGTAATTCTGGCTTCCAAAACCTTACTTCCCTCTCATGCAAGAAAAAGCGTTGTGAGGGATGCGAGTTGCGTCCAAACGATTGCGAACGGATTCGCGGTCGCCTCTCCACTGTACTCAATCAGTACTTCTCCCCAACATCACAACTCCCTGGCTTTTATTACTTCCGTGGAGGGGAAGAAACACTGCGGTCCCATGTCCATCGGACAACTATGCAACGCTATGACACTTCGCCTACCCCCATCCCTAGACCAATTTCGCACATCCTCGTCCCGCCCCCAAAAAATTCTTCACCAGAATATCAGAAGTCGGCTGAAGTGTCGGTTAGTCGACAAGTTATGTTTTCCACCTCTTCGAGATCTGAAAGCGACACGGAGGAAGTCAGGAAGAAAGAACGTGCTGAAGCGGATGAGAAAAAAGGGGATAGAACAGCTGCACTGTTATCATCTCCTAATGAGGTGCAACCGATATCATACATGAAACCTCTTTTTCTGAAAGTAATGGTGAAGCTAAAGTATGGCTGTGAGGAGGTCAAGCTTCCCATTGAAAACCTTCCAATATGCCTGTTGGATGTGTTATGCAGTTCAGATGAGGTAAATCTTCAAGAACTCAGTATGTCCGTAATTTTTACTCCTCTTATTTGGAAACCGAAAGTAGGGATATCTCTCCCTAACGCTAGTGCCGAATCTCCAAATTATCAGGAATCTCCTGCAACTGCCATGAGCCCAGGTGGACACCTAGATCCCGTGGGAGAAATGAGTGAATCTTCCAACAGTGACAGTGGCTCAGATAGTGAAAAGCTCTCAGCGTTTAGTGAAGCGGGAGATAACGCTCTTAGCACGAATACCCTTCGATCTTCACTGCCGTCTCTACCGTCGAAAATCCACCCTTCCCGCCGTGCTGCTTCTATGTCATCTGAGGTATTTGAAGACGGTGATTTTCTCTGCTCTCTGCACTGGTGTGAGTGTCATTTGGAAGTCTCAGAAGCCGCTAGTCCATGCAGTATCTGTAGGGCTCTCGGTAACCCCGAGTTCCTTCGATATCTCGATAATGAACAGTGGATATCGTTGCGGCGCACCACACAGACATTTCGATGGCTCCTTCAAGACGAAGTGGTATGTTCACAGCGTCTACTGCAACCTTTGCTTGTTTCCACAGTGGAGGCGGTTCTTCGACACATGGAGAATACCAAGTCCCTTTTATTGAACATTGTTCCATCTTCTTCTGTACTAATGCCCTTCCATATTAATCCCTCATATGCGCTTTTGTCCAAGGGTTGCATACGTGCCGGAAAGGGGGCTAATTCTGACGCGTCCGATGTTTTACTAGACCTGATGAGAGCGATTGGATGGGAAAGTGTGGATCTTGCATTTATTGTCAAATCGGAAAAGTCGATTCCACGATTTTTAGACCGAATGCAGAGCATTTCCTTCCGTTATGCACAAGCTCAACTTAATCATATGGGAGATTACTATGTGGTCTGTAGGGCTGAGCCGTCACATCCACCGCTTTTGTCGTCGCCACCTCAACAAGAGAAGCAAGAACAATATCCACTTGCAAGAGCCGTCTCAGAAGCGGGGATTTCGGCACAAATCGAGCCGAAACCTACTTCTCCTAGTAGGTTTTGGCAGGTTGGAGTCTGTGATCTGTCTAATGCTCCCGAAATTGATAAGGTATCTTCGCACTCAATGTCCCTACCATCGGCTCCGCAGCCAGCTCAGAGCAGTAAGTTTTCCTTTATTGAAGTAGTTTGATACTCAAGATCCCCATTTGTTTTATAATTTCAAGTAAACTTGGAGCTGTCGTGAATGCATCAACTCTTTATCTTTGATTCATCTCTGAAGAAGCTACAGCCATGTAACACGCAAAGTGGATTTTTTAAGGCAAACAAGGAGGCTGAAATATTAACACTCTAGATAACACTAAAAAGTAGGGAGAGCTTGTTAGGATGAGATCTTACATTCGTCTGCTCTGATACCTTTATAACTGACCCGTCCGCAGCATCAGCATTGGGGCCGATTTGCATAGGAAAAAGTCACTTATTATTGCTTTCTTTGTTAATAGGGCAACATTTCACTTAGTGTCTGCAAAATTAAGTACTTTCCCAACTTTAAAACTTTGTGATAATATGATAAATGCTTGGTTATGCGTGCTAAAACACCTCACTGGTTACTGCCTTTTAAAGGCTAAATCTTAGCTTTATTAACTCAAATAAACCAAAGTTCATCAATACTTTTTGCTTTTGATATTTGTCTCATTAGGTCCTAAGGTTGAGGCGAGTGACGACAGTGCAGAGTTTGAGTCTCTCACTTCAAAGACCCATGCTTCTTCATTTGCTTCCCTGGAGCATCAACCAAACATCGCTACCACTACCACTGACGCTGAGACTGACGGAAATCGCTTTCCCTTGGCATCTCAATTTCCTCCTCAAGATTCCCTCGAACTCACTCCCCAGGCAAGCGGCCCCAGCCCCCCCGCCTTTTGGCTTATCTTCCGTGTCGGTAGTGCCTCCATTCAGGCTTTTTTTCATCATTCTGATACCCATCGCGAACCGTCGGTTGTCGAGGATGCCTGTCCGCATTGCGTCGTCTTCCGTCGCGCTCTGGACGACATTCGATCGATCTTACGGCTGGTTAGTCAGTCCCTTCTTCTCGACCAACTTGTCCTCGATCGCCTCTGTGATTCTGCCCTCCTTCCTGAACCTTTGGAACCACCTCAACGGCCACCGCGACATCTGCAAACTTCTGCATCTCTCAAACGAAAACCTCTTACAATGTCCTACGTTCAGTGTCATAGTGTTACTGTATCCGCTTCTTCAGCAACAGATTCAGATAACACTGAAGTCCAACCGATAGTCGGAAACGCCCTTCGGAAGAAATCTCTTCCCATTGAAACAACTTCTGTTACAGCAGATCCCTATCCACCTGGGTCGCTGGCCTGCCCTCCCAAATTCGTTTTCAGCATGGAGGTATCTCCTCGTGCTGTTATTGCTGGAGAACGCGGAAATCAAGTGCTTCCAGAGCTTCGGCGCTTATTAGAGAACTTTGCAGTAATTAACCGAAAAAATATGTTTGTTTTTGACGACTCGGAGCCTGCTCTAGATGCCGCCAAGCCTGCTATTCGCAGAAGCCTCATTCCGCGCATCTTCTATATGCTTCTGCGTGAGGTACCCCTCGAATCAAGCCCTGCTCTTGAGACACCCCGTAGAATCTCTCCTACTAATTCATCTCGTCGAGAAAGTCTTCCACTCTTTCTAGGCAGTAATTTGACCAGTCTCAATCGAATCCAACTGCAAGCCACGCTGCATGGAATATCTCCACCCAGTCGACATTTCTGTAACTTTGTTAGAACTCTCCTTCAATCTCTGTTGGATAAAATTGTCCTCGAGTGTCTCCAACAGGTCTTATCTCGCACTGTTCTCTTCCGCTTTGCGTCGCATGATTTTACCTTTCTCTTCGCTCGTCGGGGACATCAACCTAGACACCAATTGTTTTTTACGCTTCCACGATTTCTCACGGATTCTTCGAAGTTCCCACACGTTCCTAGAGGAGCACTAGTCTTTCCCTTCTGTCAGTACCTCAAACAGAATCTCTTAACTTTCATGACTGCCGCGAAACCGGAGAGGGAAGTTCTCCCCTCCCTTCGAAACCGTTTTGGTCGTGTTGAAGTAATGCTTTACTACCATCGAAGGGGTGTTGGGACAGCTAAATTTGGTCTAGTGACAGCTGTGGTAGATCTCCTTCAAGCAGGAACTCTGGAACCCTTCTGCATCACTTCGTGCCTTGACCTCCAAGAATGGCTGCGTCATCGGGAAATCGGTGAAAACGCAGCAGACGTTGCTAGTGTATCCGAGTTGATAAAGTGCCTAACGGACCTTCAGATTTCGTACGACACAGCATCATCATCTCCAGACCGTCTAGCTGTGCGCCTACGGCTCTGGGAACGTGGAGAGGTTGATCTGAAGCTCCTGACCGAGAAAATTCACGCCGCAGTGCAAAACTCTCTCTACGACCTCATTATGGAGTACTTTGTACTCAGCCTCCCGACATGTTTGATTGAGGTCCCAGTATTCAAGAGTCGCTCTTCTGACATGCCCTATGAATCGACAACAAAGACTGGTGCTCAACCCTTGGCTTACTTCGTTCACGCGGATTCCATCCGCATGTCTGGGTTTTTCTCTCACACCCTCCTTCCTTGGCTAGGCCTTAATACGTCCACTCGGATACCTTCCGTAGTTGAACGAAAAATGCTGCTGGCCTCATTGCAGAGTATCGATCTCCTGGTTGGTGAACTAGTTCATCAGTTAAATTCTCTTGTCGAGGAAAGAATAGGTCGTCCAGCGAATTGGTTCAAGTGCCCTCTCCTCTCCGCATCGGTATCTCCCAATAGGAGTGGCCGAATCAAGTCAGGGAAGATTCAACAACAGTTGGCACCGGCGCCATGTCCCTGCCAGCAGTGCATCAATTTCTTCGCCTTTGAGGCGGTGGATGCAGATGGTGAGGGGTGGGTGAAGTTTTCAAAGCGACGTCCATTCAGACAGAGAGGTGGAGTATTTGTCCAGCCCAGGGAGTTTATCATTGTGGGGAAGAATTATGCAGTGTGTCGATACGAGACGGCTTTGAATTTGTCGTCTGGTGGGCGAACGACGTCCTCGGGAAAATCGGGTGGGGATGGTAGATCTGCACCTGGTAAAGAGCGTCAAATTCCCGTGAAACAGGGTAAGTTTTTTGTCGTACGTTAGCTTCATACAGTTCCTTTTACTCTGATATGTGTCTCAATGCCCTAAGATTCGGCAAATTTGGGTCGGCTTAAGACTCATGGGATCTTTTTCTCAGCGGATCTTACTTTATTCTATTCAAATCGTAACTTCCGTGTTTAATCGAAAAAATCCTTTTCCATGGGGTGTCAACTGCACTTCTCTTCAACAGAGTCCACTGTCACATTCATTCCCTTGTTTCAAAGGATTGGACATAGGAATACTTGTCATTATGGCTAGATCATCCAATGATTGACCTTCTTCATCTTGTAATCTTTGCTGAAGCGCTGATTACTGCAAACACTAAACTTTTGAAGACGATATCTCCTTGATATTACGACTACGCCAGAGTTTTTTTGGTGATCTTGTCATTATTTGCCCATTTTCATAGTTCACTGAAATCCCATAAGGTCTAATCGAATTTATTCTTTGATAGTCTAAATAGCCTTGCAATGTTAGGAAGCACCGCCATTATCCTCCAGGTATCTTTTAAAGGACTCGAGTTGTAAAAACTATTCTCTTTGGCCTAGTTGCTTCGTGGTCTGGTCGTGTTCCAATTCAACGGCACCAGACTCTGGGGCTTCAGATGCAACCCCTCCAAACTGAAGTCTCCATGGAATCGATGACGACTTTGGAGGATACTTCCTTTGACACTTCGTCCACTCTGATCAATTTGCGTAAATTCACACTGTGTTTAATTTCATAGTACTGAGTTTTGAATGATTATTTTATTCTCATGTCCCATGAGGTAGGATTGGGGTTTTGCGCCCGAAACTTGTTTGGCTAGATCTAATTTTACACTTAAAGATACAGTGGATCGGGTACGAGGGAGACGCGCAATTCTTCTTCCTCCACCCTACTAAGGTATACCTTAATATGCAATTTTAAGAGTATCACTTCATCGTCGGCGAAATTGGTGAGTACACATTGTGGAGTTTATTCCAGTGCATCATACGGGCGAAGAAATCATCCCAAAACAACATACGTTGACGGAGATAGTTTCTCGCTTTCTCGTCACTTCTTTACAGCTTCAGTCTCGTCCACCACAGCTTTGGACGTCCCTGAATTCTGTGAAATGCAGCTGTGTCTCCCTCGGTGCCTTTTTCACTCGTCGAAACCATCAATAACACCAGCAATCGAGGAATCCGTCTCCACTACTGCAACCACCACCAACACTGAAGATAGCGATGCTACAGATCCTTCCGTCTGCCTACAAGTACCACGACAGACCTTGTGTCTCGTACATCTTCGAGGTCGTGAGGTTCGTGTTTACCTCTACAATTGGAGTCGAGATGATGCCGACCGTCTATTTCATCGCATCGACTGTCTTGTCGCTTGGTACAATCAAAGATTCCAGGTGCATTGATGTCACCTCATTTTCCCCCTATAGGCATAACATTATTGGCAAATGTTTTCCTTCTTCCTGCATTGCAGTTGTTGAGCTGCTTGTCCCTGCAGAAAACAGGTCTCTTTCATTGTCTCCGCACACCCAGCCACCTCCGATTGTTGAAGCAGGCCGTTCATCTGGGTGACCGCCTCTGCCCTCCCGAACTGACACCTACTTCGACTGTAGCATCCACATCGTCCGCTACGATGGCATCGCGAAGTATTCGACGACGCCTTCTGGAAGGTTTGGTTGGTAGTGGGGCTCCTCTTCAACCTCCATCGCAAACAGTCCTGCCACCTTCACAAGTTACGTCTTCGTCTGCTGAGATCCCGACGCTGCCTCAACCGCCGACATCATCCGCCCCTCCATTAAATACTTCGACAGGTCTCTCGGCTCATTCCACTTCACCTGCTACGCCAAATGCTGAGTCTACGATTCTCCATCCTGTCAAATCTCAACCTTCATGTCCTCAGCAGCACCTTAAGGTTGGCGGGGGAAGTTCACGGGACTCACAGGATTTAAATCTTACAAGGATTTACCAGGTGGCTCTTCTGAACAAATGAGAAAATCGCGTTTGCAAGATTTGGTGCTCTAGCTTATTGGTTTCTCCCACAGAACTGCTCCAAAGTTCCAGCTCTTGGCGATGCGTCGCTGACTGGTGCGGAGTATCTCGATGTGGTACACCTTCACGTGGATCAGGCGCTACAAGCGGTCAAGAACGATTGGCGTCGTGCAGAACATTTGCGCCTCATTACAACGCCTTTGAAGGCCTGGATGGCTGGTGAATTTTTCGAGCTGGAACAGTACACTTCCATGGATTCCCAGACTCAGGTGTTATTATCTCTACCCCCAACGACGACTCCCCCAGTAACAGCTTTCTATTCAGCCGTAAAACGGTACGGCCGGACTCTTCACACTGTCTGTTCGCCCATCCTTTTCTGTCCGAGTGCCCGGACCGATGCATTGCGACTGCGGGAACTGGAACAAGTTGCAGAAGAGGAGGGTTATCGTAATCTGGCAAAGGAGGAAGAGCAACAAAGGGATATTGGGAAGGAAGAAGGGAGGGAACACAATGAGACCTTTATAGTGACGGAGAAGTCAAGGCCAGCGAGGTTTTTAATTGTTTTTCATGTTGCTCTGTTAATTGAAACAAATTTTACACTTTGTTAACCTTATTGAGTTATCTGAAGTGGATCATTAGAACTGATTTCCTCAGTGTCTGTATTTGGTCGTTTGAAATTTTGAGGGATTTTTGGGAAATCAGGGATTAATGACCCTTTAAATGCGTCTTAAAATGTACCAAAGTAACAACTGAATAGGTTGTGGGGTGGAGAAATACAGATTTCGCGTTCTTCTCGGAAGACTACAGTCTCAAACGCTCATATAGCTGTTAACGACTGAAACAAATATATCACAAAGAGAAGCCACAAGAAACTGTTTGCATCAAGCCTAAGTCCTTTTCCATACTTTAATGTGTGATGCGCATTGAGCGATACCCAAAAAATAGTGATGTTTAAAGTATAAAAGGGAAGAGAGCGTAAATTCAGATCCACATGGATTCATTTTGATCCCAACTCATTGTCTCAACCGCATTTTTCCAAATACAACGCCATCACCCTTTTAGCACACCGCTGAAGAGCGACATGGAATCCCCATCGCAGCCCGAAACAGCTGCCCAACGCTGTCGTGGTCTCATATCCCCCCTCTTCATGACACCTGGCATTTCACGGGATCCGCCCTCTTGGATGAAGGAAGCAATAGATTGTCTTCTACAGGAGTTTATGACCTACATGACTCGCCAGATGCACTTTACTGTCATCCTCTCCACTCTGGACTCTGAATCGCCGAAGTTGGATCATCCTTACGCTCTTCTTCAACGGTCCGTTAAGATGGCCGGTATCCATCTGGTAGAGGTAAGGTTTGCGTATCTATCTACGTTTCGATGATTTGTGTGTTCCTATGGTTGGTGGGAATAAAAGAGGTTGGAGTTTTGTTTTGATCTCCATCATCAACTTACAGTGAAGAGTATTTTGGATGACTTTTTTCCAGGTTTTCATTCGTGATTATATCTTCTGCGTGCGCCTAAAGGCAATTGAGTTATGTCGGTTGACTCGCGCCGCCTCCCGAGCGGTATTGACAGGTCCATTAGCGGCGGATGTGGTTGGTCGGGCGGCGGCGGTGGCTGCTGTGAAAATCGCCTCTGCTATGATTGATCCCTTTTCTTTTACTTCTGGTGGCAGTGGCAGCAACGTAACAACCGCCAGTGCTACTGTCTCAGCATCGGGTTCATCGTCCATTGCCAACAGTTCTTATGTGGTCAAGTGGGAGGAATCGAGTCGTCTTTGTGACTGTGTGCATCTGCATTCCTTCCTATATGACTTCTACCTCAGGAATGTGGATACCTTCCTAAGACGTACGTTTCACATATAACTGGCTAGCCTATTTACTAACTATTAATAAGTAACAAAGTTTATTTCAGTTCAATCGGAACTCATTGGTCAAAGACTGCAAGTGCCTAGTTTGACGTGGGCTTTGCCCCAAATATCAAAATCCCAGCGACGTGGAGGTGGGGGTAGTTTTGGAGCTTCACGGCACCCCTTCTTGCCAGCTAACTACCCGATTGTGAGTTTTCTTCGGGATCTTGCTCGTGTTATACCATTGGCACCAGTTTTCGCACGTGGAACCTTTATACGCCTACCCATGTGTCTTCCTGTGGATGCGAGGATCAAGCCCGAACAGGTGTTCGAACACCTCATTGAGGCAAGACAGGCCTATGGTTTTAAGGTAGGCAAAAACCTCTACTCTTAGCACGCTAATGACCTCGGCGTTGATTCAGCTGTAGCTATTGGATGCCATGAGGCACATGAGTCCAAAATGACAGCTCAATTATGCGTAACCGAATTTACAGGACTAAGATCAAACGCTCATTCATCTCTCCCACTCATTCCATTTGGGTACTGTCCACAGCCTACATAAAGGTTATAGACAATTGCTGCTGTTGGTCCCGGTTTTTAATGTATTCAGCTCTGACGTCGCATCACTCCTTATTAGCCTCACTAAATTCTATAATATCGGCGTGATTGCCGATAGTTGTCGTGTTTTTGAAACACTCTTATATTCTACGCCCCTGGCATTTCGGTTATCCACTGCATACACTTTTTTGGTGTAATTTGCATAGTTTTCAATTCGTGGCATCAAAATTGTGGGGCAGAGTTACCTTTGCGGGTGTCATAAGGCATACTTGCCTAGAAATGGTTCAATTGGTAACGTTTAGAAATGCTGGGTAGCTTGTGGTGTAGACAAAGAGCGAATCGTGGAAAATTTAAAACACTTCCTTAGACTAAGAAATTAATCAAAATGACCAGTTGAATTTGCTCTTTGTCCAATAGACCTTCGATCTGGGCATCAACTCCAGTTTGCCGACGCACGCACGCTTCGGGTTTTGTAGTTTCTCCTCCCCCCGCGGCCCCTCAACCGTCATCTCGGACGATGCCGTTCAATCGTTTTCCGTCCATCCCACCGGTGGTGACAACGATATCTCCACCTCTTCCGCTTCTGACTCAGAAACAGGAACCGTAAAAGCGAAAAAATTAGCCGCGCCGATGGAGGTGGAGATAGAGGGAGTGACTCCACCCACCCCTCAACAGCGACCTTACCACCACAGTCATTCTCGTCCACAACATCCCACTTCTACTGCAGCCTCCACTCCACGGTTCGTTCCGCAGCTTCGATTGCCCACTTTGAAGCACTTCTCTTTGGCTTGCGCAGCTTATCTCGACAAAGAAGCAGCAGTGTCATTAACGTCAACCGAAGTTGTGGAATTCTCGACTGCGCCTCGCCGCATCGGCATCTCAGTATTTGTTATCCTCACTGATCAATGTCGAAGGTTTCCACGAGCGCGACTCTCTTCTCTGCCACATGGACTGTCTGCTGAGGTGGGCACTGCTTTCTAAATGAAATAATTTTCCGGACTGTGGTGGCGAAGGTTTCTGGGTGCTTAAAATGAAACAGTTTTTTGAGGTTTTGTGACATCTACTTTGGACCTAGTTGTTGGGAGCTTATCATTGCCTAAAATAGGCTGCTTTTGTGAGCAGAGGGTCACCTTGTTAATGAAATTTCAGTCGTCAGCAATCTACTGTGATAGTGTTAAGATCTGCCCAAACCGAAATCTTTTTTTTCATCCCATGACTGAAACGTGGATGCAAAGGTTGAATTTGGCAAACTTACCCTCCTTAATAGAGGGATAGTTCATTGATGTGGTGAGATATGCTCTTGGTGGCTAGAAAGCACCATAGCGACACTCAAATCAGGTAATGGAGTGTTATCCGCTTTTTATGTACGATTGCACGGACCTTCGGCTCTCTTGAGTCCACCTCCTTCGGATGCTACCGATTTCTCCGATTGAATATCCATTATTCTGGTCTGATGCCCTCTTTACTAGAAGGTCGAGAGAATTACTTAGTGATGGGCCCCAAGGCAATTTGAACATTAACTTTTTCTTCGTAAAAGTGCTGTTACTTGTATGACGTTGCAGTCAAATTTGTCAACAGCAAAGACGTTTTCAGCTCATGGCGCCATTATCTTCTGCTTCATTCTTGACTGACGTCTCGGTCTTGCCACGATTCTCTTTCAAGCTTAACTACTGCGCTAGGACGTGGTTCCGCGAGTTATCAACTAAATTTTTTCAGTAGCGAAGTCTTTGGCGTGTTGATGCTTTCGGCTATCTGCACTGCTCTACAGACAAAAGACATTCTCAAAATGCTTACGACTTGATCAAAATGATGGTTGAACACAACCGCACCAGTGTCAAGAATCAGAAACAGCCTGCCTGAAACATAGGGTACCAAGATCACACGTTCTTGTATCTAGGCCCGCGCGTCACAAATGCGACACATTCATTTAGAAAATGAATGGATCCAAATAAGAAAGCTTAAATAAAATTAGTGATAAATGGCGTCAACGTTGGGGAATGAGGATTGTTTTAACCCAGAATTGGATTTTAATGGCAAACGTGAGTTGATGCGTCTTATTTTACCCACTAAAGTAGAGCTCATGTAGCTTTTCTGTTGGCTTTTTGAATGCTAAATATCTTACTTCCCTAACCTCTGGCATAGTTTTCGTCTCCTTTTCTGTGTCTAAATTTGACCACGAAGGCTGACATGACCTCGCTTTACCAGACCAATCTTATTGGCCAGATTTTCAATGATTAAAGCAAATTTTCGTCTACCTGTTTCTTTTCTGCTTTGCTTTGAAAGGCAAAGGAAACTTTTGAAGATGCTGTAAGTCGTCGAAAATGTTGTTTCGGATATTCTACTACATTGCTAAGATTAGCTATTGTTAATGTTTGTGCAATTTCCGAGCAGCTTCTGATGTTGAAAACACTGCTATACCGAGGCGTTTTCTGTATGCCAGCCAGAATCTCGCAAACTGGCAGCTCAAGGAGCACAATATTGATGTGTACCGTGAGACCGTTTCCTAAGCATTACTAACTTTCTAGTGACTCACGTAAGATGGGCGCCTCCTGCTCACCATAGCTATTTCATCCCGGGGCTAAGATTTAAGATGCCATGGCCAGGGCCTTGATAATACAATACTCCCTCGGGTATCTTTGTCTGTGCACGATATGCGATAACTTTTGTCTGGCATTTAGACTGTCTTGGCAGTTTAGGGCGATTGTCGTCCTGTAGGGATGATGGATACGAAGCTTAAACGTCAGTTAGGCTTCGAAATTGTGGATTTAATTGGTGCTAATAACACAAGTTTTCTGCGACTGAAATATAGCGGTATAAAGTAGCCGAAGCAATGCAACAAATGTAGAGTATCTATGTGCTCAGCCGGCTATGGCCAGGACCGAGGAATTGAGTGTACTCTAAAACCTATTTTAAACACGTTTTTACTGCCATGAGTGATAAAAGTCGAATTGCAGAAGGCTCTCAAGAATGCTTTCCTCCTTGAAATACCTTATAGCTGTACCCTATGGTTCATTTCTTTCATGGCCTATCAAGGTTGCTCCGAATTTCATCCCCTGTAAAATATTTTGTCTCCAGAAGTATAATCCTAGCCTTAGCCACCGCTTCTGTATCAACTTCATTTCAAATCGGTATTTTTTCCATACCTCACATGAAATTATCAAGACGGAGTGATAAGCATACCTGGCAAAACACAATAAGGGAAAGGCGGAGTCTAGGGGTGAGACCGAAATCGCCCTCACATTTTGTCCTATCTCAGAGTCTAAAGAGTCTCAGGTTGGTTTGAAGCATGTATCATTGCATTTCTTCGGACCAATTGACTAATATTGGCCGTTTCTCGAGAAGATTCTTTTCTTTTTCGCATAAAGTGAGTGCAATTTCTACTGCTTCACTTCGAGGTGGCTTTCTAGGGGGAGGGGAAATTATTTTGGCTCAAACAAACACATTCACGTGGTCTTGTGCAGTAAATGTAATAAACTGCTTAGTATTCTTTGTTCACTGAAACAGCATAATGTGCTGCCTTGCAAGAATGTTTGTAGCAAAAAGAGTTGTTTTTTTTTTTTTTTTGGTTGGCTCCGAGCTGTATCAGCTCAAGGCGTCCGCATTTCACCAAGAGATCATTTTGTGATGAGTGATTGCGTCCGCTAAGTTGTGCCCTGAGGTGTGCACAATGGGCGAGTGGCGGAAGTTGGAGTACAGAGGCTTCTCTTCGCCACATTGAACAGACAGACAGGATGTAGAATGCGCGGCGTGTTTCTATAAAGCACGTGGTGCAAATGGTGGAGAGAAGACTCGTCGGTGAATTTGCAGTTCGCTGTCGTACGTGAGTGAATGACATGTGGATGCACAACCGCGATGTACCCTTCGCACTCGTCGTGGGTACCAACAGGGGTGCTCCGCCATTTGCGTCAAGCACAACTGAAGGTTGTTCTTGCAATGCTAGTCTCGAGCATCAACGCAAGCAGTAGTGACACGCGAGTGATCGCCACCACCGCCACCACCACCACCACTACTGTCATTGGAGGCCCCTCCTGAGTATGGTGCATTCACCGCCAAGTGATCCATCACCACGATCAAACGTGTGTGAGTCGGATTGAGTGGGCGCTGTCTTCTACTGCCATACGTCGCGCCTTCCCCAAACGCGATGTGGCAGGTCTCAGGAGAAGCTTTGGGGATTTTGGAGGTGAATTGGAATTTGCAAAGTCGACAGGGTGGAATCACAATCACCGATTGCACCTTATATTTTGACATGAGTAGAGAGTAAGGGGTAAGGAGTACTGCATCGATGACTGGCGCATGTTAACGAGTTATAATGTATTGTACGGTTTGGCACGAGTTGTGATAAGTTAATTCAAAGTTCTTTTGTCTGCTGGCTGAAAGTGCCTGCTGAATCGGTAAGTAAATTGTCGGCTGCCGAGGTTAAACCTACCTATGCGCTCTACTCCCATATGTTAAAGCTGAAAAGTGAATTTCTAAGCAAGTCTCAAGGGTGCATGAATTCTTTTTTACCACGAGTGGGCTTTTTTAGCCTTAAAACTGCGTCTCGAAAGTAGGCGGCTATTCTACCCTATGACGGATCTTTTCTTTCGAATGATCTTGGATACCTCATGTAATAATTAGGTTTCACAAGTGTTCTGCTGGTTCGAACTTGCTTATCAGTTAGATATTTTGGAATAAATCGACAGACTGTGCGAAGGTTTCGTTTTATCATTTTTTTTTTGTTCTAATTCACCAGACAAAGGGAGAATTCAAGGGACCAGTAAGTTTGGGTTGTATCTAACTTTTGTTCAGTTTTCACTCAAATGCTATTTTTTACCTTTTTACTGCTCTTCTGCTAGAACCTGGCAGAATCGCTCTACCCTTGGTTACATTCCTGTTCTTTCATTGGTTGACTTTCACTCAATTATGTTATGCAACTTGAATAAATTTCTTTTATGCATTTTCTACCTTAGATAATATGCATTTTATCTTTCATAAAGGCAGTTCGTAGACGGTTCTACAGTTCCGTAAGTCAAGACGCCATTGCCTTATCAGTTGTATTGACGACTTTTTTTGTAATCTTGTTCTCTCGATGTGTTCTCACGCTCCCTTTACCCTTGTAATGGGCTACGCCTAGTAGCCTGGTGCTACAAATTCGGGATTGTCCCATGCGAATGGCTAATTTGAGCAGTTCACCTTTGGTACTTGTCACAATACATTCTTTGTTCTTCAAGACCGACAAATTTATCGTTCTTCGATCATGCAATTTATTTCTTGTTCTTCTGTTGCTACGCTGTTTATTTTCACAGCATCCGAGCCAAGTTTAAAGAGCATAAAAACAGCACAGTTATAAAAAGTTGTATTAATCTCTCTTTTCTACTTTAATTGTTGACGAAGTTTTGGAGCTGCGCCTTGAGAGGTAAAATATTCTCCCTGTAAGGATGCGTTGGATTCTAAAAAATGCGGTAAATTTTCCAACATCTTCCAAAAGCTTTCGATATTGAGTAGTAGTATTGAATTGTTTTTAGCGTTTTCGCTATCCTGAGATTCTGATTTTGCCTTCACGGAGTTAATTACCTTCAAGTTGATTTGATTGTCCCATTTTCCTGATTCATTTCTCATTAGACATTTCAATCGAAAGCTCTGTGCATGACATTTTGAATCCCCAAGATGCTTAGGGTGAATTACCAGTTGTGGCAACTACTAAGCGCAATACGCTTTGTCGTCCAAATCATAGGTGTCAACTCCTAATTACCCATGAAGGGCAAATCGGCAGGTTGTATATTCCAACACTCAGGGCTTCAACTATGGTGCCTTTATGAATTCTTTCCTTAACTCTGCGTGAGTCTGTTGCAAGGAAATTTTCTCGCAGTTTATAGTGAATGCCTGCATTTTTGTTGGATAAAACTGTTCTCCCACATTCTGCTAAGCATACTACTAGCTCTGCAGCTTTGTTTTAGGTCTTTATCCGGGTTCGCTGACAAATTTTGCAGGCTTTTTAATGTGATTGTTCTCAATTGCGATTCTTCACCTTTTCATATTGTTCAACAATGGATGTATTTTTAAATCATCTCTCCAGTCTAAAATGTAATGGGATTTGATCGGCTAGTCAGTCAAAATACAAATTGTTAAGGTAGCTGTCATACTACTCATGATAATTCAACCAAATTCTGTAGTTTCGCCTCTATTTTTCACTATATTGTTTCCGAGTTGATTTTCAGATACTAGCAAGGCGTATACTCTTGTGCTTAAAATGCGTCCCCTCTTCTACAGCACCAAACACCTGTGCAATGGCCAGCAATTCGACCAGGTTTGAGTTCGGACAAGGATCTTAACACTCTCTCGCCAAAACTTGTGCGTTCAGGCAGTCAGGAAACCGCCCCAGTTCTTGCAGGTCAGCTCTAAAATGTCATCAATAGCTCATTTTTCGGCCTCACAATTACAATCTTAGCGGTATGTGTTGTTGGGGCTGGAATGCGATAAAGTTGTTTTCTGGGCATGTTCCTCTCCATTACTGTACACATTCCTTGGGGACTGAATTGCTGCTTAAATGTGGAAACGACATTATTAGTAGCATATTCTGGTCGAATCTGCACGATTTCCTCCATCGCAGAGTTATATGTTTCAATCTGTTCATTCTCGACGATTTCGTTGACTGTTGACGAGTCTCGTATAGTGTCTCATGCTTAACGATAGCTCTGGGCCCCCAAAATACACTTGACAGTGTCGATGCGCTCTATTCTAGGCGACACATCCTCAGCTCTCCCACCGTCGTTGGCCAGCAATCAACGCTGTCGACACACCTCGCTAAATGTCTTCGCTCTTGGTGAATCAACTGCCGGCACCACCCATGGTGGAGGTCGAAGTACCATGTCCAGAACAACCACAGGAGAAGCGACAGCCCTTCAACACGATCCTGGTCTTCGGTGGAAGATCTCCTACCTAGGTGTTTGGCCCTCACACCAAATTGAGCTCCGACGCGCCCTAAAACTCGTGTACCAAGCTTTGTATTTCAGCATGCCTCATATTGTCAACTCTGCCATCCTGAGTTGCCACAAGAACCTCTTGTGGTATCGCCTCTTCGACCCCCAATACTTTCCCCCTGTTCTTGCGTCTGCTCTTCCACCGACGCCACTTCCATCGAATGCCGAAGAAGTCGATGAAATCGGTCAAGAGGCTGTATCTCTCCTCTTCCCTGAGGTCACGCATCGTGGATTGTCGTGTGAAGAGTTCCAAGACCTTATCAACTCAGCGCCTCTAAAGGTGGATCTCCTTCGAATGGATCCAAGGCTTTTAGATTTGCTAAACATTAATGGAGAGCACTTAGCCTCCTCTGTAGTGAACCACCTCAATTCCAGTGGTGGAAAAACAGTTGCCTTTTTGTTTGATGGTGCAATTGAGTCGATTAATGGGTGGACACATCTTGTGGTTATTGATCCCTCCTTCCGTGAAGGCCTTATTCACATCTCCTGGAGACGCGAGCGCGAATCATCTCAACAGACCCAAAGACAATTCTCGCGTCTTGGTTGGGGGCCTAAAGTTGAGCAATATCCGTCAGCCATTTCCAAATTTTCCTCTTTTTTACGAACCATACTGGCACCTATGAAAAAACCTGTGGAGGGTGTCTCACTTGCTGAAGTCTCAACAGAGGTTGAGCCTTCCTGGAGGTTATGCGTAAGTTCTCGGTGAGGGAGAGAGGCCTCATTTATTTATCTTTTACGTGTTCTAGGACTTCACCATGCGAGCTGTGTTCCGTAGCCCTGATAGCATGGAGGCTTCCATGCGTAATCTCTCAGGATCCGCGATTGCGTCTTCTTCCAGTGGTTTAGCGACTGCCACAGCATCCACCAACGCGACGGTTTTAAACTTCTACCGCACTCACCTGATGCCAGTGCTGAAGCTTATTGTGGAGATTCTGGTGCTACATGTGTGGCGTGATTTACATTGAATGCTTTCTGTATCTTTACATCGATTTGCTATTTTGTATAAAGTGAGTGCAATTTCTACTGCTTCACTTCGAGGTGGCTTTCTAGGGGGAGGGGAAATTATTTTGGCCCAAACAAACACATTCACGTGGTCTTGTGCAGTAAATGTAATAAACTGCTTAGTATTCTTTGTTCACTGAAGCAGCATAATGTGCTGCCTTGCAAGAATGTTTGTAGCAAAAAGAGTTGTTTTTTTTTTTTTTTTGGTTGGCTCCGAGCTGTATCAGCTCAAGGCGTCCGCATTTCACCAAGAGATCATTTTGTGATGAGTGATTGCGTCCGCTAAGTTGTGCCCTGAGGTGTGCACAATGGGCGAGTGGCGGAAGTTGGAGTACAGAGGCTTCTCTTCGCCACATTGAACAGACAGACAGGATGTAGAATGCGCGGCGTGTTTCTATAAAGCACGTGGTGCAAATGGTGGAGAGAAGACTCGTCGGTGAATTTGCAGTTCGCTGTCGTACGTGAGTGAATGACATGTGGATGCACAACCGCGATGTACCCTTCGCACTCGTCGTGGGTACCAACAGGGGTGCTCCGCCATTTGCGTCAAGCACAACTGAAGGTTGTTCTTGCAATGCTAGTCTCGAGCATCAACGCAAGCAGTAGTGACACGCGAGTGATCGCCACCACCGCCACCACCACCACCACTACTGTCATTGGAGGCCCCTCCTGAGTATGGTGCACTCACCGCCAAGTGATCCATCACCACGATCAAACGTGTGTGAGTCGGATTGAGTGGGCGCTGTCTTCTACTGCCATACGTCGCGCCTTCTCCAAACGCGATGTGGCAGGTCTCAGGAGAAGCTTTGGGGATTTTGGAGGTGAATTGGAATTTGCAAAGTCGACAGGGTGGAATCACAATCACCGATTGCACCTTATATTTTGACATGAGTAGAGAGTAAGGGGTAAGGAGTACTGCATCGATGACTGGCGCATATCTACGAGCTGTAGATCTGAAAATTATTCCTGTGCGCTTGCAGTGGGCAAAAGGCTGTACCAAAAACCATCCCATAGGTGGGAAATTGGCTATGCCCCTGTGGAACCATTTGTTGTCGGAACATATCTTCTCAAGCATCCGTCGCGTCTATGATTTAGATGGTTTGCCTTCTAAGGATTAATCCGAGTGGATTCAAATGCATTCACCGTGTAAATAACATCCTAAACTCCAACGGTTTTTTGGAATCCAAGTGTCGCAGTGGTGGACGGCGTAAAAATAACAGACTCTCCCCCCCCTGCTGTTTATTTTCGCCGACAGTCTGTCCCGTAAATGATAAAAATTTGGCTACCATCATAAAGGCAAAGGATGAAGATTAAAACTTAAGGCGCTTAAAAAGACCCTCGAAGTGGAATGAAAACCTTTCAAAATCCTCTAGTTATTATTTGCGTACTTCTTAGGATCTACTGGAGCGCTATGCAATAATATGGACAAAGGAGGGAGCAACACTGGAAACTTTAACTTAGAGATGGTATCGAATGGAGCAACACGCGGTTGACTCACTTTATTAGACGGAGGGAGCATAAATTTTGCAATCTGGACGTGGAGTTATTGTTAATGAACCGCAATTTCTTCAACATGGGTTGACAGAAGGTTGCTATCTTGATCAGATTGATCAAAAAGCGTTACAGCCCTTTATGACCGTTGGAAGGTGGATTACGAAGCCCTGAGTAAATTTTATTACTAACAGAACGATATTCCCTCCAGTTGAGAACACTAACTTTCTTGAGAGGAAAGCGCAGCAGAAAGCCACGGAGCACACCCAATTACTGCAACGCGAGCTGACCAGTACATGTGGTCATTCATCGAGACTCTGACACAGATGCAATCTACTCGAGATCATACGATGCAATAAACACGACTCAGGACGAGAAGCTAACAGGGTAAAATAAATTCTTCAACACCTTAAGGAATGACATGCAACGACAAAACCATGATGCCACCAATCAAGAAACCAAAAGAACAATGGCACTTATATTGATCCGATATACATTACATATAAATCGAAATCGGTGCTTATGTACAAAGAAACGATTACTCAAAAAGTGCCACAAACATCCATATCAATGTCATCACCTAATCATCATAAGATCGCGAACTCTTCTGCCGATGTCTTCTCTCACGACTGTCATCTCGGTGACGCCTACTGCCATTTGATCTGTGATGTCTATCATGTCGACGGCTCCGCGAATGACTTCTAGAGCGGCTGCGTCGTCGCCTGCGCTCCCGACTTCGATCCCGATCGCGGTCCCAATCCCGACTTCGATCTCGCTCCCTCTCCCTATCTCGACTATCCCGCCTTGGCTCCCTTCGTGGCAGCGAGGCATCTTCACGCTGCTTTCTAACCAAATCGTTCTCCTCCACGTATTTCCTCAACGCCTCCAATTTCTCTCGGATTGTGATGAAGCCCAGATGCAACTTGCCACCAAAATGATCCGCCAGACGTCTATCATTGTCGTGCACACCGAGATATGCTGAGCAGACGTCACAAACACGCAGCTTCTGCTGTTGGTATGTGCTTACCGGGATTGCGTTGCGCAAATCCGCCTCGTGTTTTGCCTTCTCAGCATTTAATTCTTCCACGCGTTTCATCAGCTCCAGAGACTCCTCCACATGGCCTTCATGACCTTTTTGCTCCGCCTTCGCTAAGGTAGTACCAATCTCCTCACTCAGCTTGTTGATTTTTTCAACCTGCACTGCAGCCTCTTCGGTCAGCTCTTCCTGTGTCTCCTTTAATTTGGCTTTAGCATGTTCAGTCCGACGATTACTCTCGGAGATAAAAGACTCTAAATGTCGTAAAGCCTACAAAAATGTTTAGAGAATGAAGACGAACTCACGTCTATCTCGTAGTAATAGGGCCTTTTTGCGGCTTCTCGACGATAATCCGATTTGAGACCGACTTCGTGGGAGTAGGGACATTCGCCTAGATCCATTCTCTAGACTTGAGGTTAAGGAGTAAAATTACGACGTACTGTTCCCGCCAAAATCTCATGTGGACAGCAGTCGAGGAGGAAGCTTTTACAAACCCGAGGATCGTCGAATTCGATACGCTTCTCGCCTCCTGTTTACCATGTTTAATTAAGCAAAGATTAAGAAAACAGGCAGAAATTTATTTTCACACCCTAGTCGGCATTTACTTACATGACTTGGAAGTCAACCGAATAACAACTTTCATGGCATCACCTTAAAAGTAAGAGAGACCGAATGGTAACAGTCGATGAATTCTACGCCTTGCCTTAGTTCCACTTAGCATGAACCCGTGCATATTTAGCATAAGTAAAACAGACTTATGAAAAGAACTAATCTCCTCAATCCCTACCATCTCTGGCGGCTCCCATCAGCTCATCCAGGAGACTCCGAACCTGATCAGTGGCAGACATCTCTCGAAGGAACCTAATGAAGTAAGACGCACTGTCAAGACCTGGGTAATTAAAACAATACTTGCGCTTTAGTCATTTCATTAAGATGATTTTTAAAAAAGGCTCAACTAAAACTACGTATGTAATTTAATTTTTAGTTATCTAGGCTTAGTTTTGCAATGGGTTGCCTTAAGAATGCCTCTGTTCTATTTTCAAATTACAATCATATTGACCATAAATTTACTTCATTTACTTTATATAGTAATTAGCAGAACCAGATACCTAAATTTAAAAATTCTTGACTAGTCAAAACAAGCTCTGACGTACTTTAAACAATTCTTATGCATTTTGAGGTTTCACCAAACCGTAATACTGCCAATCTCTAAAACATTAAGGCCCATTGTGACGTCACGAGACTTCCTTGAAGGAAAAAGAAGACATAATTAAAGCGCCTTAAGACTTCCCTTTAGGCAAAAGAAGGCATAATACTAGGGCAGAATACATATTCTTGAAACAGAGGGCTTAAGAACTGCTGGCACGGCCCGGAGGCCGGCCAACCGGTTACTACAGCAAATGCGTATTTCTGTGTCCGCCTTTGTTACAATACTGTGTTCCAATGAAAGATGGGGGTACGAATTCAGGTTTTTGAATGGGTCGAGACGCACACAGCACATATTGTGATTCCAGGCTTTTTCGATGCCGTGGGGGAAACACGTGGGTATCGCAGAACCCTGAGCAAATGAGGCAATCGGGTCTCAGAGGCACAGGATGCACGCGATCTGAACGTGCAAGGCATAAAACGATGCTGTCGAATGGCGTCCTGCACATTCTACGTGGAGGATGCTTGACCACTGTGCCACCGATCCCTCTTGGCAGTTCTACTGGGCTTGGAGTTCACGGCTAGTGTCGCTCCAATTGTTAATAGCTTCCTTGCAAAACGCGAGGGTGAGGGAGATGCCGAAGATGAAGGTCGATCTCAGCCCTTCTGTTATAAGATGTAAGAGATTCTCCCGTTTGTAGCACATGCACTTATTTCACACCGCCAAAGTTTGTCAGAAGCGGTATGGAGCAGGATAGAATCCACCAAAGTGGGGTCCACTTTCCGCAGCCATCAATGTAGCGTCCCGAGACTTCCCTTAAGGCAAAAGAAGACATAGTACTAGGGCAAGATACATATTTTGGAGATAGAGGTATTGGGACTGCTGGCATGGCTTGGAGGCCGACCAACCAACTAGTAAAATATGGCCATCCAAGTCACCGAAACCAACAGTTCGAGCGCATCTGCAGCACCAAGTGCTACGCCGAATTGATGGCGCTACAAGAACGTTTGTATTCGTATCTTGATGACTGGCATGTTTGGCTCGTAGGTGCTTCTCGCAGCACTGATTACGTTGTGATGGCTAATACAATGGACTGACCAAGGGACTATTATCAGAAGAAGAGAGGGGCTGTGTAATGCTTTGTTTGTTTGAACTGCCGTTTTTGGTGACTTGGGTGGCTATGTTGTTGTAGTCGATTGGCTGGCCTCCAGACCGTTCCAGCAGTCCCCAAGCCCTGTTTTAAGAATATGCATTCTGCCCTAGTACTGTGCCTTTTGTTACCTAGAGGGAAGTCTCAGGACGCTACAGTACCACTCAAACATTTCATAACCAAATGCCTTAATGTAGAATTCGCTTTCAACTCTAATCAAAGTAGCGTATTAAGACTTCTCTGAAGACAAAAGTAGAGATATTGCTGAGGACAAAATTGATGTATTTTAAACCTGCAGAATCGATTTTGGTTACTGGCGTGGTCCAGAGGTCAGCTAGCCGGCAAATGCAACAGCCTGACAGGCAGTCACAACCGAAACTCAGAGCTAAATGTAGTGATCGTTGCGTTTGGTCCAATTCGTGATGGCAGTGGCAGCGTCCCGAGACTCCCTTTAAGGTAAAAGAAGGCATAGTACTGGGGTAGTATGTATATTCTGGAAACAGAGTGTAATACTTTGTTTGTTCGAACTGCCGGTTTCAGTCACTCGGGTGGCCATATTCTACTAGCCGGTTGGCCAGCCTTTGGGCCGTGTCAACAGCCTCCAAGCCCTCTGCTTCCAAAATATACATCTTGCCTCAGAACTATGCCTTCTTTTACCTTAAAGGGAGTCTCGGAACGCTACACAGAAGGCTTAAGGTCTATTGGCACGGCCCAAAGGCCGGCCAACCGGCTAGTGCAATATGGCCACCCAAGTGACCGAAATCGGCAGCTCGAACAAACAAAGTATTACAGTAGTGGTAGGATGAATACAGTGCCCCGTTGTTGAATCTTCGCCAGTTGGCCCAGTCAAAAATATCTTTATTTGTATTCATTAATACAATGGCTAATTTGCTGGACAGCATAAAAGTCTGTGTGCAAAGTTTCAAAGCAATATAATTGTTTACTCATATGACTTAAAATGCCCAATAGCAAAAAAGTTTCGAAATCAAATACGTAGTTCAAAATGGCCGTTGCGGATCATATCAAAATATGTAATCATTTTGACCTTACACTAGCATACTAATTTTAGCTTAAAAACAAAACTTTAATGTTTTTAATAAATAAGCAAGGAATTGATATTCAGTTACACAGTTTCCTATTTGTTTTATTTCTCCCGGAAGTAGTCCGCGCGCGTTTTGAGAGGCAGCGGCACGTTGGATTTACGTTCTCTTAGGTACTCAGTGCTAGAGAAATGACGAACACAAAGGGATATCGTCGCGGTACGCGGTACATGTTTGCCAGGAAGTTTCGAAAACATGGAACTCTGCCCACGAGTGTTTATATGCGCGTCTATAGGCGTGGAGATATTGTTGACATTATCGGCGATGGTGGCGTTCAAAAGGGTATGCCCCATAAGAGCTATCATGGAAAGACGGGTCGCGTCTTCAACGTCACCAAGCACGCTGTCGGTGTGATTGTCAACAAACGTGTCGGGTACGTCTTTTGTCAAAACTGATTTACATTTAGAAATCGTATCATCCCTAAGCGCATCAATGTGCGCATTGAGCATGTTCGCCCTAGCAAGTGTCGACTTGAGTTTCTCAAGCGGGTGAAGGAAAATGATGAAAAGCGGAAGTTGGCAAAGGAGAAGGGTGTTCGTTACAGCCTTAAGCGTGAACCCGTAGGACCCCGACCCGCACATCTTGTACGTACTCGTACCCAGCCGGTTGTTACCCTCCAGCCTCTTCCGTACGAATTGATTGCATAAGTAAAGTGTCTGGTTGTACTGGGACGTTGCTCTTCTTGGTCTAAATCGGCTGCTTGGTTGATATTTTTGTACAAATTCGACGTTCTCCTAACTTTGTATTGTGAAGTCTTGGTTCAAGTTGCTTTTTTCCGCGTTTGGTTTCTCTTCACGTAGGCTTAAGCGTCTTATCAACCTGATAGTGAGTAAGTTAGTCCGTAAATTGACTTCTCAAGGCCGTTTTTGTATTCAAAGCCTTATGTATTTCTTTGTAGCTTAGTCGTCTGTATCGAGCTGTTTGTTTAAATGGTTTTTGCCCTTATGTGGGGACAAGATTTAATCAAAGCAAAATTTTCTTTAACGTTCATTTCGAATGTTCCCTCTGTTAATCGCTTCACAGGTAGACAGACACTTGCGTAGTTTGTATTCGTGTGAGATCATCGTATCGTAGGAGCTCGATAATGGTGACTTTTTCATTGTTGTGAGACGCTCCCTCAGTTCTCGTCTCTAACGATGGTCGGCCACTGAGTTTGCGTTTTTCGGAAATCTGCTGAGACAGTGGGTTCGTTTCCATTTTACCCAGCGGAATTTGTCAGTTCATTTTTCTTGTTTATACTTCAAGGTGAATCTTGCGGTAATTTGATTCCAGCTCGCGCTTAGGAGAGTGAATGGGGACACCAAGTAATTGATGACGTGGGGTTTCCATTATTAATAGTAAGTGAGTTCCGCGGAAAAGTCGCATTCTTTTTTTGGTTATCACATCGCGTCAATTTCACAGTCTTCGTGATTTGAAGGGAGCTTGATAAAATTTCTCAACTGATCTTTTTAATCTGGATAGTTACAAGAGGGGATTTCGCAACAGCATCCTAGTGGCGACCTCCACTTTGTTCTCTTGATTGGGCTGTTTCTTTTGCAAAAACCCTTTTAACACGATCACAATTTTCACTGTCCTGCAGACATTACTCCTTGGATCTAATGCAAACATCTTTTGCGTGTGGTAAAGGAATATTGTGGATTGTGGTGCTTGAATTTCTTGAAAGCTAAGAACTAGTTTGCACCGATACATCTGGCCGTCCTTGATGGCTCACTATGTACGGTCTTCGGGCGTAAGGTAAAGTTGTTTGCTCTAAAGTTCGTGGCAAGTCCCATTTTTGCTTGTATTTTTGCTAACTTAATTGATCACATAAGAGGAGGGTCAATTTATTAGTTAGGGTCCTACGCAAAATTGCGATGTTAGATTCAAGCTACTCTGGAACGGCTTCCGCTGGATCGCGTTATCATTTAAGGAGTTAGGCCATCTCCGAATTCATCGTTCGTAAAGTTCGGGCCCATTTTTGTAATATGCGTCATCGGAGGGCTCGCTTCCAATTGATATAATAGCTCAGCCTCCTACCGAACAGCCTTAGCTCATTATTCGCTGGGTCCTTGTCATTAAGGCGGATTCTGAGGGTAGCGTCTGGTCTTTCCGCTTCCCACACTTTTTTGTCATGTAGATTGATCAAATCCGTCGGTGGCTTGGTGACTAATGGGTGGATTGGATTACTCCAGGTTATGATATGTCTAGTTTTAAATTGGTCGAAGAATTCAAAATCGTAGGCTTAGAGGGCTAGGGTGCAAAAAAATCACCTTTAATTTCGAAGATGGGTGATAGGCAGCGATAGCTGTGGAAGACCGTAGACAATTTCAGAAAGCCTAAATCCGAGTTCTGGAGAAAACTTTGAATGAACGTGTAAAGAACTACTGGCTCGCACAGAACGCACGGAAGTTTTTTTAATCTAAAATATTTCCAATTTTGCGAAGGAAAAGAAATGGGGACGGTATTTCAAAGCATTGCCATTATCGCTACTTGGAGAGCGATTAGAAGCAAGCAGCAGTTTTGGTGCTTGATGCGAGTCTTCCGATGTTCTTAAACGGGGAGGTTCGTAGCTTCTGATGCTTTACAACCGGCTTTGAATCAACCGATGAGGCGGCAAAGATCGCTTTTGGAATATTTACGCCATTACTGTCGTCATCTTACCGTCATTGGCGTCTTCCGTGGGGAAGAGGCGACAACTGTAACTTCATTGCCTAAGGGAAGGCTCGTCTCACGCACTAGTCCATGCGTCCATTAATATTTATGCTCGCTGTCTTGAACGGTGCACAAGATGGCAGCGTTCCCCTCATTAGTGTAATATAGGAAGTGGAGTAGAATGGGTGTCCCGCTCAAGTTACCATTAGTTCATCCCAATGCCGATGGACGAAAAGGTTCTTTGCATGCATATATTTCAAAGGAGGCGTAGATATGTCATGGGTAGGTGGGTCGGCAGTCAATCCCAATCGCAAGAGGTAACAAACTCAAAAATAATAGCACTTTGCCGCCGATGACTCAAACACAGCAAATCTGGTAGAGGGAGACAGATGCCTATCCGGGGGAACTGAAACTCACCAGTTCACCGATGTGGGGCGTAGTTGAGACGAGAAGTAGGATAGCAATAAACGTTGAGAGAGAGATGAAAAGAGCAACGAATATACATCTTCGAAATAGAGCAATTCTAGTGGTGCTAGCAGTAGCAAAGTTATTGGTAGAGATTGTTTTCAAGACACAAGAAAGGTGAGCTATCAGGCCCTGGCGTCCCGCGAAGTAGCCGATGGTAAAGAGCGCCAGACCACAGAAGATGAGAAGAGGGATGTTACGCATCTCTGGACGGTGAATAGATTCACCGCTGACGACGGTGCCAACCCCTTTGATCTTTATATTATCGATAGGAGAGATATCGCCGTCGGGACCTGAGGGCAATGGACACATGCCCGGACCGCTGGCAACGCCCACTGGAACACCACGTCTGCAACGCAAATTGTCAAAAATAGTAGTCATTGGCTGCACGTCTAGTTGCGTGCCCTGATTGTTGATGGTTGGCTTGGAATATATTTAGCGAAATATTTTGAGGAATAAATTGGGATGAGCCAAGTTTACGCTAGGGATGCAGTTACCTAATGGATGCATTTTCTATTCCCACAAGAAGATTCAATAGCTAACAATTATAAGCAACACAATCTTTTTAAAATGAGCGGGAGGCTTTGCCACTTTAAAGCAGCCAACCGTCATCAAGAGATTGGAACAAATATTGGCCAATTAAAAGAGGACTAAGTCACCGAAGGAGGCGGCAACGTTGTTCTTCTAGGCGTGGACCAAATTCATCTGGGTTCGGCGGACCATAGTACCAAAGCCGTTCTGCAATTGCACTGGTTACAGGCCTGGAAAATCACGCATTTAAAGAGTGGGGCCTACTTATAATATTTAAGTAAAAATTGTTCCATAGTAGGCTTACCATATTCGTTGAATTACGGTTTCGTCCGACTGCCATTCAATCCACATACAAGCCTCTCCACCGATCACGTTTTTTGGTTCAAGGTTGGCGTATGCGTCGGGATAGAAGCGTGCTATTGCAAAAAAGTTGAGAGACTTACAATATAAAAAGGGTCAGACCCATACTTCCTACGTGCTAAGGACGTTTGTGACTCCGGAAATGTGTTCTGTTTGATTTTTAGGGGCTCTGGTGATTGCAAGCTTCCGAATATTATAGAAAGCCGCGACCTTACCCATTCCTATCTATATGGCCTACCTGCAGCAGGAATTTACCCCATCTATCCCACTAAATACTCAAAGGTTAGTTAATTTTATAAATGCGCGCAAATGGGGAATCACTGAGGGCAGCTCAAAGGCGGACTCATTCACCAATAGAGTCTGATCCGTAGCCGCCAGGTACACCATGCACATACTGACCGTACCTACGTTGTGTTCCTTATGTCGGTCAATAAAGTCGCCAGATCTGAAGTCCTCATCTATCGCTTGTCTGCTCAAAGACCTCCATGGGATACTGGAACTCACGCACAGAAGCTCCACGTCATGAAACGGGCAACCCAATTCATGACAGTTGTCAACGCACTTTCTGACTAGTGACAGTTCATGCTATATCACTGTGTTGCAATAATTTTCAGCTCTACCCATGGACATATACACATCAGGATAAACTTACATGGGTAGATTTCATTCTCATAGTATCCGATCCATTCGGAAGGCTTGAGGTATGAATCGAGATACCAGCCTTTCGAGATAATAACTTGAAATCCAAAGTAGCCAGGCATGGAGCTCAAACCTTTCCACAGGTGAATTAACGAATTATTGGGTACCTACACACAGATCAACATCCTCCCACTAGGTCATTCAAGATCACTGTGTATTTTCCACAAAAAGGGTTTAAGCATACCTTGAGACCATTGTCAAATGCTTCCTGCCAAAAGATAAATCTTCTCTGACCTGTCAATGTCACACGTTTAGCTGCTTCCTGGATTTTATTCAAAAGTCTAAAAATCGTTAAAAAAAACCCATTTTTCCAATCTGTCAAACAAATAATTGAAATGGGAACTGAAACCTTGACTTGACGACATACCTCACGGCAAATATCTTGAGGATATCAATCGGAGACCCTATTCCGTTATCCAGCATAAATTTCTTCATATTAGGATTGGATAGCCTATGAGGACAACCAAATACGTCACAACTTTGTCGCTTAGGAGAAACCCATTTTCGCCACACCCACTAACCAGCAGTTGAACTCGACCTCGTCGAAACCCATGTGGAGAGTGTCATCTGGAAAGAGCTGCAAGATTTCCTCAAAAAAGGCTGCAAGAAACTCCAGGGTCTCATTTTTACTCGGATCTAGACCTCCATAGAAAGGTGACTCGTCCTCTGAGTCGTAACACTTTGCAAAGATCTCTGGATGCGAGAGAGACCACGATCTAGTGTGCCCTGTTCAGGATTTAAAAAGAAAAGGTGTAAAAGCCTTCTTCTATTAATGCACTCTTCAAATCTCACAGATTAAGGATTTCAAGAGCGTGAAGTCCTTGCTTAAACGAGGCTAATTCTTGCATCAAAATAAGTTCTGCTGAATGCCTTGAAAGTGATGTATTTAATTGGCTGGAATGAAGGCTAAATTAAGTCACTACTCGAGGCCCTCGTTAGTTGCCACTGTAACTGCGTGGACATCTGGAGGACTCAGTACCTTTTCAGAGCATGACATACACCCACCTCCGATTTGTTCCAATTAATGCACAGTATATGTGGACCTTTCCACTCAGAGCGGAGCACTTAATGCAACCTAGACGTGGTCACTCAGACCTTTTAACGCTCTTTTCACTATCTCCAAAGTTTGTGGGGGCGAAACCTGTGGTGAGCCTTCATATACTCATGGCATACGCTCAGTTTCCAAATAAGATAAATAATACTCAATCAAGCGAAAGCGTTCGGCACAAGGTCTTCCGCTGACATTGACAACCAAAAGAGTCTATTCTGCAAAGCTAGATAAAATTGAGGAGGAATGCGCGGAAGACATTGCCACAAGCGTTGCTGCATTCCCTAATAGCAAACAAAAATTTTTACATCATTCTTTTAGATGCACGATTTCTACAAGAAATACGGCAATGGCGAAACTTTGGGTGCCCATACCTGGGTCGCATTGAACTATTTAATATAAACCTAATTTCAAGCTTCGTCAAGACCTACAGTTTTTCTCGTACGCTTCATCGTCATTTCACTCGTGTTCAAGGTCTTAAACGCAATGAGCGAACTGGATTTTATCTAAAAATCACCTTCCTTTTTACCGGGTTGTGAAGAACCCACAAAGATCCAGTTTGAATGCTAACTCAGTAATTAGCACATTCCGGTATTTAATGCTCCGTTTTTCTATCTGAGCCCAGTGCCACAAACAAGCGAGGCGTGTGTTCTTTATCACCCGAAGACAATAAATGGCATAAATTTGTGTCACAAGTGGATTGGTCGAGTGTGTGTTGGTGGACACATGGGAGCTGTGGTCACCTATTAACAGCTGAAGTCCAAAAATCACGGTAGACGTCACTCAAATACCTCAAGAAACCGATGAAGACACTAAACGAAAGATGGTGGTGATTAACCAAGTAATACGCTCACTTTCATCAAATACACTTCCAAAGTAAATGCCACCACTTACCTGGTGCGAAAAGGAGCAAATTTAGGCTAATCTGTTGGAGCATACCTAGAAGCATTTACGAAAACAGATCCAATGGAAGATTCTAGAAGGTACTTTGAAGTTGGCAGCCTTGAGACGTTTATCAGTTCAAGGGTCCAGAGTCGGTGGACCGAAAAAAGATGATGATAATGTCTAACCTGGTATATCGAATTCAGGAATCACACGAATGCCGCGAACTCGTGCAAATTCAACAATTTCTCGTACGTCGTCATGGGTGTAGACCATCTTTGAATTATAGGCTGCCTATGTAACAAAAACTGAAATTTAAAAATTAATTCTGACCTGCCAATTAAATGAAATTACAAAAATCAGTAGATTTTGTGTTTAGAAAATGTTTTCCCGTCAAAACTGACGCCCCTATTCAGTTACCCAATCAAACTACTTGTGCGCGTCTTAGTAGCATACAAATTTTAAAAAGCAATTCAGAATAACGCTGATGACAGCGATTACAAGGGTAAGACCATGTCAGCCTACTCCTATGCCTCGAAGACCCATTCATACTTCGAGTACTAAATGAAATTTACGCCCACAGACTGCTTGTTTATTGTTTTCGTTTTAGGAAACCCTCAATCGTACACGCCTTAACAACAAAGGATTTTTGGTGCAAATAAGGAAGCTCTGATTAGGCCAAAAGTAGCAAACCATACAAATAAAAGAGTAAAAATTGTACAAGTGATTTTTGAGAATTGACAAGCAATCGTTAGACAGGTTGAAAGTTATTTGAAGGTGAGCATTTCATTGCCTCTGCCCAGATTCTTGACGGCCTTGAACTAAGGAAGTCGCATTAAACAAGAAGAGCAAAATTTAAGGGTGAAATTAGAGAGCAGTCTAATCAGGCCAATTTTATGTTTTTTCTACAATCAAGCTTACAAGTTAAAAATAACCAGCTGTATGATTTTACCTAATTAACTGCCGAACCAAATTATTTACACATCACAGTTAATTACAATTGGCTAAAAGTTCGTCCATCCCAGTTTGGCTGTTAGTGTCCGCGTGAAATTGGAGTAGAGAAGTAAGGAATTTTCACAACAACGTTCAAGTAAAACCGAGACTTGTTTTCCTCCTCAGGAAAAAAGGATGGGTAGTACCGCTGCTGTACTCTGCCTCGCAGTACCGTTAGTGAGGATGGGAGGGCAACGATAGCAGTGAAGCCATGGAAACAGCGCTCATGAGTAATGAGGACATGAAAGCGCAAATGATGAGTGCCCACTCATATCTACAGAAGGTTTCAAGCAAAGTGTGGTTCAGTGATGGCACAGTCGTCCGCCTAGCAGTTAGGCATTTGAATAGCGTGGGCATTTCAAGGGCATGATGCCACATGTCTGCCATGTTATTCCTGTGAACATTCAGCCGATCCGTGTGTGGTCCTCATTAACCGACACCAAAAGCTCTAGTGAATTTAACAATTGTAAAACTGCATCTAGCGGAATATGACTGCATCACCTCAAACTTGAATCAAAAAACAGGATAAAAGAAGAGGTGGCAAATGAGGGTCAGTGGTTGACCACTACTAACAAAGTAGACCACTCTAACAGCACATAGCTATACCAACAAATCTCACAGTGTTGAGAATGCTTTTCCAGCGACTACGACAATTTCTACCCCACTATTTTGCGCCCCTTTTCCTTACAAAAGATTAAAATCCCCTCCATGACTGGAATATCTGCCATCAAACGTTCGTCATTCTTTTAAACTTAATTCACCGACCTGTCGCGAAAGCTCCGGGAATGTTTTGCTGACAAAAGGGAAAGACTGATCATCGGTGATGTGCCAGTGAAAGACGTTGAGTTTATTAAAGGCCATGGCTTCCTAAAATCCAAAAAAAAGACCAGAAATGTAAGAAACAGACTCGATCTAACAATTTAAATGATTTCAAGGGTGAAATATGCACGCTACTAAGGAAGAAAGCCCACAAAGTGCAGGAGAGATGGAACACGAAATAACCCTTTCACCCAAGGTAAATAACAAAAAATGCGAGGTAGCAGTATCAACAATTTTTTTCTATCCAAGGATCAACGATCAGACACTGATCGCATATAAGAACAAAAAGCTGCTATGAGAGGAAGGCAGACATTCACACTTGCATTCGTGCACTTTTCTGCACTGGACAAAAAGAAATAACTTAGCTGAATTAAAAATTCGATTCGCTTAGAGACAAAAAATTGTGAAAATCAAATTAATTGTGTGAAGAAAATGACCAAAAGGTTGTAACAAAGAAATAAAAAGAAGAGCTACACCCAAATATCAAGTGACAATTGAAGAAGTTTCACAAAAACGCCAACAGGCCGAGTCTACTCGCTCTGCTTTTGCCCGTGCTTTTCTAGATCATTTTGATTAGCTTCACTCGGCTTGATAAAATTTCAGTTTCTCTTCCACCCAATTTGCATATGTTTCTAGCAGGAAGTCCCTTATGTCTTGTCACTGGCTTGTCAACGTCATTGGACCTTTCATAACTCACCTCTGATAAAAAAAAAGGAAGGGAAGGCGAAAGCATCCCCTCTCCACTGACCTACATTGTGAGTGAGATTTGGTTCGGCTCACCCTTCACTGCCTCTCTGACTAAACCCGAATTCGGTGCATACCTCACGAAAAAAGTAACGGATTGTGTTTCCTGATCCTCCGTCCTCTCCCTCATTGCGCATAAGTGTGGGAACAATTGAAGCACGTCCATTATAAGCGCACCTTGTGTGTTTTGCAACGCGTAAAAGCTGACTCTTGTGTTGTTCCACCTTCCAGACAAGGATAGCCCTTGATCGGTCGGTAGATCGGTCCACTGCCATTTGTATGTCTCTTGTAGCAACGCCTCACAGTGCATAACTTTTTGCATCACACGTCTTTGTTTCCCAAAAAAAACATACATTTTGAAATTTTGGCGCTGCTTAGAGACTATCTGCTTTGTTTTAGTTTGGTTTTACAAAGAATGCAGAGATTTAGTCGAAAAATACTGCGGTCGAAAAGCATCACGTATAGATAAAGTGGACAAGCCAACGCAGCAAAGAAAAACATCTGTGAATTCTACTAACATTCACTTTTTTATGTGATTTAAGAAATCCGTTCAGTTTGAAAATATGTGGACCAAACAATCACGCGATAAAGGTGCTATTGGAAAATGTGGACCCTGTCCACATTTACCTCCTCAGAGTTGAATTTAGACCACTTTTACAGACCAAATCACATCAACCCACGAACTTGTCGTTCAATCCCCTCCCAAGTTATCAGCAAAGTACCACCAATGTGCCACTAATACATGCCAATCAGTTGTCCCTGTTTCCATTCGTTCGCATCGTACCACCAAGACTAGTTAATGTTTGTGCTTGTCCCAAAGCCACCAGATGAGGTGGTGCGAATGGACCGTCAGTGGAATTACCTCGATTCGCCGCTCAATCTAATTCCCATTCCTCACGCTCCCACACCGACCTTTGGTGAGGTCACCCCACGACCTCAGGTGTGGCACAGAGGGAACACCTTCTTCCTTGTCCTCCTCAACGGCAACATCACCGTGCATGGACCCTCCAACTACATTCTCCAGGTGAGTGGTATTATGTTCACAAGAAGTGTCATTTCAACCGCAGATATTCGCACCCTTGTGGGTTAAAGCTAGTGAATCTTTGCAGGATTTACTGAGATGATCTTAGCTGGACGAAACTTGTAAAGCTATTAATATCGCATATTCTTGTTGCTAAGTACGAATTCGTAGTTCGTAGTAGGGTAGTTGGCTGTTGATTCCGTTCACAAGTAAATTTCGTCGTACATGTTGCTTTGATGGAGATTTGATAAGCACTGTTCCTGTCAGCGTTTGCTGCCTACTTGCCAAAATGGTGGCTTTGACTATTCATGCTTTTGTCTCATCCCACACACTGCCAGAATCTTGGGCTACCCATTTCCTGTTTCTTGGTGTTACGTTGAACAATTTGTGGTAGCTTCCTTGCTTAAATAATCACCTTTTCTAGCGAGTCTTGACCCCAAATGGAGAGGACATTAAAGGAGACCGAATTAAACAATCCCTTTGGTTAACCCTCGCACCCAATCCCTCAGTAATCAAACAACTAACCGATTGGAATTTCAATACGTTACGTTTCACGGCCAAGTGATATCCACGTGAGGATGCCTTCAAACACCATCTTCGCTCTCATACCGTTTAAAAATATCAGGCATTTTGTTGTGCTCAAATTCGAAAAGTGCGCCAGCCTAAGGTTAGTGTTTCAAGTGGTAACCACCTCTATGCTCTGAGAGAGAGGCCCGACCTTTCGTCAAATGGAACTTCACGGTTGAAGGTGGTCTAGTTCAATTCTACGAATTGAAGGACTCACCGCAGGAAAAATACTCCCCTTATTTGAGTTCCCACAATTACGGTTTTTTATTTCTCGTGGACCAAAAACTAGACTACCTTGTGAGTGGTCGACGCCAAGAACGAACACTTAGTTTATCAGTCCAACAGGCGGTTGCATAAATCGCCTCCACTCCAACTGCACCTCCTTCGTCATTTTAAATGCAAATGCGAAACCACTGAAAAAGCAGACTTCGTGTTGCAATTCGAATCGAAGTGTCCACTTTTTGCTTCGGAAGCTAAAGAGCTCCTAATTGTGTTAACACGTTACAATTTCTCCTCATTTCTGGTTGATGAATATAATTTGAAGGCAAAAAAACGTGGCATTTGACTACTCTCGGAGGCTCATTACTCAGAAACGGTTTTTTTTATTTGCAACTTCGAAATATACATTTATGCATGTAGAAAAGTGCTTGTAGAATGCTACGTCTGGGGAGTATCCTGTCGAATAGATGCATTGTAAGGTTAGCTGGTAAAAGCCGAAGGTCTGACCGAATCGCTAACAATTTGGTAAAGAATAAGTAAAAATGAGGACTTGCTCAGTTCTTAGCAAACATAAGTGAATGCTAAGTGACCGCAAAGTTTGCCTGATTTTTGGTATGGTTCGGTTATGGGAACGGATTCGTACTATGAGCATCAGTTTATGTGTACCTGTCGGTCATTTTACTACTCCTCAACTGTTCCCTCCATCACATTCTTCGCATTTTATGACCAGAGCTGCCATGCTTTACGAACTCCAATACATTTGCAAAGATACGGAAACGCTTCATTTACTTTGAAGAAGGTGAGATAGCAGTCGAAACTATTTGCTCAATTCTGGAAATGAATCGTGCAAAGACAAGGAGGACTCCAAACATGTGTCAAAGAAACTACCTCAAAAGCAGCAGGGACTAGTCGATGAGAGGGAGGATTGGAGGAAGGAAGGGAGAGGGAAAGGAGGCACTGCCTTAGCCTAGTCCCTACTTAAATCCCCCATATTCTCTCGTAAGTGGGGATTTCCACTACCTCTTGGTAGCAGCAAATCAAGAGAAAGAGATCTGATAGTTAGAAAATGAAAACGAGGTCGTCATAGACTTGGTGAGAAACAAGGTGCTTTTGCTTTTATAAGTATCAAATTTGCTTCTAATTTTGGAAGGGTTCATTAGTCACTCCGGCGATTGTTTTAACGAATAAAAAGTATTTGACTTTTTATTATTTATGTTTTCGCCAAATAACACCGCCTTCCCTGATCAGTGGCACTTATTTCTCGTGGAGGGTGAAAGATCTTTGGGCTTAAAACGTACCAAATTCATGAGAATTTTGTGCTTTGATATGTAATGCCGCGATGTGTCCAAATGCAGACCTCTGTAGGGGAAACTGGGGTAGTCTCTTATGAAGGTTTGATTGATGAATATCTAAAATAGAAGGTAAGCAGGTAGACGAAAAATAGAAGTTGACAATGAATCTTACAGGTTGTCTACCGGGAAGTTGGAAAACGGCTGCCCGATGCAGCGGGAGCATTTCCGCATGCTATAAGGTAAAGTCCTAGAAACGCTAAAACAGTCTCCGCCAGTCATTGACAGACGTCTATCAAATGCTCAATCGAGAGATTCGTAAGGCTTTCAAAGAAAAACCATTTGTTCTTGATCAAGTTAAACCTAGAATTGTCTGAATTTTACTTTATCAACACCGTTACGAGACTCACTCATACGTCTTCCTGCAGTACCAAAAACCTATAAAAAAACTAGTCTTAGGGATGGCAATGTTTGTAATTCGTCTTGTGATAAATTTTTTACATTAAAATATGTATTACGAATTCTACGACAGGTCCAATCGCGTTAAACATGTATAAATTAGCAAAGATAACTAGAAGGTTAATAATTGCTAAAGTCAGTAGACAAGACAGGAAACTAGTAAATTACCTTTGATCCACTAGGAGAGCACCACAAAAGCTGACTAAGAGTCTCAAGACCGCGTATGGCACCCCAAACCTCCTCGGCCAGAATCTTTATGCCTGAGGGAACCGCAATCAGCAAATCTACACAAAAGGCAAAGACAAATGGAATTATAATGGGTAAAAACGGGGTTAGGTTAGAATGGAGTGAAGTGACTGTTTAACGCCCTCTCTCACATTCCCATCATAACTCCAGTTCTTTCTTAACGTCAATAGAAGATGAAAGTGGATTAAATAAACAAGATGCCAGATTTCACTGGCTGGATGCCATACTTAAACTGAAGGGCTAGCAAAAACATGTCAACCTTTGACAACTATCCCTGACTCCAGATTCTGCAATGGAACCAACACTAATTGAAAGGAAACCAGATTTGAACAATTCGTAAACACCTCCTGAAACAATATTTGCGATCCTGCTAAGAACACGGCGAGTTCATACCACGATCAGAGGAAATTATTTTTTTTTCTTTCTCGCAGATTGAAACAGCTTTTCCTCTGAGTGATTCGCTTAGCGTTATCACCCAAATCAATCCTTTCCCATACAGTTTATACCATGGAGGACGCGGTAACCATAACTCCAAACTATACCTCCAACAGGCACTACCGTAAGTAAGCAGTTCTTTAATCTGATGCGAGCGCATCACCACCTTCAATTGTCTCCTTATAACCGAAGTGAAAAAAAAGATCATTAACTTAGCTTCGATGGCCACAGTCACTCAACCCATCTGTGGGCTAATAGCAAACCTTTCTTCAGGGCACTACATCCACACTGAGAAGTAAACGATATTCAAACGAGTCACTCACACGACTCATTCATTTCGGCATTGGGCCACGACCCTCCCAACCGGCGAACTCCCAAGTGGATGTGAGAAATAGCCATTTTAGAGTTCACTGAGACTAAATAATTGGGAAATTGTGAAAAGTGCTTCTCCAGCAATCCAGCTGAATAATACTCTGGGTAGGACAGCTTGAATTGAGCAGATCTGAAATACCGCTGCGCCATACGCGTTAAATTTCGGTCGACTTCGACGTCGTTGAATTCACGGGGTATGTAGCGACGAGGATGAGTGGAGAGCTTTGTACAACTACCAATCAGAGTTTCGTAACGACTGACGGCTTTCTGCAGGGAAGAGGGGAAAGCATTTTGCAGACTTAAATCGAATACAGACGCACGGAAAGAGCATGCACTTTTGCTCTCAGCCCCTAACCAGAGAAATCCCAAAACGGCATTCTTCCACCGATACCCAGCTTTCATAACCTCTGATAAACGTTAAAAGCTTGCTTCCCCTTACTATTTCCACGCGTTCTAAGAAGCAATGCACCAACATGCATCCAGTCCTGGATCAAGACAATTGCTTAGGTATTTCACAGCAAGACTATCTATTCTTATGCAGCTAGCACGACTTAGAACTGGATAAACATATCGACTCGAACTCCCCCTCCCTCACTCCCGATTTCAACACCTTGGGCTGCCGTAGCATAAATGTCTTTAAGAATTCAGCTAAGAATTTATTGATGTCCACCGTTAATGAAATTGTACTTAATAAACATTGTCAAGACAAGCAACGATTCCATTGAACAGGCTTTTATTTTGTTTGTGTATATATGCATGCCCCTTGTTTATCCAATCACCCTGCCTTAGAATCTCTGTGATTGGGAAGAAATAACACAAGTATAGGGCAGCCAAATAAGTCCTTTGAAAAGTTCCCAATCCAACAATTGTAAGGCCTAGGTAAGCTCATAGTTTCACAAAGTTGCGTCTTCAGTAGTGAAAAAAAACGAGCCTACCCCTAGCCAAATCGGTTTCTATGTCATTAATGTTTCAAGCAATGGTCTTATGTCCAAGAAAGACAAGAGCGCTACTCTGAGATTTGCAGCAGGAATATAAAGGATGAGAGAATACATCATTCTCTCCCTAAGGCGTGATAATAAGGCCCTTAAGTGAGTGAGCTGAAGGCAGTGGGACTCTGTTTTGAAGGGCGTAAGAAGCATTTTCCCAACTGATTCACTAGTCATGGCTGTCTCAAATAGTGATTTTTTCACACTATTGAGTAGAAAAACTTCAGCGGCAATCGTTCGGCCTTTAAGAAATAAAGAATGTCATCAGTACTATGGCCGGGGCTGGGGAAAATGAAGTAGAGGTGCCTTAGAAATGTGCATGGGGGAGGAGAGAAATGATTAGGTCATTTTGCTAATCAATGATGCACTTATTCGTTCAGCAAGTCTCTGAAATTCCTTGAAGCTTATTGTTGCCCATCAGTGCATGATATTCGGGTGTAATACAGATGCCCAATTTCCAACACAGCCGTCTCTAAACAGTTCATTAAAAAAACAGGCAGACAAAACCGGCTGAGAAGTGGGTTCCACCGTTGCAACCAGTGCCTTAACCAAATGCCCAACAACAAGTCTATCCAAAGACAATTTTCTATTGGTTTGGGGCGGAGTCAAACCGGGTTCGTAAAACTGACATGCTCAAATTACCTTTTCGTAATTACCAACGGCAAGGATTGCTCTGCCTTGTAATGAAAGCGCATAAACAATAGTGTGCTTCACAATTTTCGGTCAGCTGAGATAATTCCAGTGAATCCTGCGAAGCAAAAGATATTTCTCTTCGCCCAAAACATTTGCAGATGCTTTGAAGGCCTCACTAGCTTTAACCCACAAGGGTGCGAATATCTGCGGTTGAAATGACACTTCTTGTGAACATAATACCACTCACCTGGAGAATGTAGTTGGAGGGTCCATGCACGGTGATGTTGCCGTTGAGGAGGACAAGGAAGAAGGTGTTCCCTCTGTGCCACACCTGAGGTCGTGGGGTGACCTCACCAAAGGTCGGTGTGGGAGCGTGAGGAATGGGAATTAGATTGAGCGGCGAATCGAGGTAATTCCACTGACGGTCCATTCGCACCACCTCATCTGGTGGCTTTGGGACAAGCACAAACATTAACTAGTCTTGGTGGTACGATGCGAACGAATGGAAACAGGGACAACTGATTGGCATGTATTAGTGGCACATTGGTGGTACTTTGCTGATAACTTGGGAGGGGATTGAACGACAAGTTCGTGGGTTGATGTGATTTGGTCTGTAAAAGTGGTCTAAATTCCTATAAAATTGACCTGCGTGAAACAGGCAACTTAAACTCGAGACAACTTTGAGGAGGTGAAAGTGGACAATACAGTAGAGAGGGCGAAATTATTGCGCACTTCACGACTTTATGGCTACTAGAGGCGATAGGGTCCACATTACGCAATCCAATCTTTATCACCCAGTCATGTAGTCAAAACATGTGCAATGAATGTACAATCATAAATGCATTTTCAACTCAACACTGGTTAATAATATTGCGTGATATGTAAAACCAAATGGTGCATTTTAAAAAAAAACAAAACTTAATGTTCCAATCCCATTTTATGGTTTGATCTGCACTTTTGACCAGTTATTAGAAATGTGCACCAAAATTTGTCACGGAATCGGTACAAAAATTAAAAAGGCGTCAAAAGCTTTGGACATAAATCCCACTTGTACACCAACAACACAGACTTACCACATTATTTTTTGGAGGTGTCGCTTCTGAAAATAAAAGAGAAAAGGGAAAGATATTGAACAGGTAGAGAGAAAATGAGAATTTTTACCAATTTATGCACTCTAAGAATAATAAACAAGTGAGTTCCAAGGAGAAAAAGTCTCCTTATAAAAATGGTATTTTTATCTTTTGAATCTACAAAATGCAGTCTAGTGAACATAGGTGCGGTCCTCCAACAACCCACTTTCCCATGTGTCAGCGTGCACATATTGGCAGTGACAAGTGATGGAGCACAGTGGAAAAAAGGCGGCGCTACTCCATGCTTTTACTTACCTGTACACCATTAGTGAAACATTGCGAGAAATTTAAAAAATGTTATTTCTATCAAGCGAGAGTTTACCTAGGTACATAAAATGAATATAAATTGGGTAAGACTCACAAATATGTTCTTTGCGGCTTTAGATTGTCAACCTCAACGACTTCCAATGCGTTTTAATCCCAGTTTTGCCCGACAAAATCGCCGCATTAAAAAAAGCTCAAACTAAACCAAAACAAATGTTTACTGAATAACAGCAAAAGTTCAACGCGTGTATCGTTTTTGGGAAACAAAGACGTGTGATGCAAAAAGTTATGCACTGTGAGGCGTTGCTACAAGAGACATACAAATGGCAGTGGACCGATCTACCGACCGATCAAGGGCTATCCTTGTCTGGAAGGTGGAACAACACAAGAGTCAGCTTTTACGCGTTGCAAAACACACAAGGTGCGCTTATAATGGACGTGCTTCAATTGTTCCCACACTTATGCGCAATGAGGGAGAGGACGGAGGATCAGGAAACACAATCCGTTACTTTTTTCGTGAGGTATGCACCGAATTCGGGTTTAGTCAGAGAGGCAGTGAAGGGTGAGCCGAACCAAATCTCACTCACAATGTAGGTCAGTGGAGAGGGGATGCTTTCGCCTTCCCTTCCTTTTTTTTTATCAGAGGTGAGTTATGAAAGGTCCAATGACGTTGACAAGCCAGTGACAAGATATAAGGCACTTCCTGCTAGAAACATATGAAAATTGAGTGGAAGAGGAACTGGAATTCCATTAAGCCGAGTGAAGCAAATTGAAATGATCTAGAAAGGCACGGGCGCAAGTAGAAGGGGTGAAAGTAGATCACATGCGATCAGGTTCATTGTATAATTGGCTTTCTATTTCAGCAGTTTCTGATTAAAAAATGAGGGTGACGAAATTTAACGATAGTAAAGCAGATGGCACGCAGCTTGAAATTTATCCATGAAAAACTGGAATATACGAGGGAAAGAATTCGTATAAAAGAGAATGCAGTGACAGTATGCATTTGACAAGATGGACCTCTGATATTTGCCACGATGCGGGCCTCTATGGATGATTTTCTTCGACAAAGTAGCTCGTAAACGAATGAAGCTAAGCCCAGCCGCCATTGCTTAGAGGAATGGTAATAAAGTGATCAGAGTAGATGGGAACGAGGAGAAGGCAGTGCCCCCCTTCCGATCTGAAGTGTAAATCATCTGACGAAATCTAGATCTTCATTCCACTGGCGCAATTGTTCGGCCTTCACTAAGAGAGGCATAGCAGATAGTTCTGCCCGCATTCCACTAAACACACACAAATGAGCAAAAGGTTTTTGGGGAGTCATCAGAATCACCTTTTAAGCAGCTTTGGCCACTAACTTCGCTATCACACCTTGTCTAGATGACGGACATCTTTTACGAGAAAGTTGCACGCGGACTACAATCATGAGTCCCGTACTAATGAAGTGATGCTTGTCTATGCTCTAGTAATGTGCATATAAAAAATTACGCGAAATTTACAAGTCTCTGGATGTCATAAATAGTGAAACTTTGATTATTTGATAGAGAGCAGCAGAAAAGATCTCGGGTGTTCTATTCGCCTGTCATTCTTCTCTTTGGAGTGATGAAACAGAACATCATCTGAGAATATCATTTTTGACTCTTGGAACCGAACCATAAAAGTAATTTATTTGTTAAGAAAGTACGAATTAAAAAACCAGACAAAAGCTCTACCAATCACAAAAAGCCATTGGATAAAAAGATTGATAAAAATGGCGTGTCGACGGATCCAGGAGTAGAATTATGTCTAAGTAAATAAACCCACCCATAGAAGGGGAGAAAAAAACAACCAAATTGTAGCCAAGAAGTTATGCGTTTTCACAATCTCACGTTAGTCAGACTGTGTAAATTTTCCACGACAAAGCAATGCGGTACTTCGATTATGGAGAACGAAAAATGATTGTCCTCCCAGACATACCATGGCGACAACAAAGTTATGTGATAGATTTTGGAGATTGACTTTAGTATCGTCAATGACCCATTCATAAATGACCTAGTTCTTGATTCAAAAACTTAACTTCTTTGATGGGTATTCGTAAAAAAAAAACGTTGTGAATAACTTACTTGCACTGGGGGTAAAGAATGCTTTCTCTTCAAATCCTAAATATCCCTTTCGGAGAACATTTCCAAATTTTCGTCCAATGCCTACATTAGCTCCTTTTCTTTGCTGCTCAATATTCACTTTCATGTTTGATACTTCACCTTGCAAACTCCTATGAATCATAAGGAGGCATAGAAGCAACACTGAACACACGGCCACATCAGAATTCATGCCTAAAAAGGCAAAAAAAGAGTAGATTTCAAACATCGTGGGAGGAATAGAGTAGAAAGTTGGGTGAAAAAAGACATTTATTCATTTCACGGTTTGGCAAGATTACACAGAACCGAGGGAAGGGGAGGGAAGATGCAAATACTGATTGTTCGTTCAGGAAAAAAATGAAGATGATGAAACTGGTGTGGGTGTGGGTGATGATGCTGTTACCCTGGCTAAATATCGACTACAATTCCACAGGAAAAGCAATCTTCTCACTGCTGTTGGTGGAGTGGTTCCGTGTTGATTGCTTTCCACTACTACCACCACCACTACCACCGTGTCGACGGCGTCTGCGGTGATGGTGATGGTGGTGATGGGGACAAATATTGGCACTACTATTGGCACTGGGGTTATTGGCAGTCGTGCCACGACTAGAGGACCAAGAAGGACCGATGGAATGCGAACTATTGCTCGCTGTGCGCGGTGCACCCTCAGCTGATTGAGCACCACGGGTGGAAGGTCCGCAACCAATGCTGGATGAGGACTGCGTGTCCATAGCGCGTCCGGAACGACGCCTGGGACGCCTGGAACCCGTGGCCAGGCGAGAGCCTCCACTTCCAGAACCGCCACCAATTTCACCAAGATAGACAATTCCTCCATCAGCTACGAGTGGTGAGGTTTCAGGATGCTGGTAGGGAAAGCGAGTTGAATGCAACAAATTGGATTGTTGCTGTGATTGTTGGGGACAAGATGGAACGTCCATAGGTGTAGCGCCTAAAAAACAGCAGGATCCCATGCTGGTTAGGTTGACTGATGGATCTACAAAATAACCAGAAAGGTACTCCACACTCTTAGCATACAAATGGATAGGCTGACGGCTAAATATGTATAATAGGGAAGGGGAGATCATAAAACCAACCAACCAACCAGAAACTCGGCTTGAGGCCTGTTTCCCCGACGAAAGTGGCAACTGCTGATTGACTTGTTGTTGGTGCTGCTGGTTTTGCTGTTGCTGACAAAACCACTGTGAGTGTTGAGGCGTTGAATAGCAAATGGGTTGTGTGTTCCATGACCCTGGAGGTGGCGGCTGAGGCGATGAAGGATATTCCTGAAAGTGCCTGAGCATTGGAGAGCTGGGTGAAAGCTGATGTGGGTGGAAGAGATCGCCCATGGACTTTGCTGGCGGAATCACCATTTGTTGTTGCTGCGTTGGAGGTGGAAGTATCTGGGAATGGAAGGCGTCAGGTGACTTGCGAACGCCGTTGAGAAGTGAAGAAGGATCTGTATGAGGTACAACGAGTTCGCCACTGCATGTACGGTTGACTCCGTTGAAGACAGTGTTGACCACAGGCGTAGAAGAGTTGGTGGTTCTTGTGTTGGAACGATTTCGACAGCAACAGAGGCAGATGATGCAACCGAGGCAAAGAATAATGAACAGCACCGCTGCTACCACAATTGATACTGACGTGGTCAATCCAAGAGACAGAAATTGACCCAAGAAACTAGTGTCTTGATCCACTGGACCCCCATCTACGAAATAATAAACCAAATTCCTTCCAATCCTATTTGACAACGACATCCACAGCACGGATGACCTTCTACAAATGATTTTAAAAGCAAAGTGGAACTCTTGAATTTGTAGTCATAAAATGCAGTACTGACGCGGTGGTGCCGCACACGGGAGTAAGTGGAAAGTGTGCCCAGTGCCCACGCCATGGAACAGCCCACACAAGATACCGTTAATCAAGATTCCAGACGATAATGCTAGTGAATACCTAGAACAACACGTAATGATGAAGTATTCTAACAAAGGCGCAAAGGTCGGACCTACAGATATCCATTTTCACAGAGGGTTTCAAGCGCAATACATTATGGTGGTAGAACGTTCATTTGCAGCAGTTAGACATTTGAATCCTATGTCTGCCGGCTACGAATGCGGTGTGGTGGGTCCTAGACCACGGCACAACTGTCGTTCCTCTGAACACTCGACACGTTTATTGCCGTGAAACTGCACAGATGAATCTTACCTTTGAATCGATGGACACAACAAAACCCTTGGGATTTCGGAAAGCTTGTACATGATGAATGTCAAGGGAGGCAAACTATCATGAGGTGTTTCAGCTTCATTGGCAAATCAATGGCGAAATATAAAAACGGTTTGCACACCTTCAAGTGGCTTTTTCGCGCATACGTTAAGGAGGGCCGATTTGACTTGAAAGACCTCACACACAAATTAAGCATCTATGTATTCTTTAGATCCCTCAGAAAAAGTTCAAATCTAACACACTGTACCTAATATTTTCGCTAGTTCACATATCACCAGACCTTTCAATTCCTCAGTCAATGATGCATTTTTATATCAAAAGGAGGTAACCAACATTCTTAATGAAGAGTCCAGATAATTTTCCAGGGGAGAAGAGAGCGAGTGATCAAAAATATTCATAATCACATTATCCTCAAGCCTAGACCGCTTAACCCTTCCGCTTTGAATTCCATGGACCACCACGTCTAGGGTGTAGCCGCCACTAAAATGTACGTGCACCTAATAATGAAAGGCTCTGCCCGACGTGAAAAAGGACCACTTGACTAACACAAACAAACACAAGGATCTTTGGCACACCACAATCGACAACGCAAGCAGTTCGCGCATTAAGCAATGTGTCAATCAGATCAAGTGAATGGGATGCCGGATCGGCAAAAAAAAGACCTTTGCCGCTATCTTACACAGCTTGACTTGCTTTGAACATTTTGACAGGCGATTGACGAGTGGATCAATTTACAACTTGGCCGGCTGGCTGACGACGGCCGCGATGCGCGTCTGTGTTTACTAAACGTGACGCTGCGCCAGGCAACTTTCATCGTCTACGTACGCGGAATATGAGGGGATTTAGAGGAAGGAAGCGAGGACATGGCGTGACTCATATAGGTAGGGCGTGGGTACCAAAAGTGGACATCCGTTAATCTTCCCCCGAGAAGCAAGCCTTGACCACACCACTCCACTTTTTTCTCCCCTAAGTGGCACCACTTCTCGCTCCATAACACTCAAAACGAAAGGGAGGCTTCGGGCATAAGTCGGTTGATCCCGGTGAAATGAAGCCCGCTCTTCAGACATTCACAAAGCCAAGCCAGCGCCCTTGATCTTGGCAATTCAATAAAATCTGGGCGGGTATTTGTTGTGGATAGATGAACCTCCGAAGACTTACAGCAGAAGGCCTATCCGAATCGCGCTGACCTTTAACAACTAGTTTAGTTTCGAGGCCAAAATTGAAAGGGGTGAAATTGGTATTAAAGTGCAGATTCGTAAAAAACAAATTAACGAAACAATGAAGCATTGCCAACTTGAAGTTAATTCTGCCTTCGAGAGGATACTTCTGACGGTACAAAACTCCACTTTGTGGAGAGAATTCTCCTGTCCGTGAATTAGACGATCCCTTTTCCCATTACCACTTTGTGCACAGAGGAGAGAAAGGAGGGTTGAATGAGAAAGACTGAATGGGTGTGTATATGAGATCGCGCCCGCAGCTAGTCAGTACGACGATACTGCTAGCGTAAACGCTTCCATCTCAGGTCTAAAACAGTAATCACAAGCGTAGATCCATGAGAGCTGGGTAATTAAAAAACAGCTCATTTTTGACCACGAGAATTGCAATTAAAAAGAACATCATCCAACATTCAGCTCCACGCCCTCCAATGATGAATGGCTGCTTTCGAAATCCACGAGATGCAAAATCATCCGGAAGAGCGCGCATTCATGCCCATTATGTAGCCTCCGCAATGGCCGGCGCTGCCACCACCACCTCGGTTCCACGGCCTCCCACACACTGATGCTAAACTGCTGCCCCTTATTGCGACCCCAGGGATGAGATTACGCATTCAGGATGGAAGTTACAGTCCCAGCCAATTAGACTACTGAAGGAAAGATTAAACAACGTAAGCCATGAACTTAGGCGAATTATTCACCCGAAAGAATGGGAAAATTCAGCATTTTCACTATTACTAGCGGGGTGACTTACCATTCAACACAAAAACTTAGACACCCCTTAGAAGCAGACTTAAGAAATCAGCCGATACTTCCCGTAAAACACAGCATCCCCTCTAATTAATCCCCAAGGTCCATGTATAGAGATAATGAACGCCCACAATCGACTGGCAGACAAGTTCAGTGATCGAGTCAACCTTGAAAAAAAGGCTGAATCAGTAGACAGGACCTAATCTACTGCGTTATAGGTTGACACCGCACAACTGATTAGCATAACACTTTTATGCATGCCACTGTGGCGTTTCATAACTTGAAACTCAATTTCAGTTCGGACAACAGGCGTATCTACAGCTTCGTTTTTTGCCCTCCTCCATTTAAACAAGAAAATTTTGAAGATAATCAACTTAAAGTAATGAAATTGTTTCGATACGAAAGGGGTAATCGCATTACCCTGCCCGTAAAGGATGACAGAACCATGACATTTTGATAATAATGCATTAAGAATGGTTGAGCTGATTGTTTGACCGTCTTTGGAGATTTTAAATTTAAAATTCAGAAGTTAGACAAATTTCAATCATTATACATCGTGGGTATTCAAAATATAGCACCACCAACAACTTGGGCGAGAATAACCCATCTACCATCTCATTGCCTATCTCACAAATTCATAAATTTCATTGATTGCCTTTGCCCAATCAGAAACTAGCAATGAAACAAAATTGTTTTAGGTGTTACCGGTCAAGATTTCAAGAAACTGAAGCCTGATAGAATAGATCACTGCCTGCTGAGGGATAGATTGCTCCTCTGCTTACTAAGTGCCTTGGGAAAATCCTGACAGCAATAAGTTCTACAAACTCATTTCTAAAATACCAGTTTTTAAAGCCTTTTTTGAGGTCAAAAACTCTCGCATTGCGCTAGAACTCTCTTGAAGTGTCAATGGTCGGCGCAGACGGTGCCTTTATGTGAAATCAACCAATTAAATGATTAAGCAACTTTCTCGCAATTTCACTCCTTTTTGGAAGGGCACAAAAACTTAGGAAAAAAATGCATGCAACTGAAAATAGCAGAAGTAAAAATAGCACGATTCACATGCTTCTACTGATAGGCACATTTAATTTCTCCTCTGGTTGGACAGTTATGGACCAATCACCCACCTTGAAAGTGATTGCAGAGTGAGGGGAACTCATCCCTACCGTCGGGGCAATTGAAAACCCCATCACAACGAACTCGTTCGGAGACGCAAATGCCCATGGAAAGTAGACGAACGGACGATCTGCTTTCAACACTACCTCCACTGTAGTTAATAACCGATGGAATGCCCCCAAACGCGGCATTTTTCACACTGCCGCAGTGGAAACGACCCTCTGGACAAGCGGATGTCTGACCTGAAACCAGAGCAACAGCCTTATCTGGGTTCGAACTGCACCCAACTTACAACAAGGAACTGGGTTATGCAAAAAGGCCACATGTTCCAGATGGAACCCCCGCGACTGTCGACATGACTATGCGGGCAATGAATCAGGCTATGAAACGACTCGACATATTCATTTTACTTGGCTGCCACATGTAAGATGTCGTATCTAAGTTACGTTGATTAAAACAGTGCACTGACAAGTGTAGGATGTTACTGCCCTGTTGCTACCAATAGGTTTCCTCCCCCTCCTTCAATGAAGCATATCTACGAAGACTTAGAAAGAGCTCGGTGGTTGGTTAAGTGACATGAAGGTACTAGTCAGAGTGCGAGTCAGAAGAGTGACACCAAAAAAACAGAAGTCCTAGTAGTTAATAGACTTACATGATAGACAGACTGCTTTAATATCAATCAAAAGGAGGAAATATGAAAAGGAGATCAGATGACAGAAAGTGTCAGCGCACTTCCCGGCCATGCATAACTGGAGCGACGTCTTATAACGCCTGAGATCTCATAAAGTGCAGGTCGTTTTTTTACATCCCCTATGCAGTACAGGTATATTGCGAAGTCATTGGCCCGATCATTGTCGGTCACCCATTTACCCATTTACGCACCACTCTACTGCGCTTTTAAGGTACGCATCATTTCAGTATCGGAGGACTGCTTCATGATGCCTTGTGTGTTGGTTTAATGTTCGACGACTCTGTTGAAGTCCAACTACAGCTGAGACCAGTCCACACGATGCGACACAACTCGAGAAGCCAGAAAGAGGCAAAAAACAGTCACCAACTGAAAAAGCAGCTCATAATTCCATGCGTTCCATTGAGGAACCAATTAGAAGTAAAGCGAAAAGATGTTGCGATCTCAAACTTCAACCTTTATACCCTTCTGATGGTATATTCCTAGATGATGGCTGTCACCTTTTCTTGACGTTGAGCTATCTCCTACTGGCCCAGAAGCAGAAGACGTAGGGACTTGGATGGTTAGGGCCAGATTCTAATTCCTGGTTTCCAGGATCAAAGCACCTGGCAGAAGTGAAGCTTGCCCTCTAAAGGAATTTTGTTTTTTAAAACGGAGCATCCCAACTCTCCTGCTTACAAATGGAAAATTCCCACCAAATTTGGATCCCATTTCTCAACGAAGTGAGTCACTCCGTCGGATTCACAATGTTGGTCCTCCATCTTCCTCTCGCCTGTCAGTTTCAATCACGGGAAAGTTGCTGCTTTGGATCACTAGGGGGAATATGCATGTCTGTTAAAGTCAACCCTACAGTTGCAGGCCACCACAATACATGAGCAATCACTCGATTTGTTCAAAATGTCCCCTTTGAAGAACCTAGGTTTTTTCATGAGAGGTGAGAAAATAACGTCACATCCAGGTTGCTTTTATGACGCTACAGAGGGGCCTCACTGATAGTCTACGGAAGACTGAGAAGATAATTGCGGCCGAGTTTTCGTAGAAGATAGGAAGAATTGACCGAAAAGAGATACCAACTTCTGTAACGCTATAGCATCCATTTACTCTAAACATTTCATTGCTTAACGACCCATATGCAGCAAATATTTCAATCTCGACCATTAGACACCATGTCATGTACATTTGATTTGACTTGGCAACTGTTACGGGACCCGTTGTTTTCACTTGTTACCGTTGTTGGTGTTGTCAATTTAGGAAGGACTGATTTTCGTTTATCTGTGCTTCCCTTAACCAATTCTTGACAGAGAAAATGTCTGTGTCTGCACTCCAACATCTATGTTTTTTTCCCTCCTGGAGCTTCACTACAGACGCCCTGGTTGGTTCCCTTCCTTCTCTTTTCGGTCCCCAGTGATCGGTTACGAAAGCGTTTGATTTTATTTTGGGAACAACAAGACTCCTGGGCCTCCGATTCGCTTCTTCGCTTCAAAGTCGAAGTGACTAATGAGAGACGAGAACAATGCATCTTATCCATTCACCGATGATGGTGAGAAAGGAGGGGAAAAAAGGCCAAGTGAGTCATCCCGCATCTCATGAAAATGCTGTTTGTTGTTTTCGCGTCATGAATGCTTAAGTCAACACCGAATTTGCAATTGGAAGCGACTCATATGAGTGGATCTCACTCTAAACTAAAGTATTCTCACTAGTCAGTCGCGCAAAACAATGTGTGAGGTCAGGAGTTGCCTTTTGACCTGTCGACTGTTGCTACCGCCCACATCCTCAAATTCAGTCGATCCGTGTAGAATGACCTCGGTTACAGTAGGCCTTCAACAGGAAGGCCAAACATATCAAGCAGTTCCGCTTACGGCGCGTCCGAATTGCACACACAGGGCAAGCAAGCATCGGTCTCCTGGGACGACGGAGTGGTACGTGCCTTGGAAGCGCAGGAGGGTAACCGACTGAGTAGATCGCATGGGATAACCAAAGACATTTTTGTATGATAAACGGACATGGAAGCACAAGAACCCCCTCCTCATCAAAAGCCATTAGCTCACCCATTAAGGTAGCCGAGCCATAACTTACTAAACAATCCCAAATTCACGACACGTTGGCTTAGCACATAGGATGGAAGTGCACAGGCCATGCCGGTAACTTATTTTCATCCGTCATTACATGACATGTGGGTGGGACCCGTTCGCCTCGTTTACAACACATCGTTGGTTGGTGTGAGGATGAACCAGTGGCACTTATTGATGCCAATCGACACTAGACAGCACCGAAGGCTGATTGAGCCAGTAGCAACGCATGGTGATTTTTCGTTCTTTTCCAGGTTAGGGAATCTTCCTTAATAAAGTCATTAACACCCGAACGAGACATGCGCTGATCGCTTCTGAGTGATATAAATGCTCTACACCAGCTTTCACAAGAAGCTAGCTCGCAATAGCTTTGAAGCCGAGGCATGCTAACTTCGTAAAGCTGACAGTTGAATTACGTCCACTAGATGCTCAAATGGCACCTTATAACATGATGGTTCAAAGTGAGTGGAGGAGACAACCGAGAGTACCGTGCTGGCGGGCAGACAGATGGAAGGGCTGATGTGCATCCGGATTTTGTGAGTCTTCAGGAATTACAAGGCGTCTTTTCAGCTATGAATGGCCAAGAACTGCACTAATTCTGTCTGATTATTCAATGCTTGACCGATGCGATCTTTGGCCTAACTTGGCACTTTTTTTACTCTTGGGAATGCGCCAGAAATAAAAGCAGGTCTATGGTAATTTAAATTCGGCTTCCTCATAGCCCTAATAGAGCCGATCCCGTAATTCACGACTCAGAGGTGAAAGCAACCGCATTTCTGGAGTAAATTAGAGGTGAATTAACTAGTCAAATTTTTAGTCCATGTAGGATCATGCGTTTTGTTAAAAATGGTGTTTTCTGAGGTCAATTTGCGTGGGAATTCAAGGAGCCTTGAAAGGAATCGCGTGGGGAAAGTAGACCCACAGATGGGGAAGATAAAAAGAAGCACAGGGGAAAACGATAAACATGTCTAGACGCGAACACACACAGGAGCATGAACGAACAGTGAAAACGTCAGCTGACGCTATAAGAGTTATAGAAGGCCTCCAAGCAAATGAAAAAAAGGAGGCAGAGGGGGAGAGGGAGCTAACGGTGTCAATAAACGAGGTGTAAAGTTATCCTCTTGAAGAAAAATTGTAAACCGCATTGGTGAGACGTACGGTCAGATGCCGCAACATACTTCTGTAACGATGAAAATAAGTTTATGCTCTTAGGTGGGCCTTTTAAGCTCCACATCGAGCCAGCCAAGTTGCTGGAACAAATTGGAGTCAATTGGGGGGTAAGTTAGGCATTACGTTGGTGGCAACATGACGGGATGTGCCCAGTCACACTTGTGAAGAATACTAACCAACGTGGATCATGTGTACATAATTGACAAAAGCCGTTTAAGGTGGATGACCGAATTATGCAGGTTCAGCACGGGGAGAGTCATTGCAATTACGCCAGCTTTAGGGTACATCGTGGTGCACGACTATTTATAAAAAATTCGACAGAATTTACGATGGAATATGAAGAAAGTATGGAGTCTTATCTGGGAATGGACTACCAAATAAAGCGATAAAGCGAAATGTTATCGAGACGAACAAAGAAAAGAGACAAAAGGCAAATATCATTCTAGACGTACTCTCTTGAAATGCTGTCACAATTATCTTGAAACCAGGTTTCATCGCTTCGCTTTTTGGAACCTGGAACCTTGAAGAACTCGATGTGCTAGAGTAAAGAACAAAAAGTAAAGACAATCAGGATGTTTTGATTTTCGGTTTGCTTTAACCCACTAAAAAGTCAGTCGGGAACTGACTAGATATCGTCATGACACCGCCCTTGGATGTTTACATTGTGTAGTGAGGCTCATTCTAGACCAGAATGTAGCCCGAACTAACCATTTCGGATCTCGAAAAGTAAGTGCAATTAGGTCTATGAAGGATACAGGAAGCAGCGCTATGCAATTTTTCTAAAACCTGATGCTATGCAAATAGATTTAGCTACTGCATAAAACGCATACTATAAATCAGCTAGGACAATATTTTGTCAAGCCGACTCCTAAACAAAAAAATTTTCTTCGAACCTTAGGGGTAGTATTGAAATATATTCCACAAATCGTCAAAACAAACCCACTACGATGGATAAGTAATAGTGGATAACCCCAATTTGATTTGGCTGCTTGATTCTCTGCCAATGTTCTTATTGGTTAATTACGTAGGAAAATGAGTTCTCAAGCCAAAGGAAACCACGGACTAATAAGTACTCACAGTTCACCAATATCCTCTAACTAAAATACCGTGATTTTTTCCCTCGGGGCAGTCACTGAAATAGCCCTACATTGACGAGGAAAAGAATGGAATGAAGGCAAATCCCTCCAGCAAACAAACGCGACACAAAAATTTAGCTAAGTCTAATGCGAACTTCGTGCAAGCTTGACTGCATCTAACAATAAGCTTGGAAGCTACCGAGAGATACCGCTTGGGTTAGAATACCTAGCAACATGCCAAACATCGACAACCCACCATGCTGCTCATCTGTGACAAGTCAGATAAGTTCTCCCAACTTTAACCTTAGTCTAAAAACTATAATTACAAAAATATTTCAAGCTCAACAATAAATATTTACATAAAAGATGCGTTACTTATATGCTCTTCACAGTACCCAGGCAAGCGATTTAGGCCAACGCAACGACCCATATGAATGCGAGCAATAGTACCTTCTTCTTCAGAGAATAAGAACTAGAGTACCAACTACAGCAACACACTTCTAGCTCAGAATATTGCAAAGACCATTCAAAACTAGTAACAAAAAACGTACTGAAATGCAATACAGATGTAGGATTTGGACGAAAAAACCGGAATTTTGGGATAGTGAGATAAGCAGAGACCCTGTTCGCCACCAGCCTCAGGCTATGAAAGAAAAATTGAAAAAGCAATTACCAGTAAGTACTACCGACAAGTTCTTTCTGTATGGGTGAAATGGCGTGGAAACGGGATGCAAGACACGAAATTTGGTGCGTCAAATTCTGGATACTGCAGCCCGAAGAGCTTTGATTACCTTGTTTTGCACTTAGTTTAACGTGGCAGAGCTCAGAATCGGATCACGCAGCCGGTGTTTAAAAATACAGATTCTATCGAAATTCTACGAATAAACAAGCGAAAAAACGAGACAAAGGAGCATGCCTCAGCACGCCCACATCCAAGATTTTTAATCAGAGGATAAAAGGGGTAATCTTGGTGTAATTAGCAAGAGCGAACCCAGAAACGTATGACCTAGTAGACGTATAATCAATAGAATATTCAGTTACAACTGGAGTCAGGTTTGACGACAAAAAAGCTGCGAAAAAATGGAAGGGTTAGGCGATGAATGCTATCAGGTTAACGTAAACTCCTACCATGGCCTTAGATCTGGCTGTATTTGAGTCGAAAACGTAGAGGAAGTCGTCCTTACAGGTTTGGTCACTGGAAGGTATAAAAAAGGATTCGATAGTGAGCATAATCCGTCCATTATCGAGAGGTGCATGAACAACAACTTCGCAGGAGAAAGCGAGAGGATAATGAGCAGAATAAGTTTGTCCCAGAAGGGTAGATGAGGTGTTGGTCAATGAGCCAGATTCGAAATCGTGCGAGTAGATGATGGCACCACTCTCGAGATCATCGATTCGGAGAGTTTTTGTGCGTGACTCCTCTAATCCAGTGATTGAGGTCGGCATCGAAGCGCAATCCCTCGACAAAATAACTAGAAGATAAAAGACAACATCCCAAAAGAACCGATACTTTTATTTAAAGCACATGGATTGTTGATCGGCATTATTTTGACATCGCATTATACATTTAATACGACTAAGAGGAGTGGACACCAGATAACCGTATCAGTCCAATTAATCAGACCAAGATGGCCAATAAATTCTGTTCGTGGAGAATAACACTGTCCACACGCAAAAAGTATAATTAACTGCAGGTACAAAAGCAAAATCGTACTGATCAGATAATTGGACATGGTTGCAAAACTTAAATACTGCTATTTGAGTCTGGAATTTTGTTGTATTTACCAGATTCACAAGAAGTTATGGCAAATAGAGGGAACAAAGATGTATATTTGAAACGATTTCGAATCACTTACACTTCCTAGGGCTGGTTGAAATAGCAGGGGCCCAGAAACATACAGGAAGCGCAAGAAGCAGAGTATATACAGGAAAAAACAAGCGCATCCCTTCATATTCCTGCCTGCACAGCGCTCACGTCATATTCGAGACCAATTTTGAAAATGTTCAGCTGGAGCGAGAATGGCCTAGACAGATTGACCAATCAGATTGTTGATTCGCCATTGCCTTTTAGATCAATTGCTTCAAATAGGGATTAAATCATATTGTTCAAACATTATTCGAATAACTGCATCATTTATATGAGTCAACAGTGCTAACACTCAAAAATTTTAGTAAAGACAAGTTGTTTATTTACTACAATTTGTTTTTATTCCCAAAAATTGGCTTCGTGGAATAAAAAATATTTCCCAGTTAAAAGCGGCTTCATTTTGGATCAAAGTTAGATTTTTTAACTAATTATATTTATGATTTATGGCGGATGTAGTTGATTTTGTAATATTTTTATATTTTGGTATTCAAAGTATAGTTTATTGCGTCAAATGTACGTTATTCAACTAGTTGTACCGCTTTCTTTGTTCACGACAGCTTCCCTCCGACAACTTTGGGAACGAAGGGTCTGCGCGCAATGCTTTGTTTGCTCGAACTGCCGGTTTCGGTCTCTTGTGTGGCCATATTGTGCTAGCCGGTTGGTCGGTCCCTGGGCCGTGCCAACAGCCCCCAAGCCCTCTGATTCCCAAATATATATCCTGCCCTAGTACTATACCTTCTTTTGCTTAAAGAGAAGTCTCGAGTTACTCTACTTACACTAATTCTGTGCGCAATGCATGTTTGCTTAAAAATGTCTTTAGGTGACTAATGGCCAGACTTCGCAAACCTTGCCACTAAATGGACGTCACTGATTTCCATAGTGGTAACGACTACTGACCACTCATAAAGCCTTAATCGTACTAAGGTTCTTCAATCCACACCATATGAGATGACCTCTTATAATCAGTCTCCCCTACGCAAGGGTTTCCGAACTGAGTCAGAAAAGTTGAACAGAAGAATCATTAAGCAGCATGTCAACGATCCTGACACAACGCCGTTCTGTTGCCTTTATAATAACGTAGTTTTTGAAGCCCTTCCAAGTCCACAAATCAATCAAATTTTTAAGTTATTTTTGTCTCCCTAGAACAAGGCAATAGAACGGCCTTCTGGAGCCTGTCCATGCCACGAAGGGATGTCATAACGGTAGTTACAGTGTTTGCCATTCTTTCTAAACAGCGCCATGCGCAAAACACCATCCACTTTATACGGCTTCAGGTCGGTCGAGTCTTGGCGTATTCGGCTGATTGTTTGTAGGTGAGCCCAAGCCTAGTTATAAATCAATTTTTACTGATAAAAAATAAGTACAATTAATAACTACCCTACGAAGAAAATTCACAATGGTATCTTACAGCAGTCGCTTTTTCACTGAATCCATTGCCCCACAGGTATATGTAGTGAAGGCTATCATTGTAGAGTAGTGCATCAGCTAGCGCACAGAGACCCTTTTCCCGAATCTCGTTGTAGGTTAGGTAGAGGCTAAATGAAACGCCCACAAAAGTTCAGCCTCATTTTCTACAAACTAGCAGATTTTCCATACCATTTAAAAAATAAGGGCAAACATCATTTTCACTACAAATTTCGTCCCATTATCTAGATGGATGCACTTACACAACAAGACGATTGTTATCTTTTTTCAGAGCTTTCGCGATGGCGACAGCGCCCTCACATTGGATCCGGTTGCAGGAGAGATCGAGAATGGTTAGTGAACAACGGTTACTAAGGCCGCGAGCTAGTGCATTTCCTCCATCGCGAGCAATTCGATTTCTGTATAAAAAGCTCAAATATAATGGGATTTAAATTATTAGTTCAAATTAGTATAGTTGGTATCCTTCATCTTGTATTAAACGAAGGTGAGACCAACGTGCCACTTACTACTACGCCTTTGAGGCCAACCCAGGCACTATCGGGGTGAAGTGATCCAAAATTTCGTTTATACTGCGACCAACAGTCACTTGGGGATAAAAAGACCAGTTATCTGCTGTCTTTTTAGTTGCTCCGAGACCTCACCTTATGGCTCTAAATGACGGATCCAATTATCCTTATCGAAAGACTAGTTGAGGAGCTTTTTCAAAAAAATGTAAACAACTTAAGAAAAATACATTTGGGAATCAAGCTCCAATAGGCACAAAATGTAAAGGCGAAGTTTAGATAATTCAAATTATGTTTCAGAAGAATGCCGTCCATTTTCCTAACACCTTGTTGAGGCGTCTGGAGGAGGGAGAAATCGAAACGCATGATACTGTTGTATTTGTACCGATCAGGAGAGCGGCAAATGCATTTTGCTGGTTTACTCGCATCCACTAACACGTAGAAATGACTGTGGAAGCCAGTCACTTCGTTATCGCTCATTGTCTTCAAGTCCTTTAATACATCGCGCCGTGAATCACTTGAACGGCAAAGTGAGATTAATGTTGTAACATTCTGCTACAAATGTTTCCAATCCCTAACGTCGTTTCTGCCTTGTTTCTTTACAAATCCTCCTCCATGTGCCAAATCCCTCAAACATTTAAAAAACCTCAGAAATTTCCGCGTTCTATTTTACTTCTTCCGGCTAGTCAATAGAAAAAATGAAATGTTTTCAGCCGTGCCACCAAGGCTTATAACACCACTAACAAATACAGTAGGAGGAAGTAAAAACCAACATTAAAAATCCTTGTATATAGTACTCCCAGCTCACCCTTAATCGATGGAAAATTAAAATTTGAAATAAATCATTGTTTTAAAACCTCACGCAAAATATACTTACTATTTAGGTACTCAAATTTAAAAGCTAGGTTTAAAAAAAAAGACAGAACTAGGAGACCTTTTGGTCATGAATTTGGATTTCGATTGACTTACGCACTCAGGTCGAGGACTTGGAGTGTCTTATTCACCTCGAGGGCTTCAACCACGCGTTCTGCTCCGTAATCGCGCATATCGCATCTTGACAAGTGCAACTCCTTCAAATTAGTATTCATCTAGGCAAATTAAATTACCCACCAAAATGGGAGAAAAGAACTAGTCAGGGCAGTAGATCGTCCGCACACAGACGTCAGATTCAAAAGCCTATGCTTTTGTGAAAGTAATGGGTAGTTTAGCCCTAAGGCAAGTTGGCAATGCAGTTACGCACAAAGTCGACTGGTAAATATCGACTATGTGAGCAACTCCGTTTTTTTGCGAGTCGTTTAGGGATCCACCAGTTTTAATTCATATAAAGTAGAAGGTAACTGTTTAATTTAGCGTGATAAGTGGAGAGAATTTTTAAAACATGCTACTCGCGCAGCTAATCAGTAGCATAGTCAGGAAATCTTGTCCAATGCTTGAAAACCATCGTGAATCAAATAGGCTGAAGACTGCTTGGTAAAGCGACATTTTGGAATCTTTGAAGCCCTCCTCAAACCCATCTTTGCAATGGGTGGATAAAGGAAGAAATAAGCCACCAGTATAATTCTGCTCAGCCTCTTATAATAGGAAGAAAAACCCTCAACTATCGTTCCTATCATTTCATTTTAAATGATAGGGAGACATGAACAAGCAGTAAATTGTGCAACTCACACGTAACATTTCGCAAATGTGGACTGTCTGTTCTTCCTGACGGGTAAAGAGGATGAGGCGATCCATGTTGAAGTAGTCAATGGTTTTGTTTGTTCGAAGCACTGTTGCAAAGGCAATTGCACTGGAAATCTCCTTCAAGACAAGTATTTAACGATTAATAAAATTACTGCATAATTAATAAGCAAATTGCACTTGTTTAAAGGATTTGAAGATGGAGACACAAGGACTAACCAAATTGCATTCACCAACATCTAGTTGCGTAATTGTGGTGTTTAGTAGAAGACCTTTTGCCAAGGCGATTCCGCCTTCACGACCGATTGGATTTCCCGTCAATTTTAAGCGTTCCAATGTACGATTCATCTGCAGTACATCAACAGTGGACGTATTCGTACTGGTTTAATTTAGGCATTTGTTATTTTATGTTCGTAGGTATGTGGCAGTATAAGGCGGCCTTATTTCCGTCCATTTACAGGCCATTCAATTTGTACATTTCTGTGTTTACTGACAAATATTTGTGGCAATTAGCAAAAATAATTGCGCAACAATACCTGTAAACTTTGACCAATCTCCTGAGCACCTCGTTCCATGATATTATTTCCGGTTAAATTAAGTTCCTTCAAACATCGATCTTTCTATAACAGAGGCAATTTTGTCCATCAAAACAAACGAAATTACGAAATAATCACCCATATGCAGTGGGTGTTACAAAAGCTTACCAAATTCATGTAAACTTTAGCGAATTATAAAATTAAGGAGTGCGTTCGCCATAAGTAACCAATTTGAACCAAAACCCTCATTTTAGTACAAATAGACTACAACAACGGCTTTGCAAAATGCTACTGCCTAGTAGGCATTGTCCCCTGCCTTAGCTTTCAACAATCCGGGTGCATGCACTTATAAGTTTATTGAAGGAAAAGGCTTAGTTCAAAAAACAAAACATTACCTTGAGGTAATTGGCCAGCGCAGTAGCGCCATCATCTGTAATTTGATTGAAACGCAAGTCTAGGCTGTTTATGATAGGCACATTAACCAATGATGCGCAGAGGGAGGTGATGTCACGATCCTGCAAACGACAGCCTGATTCTAGAGCATTATTTCCGCAAAGTTTCAGGTAGACCCATTCAAAGTCTTCCAGGCTATAAAAGAAAACAACGCATAGAAGCCAATGTTAGATAGACAAAATAAAACGACAATATTTCATTACCCCTTGTTATAATTTAGTTCCTTTTGCATCATTTTGAGAATGAACTCTGGAGCTTCCTGAGTAGGATCATGCTGAGAGCTGAGAAACGACTGAATTAGGGCATTTAAACAGCACAGTTTTTCCACCTTCCTCGTAAAAGTGATAGCCATCTCTTAACCAAAAACAATAACATAGAGCATTTGACCGACAGTGTTGAACCAAGATAATTCACGACTCAAAACACTTCAGCCAATCAATGGTAGTACTAAACTTTGTTCTACGTTAGTGAAAACGTTAATCAACATTTTGGAGGTATTGAAAGATTAACACTGACTACTTTGTGTTACGTATGTGTCGGAAAGGGTCATGCAAATTCTTGCACAACTAAGGCGTAGTTTTAAAGGTATCCATTTTCATAGTAAGTGTTGGGCAAATAAGTACTGCTTCTAACGGATGTTTGCCTTCATGGCAACACTAGCATTAACACCTATTTAAAATGTTCAAAATGCATACTCGACCTTGGAGTTCATAAAAGCAATGTTACAATCACTATTACCAACAGCTAAAACAAAAAAAATACTAAAATGCCCAAAAATTTTAAGTTTGGTTAAACTTTATGCACAAATTTTAATAAAACTTTACCTATAGAAAGCATTTGCTTATGGCGGTATTTTGAATTCTTACGTTGGATTTAATTCAACGTCTTGGGCGGATTCCTTCATATTCACTGGACCCATTGCATTATTTGCAAATATTTAGCCAAAAGATTACAATCTTAGGCTAAGGATCATCATGCATTAGACACCGCCAACTTTTTCCGCACTATTCCATGACTTTATTTCCTTAATTCCTCTATTTTTGGCTCTAGCCTCATCAAAATAGGATGATGCTTTTGTTTATACACTATAATTTTAGCCGGCGGTTAAGCAAACGCTGTCTTGTGCACACCCATTTCGTTTACTTACTCGATTCTTACGACTTTTACAAGTCATTTTTTAAATTTTGATTTAATTAAGCCGGCAAACGCAAATCAAATTCGCGTTTTTAATTTCTAGTTTTGCTCTTCTTTTTGAAATGGAAGTGCCTGATAGCCAAAGAGCCAGGTCTAATTCCTCTCCACGCCCTTTCTATTTGCCGCCGTCTAAGCAGATCACTCCCGCGGCTATGGTTCGTGAATGCCGCGATTGGCTGCAGACTGTTAACACACGGCGCCCATTTACACCGAGATCGGGGTCACGTTGTCTCTTCATCCACTCCAAAGGTCCAAAGTCACGTCCACCCACTGCTTCCACCATCGTCTCCATCGATGGAGATTTAACGCAGGTGTGTTCTTAGATCATGCGTTTGCCATCTCGATGATGGCGCTAGTCGTACAAAATCGTTTATGCTATTAAAATTAGTAGATCAAAGCATTAGATGCAGTTATAAAACCTTTAGCTGACTTCAATTTTTGTTAAAAAACAATTGAGCAGGTATCCCATTTGGGCAAGCATGACTGATCTTGGCACTTGAAACACATGCTTCACTACAGAGTGAAAGAACGTTTCAGCCCAGTCTGTCAAAAAAAGACTTTGGTGTTTTCTAAAATGGGTGAGGGAATAAGTTGCTTCTACACACGGCAGCTGTAATCGTGGTGGGATTGTGGTTAATTCTCAAAGTTCTGACATCATACTTCAAAGACTCACATTTTTCCCTAACTCCTCTCAGTGCCTTCTGATTATTTGCTAACGAACTGCTTGCATTTTAAATGGTTCGCCCACTAACAATCACATGCTTAGAAGGCACGTACTACTTCGCTTTTAGTATAGTGGAGCGCTTCAGACAGACACTTCCACTTTATTTGGCTTTTCTACTAAAGAAGAAACACCTTAAAGCTCCTTAAAGTGTGCAACAGAACTAATCTTTACCGAACAGCCGAAATTAGTGAATTGGTCTGAGAAATGTCGCATTTTGGTAGAATAAACTTAACACCATGTCATCTACCACTTACCTGCAAAACAGTGTGCACTCGGGAACGGCTTTGAAAGATGCACAATGCCTCTATTGAGATACTAGGTAGTCAATGGTATGAATGTTGTCGACGTCGAACAGCACTTTTGGCTTTTAAATAATGCCTATTGGTCGAGATGATGATACCTGGTTTAAGGGCATTCCGTTTGACCCACATTGGGACTGTATTTGGTGAACTACAAACATGTCTTTTTGAGTTGTAGTGTTGATGCTAGTGGATGCAGAAGCCAACAATGACATTCTGTCACACATCCAAATATCTTACCAAAAGCCGATAAATGAACATAAAATTAAACTCACATTTTAATGCTCAACTTTGTACTTCCTTAACATTTTGCCACTAGCGGAGGTCGCGCAGCCATGGAAGACAGATGTACTTTTCTATTCTTTGTTTCTAACACCGCCTGGTTCACCGGCCACTTAATGCTGTATGACATAGACAGATTCATCCTCTTTTCATCCTCCCCACCTCTACTGACTCCACTTAAGCCGTATCAATCACTACTTACAAAGGATTTGCACATCACGCTTATTCAGTTTTTTATTTCTCCCAAGGAGTAGTGTAGTGTACAACAAAAGATCCTGCAATAAGACTTACCGTAGCGTGGCTTTGATCTCATTCCTGCTTTGAATCGCCCGCAATCTCACGCATCCGCTTCAGGCACTTTCCTTTTGTGCTGATAACCCGAACAATTTAATGTAGTTTCTTAAAATCTATTTCCCTTATCAGTGCAAACAGTGTAGCTCTGTGGATCGTCCTTATACCCTTCGTAAGCATAATACTCTGATGGGGTATCTAAAACGATATGCCACCAAGGCAGCGGGGAAAAGAGGGGGGTTTTCTTTTTCTCATTGCAACGTGGGCCTGATTCGAATGGGCTAAGTTTTCCTAGGTCATTGTCTGGATCGGCGTGGATTTGCAGTTTGTTTTGGCGTTACTACTTCATTGAGAATTCATCAATGACTGCGGCGAGAGTGACAGTTGGATTCTACTTTGGATGAAGGTCTTCAGATTTGATTGAATAAGGGCTAAAGGGATACATGAGTGCTTTCGACTATTCACCAATTGAAGATTTTAGCCTAGTTGCTTGCGGGCACAACTTTTCTTTCCACTTGATGTCAAGAAGTAGTTGATCTGTTATATCAACAGTCTCTTTGTCGCCTGCAGAAATGGGACAATTGCCACAGAGATTTCACTGCCTCAGAGAAAAGTGTGGTCTCATAGCTTTCATGGCGGTGTCAGGTTGAGAAGTAATCGATGAGGATTTTACGGATCGTCTGCTCTAGCAATTTCGCCGTCTCCTACCGTATGATCCATGAAGTGACCCTAGTGTCGTCTTTCGTCGAGACAGACGCACATACTGTGCGACCATTAAAACAAATACCTATCTCTCGCACCTATTCGTCCGATTAGGTGACATTTTTTTGGTTAAATAATTCAAAATTGTTATCGAGTTATTAAACGTTCCTCTTTTAACTGCTACTGAATTTTATCTAGGTAGGCAGTGAAGAGGCGGCCAAAACAGGTTACACTGATGACTTGTTTAAAGGTACGATTTACCATTCATTTGATTAAGTTAAACTTAACCCATCCAACTGTCCCATTTTGTATATTTACTCATCTTTTAAAACAACAAGAGACTTCTTTAAAAATAATTTTTAGAGCCATCAACTATGAAGGCAAAACAACCCTTGTCACGGTAGGCTTGTTATTTTTACTTCCTTTGAGAAAACAATAAGCCTTAGGAAGCTATCAGAACACTTTCTTTTCTGTTTAGGACTCTATCTTTTGGTCGACGTCGACCTCGAATTTTGTCGCCGATTAGATGCAAAGAGTCCATGAAGGTTGATGGGATTTCATGCAGCAGCCTTACCACAGGGGTATGAAAAGGAAAACGTTTTTGCAATTTCACCTGCAAGTTCAACGCAGTTTTTTTAAAGATCCGGGTAGCCATTAACCACATGTTTCCTTGCTACACTTTTCTTTTTAGAAAGTGATCCAGCCACTCGCTCAGCCACCTTCAAGACGCACTGAGGAGACAATTGATGAACTCCTGAATGGTCTAAATGATGCCACCTCCAAATTAAAGTCGATTGATGAGTCAAACGCTAAACAAGGAGGAGCCGAGGTCTCTGCTATTGTTAAAAAAATATTCGAGCTGATGGAAGAGATGTATGAATTGCTAACAAATAGCTCTTTTACTCATTCCACCAACAAATTGAAGAACAAGATCATGCAAACGCTGCTACAGGCAGCGACATTGCAGAATCCGAGAATACACATCAAAGTGGTTAACCTAGGCATCTTGGTAATAATATCTTCCAGATATTTGCTTGACCCTTTTTTGTTTGGTTTTCTGCCGCCAAAAAATGACACTTCATTTTAATTTCTTCAAAGCTGGGTTTAAAAGATGCCAATCTAGTGAAGATCTGCAAAATTATTTATCGGATTGCGAAAGATGCAAATAATGACGAACTTTTCTTGCAAGACAAAAATTTTGTTGGTAAGATGAGGGTGGTTCATGATTCCCATTACTACTGATTTCAGTCCAATTTTAATAGAATAGTTTATTTTATACAAAAAATTAATTGAATTTTGGCTAATCTGACAATCATTTGATAATAAAGAGTGAAAATTTTAAGCAACAATATTTCTACCAGCGGTTATAGTCAGAAGAAATTGGTGTTGAATTTTTCTATGCAGGTCTTATTGTCTGTCTCCTAAATGGGTTTGGACTCGAATCGGCGTTTTCTCTGGAAAACCTCAGCACAGCTCAAATGATTACGACACTGAAAAGTCTTTTGTACACGTGTGGCGCATTGAAATTCCTCACGGCATCTGCAGTCACCAGAGAAGCACTTTGTACTCCCGAGATGTTGCGCCTCCTGGTTGACATCCACCAAGCGCTGGATTCATACGGCTGTGCTTTGAACCCAAGTTCTGATGGTGACAGGGACGACTCGTTGAGGGAGACAATTCATCATGTGCTTCTACAGGTGAATCCTTCAAGTTACAGATCCACTGATATGCCATTGAGAAGGGCGTGTCCTATCAATGTGTTCGAAATTTGGGTTATTTAAATTGTTATTTAAGTCATTAAAAAGGGTTATTGGCAGTGTTTTTAGCTCTTTATCCCCACATACTAAGAAAAACCTTTTTGAAAATATTATTTCAGCCTATGCTCCCTATTTTTGAAAAGAGAAGAGAAAAATTATCTCTAATTTTCTTGACCTGAATTAGACATTATTTTAGCATTAAATAAGTGGACAAACATTTTAACCCTTAAAAGGTAAATTTTCTTGTAACCTCTGCGATGCATTATACCATTTGCAGAGGTACTTGGGCAAGCTAGCCACCATCATCAGTGAAATATTTTCTGCTACAACTTTTAAGGAGCTTTTTAACCAGCAGTCCTGCCTTGTGTTAGTCATTTTTAAGTCACAAATGGTGCTTCTTTAGATTACAGAAATATTTTGTGTTGCTTCGGTCAGCGAAACTTCCAACAACTTGAAATTTTGCATTGTTGAGACTGGCGTTCTTCAAATTGTCCTGAAATCCCTTTCACGTCGAACTTTGGATTCGCCTTCTGTCACGCCAAATTCTGCCGACTATCACCGGATTCTCCTGAACTGGGCAAGAACCGTTGCACATGCGACCGAACACAGCTTTGTTTGCCGACTCCTTGGAGAGAAAGATTCCTCACTGCATTGCAGGGACCTCGTTGCACTAATTCTCCTGCACAAAGACCAAGTTGTACGTGTTTTATAGGTTGACCTCCTGATATGAAAGCAGTACAACTGCTTGTTCATTCTTTGTTTAGGACTTCGTTCTACATCTTGCCTACGCACTGGGCAACGTAGCAGCGCGCTGTGAAGCCGCTGGAAAGGCTATCTTTCCCTCTGAGGAAAGCATTGCGGAAATATGCACATTGTGTGAAGAATACGCTGCCACACTTCCAAACGGTTCGTTTGATCATTTACAATAGCCCTTGAATATTCTTAAAGAATAAGCTTATTCAAAACTAAACAACAATTAGGCTGTTTGACGTTGGACAAGGCTAAACCCTTTATAACCTAGCCAATCAAAAGCATATGTCCTATGGAAAATACCCATAAGTCCAGAGATAATGCTCTGGTAAAGAGACTTCTCTCGATAAATTTTATGTGATTAACTGATGTCTTAAATTTACTGCTCAGTTAGCCTTAAGTTAGACCCTTTTTTTCAATTTACAGCAAAACCTAATTCTATAAGTTATGATGTGTTAATCAAGCTGACTCGGGTCATTGCCAATGCCTGCGTGGGAGCGGAGGGAGGCCTCCTGGCCGCAAATACACCCGAATGCATTTCCATGTTGCTTAGGCTATTGAGTAAGTCAAAGTTTCGACAAACACATTTCTGATGAAAGGGGAGTGCCTTGCTGCAATTACTTCTCATGATTTGTATCACACAAAAGTGGGTGGAGGTCTATTAAAGGCTTTGGGATTATTTTTTTGTTAATCACCAGTGGAATACAATGTAAGCCTTCCAAAGACGTTTTTTTTGACGCACCGATTGCCTTCTTGCAAATTGTAGGAACCTGTCAAAATCATGTCGCTCCTTACATGCTTAGCTATGCGCCAATTATTGTGGAGCTCTTCAACAACACGCCCTTTTTGCTTGTTCGTATTACAAAGGAAAAGTAGAACCAAAGGGGGAGAAAACTCAACTTGCCTGAGTGACATGTGCAGAATATCCTCCCAAAAAATGATCCACACACGATTTCATTTGCCTTTTTGACGTTCGTTTACACTTACATCAACTGGGAGGATCGTGGTGAAGGGTGGAAAGACGAATCTCCCATGTGGTATAGTCTGTCCAGTTATGACAACTTACCGACTGATGGACTAACTGAATGAATGACTTACAGTGCGCGATATACTTTTTATAGCACCGATTGTTAAGTGGAGAAAAGTAGTATCAAGACAAAGCAATTGTCAAAGTGATTGCTGTGGCCGATTTCTGATTGGTTGTTGAGTAAATTGGTTCGGCGGCTCAATTTAAGGGAAATTTAAAATGATTTTACTAAAAAATACCGAATTTTTTTGTTTTCTTTTAAGGGCTATCAACAGCTGCCGAGTTGACAAATGATGAGCTTCTAAATAATGGCCTAGCTGGACTGAATAACATCACCTTTTACATGACCACGGAGGAAGACACAGAACTACTCTCTCTTCAGACCGACGTTGGTCAAGGTACTTCTTATAGCTGGCTAGAATTGTTTGTTTTATTTTGGCACAATTCATATTAATGGTTAGGCTGAGTTTCATGGACTCGGTCCCACGCCCGTGATCACTTGGTTTAGCAATCGAGTCTGGTTTCACGCTAAAGAAGTTCTTCTACTCTTGAATGCGTAAAATCTGACATGGTGCAGAGCATGCAATGAACTCCAAAGACCACGCTAATTATGACAACATGTCACACATTGGGGTTGTCTCCCGACTCCCCGGTCGACCAGCGTATGAGGCGAAAGGACCTTGGTAATTTAAGACTATCATGCGAAGCGCCTTGTGTACAGTTGATACACTAAAGAAGTAATTGTTCACTACGAGTGATTTTCTTTCCGAAAACAAAAAGCAACTACGATTAAGATCCATCCGCTTGCGTGCAAGCTCCGTTCGCTAGCCGTCTAATTGTTGGTTGTCACCTTCTCTTGATGCTAAACAATCAAATCTTCTCGTGCAAAACGAATGCCTTGCCCAGAAACCGATATATTAACTAGTGCTAGACCACTTAACGTCCAGAGAAGAAACGTCTCAAGGAAGGGGAAAAAAAATGCATGAACTTATTGAGTCACCCCAAACCAATGATTCCCCCAAATAAGCAGCAAAACTAAAATCTAAATTACATTTTTTTTCTCTTTTTAGAATGTATCCACCTTTTAAATAAGTTTTCTCACATTGAAGAAATTTCCCTAAACATTGTACGGGTTCTCGGCAATTTGACTCGAAGTACAGCCATCAGAGCATCCATAGTGAACACTATCAGCTCAAATCCTGACGATCTCTGTCTAATTGACCGTTTTTGGGGTCTACTCAAATCACGCGACGAAAATGTTTACAGCACACTGGGAGTTCTTGTCAACCTCATGCTGGAGTCCACCTTTTTGTCAGTGTTTCGTCAAAGAGACGGATTTCAGAGGTGCGTAAATTAAAGACCTTGACAGCCGGAACCAAGAGCGCCAGAACCGCCATCACTATGGAGAGAGACTCTAAACTGTCTCATCTTTTAACCAATTCCTATTCATGCCGACTAAGTCCTTAATAGCAGATATCAAGACACAATCAATGTAGGGTTCTGAGTCTCCGAAATTGCAAATAAAGATCAGAGCTTATTCACTTTGAATCGTGTCAAATGTGGTAAAGGGACATTCTTACCGAGGCTTATAAGCGAAACTTCTACCCAAAGGCTTATTAGATACCTTCAATGTTTTTTGGATTTAGTTCGCTGTCTAATCATCCTGATTAATTTTCATTTGATCTCCATAAAAAGAACCATTCCCGGTGGAACCTGAGAGATCCTTTTTAAGTTGAAAGATAGGGATAATTTTACAGTTGTTAAGGCTGTTGTCCAAAAGGTTGGGGGTGCTGGATTGCAACCCTTTTGATGTGGCCATGGAATTGCGCCTCTACATTTCATCGCATTCCACATTCAACCTGCTTGAACAAGGTCAAAATTTTAAAAGAAGTTGGCATATTTTCTCATTTACAATACTTCAGAATGGTGGATATAATGGGCGTCTATGCCAGGATTAATTGGCAAACAGCAGCTCTGGCTGGAAAAGTGATGTGCAATTTCATCGTCCTCGACGACCATGTGTCGGACGCAGAAAAAGGAGGCAGTGGACATCTGAGTCCAAAAGTTGCGGCTGAATTGGAGCTTCTTCTCCACAAACTGACTGGTTAGTCGACGTCTTTTTTTTTCATTCATGCTTACGATATTTAAGAAAAATATTTTACCCACATTATGTTATGCTTGCCAAAACGCCGGTTAACTGGAATAGCAATTAGAGTATGCTTGTTTTTCTTAAATAAAACGGTACCCCTTACGGAGGCTTTGGTGGATTCTTCCGATAGGTGAATGCAATGAAATTAGCGAACCATTGTAAAGATTTAAGACTTCACTGAAGATAAAGTGAGACATAATTCCTTAGCCTACTAGATTTTTACACGCAGTGGGTATTGGGGTCACTGACATGGCCCTGAGGTCAACCCACCTGAAGGAGTTAAAATATTGGACCACACAATTGACTCCTCTACCAAAACTGGCGGTTAACTAACCAGATAATAAAGCGCAATTCATTTCTTCCAGTGAAAGCATGCGTTCTGCAATAAGTCATACTACATTGCAGGAATATTTGTTTTTAGTGCCCAGAAGGTTTGCGCGGGATGCCCAGTGAGCTGAAGAAACAATGTGTGTAGACAAGCACACAGTCGGGCAATCACCTAGTAGCGGCTTGAATACGCCGGGATTGGCGTGTTACTAACAGTTCTTGCTGATGATCCATGCGAGTAATAAATCATATCGTGTACAGTTGCTTCAAATGATTTCCACAAGTAGCAACAGGCATAAAGGGCTGTCACAGTCTCTCTCACTCCTCATATTCGCATTGTAAGAATGCAACGAGTCCTTTGAAATGCTTGTTGTCGATTCAATTGACCGGTCCACTGACTTGGTGAAAGAAAGGGCCGTTGCTCCTAGACGACCTACCACTGCCACCACCATATTTTCAAACCTCACTCCTTTTCATTCTTGCAAAGCTAAGTCTACTCCTCAGGTTTGCATGTGTGCGGCGATTTTTTACTTGTTGAAGACCAATAACTAAAGTATCGCGTTAATTCATCCATCAGTTCAATTTTAACTCGATGTGAAAGAAAAATGCTTCTTGTGAAGCAGTTTAAACAATCGGAACTAACAGACCGAGGCTAACACAAAATTTTATAACTTTGTTTCAACGCTGATTTCTGGATTGATTTCACTTAAGAAAGAAATTAGAAGGGAACACCACCTCATTCTCAGACCATCTCTATTCCTCTGGTTGCATTTCTCAGCCTCTTGTGCATTGCCTTAAAGTCATTTTAGGCACCTGATTCCAGTCAAGAAACAATGGTTAAGCACAATGGGAATAAATGCAGTCTTCTCTGCCACTTTTTCATCGAATTAGTTTTTACCACAAAATCATTTAAGATAATATCTTTGATGCATTTTATTAAATTAATTCCTTACTAAGCCATTTGCTGCTTAAGTGGTTATAAGTGGATCCCGTATTATCTCTTTTATGAATAAAGAATTAAGGTGGAACTATTTTCACTTTTTTTTATCAGATGAAGAAACAGTTGAGCAGATGTATGAAGATATCGGAATGGGATTAAATGTGGAGGATGATGACTGCGGCCACTACCAGATATGGAAAGCCACTTGGAAGGAGGAACTCCTACCCGTTGCATCGCATCTATTATCGTTGTTGAACAAAGGCTCCAAGTGCTCCTAAATACTGGAGATGGATATGCTTTTCTTTGAGACCAAATTGTAAAAGAGTAATCCTGTTGACGTAGAATAGCACAAAGTAATTGGAAAGGCAGAGGGCACTACTGAGGTGAAGTGGGCGAACGTATATGGTAGAAAGAGGGGCGGCGAGGAGGGAGAGGAGGCAAGTAGTGGTGCGGATTGGCGTGTAAGGAGATGTATGCGTTGTCGTAGCAATGCACAGCAGAAATTGGAGGCACGACGGGGTTGGTTTGAGAGACTTCATCAAATCTACCAATTGCTGAATTCAGAGTGATTAGAAAGGCTCTGATCCGAGGTGAATGCACAACATTACAATCTGCAGAGTTAAAAGTTCGCGAGAGTCAAATGGAGCTTGCTTCGGTAGTTAGTTGTTATCTGCAAGCTTTCAAGGGCCACTGTCATTCTCATCATATGCTTTAGTAATTTGGCTGCTGGAACTTTAGCGTCTATAGCAGATGCTTCAGTCCCTCTATACATATATAGACTCTCTTCTACCCCAAATCTATGACTTCTCGTGGCTTTTAGAAGATTCAAGAGGTCGCAACATAACAAGATTAAGTGTAGCGTCCCAAGGCTCCCCTTAAGGTAAAAGAAGGTGCAGTACTAGGGCGGAATATATATATTCCGGGAACAGAGGGCTTGGGGGCTGTTGGCACGGCCCGGAGGCCGACCAACCGGCTAGAACAAGATGGCCACCCAAGTGACCTAAACCGGTAGTTCGAACAAACAAAGTATTACATTAAGACTCATAAAATATTGTTAAGAATTTTTGAAAAGCATGACACCTACGTCAATAATGCGACCATTTAAATTACATCGCTGTACTACTTACGCTTCTTCAAATGTACTTTTTAGGTGAGAGGCAGGAAGACAACTTGAAACTCGTTCAAGAGGAGCGGATTGATTCCTCTGAAGTCGACAGCGTAATCCCACAACTCTCTTTTAATACACCACCAATTTACCATTTCGTCTAGAACAATAAAAATGTGTATAAACAACCAACATTCTCAACAGACCATATTTGTCACGTTGCCAATTTTATATGGGACCGGGAAATATCTGTGGAGCTAAAGTAGCCGCAATTCTTTTCGTTCCATTTAGCAAATGCATACTGTAATAATGTTTGTGTTTATATACGCTTCGTAGGTGGGAGGCGGGAACACAATCTGCACGTGGCCGAGAGCGGGTCAACGTGTTCTTCCCCAGCTCCGGACACCGAGGCCCAGTAGTCTAGTCTTACCCACTCAGTGTTTCTTCCTAAATAAAGCACGCCAAGAAAAGCCAGGTCTTCTTCCAATAAGGTAGTAAGGGAAGAGGAGGAGGAAAAGAAGAACCCCTCCACACTGGTGGCAGCGTCGGCGAACCTTCCCCCCTTCAAAGGCGACATCGACTTTGAAGATTGGATTCAAACTGCGAGATTCTACACCCACTGGTACCCCCAGCAACAGAGGGTACAACTTCTTCTCCAGGCTCTTCCACAAGAGCTTCTCCTCTCAGCAATAAGGGCAGGAGTTACCCCCGACTCCAGAGTGAGTTTGGGCCACTGTCGCCATATCTGTTTGGCTGCTTTGCTGGACGATTTCATCTCTTCTGCAGTAGGATTGTGTGAGGACGCCAGGAACCTTTCGTATAGCAACGCCGTGTCGGGATCTGAACTTTGTGAATTTCTCCACTGGTGCCTAGTGAGTTCGCTCAAAAATAGCGTGCCAACTATACCGCTTTCCCTTTCTGCTGAGAGAGGTCTGCGAGACAGTGCATCCGCGTTGCCATGTGTAGTCCCTTTTCGGTACTGCACTGTAAAATCGTATTGTTGCAGTCCTTCGTACCAGCGCGCCACAGAGCGGTCAATCTCCTTCATTGTTTTTAGCCAGGTCAGCGCTTGGTGGTCCGTTCTCACAATGAACTGTTTCGCTATCAGGTAATGTCGAAAGTGTCAAACCATTGTAAAGATGGCGTACAGTTCGCGTTCCGTTGCATTTTTCTGTCTCATTTTTTTGTTGAGCCTGGTGTTGGCGTATGCGATGACGTGTTCCCTGCCTTCTTTATCCCGTTGGGATAGAACACCGCCTACGGCTACGTCACTGGCGTCTGTGTCTAGTACGAAGGGAGGTGCGCCGTTCTCGAAGTTGGGTAAGGCCAGAACCGGAGCGGAGCAGAGCCTGCGTTTTAGTTCCTTAAAGGCCTCATCATGTTCGTTCTCCCACGTGAAATTCTTTTTCGCCTGTTTTTCTGTTAATTTGTGCAGGGGACCGGCGATGTTAACGAAGCCTTTGACGAAACGCCGGTAGTAGTTTGCCAAGCCGAGAAAGCTGCGGAGCTCCGTCTGGTTGGTCGGTGTGGGCCACGTTCTCACTTGGTTTGTACGGTCTTCGGTAACTGCCATCCCATTTGAGGAGACTGTATGCCCCAGGAATGTAACCGAACGTTGAAGAAAGTGGCATTTCTTTGGGTTCAGGGTCAATCCAGCGTCTCGGAGACGATCCAGCACTAGTGTCAGGTTGGCATTATGCTCTTGCATGTCTCTGCCAAAGACAAGAATGTCATCGAGGTAAATTATGCAGTGCTTTGGAAAAAGCCCCATTAGTGCAGTCTGCATCAGGCGCTGGAAAGTAGCTGCAGCGTTACATAGTCCAAACGGCATTGTCTGAAATTCATAGAGTCCGTTTGGCACTATGAAAGCTGTCTTCTCTCTGTCCGTCTCCGCCACCACTTGCCAGTACCCGGACTTCAAGTCCAGAGTAGAAAACCACTTTGATCCGTGCAGGGAATCCAGTGAGTCGTTGATGTGAGGCAGTGAGAAAGCGTCCTTCTTGGTCACAGCGTTAAGTTTTCTGTAGTCCACGCACAGCCGTAGGCTCCCGTCACTTTTCTTCACTAGCGCAATCGGGGAGGCCCACGGTGATTTGGATGGACGTATCACGCCGTCAGAGATAATCTCGTTCAGTAGACGGTTTACCTCTTCCAAAAGGGGCGGAGGGATGCGTCTCGGGGGCTGCCATATTGGTTTAGCGTCACCTGTGTCGATGGCATGTTTGATGATGCTCGTCCGACCGAGTTTGGTTCCTTGCCAAGAGAACATCCTGGAGTATTTGCACAGCAATGAGTGCAGTTCCTTCCTTTCGCTGTCGGTGATGTGTGTTAACCGTGAACAGAGCTCATCCAGGTTGTAAACAGGAATACCCGCGGTTTCGAACAGAGCACTGCAGATTTCGTCAGCGTCCTTTCCCAGGGAAGGCTCGGCCGACTTTACTGCTTTGTGCTGCTGAGTCGTAAAGGTACCCTCTGCGAAGTTCAGGATTGCTCTAGTCTTGCGGAGGAAGTCGACGCCCAGTATCGCGTCACATACTAGTTCTGGACACATAATAAATTGTACTGTCCAGGACTCCTTCCCTATGGTGATCTTTAGCGACGTCTCTCCGATCGCTTTCATCTTCCTCCCTTCAGCTGAGAGCAGTTTTATGGAGGACGATCGAGGACTGATCTTGCGGAAGAGATCTTTGAACGTAGCGGGATTCACCAGGGACTTCACTGCTCCCGAGTCCAGGAGCAAACGACAGGGGTATCCTTCTAACTGGCCGAGAGCTTGTAGAAAAGGGCGAGGGGCGTTTGGGGGTTGGCAAGATAACGAGAAGTAGGTCTCACCTGCTCTTGGGGTCTGGCGTGGAGGGATCCAGCGGGCACGTGGCTGAATTGGCCGTTGATGGGACGTCTGGGGGGTAGACTTCACCGGAAGTTCCTGACGGAACTTAGATGCGGCCTTGACCATCCAATTGAGATCGTTGGTCTCAATTGCGCTGAGTTTCACGGAGAGGCTTGGCGGTTTGACTCCATCGCAGAACTGGACAGCCATCCAGCTGGTGACTTTGGCTGGAGGGCAGCCTTTGAAGGCTCTTTCTGCCAGGAGTTGTAGGCCCCGAGCGTAGTCTTCGTCAGTTTCACCCACTTTTTGGTCTCGGCGGAAAAATTCTTTGGCCAGAGAGCGTTCACACTTATCAATGGCCAGCTGCGAGAGGATCTCACAGCAATGGTCGAAGTCGGAGTCGGGGGTAACTCCTGCCCTTATTGCTGAGAGGAGAAGCTCTTGTGGAAGAGCCTGGAGAAGAAGTTGTACCCTCTGTTGCTGGGGGTACCAGTGGGTGTAGAATCTCGCAGTTTGAATCCAATCTTCAAAGTCGATGTCGCCTTTGAAGGGGGGAAGGTTCGCCGACGCTGCCACCAGTGTGGAGGGGTTCTTCTTTTCCTCCTCCTCTTCCCTTACTACCTTATTGGAAGAAGACCTGGCTTTTCTTGGCGTGCTTTATTTAGGAAGAAACACTGAGTGGGTAAGACTAGACTACTGGGCCTCGGTGTCCGGAGCTGGGGAAGAACACGTTGACCCGCTCTCGGCCACGTGCAGATTGTGTTCCCGCCTCCCACCTACGAAGCGTATATAAACACAAACATTATTACACATACCGGCCGCAAGTCGTAAATAATAAGCTAGATCGCTGAATCCTCCAACAAATTTTGTATTTCATTAATGCCTCTTGCGATGTACACCCAAGTACATGTACGAGTAATGGCCATTTTTCTTGGAATAAGCTTAATGACTTTGTAATTCTAAATATTTATATTGGCTAACAACAAGCTTCTAAAAAAACGTTTTAATATTTGCAAAGTAGGTGTGGTTGGTAGACTTCAAGGTTTTTAAAATGTGCCCTCAAAGTTTTAATCGTCAAAGACCGAAGCGGCTTATGCAACCTCTCTTGCTGTCCTCTTGCACTAGGCTTTCGTTCGTTCCTGGGGTATGGATGATCTTTGTGAAAAAATGCAAGCTGAAAGCGATAAAAGGCGTCAAAGATCAGACAAGATCTCCTCCTTACTAGGCCAGTACCTTCTTAAAGGTTGGAGAATGCTCGAAGACTGTTGTCCAGTTTGCGATGTATGCGTTTACCACTACTTTGCTTGGATTTTCCTTTAATAGCTTCTAAACTGTATTTTAATTTACTTCCTTAGACTATATTATTAATGAACAGAGACGGGGCTCTCTATTGCGTGGGCTGCTCTGAAGTCGATGTTCAACCGTCGCAAAAGATCCAGATGCCCGTAAATGACACCGTGAAGTTAAACGAAAAATCCAATCATAGTGAGACCTCACGCAAAGATGATCCGGAAGCTTTGCCTTCAACTCGAAAAGTCGCCGCAACCTCGGCGGAACCTGAACCTTCGAATACAGCGTACGCAGATTTTTGAAATTTATTGAAATAGCTTTTTAAGCACAGAGCAGTGATTATAATTTTTCATCAAATGCAGATCTGTTGAGTCAAGCATCAATCTGCAATCGGTTGAGTCCATCCTTCGCGGCAAAATCTTTGATTGTTCCCAGCAGCTAACCAGGGCTGCGGATCTGGAGGAAATTCGTCGGCTCGCCGTATCCATTAAAGCTCTTTCCGAGGCTTTCATTGTTGTCCGAACTTGTTCACATTCCTGATCATGCACACTGCACTGTTCATAACCCTCATTATCGCCACCAAATCCCCACCCATCTTCCTTTCCTCCGTCATCACTTCAAAGTGTCTTGTCAGTACCATTGTCGCCCAAATTACCCATGTCCTACTGATACATTCCGGTTCTTTCACCTCTTGCGTTCGCACGCTTATTCTGGGACCTAATCGGTCTCTCAAGACCTTTTGGCGCGACTGAATCATTCCAGCAGAACGAGTTGCTTTGCGTGGTGCTGTGATTGTGCACTGTCATTTTCGTAAACGCTTGTCTGCGGTGGACTCGAAAGTATCTGTCTTGGGTGGCGCTTTACGACTGATTGTGGGTGTTGAAAGCGATGAGGATTATAGCGGTCGGGAACCTCTAACTTCCGTGTCGTTATAATAGATGCACAACTTGGTTTCCCTGCTTAGGGTCTCCTGCGCGAGTTACCTTGCGAGTTCAGGGTCTACCACCTCGTCTATTGCCACCCCGGCTAGCAATGGGTGTCATAACCAAAAGCAGTTGCGCCAATCAACAGAAACTGCTCTCCACCGCAGGATCAAGGGTCCCGTTCGACATGAACGCCTTTCTTATCCCAACAGGTCGAATTCGATAGCCTGTTCTGAAAATAAAAGCTTTTCTATTTCAAAGACAGGATACAAAAGGGCATTCGTATATACAATAGCGGGGTAAAGGAAGGTGAATCTGAAAATCGGAGATTACTGATATCGGGGATAGTTGGGATGTTGCTGGGGCTGTTGTTGTTGAGGTGGTGGTGGTGCCATATTTCCGCCCGGATAGCCTCTTATATTTGCATGCTAAAATGAGGTTTGTTTACTATCAAGCAATGAAATGAATGGATAAACAGTTAACAAGTCAGCAGTTTGGTTTTTTCTAGTGAACAGGAAAGAAGCAAACGAGAAACGACAATATAACTTGGTTTCAAAGCATACGAAACTACTAGACATTCAGAGGCATTCGTTAATCGAGCGATTGTTAACCACCACAAATGAGCCGCGCATTGTTCACCTCACGCTGCTAGACACGGCATCACTCCGCGCCCAACGCACTGCATTTCATGTGTATTCCTTGCATCATCAAGGAAACTGTGCACCTACTGAAAGTCCAATCATCAAGGGTGAGGTCAGAGATGCCCAAGGCTAGTTGAACAGGCGAAATGAAGCCAGATTCGAAAGAGGCAGTGGAAAACCCCATACCACGAAGCTGAACCGTGAAAAGATTTGAACTTTACGATCGGACAGAAAGGAGGTGCCGTCTCATCATCCATATTCTCCACATTGACATTTCTTTAATTGAAGTTTTTCGCTTTTCTTGACGTGGAATAGGAGATAAGAGCGGAAGTTGCTGGAGCCAGACCGAGAAAAAGGAAGGACACTTTCGTCAGCTCACACGATAGTAGTTCGTTAGAATAAACGTATGCAGCTTGGTTTCCCCACCATACCCTGCTGATTTGTTGAAACAAGGGACTCAACATCATTAATTAGTGCATATATTAAAGAGCTCATAGCTATCAGCCATTTTGCTCTCGACGCATCGTCTAGGAGGGCAGAATGTCTCAGGCCGTCGGCGTACCTACCTCGATTTTGAAAGCCAAAAAACTTCCCTTGCGATATTTTTAATTGTTTGCAGAACGACGTATTATTCTCACATTGGGATCTACGCTCAAAGACCACCAATCAAATTAAATTAAACACAAAACAAAAAAATCTAGGCGTCTTTTGCCCTAGGACGAAGTTTTAGTGCATTGATACAGTGCAAACATTCAAGAGCTGATCCGTGAAAGAAACAAATCAAGGGGATATTGGGAAATGGCACCACTTTCAGACAATGAATCAAAAATACATCTTGTTTATTTCTAAAAAACATACTTCACGTTTGGGCCAGTAAATTGGAGAATAAAACGAGGAACGCAAAAAGAGAGCAATCGACAGCAAATACCCTGGAAAAAGCAACAGGCGGGGGGAGGGGGAGGAGACAAAGTCTAACGTTGCAGAGAGTCAGAATTTTCGTACCTCTTCAACCGCGCCAAAATCCTCACCCATTACTCCAATACTGGCACCAAAGACTATTCAGGAAGAGTTAAACACAGAAAGAGAACGTAGAAGCAACATCAAACAGCCAATGAAAAAAAGCATTCATTCAATGCAAACCAGAAGAACACATTTCAAGGGTAAAGATAGACAGCAAAACATGATCTGGCACTTAAAGCACCTGATCGTTTCATACCGAATGCCTCAATGCACAAGTTTTGTTGAGGATGTCCCCAGTTCCAGGAAACATTCCTCTCAATTCTCTGCAGGTTTGCTTCGCGCGCCAAGCTAGCCTCGTTCTTCAACGTCTGAAAACTCATGCTCTCGTCCGGTCTCTCTGATTGGCCAGTAGCATATACAAATACACCTCAAACGTGCCGATAATCACTGTACTGCAAAGGCCAGCCAAAATCTGGTAACCAAATGAAACTGTGTCTCTAGCGTACGGACGGTAGGAGCACGTACATGCCTTAGCCTTATCACAATGTTCTGCAATAAAGACGTCCCTATTGGAGTCGTTGTCTCTCGCAATTTGTGGCACGAGGTGAATCACTTTGTCCGAAGATTCTAAACAATTCTCGGCGCCAGCACAAAAGTAGCCTTGAAGAGATGGCCCAGGACGGAATGTCAGCGCAACAAAGGGGGAAAAAAGCAACATCTAGTCAATAACCTAATTAGCCAGCGAAGCAACAGTCAACGATGAACCAACTGAAGCCGATGGAACACATCTCACGGAAAGTGGTAGTGGTGGTGGAGGATAGAAGCACTGATAGGCCCGAGGATGGTTGAATCCCATGTAGCGCCACTCATTTGAGATGAGGGACGGTAGCGGTGTCGACGATGGTGGGGGTAGAGAAGGATGAGGAAGAGCCGAAGAAGGATAATTCGCAAAGACCCTCTCTGGCTCTCTCCCTGCTCCTGTCTCCGTGTCAACAAAAAAACATCCCTGCTCGTACTGCGAGGTTGCGGAATCCCCGTATTTTTCGAAACGGAAGGAAAACGCAAAGTGAAACCCCTTACCGTTAAAGTATGATCTCAAAAGCCCCAAAATCTAAATGGATAACACTACAGCATCAAAAGTCGTCTGAACGAATCTCTTGTAGCAAAAAATAAGCAACCAAAGGCAGGTAGTTAATTTCGCCATTTGAAATAAGAGTATTAACAAGCCATAAGCCTACAGAAGCAAAAAAACCAGACCCCGGCCCCCACCGCTTCTATCGCACTTTATTCCCAGTCTTCGTCCGATGTACCTCTCAATGCTCAACTTCAAGGAAAAGATGATAATCACCTGTCTCAGTCAATTCCATCGTCAAATTCACATCTCAGTGGCCACTTTAAACCTACTGTTAACTTGCTTCGGAAGATTCTGAAGCTCTTCCCGCACATATTAGACGAATCAACTTCTAGCAAGTGAGGACTTTGCAGTGGAAATTAGCGCCTGTAGCCCGCACCGTACAAAGCTGACACGGTCTTCTGAGAATGAAGCGGCAGACCGAAGATGACAATGAACTTATGCGTATCCACACTTTACACTTTATATACCATATGGAGGATGAAATCCACTTTATAAGTCATAAGTAACAACATGCCACTTCAGCAGGCTCCACTGCCATGGCATAGGACAAGAAAGGATTCAAAATAGCCTAGAGAAAGGCTTTTTACTCAATCTTCCAACAGTAAACTCCTTTCAATTAAATCACTAACCCTAGTTTACTCTCAAAATTTGAACTTTCAAATAGCACACATGTGCAGTAAGAAGTTCTATGCCCTTAAACCAAATAAATAAAGTTACTACTTTACAATTGTTCTCTGTCGAGATATTCCCTTCAAATGTATGCAATCCCAATAAATCACTCCAGTTACTTTCTGATCAAGTTGGATGCTATCAAAATATAGTCTGCAATAGTCATTGTTAAACAAACATATGAAAATGGAATGCTGTAGTCGCCGTTTTTAGCGAACTGTTGTTACGAAAGGATGTTTGGAGATAAGAAGTAAATTAGGCAGATAAATTCGAGCCGTAGAATTCATCGATTCGTCCATATACCCCAACAATGCCATCACGATACAGCAGAGCCACACCTGACAAAAGTGACAATGACAATCCATTTTGTCAAATACTTATTCGTACCAGCCCAGAGTTGTCGGTTCACCCGATGAGTCAGTAATCCGAGGTATCCGAATCCAACCTCAGCAGATGGTCTTTCAAACCCCAATCAGCATTTGCTTACCGACTCACCAATCGAACTTGCGATTTGCATAAACAGGACAAATAATCCCTGGAATGATGAATAATACGATAGAAAAGTGGGAATAAGGCCCATACCCAATGACGATACACAAATGAATAAGTGATGCCAAATAAATAATTCCGATGGGTAAAATGACAGCACTTTATCCGAGTGTGGACAAAAAAATACTCAATTTATGCTAGAAAACAGCACATTAAAGCACGAAAGCAGAAATCCTTTCAGAAAAGTCTTTCCTTTCCAACTAAAAATGGGTGGGATGTGGGGGAGAACTGTAAAATCCAACTGAATTGATCTTACCATGGGAGGCTGGGCGAGCGGAGGAAGGTAGTCCTATGTCAAAAAAAGCCAAGGGCTTAGTACGATCCGGATGATGCTCATGTCAATAGTCAGCTCGAAAACAGTTGGGTTGAACGTTAGTTCTCAGGGAGCAAACCTCAACTGTTTGGTGGGTGAATCTCCGTACTATTTAACTGTGATTTAGGGAAGAGCGAGGCAGACTGGCACACCAATTAATAGAACTTCAGTAGCTATTTTAAAGATGCTTTAATGAAATGTTTCGGGAGAATTCATCAAATATAATGGGAACCGATAATACAAATGCCAATACTAGGACAAAATTAGCCACCAGAAATAAGCCTAAGGAAACTGGTCCTTTGAGTATTACTTTTTGCAAAAAAAAGTTAATGTCTGTCAGATCATTTCTGATACCGAGACTAAAGAAACACAAACACCAAAAGGTACACGTAATAAAAGCATACGCAAGCAGAAAAGCAATGAATTTAATGGAACAACAAGCCCTGCTAAAATAAAGTGAATTAAGGAGGATGGAGCCTTCATTTAGTAACTCGAGACAATGAAGCGACTCATCTTACCATAGGTGGCAGAGCCGAGGAAGAGGCGAAATACTGCGCAGCAAAAAAAGACAACGGCTTAGCGGGTACTGTATCGCAAAGCATATTAATATACTGCTTAATGAATTACTGTTCTGCACCTGGAAGTCATTAAACTGACCAAAGAATTGTAGAATAAACAGAAGCGGAGCAGTAAAACAATAATTAGTTGTGTTTAATAGATAGTGTAACTGAAAAATGGCTCTTTTAAGCGGTGACTACATTTACCAAGACATAATAAACCCACTTCCTAGTAAAAATTAAGCTACAGACCAAATTACTGGAAAAGCGAAATTCATTGCGGAGAAAATTCGCATGAGGTGAACGTAAAACCAGACTGTAAGACGTAATTATGCTAATTAAAGCCTGCGAGTAGCATGAGCACTCCACAAAATCGTCATGAGAATTTGTCGACCTTGTACAAGTCGACGGACTAAATAAATATGCATGCATGAAAAGCGAAAGTCACACCTGGCAAAAAATGCATGAAGACCAAAGACCGTGCTAGAACAATACTGCCTTCTGAAATTTAAATAAGTAAGGCTTGTAGTTTACCATCTTACCATAGGAGGCTGAGCCGATGCAGACGGATAATGCTGCACCGTGTGCATTCCACTTCCCCCAGCTACAACACCGCCAGTGGGCTGTTGCTGAACCTTCTGTTGGTGTAGGTGATGCTGCTGTTGCTGCTGAGGTTGTGCTTGTTGTTGTTGTTGCTGTGGCACTCCACCAGTCTTTGCCGCCGCTCCTTGCTGCTGTTGTTGTTGCTGTTGCTGCTGCTTATTGTCATCGGGCTCGTCATCGGTGATGAATTCGCGTTTGGGGTAGGGGATAGGCAGGCCACCAAAGACGCTGAAAAGGAAGCCATTTTATGCCAAATGAAAAGCAAATTTGTCATCAGGTCCTATCACCTAATTTTTGGAAGGTCGAAGCACCGAAGTCGCTCAAAAATGGCTGTCTGTACAAAAATCAAAAGGACAATTTTCATATCACTCTTACTGATCGACACATTGCCTACCAAATAAAATCCCTCTGTCGTCCACTACTCGGGAGTCTTCTAGGGATGGAAGCAAGTAAGTAACCACTTGAAAACAATGTCCAGCCATTCAAACCAAAGTAGGATTGTATGACTAGGACTTTCCGAATTGGACTAGGTTTTACTTTTTGGTAGCAGGGATATCTATCCACCGAATCACCATGCCTAGTGAGCAGAAGCATGGTCCAGGTTGGAGGTCCATTTGCTCAGGGTCTGAGTGGCTGGTTGAACCATGAAAATGTACACACAGAGATGCGGTCTAGATTACAACAGGACAGACGATAAGATCACGAGGTCACGTCTAATCTAAGCAACGAGTTGGTGTTGAAAGCCACTTCACTCCCCATCTGGGAGTGCACGCTATCCAAGCGGAAAATAAAAGCATTAAAACGAGTGCCATTATTAAGGCGATGTTCCAGAGGTAGAAGTATGCCGGGGAAACTGCCGTGAATAAAACATGGAGATTTTGTGTTCCAAAGGAAAGCCAACTAGTAAAACCGATTTTAAGGCATCATAGGTTAAATTTGACGTACTTAACCATGGAAGCGATGAGCCACTTTTTCCGACCTCACAAAAGAATTGAGTTTCCAATTGAAAAGAAAAAGAAATATGCATCACTTCCACACGAATGCCTTACGACGAATAAAGTTAAATTATCCTCGTTTCTAGCTTCCGCATTTGACTGATATGCTTAAACTATGAAATCAAGTTGATAACCCGACAGAAATAAATAAAAGAAGCCCCATAAATGAGGTAGAGCCTGAATGTTATTGCCTTTGAAGTCAACCTTAACTAGGATGTACTTGAATAGTCAAACTACAATCTACAGTATTTTAACGAAATATTTCTAGCGATTAAGTAGTCTGTCTCTGCATCTGAAGTAATTTGAAGTGCTGCAGATAAGTTGGCTTGATTTCGTATTCATACACAATCGTTTCCAATAGCAAATTCTGAAACATTTTGGAATGTGCATATTCCACTTTTAAGACGCTAAAGTCGAAGCTAAAGGTAATCAAGCTTCATTAAAAATCGCAAATCCACGCAATTTTCTTAAAGTGTTTTATTTAACCCTGTTTTAGTAGTCCAATAAAGACAGCTGGAGCTTCCCAATAAACCGTTGATACGAAAGCCGAGGGTGGCTGCTTTTATCGAACACAAGACATGCCATATCAAATTGGTATAGGGTCTCTTCAACCTCCGAAGGTATTCCGACGAAACCTAAGGCATTAAAATCCTTCCCTACGTTAATAACATCCCATGGTGACTCAGTGCAATGCTATCAAAGGGAAGACTCAAGACGCCATATATACGCCAACTTGTAGTTGAAACACCTCAGTAGAGTGCTAAACTCACTCATCGTTCGGTTTTTCCCCAATTTTGAAGTAGTCGTGCTTCAAAGCATCTTCAGCCGACGGCCGTCGAAGGGGATCGATAGTCAGCAATGACTGCAGCTGTTCAAAAAAGATTGTAAAAATAAGCAATGACCCAAAGTGAAAGCAAAAATGGAATAAGGGAGATACTCACCAAAGAAATCTCATAACGTCCCATGTTGACCTTCTTTTCCATGAGATATCCCTCCAGGTAGTACTTGCCATATGCCTTCCTCGTTATAGAATCTTTCTCCAGTTGAGAATAATCGGGCATATCTCGCATATCCGGCCAGGCCTCATCTGTAAGGAAATAACACCTTAAAAGATGCAGAGAACTATCACCACTATAAAAGCAAACGAACCTGCAGGATACCCCATCACCCGAAATATCCTCTCCAATTGCTCTTTATGATATGGTGTACTGGTTTTAATATCTTCTTGCCGGCAATGAAATATCGGTTCGTAGGTAAGCAACTCTGCAAAGATACAACCAATAGCCCAAATATCTATCGCTTTCGTGTAATGCCTGGCACCCAACAGTAGTTCGGGCGCCCGGTACCAAAAGGTAACCACAACTGGATCGAGATCAGCTAGGGGCTTGAGGGGCTGATAAAAGAGACGCGAGAAGCCGAGATCACCGATCTTAACACAACCGCGTTCGCTGCCCTCACCCATCACGACTATATTCGCCGGTTTCTTGAAAAATTTGGTAAGAATGGTGGAATTAAAGCACATACTAAGTCACGATGTAGAACCCAATTTGAATGAATGTAATCAATCCCGTTGAGGATTTGATACATAAGACTTTTAACCATGTTCGGATAAACGTTGAATGAGGTTTTATTAACTTTCGCAGTACGATGAAATTTAATAATATGCCACAAGTCGTATTCAGCGTAGTCAAACAGAAGCCAGATTTTGCGAGTGGTGTGATTGAGAAACACTCGGTGCAAAGTCATGACGTTTGGATGTTTTAGCTCACGAAGAAGCTAAAATAGGAAAATATGAAAAGGGAATCAAATCTCACCCCGATTTCGCGGCAAGATGACATCGATAAACCTGTCCCTTCAATTTGCTTAAGCGCGTACTCGCGATCATCTTTTGCGTCTTTGCGTTTGGCTTTAAAGACGCTGCCATAGGTGCCTCGACCGACTTTACATCCTTCAAAATCAAAGATGTCCTCAACGCGTTCACGTTTAGCTTCCAACTCACGCTTGTACTCAATATCAACCATTTTCGCACTACATGCACAAAAACAATGTAACCAGCAAAATAGTAACTTTGGTTGTAAGTAAGTGAAAGGAAAAAGGCTCTAACAATCTTAAAAAAACCCGGACCATCACTGAAAAGAAGGCATAAACGCACCATCTCCGAGAAAGTAAAATTTAAAACAATGAACGGCAATAAAGCCAACAAGATGGACATTTAAAAGACTGAATACCAAATTTAAATCGCGAAGAGCCCTATATATCCCGGAAATTTCGAGCCGAAAGCATCACTCGCTAGTTTCCCACAACCCAGACGCACAAGGCCCCAGAGTCCGGACTTAAACAGCCCGCAAAGATGACCACTCAAATGCAAGTCTGGAATGGGTGCTCACCTAAACAAAAGTAAATTTCGAAATGCATGCCCTTACAATGCATTTAGGTTCATTTATTTTTACTATTTTTTTAAAAATGTTTTGGTAGGCTAATTTTTTATTTACTAAAATTTTGGAGAGTAATCAACATTTCAAACACATTGCAGCCCACCTAGCTTAAAGTGCCCCTTCCTAACTGTTTTTATGTTCATCAAAACAAGTTGTCGATAGGAATTGTTATTTTTTTTCCTACTTTTCCTTGTTCATCAACTGGTTTCTTCGCTGTTGCAGGGAAGGGCTCAGTCTTTGGTCTCACCTAAACTTCTCTTGATACTGGCCAACTCTAGCTAATAAGGAGACGGTGGTAAGGGTGGAGATGCCGTAAGAAGCCTGCATAGAGAGGAACCTGGCAGCAGAATTTGTAATGTGTCCAGAACTGCCTTAATGCAGATTTTCTATGTATAGCCTAAGTTGCCCTAAATCCGGGGAGGAAATTTCTTCCACCCACCATTGCACTAAAACCAACTCTGATTCTTCCACATCGATGACATTCGTAGCGTTTTTTTTGAATCATCAGCCATAGCTATGAAAAACCTCAGAAGACATTTGGTCCCGGTTAACCTACATTTATACTAACAAGAGGAGAGAACTTTGCGAGTTGTTGACTAAATGTGCAAGCGCTTTTCATTGCAAGACGCTAAAATGGGATGAAAGATAGATACCGACGAGGGCAAACCCGTCTGGCAAACACTCAGGTGTATGCCACCTCCTCTGCAAAAAGGCGTAGAGTATCCAGTCGAAAAGACGATTTGAGCTGAGGTTATAAAACCATCAAAGTCATCAAGTGTCTCCCTGAGTGCGCTGGCAAAGGACGAGGATGGCTTACGGTTGTGCACTGACTATGGGATGTTGGATGCCGTAACTAAGACGAACGCATTTCTATCACCCTACCTAAACGAATAGTCGGGCTTCCTCCAGGAATCAAAGTAGTTCTTTACACTTGACTTGAAATCAGGATACTAGTGAGCGAAAGTGGTGGAATGTCAGCTTTTATGCTGCCAAACTGGCTTTATGAATTTTTGAGGGCATTCTTTAAATTCTGTAATGCTGTGGCCACCTTTCTACGCCTGAGACAAACAGCAGTGATTGGTTCAATCCTAAGGCACCGTGTAATCTATTCTCGTCTTCGGTAAAGATATCATAAAACATATCACCAACATGAAACTAGTACAGGACCGTCTGCGAGATGATGCGCCGATCCTGAACCTAAAGAAATGCCATTGTTGCAAGGCTTGGCTATCTTCCTGAGATATGGCAATCTTGTCAGATGGGGTTGTAGTCACCGAAGGTCAAGCAAAACGTTATAAAGGCACCGGAGACGCTGCTAAAAGATGACGGGGCTATGCATGCAAAAATTGTCCTGTTTAGATGGACTTTGAGGGGAAAAGCAGGCAATCAACTCTAACCTCTTGATAGAGGAGTCGTCAAAGGTTCCCAAGGCAAAGAAGAGCCCGGTACTCAGACCTTCCATTATCTTCAACAAATAACCATGCCCCTATCGAATCAATCTATTAGTTCGAAGGGCTTGAAGGGTTTGTAAAATAATATATCGTTGGAAATCTCAAATCTACTAAATCATCGTTATCTGGCTTAGATGTTTGACAATTGAAAAATTAATGGAAAATCTTATTCCTAGCACCAAATACAGTTATTCAAAGTATTTAAAAAAGTACAAATGATAAGTATCGATGTGTGCAATATCCTGTGCACCAAAGACAAACGAGTGGAATTAAGAAAGATCCGATTCCCTTTGCACCTTGGAAAGCGTGCAGGCGAAGTCAAGGCTTCGTGTTTCAAAGATCCGAAAAATCGAATTCACGCATCATCGAGTCTGTTTTCTCCTCCTGCTTCGCTGTCTCTGTGAGCTGTTGGATGTACTGTGTAAAGACCGTCCATTCGTCCGCACGAGGAGATGCGATTTTCTTGGGAAATGGAATCAATAATTGTCATGATGATGACACCTCTTATAAGAGTTTTTCATACAAAGTGCCCAACTTCAAGTCGTCACTGTGGTGGAAGTCAGTACTTTGTAGAAGTCATGGTGGTATCGAAAATGCCCTAATCTATTGGGTTAATTCGTGAAAGTCATAATTAAACTGTATTGCATAACGGGTATGTAAACATAAACTGCAAATATCATATTTCAGCTTTCACCGCTAGTGCTCTGTGCAATGCGTAGTTGAAAAGCCTTGTCACCCTAGTGCCTTCACACTCAGTTGATGCGTGTGCTAGTACCCATTAACATCACCAAAATGACCAGAATAGAAGTGCAGAAAGGCTGGGACGTAATCAGGATGATACATAAATCAAAACGGAAGTATAGTCTCTAGTAGAACGTCGAAAAAGGAGCAGTACTCACATCATTGATGGCAAAGATGCGAATTCGACCGCTATCATCACCGACGACAATGTGAGAACCCTTCCTTTCAAACTTGCAGCAGTTTGGCGCTGCGTCATTGCTTAACACTGTGGATGCAGTTGGAACCTAAAAAAGTAACTGTTTGTTGAGGAATTAAAATGGCATAAAAAAAGTGGACGCTGAAGTTCTGGTAGTAGTATCCACGGCCTTAATGTTAAAAAATGTCAAAGCATGATGCATCCTATTAATATTCCACAAGAAATGTTACTCTGTCAAACATTTCTAAACAAAAAAAGCATTCCAGAAGAATAAAAAAGTGGGCGTTGTCCGTAAAACAGATTGCTCTTTATTAATTCTAGACATTCAAGACACCGAAAAAATGTTTTGGGACTTTTTTCCCATAATTTAAATAATCGAAGAAATACGGGATTCATTAGTCAATTTATTGATAAATTACAGTAATCCTATGAGTAAATTAAATGGTTCCGTCTTATCTGAGAAAAAGGTAAGAAACGTATTATTTCCAGACCTCGTTTTGACACAAGTTTTTTGCCAGAGCGATACGCGGTGGAGTTTTACGCCTCTTGTAACATATTTTCTACCCGTCCCTGTCACCAACAGCATTTTAAGGGAATGTCAAACACCATCAACGCCCTCTAGAGAACAAAACAGCTCCAAATATCGAGTGGTTAATCTATGAGAAAGGGATCAGCCGTAGACGGCTGCATTTCCAGAAACGGTCGCTGATGAGTTCAAGTCATTTGCAAGAGAAAGCGGTGAACAATGCATCTACGAAATCAACGAGTGGTGTGAGCAATAAAAAAGTCCCACAATCCCTTGTATTACGAGAGTCCGAGAATAACCATGATGGGTGGCTGAATAGCATTGAAGTGGTAAGAGTTTTCATGAAAGTTGAACGACAAATAAGAATTTTTCTTGATGCAAATCAGTGTTTGCCTCCCGACCATACCTCCCAAAGCCAACGACAAACTGTATGATTAACAAAGGATTCAAATGTGTTCCCGATGTGCTGTCAATGTATGATCTACAATCTCATTGGGTAGTTATCCTTGCTTCTCCCTTGAATATTTGGAAAAGTAGCCACACAAAGCACTAAGGAAGACCCTCATGGCAAGACAAAGAGCTCAAGCCTTCTGTTTGACACTTTCAGGCATGCATATCTCGTAAGGTCCAAGGCAGCACTGACCTCCCTATTCATATTCAGATTCCAAATGTCCAGGTGACCAGTCAGGGCAACCGTAGCGAAGAGAGCGGGATGTGAAGGCGACCAGTCACAGTGGAGGAGGTAATCGTTTCGATCCTCAAACGACACCAATGGATGTTTCTCCATTCTTGACCACACTTTAGCCGTGCAATCCATGGAGGTGGTGAGATAGATGTTAGGGTCGTTCAAGGGATCATCTGCATTAGGCACTGACATAGCTGTCACTGGAGCATGATGATGACCCTCGAACTGCACGGTGATACCTGGTTCACTGGAATCACAGAGCACAGGATTGACACAGAAATGGGGAAGTCGCGGTCGCATTATCTGAGTGAATGATATGGCTTTGTCGGATAAGATTAAAGGGAAGATAAGAGGAAACAGCGCTTCTGTTGCGCAACTTTGTCCTTACAGCAGCATATTGAAAGACCCATGTGGCTCATAAATTTTACGGGAGTATGTCTATGCGATCGTTTGACTACAGCACAAAGCACAAATATGCGCCAGTCCACTAGCATACAATATCAAATGCAATGCCCCCTTCTATTTCTCTTACGATTTTGAGTCAGTTAAACCCATCAATATGCTTCAAACCTGTCAACTTCACAGTGTTTAATCCAACTCATCAATATTAATCCATCAATCCAGCCGGGGAGGTCGCAACGAAATCTAAGAAGAGGCGAACTACTTAGAAGGTCTCAATGTCATTTTCAGACCATCCGTCAGGGAACTTGTAATGAGATGTAGCTCTTATGTTCTGCTGCAAATGAGTTTCTAAAAGACGCACCGCCTTGCCATCGAAAGACTAAGTTGTGGGCGTGTGTGCCACAGTGTGGATGCGACATTCACTGTCAAAGGCCAAACAGTCGAAATGTAGGCGTGTACGAAAATCCTTTTTTTCTGAATCAGTTTGAGCTACTAAATCAGGACAGCACAAGGTCCCACACAGCAGCATTAAATCATGAGAATTGAGCTGTAGGGTGCATGGAAGAGAAATTACGTCACATCTTCAGTACCACCCTTTGTATCCCTGCAGCAATATTCCTCCGAGTGATTGGCGTCTTTTTTCACCACAAACTAATCACATATGAGACAGATAACGAAGGCGCTTGGGGACGAAATACCTTACGAGAATGAGACTCACAAACTCGAGTCTCATTGGACAGGATGGTTTCTTTCGAAAGTTTGCTGCAACTACTAACTTGTAAGAAACTATCTCAAGACATTTTACCTCTAGTTATTTTGTGTTTAGACAGGCGCTGAGAGTGCAACCAACGTTCATGCCCATAATATCAAGACATTTTTTGACAGTTGGCAGGCTACTGGTCGACCAAATATGGTCCATATAGGGATGCTGCGAAAGGATAATGATGAATAAATTTAAAAAGCAAAGTAACGACCAACAAAAGCTCAAAGTGTTGATACGGTCACCATGCACACATGACCTTACGATAAGTAACAGAGAAGTGCTACCGTTTTCCGTAGCGATTATAAAATAGCACATGATTTATTACTAACTTAACCCAAATAAGTAGCGTCCTTGGCACAATATATGCGAATGCAATAAAGAAATGGTACCTTTAACTATTATTCAAATCACTTCGGATTAAAGCTACTGAAGTTCGATTAAGTAACATAAAGCAACAAAAAGGCAATCGTTTACCTTCCAGATCGACAGCCACCATAAATAAATCCATCCTGTGCACCAACCAGAAAACTGTCATCGAAATCTCGCATGAAAGCCACTGACGTGGGTGCCACGACCTTCGCCTGTTTGTGGACAAGTTCGATGGTCTGGAACGGTTTCGCGAGCATATCCAGACTCCAGCCACACAGCCTACCGTCAGCACTAACGCTGACGAGGGTATTAGCATTCAGGTTTCCTGTCACAGCGATGGATCTGATGGGCTCCCAGTGAGCTGTGTTTTCACACAACCCGGTCCACTGGATTGGTGTTTGTCGATTCACTCTAACAATCAATGAAAACAATTTGTTATAAGCCCGAGATGGAAGAGGGGTTTACCGATATCGAAAATAAGTAGGTAGCAACACATACCTGGTATCCCAAATAACAATCTGCCCCACATATGTGCCGGCAATAATAAGGCTGGGATGGAAATTGGAAAAGATAGCAGTTGTGATAGGTGCTTGACAGGTAAACACCGATTCCGGTGCTGACTCAGGTTTTTTTGACTTCAGATTCCACAGCAAGCAGACACCATTAGCGGTTGCAGCCGCGGCATAGAGAGTCACAGGAGTTAGAGCCGGTTCCTCCCTCTGAATCGCGGAATAGGCAGCCAAGACGATTTCTGGATGGTTGGGCGACCAGTCGAGAGCTGTCACCACGCGTTTGGACGTCCAGAATTCGTCGAAGAATATACAGTCCTCGATCAACATTTGCTGAGCCTTGGCCAGCCTATTAGCCAATCGTGGCAATAGTAAGCGTCCAACCAACCATTAAAACCTCTCAATCACATTTTCAAGCTTTATTTGCTCAAAAAGTCAGTCATTTTTTATGACTCAATACACTCAATATTTTTCTCAAAATTATTCAATGAAACTCATTAACCTTCACATCAGATGGCTAATCCTTAATTCTATTAGTAAAAAAAGACACTAATGGACATTAAATGTCCAAAATAGGGCTCATTTCCGGACTGCCCAATGAATAGCATTCTAAGATGCTTAACTCGGATTGCGGAACCTCATTGACCAATCAGAGGCCTAATTAGGTTCAAATTGCCGGCAAATGTTAGGATTCACTCTCTCAGGGGTCATGCAAATTAGTGCATCCCTTTTCCAGCACATGTGCACGCATTGCACACTTGCATACACAGAAAGGTTGGCTAGCACAGTGAGTTAGCCAATAAGCACCGTACTTCATTTCTTGCCGCGCCAAAAGGAAACATTAAAGCATTTAGCTTTTCGACATTTATAAGAACATACAACATATAACTCTACAGGTTATGCAACACCCAAAGTTAACGGCTTATTGAATTATAGGAAGATAATAAACTGAACAATTAAAATGTCTTCTATGAGGTTAAATAATTTGAACCAAGACATTGGAAGTGAGAGGGGGAAAAACCTACTCTTCTTCCTTATCAGCACCACTATAATCAAAAAAGATGTCACGATCGTCCTCTTCCAAGGCATCTTCAACCATGGTGGAGGCACGCAAGAAAAATTCCTGGAATGCCTCTGACAACAGTATGTTTTCCTTGTCCTCGTCCGTCATTTCCTTTACTGAAATTAAACCAAATATAGCTGAAAGGCTGCAACATCTCGACTTATGTGTGATTGAGAAGAACTCGTTCTTAGTCCTACTCGACTTGGCAAAAAAGGTAAAGAGAAAGATTTCAATGAATGAGCTGGTGAAGGAAATGGAAGGATGTACTCAACTTTTTACCTTGATTTCTCGCTGGGGTAGTAACGTCTTGCAATCGAACACGCTTCCCGCCTTCAACCTGATTGGAAATGGATGGGACCTCCATATCGGTTAATGGATCATCTCCATCCACTTTTGACGAAAAAAGTTAAGAATTAGGCATACTCAATCTCAGTTCATATGCACCTAGGGGTGTCAAAAATTAAAAACTGAAAAAGATGAATTCATGATCAGCGGTATTCAAGTCTACATTTAAAAACCCAAAAAATTGGTATTTTTTATGTAGTTCGTACCAGCTAGCAGTTCATCATCCCATTCCAAACTCATTTGTGCTCTGGAAGCAGGCCCATTCGTTACTGACGGTGTTTCTGGCCATGTATCAGTGGTAATAGCTAAAAATGACAAATAAGAGAAAAGTCCCAAATCTAACAAACATGGAGTTTCATAGGGAACTTCATTTGTTGTTTGAGTTTCCTTTGAATACCTCTCCTCGTTAACTGGTTCAAACGAGCACTCATTTAGTACGGAAGTAACGAGCTTTATATGTTTCCGCGATGGAGTCCTAAGGGAGCATTTAAATTATTAAACATGTTTTACTTGGAATCCAATGCGGGAGAACTTTGTGATTTAAGGACACTAGAAGCCTTTAGCGCAGAAGTTCGCTTTTTATTAGATCCAATACCAAGGTCGCTTAGGATTTTCTCAGTATCCACACCTTTTACATTAGGGATTGGAGTTCTGTCCCCAGAGAGCTGGCCCTTTTTTCTGAGCGATTCTCGTTGTAGTCGCTCTTCCCTTAGCGCCGCAAGCCTAGCTTTTTTTAACTCAAGCTCCTCTTTTCTGCTCAAATTAGGCATCCTGATACAAAAAAATGTGTAGAATTCGGGCGGAACCTAAGCCTCCCGGTTCACACAAACACACTTTCTGAAATTTGTCAAAACTTATTCGTCCTTGAAATGATAAGTTAAAAATATGTTTCATAAAACATATGGGAACATCGTTTAATCATTATGAAATTTTTAAACGCAACATTGAAGAATTAAAATGCTGGTAAAACACACTTTAAACACTACTTTTTACATCCATATTAAATGCATTAAATGCGTTATCTATATGACTTTTAAGATAAATTGCAACTGCTAAGCGATGTCCAAGAAAAAAAATTTTGGTGAAAAAAAGAATTTATATTGATGAACTGGATTATTTGATGGACAGAATGCGTGTCACAAATACAGAAGTGGCTGGAGCTGTTGGCCTAAGCCAAAGGCCGACTCACCCTACCTAGGTACAGTATCGGAAACTGAAAAGCACATGCAACTAAGTGCAGTTTGTTTGATGTATTATAGTCACTGTAGCGTCCCGAGGCTCCTCTCAAGGTAAAAGAAGGCGCAGTACTAGGGCAGAATATATATATTCCGGGAACAGAGGACTTGGGGACTGTTGGCACGGCCCGGAGGCCGACCAACCGGCTAGAACAAGATGGCCACCCAAGTGACCTAAACCGGTAGTTCGAACAAACAAAGTATTACACAGCCCCTCTCCTCTTTCGAGCGTCGTCCCCAACGCTCCCCTTCGTCCGCCTCCCGTGTCAGCCATCGCAACGTAATCAGTGCTGCGCTGCGAGAAGCACCCACGAGCTAACCGTCCCAGTCGTCGAGGTTCGAACGCATGTGTTCCTGTAGTGCCATCCCTTCCGCGTAGCACTCAGTGCAGCAAATGCGCGCCTCTTGGCCCTCCTCTGGGCTTGGAGTCCACGGCTAGTGTCGCTTCAATTGTTAATAGCTTTCCTGTCGAACACGAGGGCGAGGGAGATGTCGAAGATGAACGTCGATCTCGACCCTTCTGTCACGAGATACCAAAGGTTCTCCCCTCCGTAGCACATGTACTTCTTTCACAACGCTGACGTTTGCCAGAAGTGGCATGGAGCAGGATAAAATGCATCAAAGTCGGGTCCGCTTTCCGCTGCCACCAATGTAGCGTGCCGAGGCTCCCCTTAAGATAAAAGAAGGCGCAGTACTAGGGCAGAATATATATATTTTGGAAACAGAGGACTTGGGGGCTGTTGGCACGGCCCGGAGGCTAGAACAAGATGGCCACCCAAGTGACCTAAACCGGTAGTTCGAACAAACTAAGTATTAAAGTCACTGTATCTTCCGGTAGCTTTTACTCTCCAGTATGTGGTGATTAATAATTTCTGCCTATATTTTGTTTTTACTAATGCACCAGGGCTCTAAACTGTTGGTAGATGTTGACAAAGTCGATCTTAAGGGGCATTTACTTTTTCTGCTGCCTATTGGAAAATTCACATGCGCTATTACTTAAAGAATCGATGTTCATCTAATACTAAAGGAGTAAGAGAGGTGTTAATCTTTATCGAATGCTTCAGTCATGTGGTTTGCGGAAAGGATATTCAGAGTGGATGCATTACTAGCTGCAATCTTTCCGGCAAGCCTTATAAAGAAGTTTCCTATTGTATATGCTTAAAGGCATGGCTAGTTTGAAGTTGCAACACTTCCCGCTCGTCTGCTGGCTAAATATTAAACAGACAGATACGGCCAAGCACCTATTAAGTTGCGATGGTTGACACAAAAGTTAGATTACGGGGATCGAGGAGGACTACACTTGATAGAGGAAAGTAGATTCGCAATACGTTTTCGCTCAACACTTATTTAAGCGGTGAGGTTCTCTTTGTGTCTTGCACTTTGTGGCCTTATCGGGTAGGCTCATTTCTTTGTCATACCAGCTGTTACAACCCATACAGCAGGTTAAAAGGACAATTGTTCTAAACTGCCATAAGATTTCTCTTAACACAAATAAGGGCGCAGTACTCGGGCACAGTAGAGATACATTCGCCGTCCAGAAAGGGTTCGGGCAACTGGCGTGGTTTAGATGTCGACCACACGGCGGAGAATGATGGCTAACCAATTGACCTCTAATTGTACTTGAGAGGTAAATAATTAAAAATGCATTGCACCCATGTTGCAGCATTGTGCCTTCCTTCACCTTCAGAGAAGTCTGGTGGTGCTACGACGCAGTATTACACCGTAGCGTTCCGAGACTTCCATTACGGTCAAAGAAGGCACACTACCTGGACAGAATATATATTCTGGAAACGGAGGGCTTGGGGGCTGATGGCACCGTTCGGCGACCGGCCAACCGGCTAGTACAATATGGCCAACCAAGTAGCCGAAACCAGCAGTTCGAACAAACAAAGCATTACACACACATTTAATTTGCTGGGCGTAACAGCTACAATTGTAGCGGCACGAAAATGGGGCTTCTTTCACATCGCTACAATTTGTCACAAGCAGTATCGATCGGGATAGAAATACTCTAAAGTTGAGTCCGCTTTCCGCTGCCATCAAAGTAGCATCCTGAGACTTTTATCGGGGGCATAAGAAAGCACAATACTAGGGCAGAATATATGTATTCAGCAAAAGGAGGGAATGAGGCTAATAACATGGCCTGGAAGCCAGCCCCACTCAGCTAGGATAATATTGTAATACTTTGTTTGTTCAAACTGCCTGTTTCGGGCACTTAAGTGGCCATATTGTACTAGCCAGTTAACTGGCCTCCAGGCCGTGCCAACAGCCCCCAAGCCCTCTGGTTCCAGAATATATATTCTGCCTTAGCACTATGCCTTCTTTTAGCTTAGGGGAAGTCTCTGGATGCTACATTGGTGGCTACGGAAAGCGCACCCCACTTTAATGGATTTCTGTCCTGCTTTGTACCGGTTGTGGCAAACTTTGGCGATATAAAATAAGTGCATTTTCAATGGGTGGGAGAATCTCTTATATCCCATAACTGAAGGGCTGAGATCAACGTCCATCTTCAGCACCTCCCTCGCCCTCGTATTCGACAAGGGAGCTACTAACAATTGAAGCGACACTAGCCATGAAATCCAAGTCCAGTAGAACTGCCAAGTGGGAGCAGCGACATTGCAGTCAAGCATCCACCATGGGCTCCCTCTCAAATTCTAAGGCAACTCGCCTCCCTTCGTCGAAATTCGTGTCAACAGATGTTGAATGTGCAGGATGCCATTGGATAGCATCGTTTTATGCTTTGCACACTTTGATCGCATGCATTTTGTTCCCATTAGGTTTGATTGCCCATTTGCTCAGGGTTCTACGATACCCTCGCGATCCTTCCACGGCATCAAAAAACCTGGAATCACAATATGTGTTTTGAACCATTCGAAAGCTTGGAGTCGTACCCACATCTTTCATTAAGACAAATTATCGTAAGAGAGGAGGACTAAGAAATGCGCATTTGCTGCACCCAGTTCTACGTGAAATTGATGGCACTACAAGAACACATGCGCAAGAATGTGGATGACTGACGGTTGGCTCGTGAGTGCATCTCCCAGCACTGGTTACGTTGTGATGGCTGGCACGAAAGGCTGACCAGGGGGCGCGCCGGGAACGGTGCTCGAAAGAAGAGAGGGGCTGTGTAATGCTTCGTTTGTTCGAACTACCGGTTTTGGTCATTTGGTTGGCCATATTGTACTGGCCAGTTGACCGGCCCCCGAGCGGTGCCATCAGCCCTAAGCCCTCTGTTTTTAGAATATGTAATTTGTCCAGGTAGTGTGACTTCATTTACCGTAATGAAATTCTCGGGACGCTACAAATATGGCCACCTTTTGAATGCGGCCGAAAACGGCAACCAGAATAAACAAAGCATTACAAAGAAGAAAGACGTGATTTTTGAGAAGCTTAGTTATGTTATGTTTCTCGCAAGCACAAGTTTTCGCCTGAGCCCAAAAAATTGCCTACATATTTTTTTCTCTTATAAAACAACATACTCAGCAGCTTTTCTAAATGTGATGCACAATAGCGAAGTTTTTTGTGTTTTCTAATATAATTATCAAATTTGCGTCATATTGGTTGCTACTAAAATTTTTATAAATATTTTTTATTTGCTCAAGACTTTATTGGCATTGTACCTTTCGAATCGGACGGCGGTCAGATTGACTTGGCGCGAGGATGAAGCTTGTTAGGTATTATTTTGTGTAGTATTTGAGTCGCGGCGCTTTTATCTTGCCATCCAAATTCTTCGTTTAATTTTGTGCTTAGATTTCTTATGAAGCTAAACCATGAGACAGTGACAATCGAACTGAAGAACGGCACACAAGTCCATGGTACCATAGCTTGTGTTGATGTTTCGATGAATACGCATTTGCGATCCGTCAAGCTTACCATGAAGAACGAGGAAAGCATAAATATGGATACTTTAACTGTCCGCGGCAACAACATTCGGTATTTTATTCTCCCTGATACTCTTCCTTTGGACACGCTTCTTATTGACGAGGGTCCAACCAAGCGCAAACCACGGAAGGAAAACAGTACGATTGCTTGTTTTTTCACTTAGTTTATAGTTCTTTCGTCAACTCGCGGTCGTGGGCGTGGTATGATTCGTGGGAGAGGCAGGGGAGGTCCACGTGGTCGCGGTCGTGGTGCTCCAACTCGGAGATAAATTCCGCATGTTGTATGTTCCATCGTCTGTACAAAGCTAACGTGCATCGTGTTTTTAATAAAGCCCTCCATTTGCTGATATTTCTCAGTCCTTTGAGTTCGGTGCTTTAATTTTTAAGCGCATCAATCTCATTGATTTATGAAGTTTTTTTACAAACCTTAAAACTGAGTCTCACCTCAAGGCTCTGACGAAATTAGCTGCTTTTCGCGCTTTACGATTCCTCGACAGTGGTTTCATTTACCTCTTCTGATAACCTCCAACCCAATAGTTTGGCACTTTGGCACAACAGACTGTCTTGAGATTTGTAGTATTTTCACATGGAATTCATGGGTGTTACGTGAGGTGTCGACTCAACATTAAATTGGATTAAAGGAAGTTTCTAGGGCTGAGTGTTCTCTATCGCCTTATACCTTGTTCTAAATGTGGTGTACGGATCACGCACCGAAGTGCTTAATGCATGCGCTGATGCCAGCTCTTCTTTGTAGGTGATTTATAGGGAAAATCTAAATTTTTTCCTCGTCACTCTGAGTTTAGCTGGGCAACCTTGGAGCGTAAGGCCTGATTCGGCTAGGTAGGGTGTGTGAAAATCAAGGAGTGACATCTCTATCTGTTCAAACCAATTAGCTTGTAGGAATTGGAATTGGGCGGACCTAGTCCTAGGGAGCCTCTAATTCCTTCCTATTAGTGCCTGAAGCAGAACGCGTTTCTCTCAACTTTATTTATTCAAAGATAGTCTGAGAAAAGGAAAGAACAGGGCTGATGATGCTGTCTCATCTCTATACAAAGTTAAGTCACAACTAAAGGCAACCCAGAAGGGCACGTCTTTTTGCCGATTGAATAATTTTCTTTTAGTGTAAAAAAGAGTTAACCATGTTTGTCCTTAAAATCCCCGCCAAACTTGCACTCATTAATCCTCTTCTGTCACAAAGCGGACTTGCGATTTTCGTGGGTTGGGCGGAGGTGGTTTTACTGGACGCTTTTTTGCCTAAAAAAGAACAAATAGAAGGTTAATGCTTCAGTGACGTCAACTTTTCACAGTTATTGCGAGAACATCTTACCACCTTTCTGGCAAGACCGAAACGGTGATAATTCTTTAAAGGACGGGTGCTTTCCAGTTTTTTCTTGGTCGTCCCACTTTTAAAGCTTTCGTCGGCCCTTTTCCTTTTTCTTGGGCTCTTGGCCTCGGTTTTTTTAGTCATCGAGGGTGACTTTGGAACCGGCACAAGTTTAGAAGCGCCACCCGCTTCATCGCCGGCTTCTCCAACTATCGAGGCCTCGTTGCCGTGACGCTTTTGACTTCGACGCAGTGGAGATCGTCTCAAACTGGAACTTAGTGGTGGAAAGTTGTACTTTAAGAACTGATTTCCTTTTTCCTCTATCTAAACGAATGAATACTGAGTAAAGTCGTTGCTACTTATTTAAGTATGAGTAGGTTTCGTTTCTCTTACAAGTTCTCCACCGATTGCATCAGAACTAGGTGATTCATACAATGTAGCTGGTGAAAACTGCGAAGAAATCGAATTTGAGGCAGTTTGCGGACGATTGTGAGTTTTCACACCGCTCTGAATGGTTCGCGTGCGAGTGGCGGACGGGCCCGGTCCCACAGCAAGGTGGAAACGTCGACGGGGTGCATAAATAACCGGTTTTGCTGGAAATCGACTGTCTAATAGCCTGTAGAGGTGGTTAAGCTAAAGCAAATAGTAGAAGGGGGTTATTTTACGTCCGCATAGTACGGCGATAAGAAAAATTACTCACTTGTCTAAGCATAGTGTTTAAAATGAGATCGACCCCAGGAGTTCCGTCCATCTGACAACTGGCAGTCAAACCAACGGTTAAATGGCTTCCATAGACGCACGTTACCACCGCCAAATCGCGACACATGGCAGTTTTTTCATCGTCACCTCCACCAGCACCAAAATTAGAAGAAGACGGATTTGAAAAAGATGATTTTTCAAATGCTAAAGCTCCGTTATGATTTGCGAGCCAGGTCTCAATTCGTACAATTGGCACACCCCCTGATAGGTAGAGAAGGTCAAGATTGCGTTCGTTTGATGGACTTCCATCACAGACCGTGGATGCTTGAGGTGAATTGGGGTGATTGACTAGTCGTAAGGCTTGAGAAATATCCATTTTAAGGACATTTTGACCTGACAACCAACTCCGACGTGATTGGAACCATCTGTTGGGGCGCTTCCTACCACCTAAAGGAACGTTAAAAAATCGACAAAATCTCACATTAGTGACAGAAAATTTAATGATAAACGGAAGTTTACTCTTCCATTTTTTGGGTAAAAAAATATTGGACCACAATTGGACGCACGCAACATTAAAAAGAAAGAAGCGAATTGATTAAGAATTCCTCGTATTTTCAGAATCATAAACAAAAATGCAGTAATTTTTTCCCATGCCAAGGTGTAAGTACAGCCTCATGTGCACAATCCAGGTGCTTCCCTCAGCTAATTAGCTCTTAAGCTCCCGGTTGTATGGTAACGTGGAGAGAAAAAAGGAATAGATCCGTCCACAAAGAAAGCCACTTATTTAGCAAGCGGATTGGTTGACATTTGAATAATAAAGCGGGTTAGGACCTTCCTTGGGTGAAGAATGGTTCGCATGTCTTCCACTTTTTGAAAGCAGCGGAAATAAGCTAAAAATTTATGTCCTGCTTGAAAACATCTGGACTGTGCTACCGCAAATGGTGTAGCCCAGGTCAGTAGATGACAGGTGGGTCCCATTACCACTCTAAATGGGCCAGTTCTATTAATAACTGTGGTCCAGCCCAGTCCAGACACACTTAATCACGACGGTACCCAACAGTATGTAGTGATAAATGAGGGGCCTTGGGAATGCAGTCACAAGACTTAGACCCGTTTAAACCCATTGATAGAGAAGACTTGGAGTACTGTACAGTGAGGTGGTGGAGGGCTTAGCTGCAGTAAGACATTGGAATTGGGAACGCAAGTACCTCACAGGTCACAGTATCCATTCTATTGTTGCATAAAATGCTGCTGAAACGCATGAAGGACGATGTACTTTTTGAAAACGATGATTTGACAAGTTCAAAAAGCTACAGCAAAATGGCTCATTTCCGTCGACGAACCATGCACAAATGTAGCAGAGGTCAACTAGAAGCCGCACTTTCCTTACCATATTTTGATCGTTTCCCAAGCATCGATGAGCTGGATGCCTCCATACCACCGGTACTCTCCAATGAGACCTCAGCAAATGTGACACTGCACTTGGAAGCTCCACCCAACAATAGACTATCTGCACGCAGAGCTAGTCCATGAGGAAGTAGAAGGTGAAGCAAGTCACGTGTCCACGACATTGTCACAGCCAGCGCGGTTCGCTGAAGAGTCAGCATGTGCTGATGCACTCGCCAGAGACGTGGAATCATGCCTTCTTCACTCAGAGGTAGTCGCATCGGTGTGAAGATGCAATGCGCTGGTGGACTGTTAGCGATTTCATTGAGCGCTGTCAACGCCTCATGATGCTCGGATTCGTGACCATTAACTTCACCTCCGACGCAATCTCGTCGACAATTCGGTTGAAAAAGTCGTTCACAGCATAGCTCGAAGCTAGGGGATGGTGTACTGGTTCGGATAAGTAGATCCAAGGGTGACTTCAGGCCTGAAGTCTGTAAAATGAAAAGAGCTTCAATAATAATAAGGCATCAGACCATTTCTTCTTAAGCAAAGAGTGTTCACATTGCCTTGCGGCTTAATAAGCAAAAATGTTATAACTTAAGAAAGACTTCAAAAGACTATTCCCTCATATGGACAATACTTTAATCCGCAGACTGCAATTCTTCTACATCAAGACACGACCCTACCCACTCCGATTTTATAAGGTGCATTGGCTTTGGAAATGTACAATACACCTCTAGTCCTTCATCCACCTATTGCCCACCTGTTTGTTTCGTTTTGCATCGAATGACCTACTGCAAAGGACAACCGATCACTATCGCCTAGAGGCTAGTTGTCAGGGAAATACCAGGGACAAGGACGAGGGTGAGGGCTAAGTTGCCTGCCTCCCTTCCTGCCATTCCAAGGTGTGAATCTACTCACGACTCGGTTTTGCCCCTCACGAGCCTTCTACATCATCTATCTCACCATCCATTTATCAAACTACCTGTTGAGGAGGTGGATCTCGGTCGCAATTGTTTGTCCTTCAATAGGTAAACAAATCACAGTGAACACTTGCGTCTGCGTGTCAGCACACACACACACACACACACACACACACAACCAGAGCATCGTCCCCAGGAATGCACAATTCAGAAGTGTGCACCGTGAATGGTGCGTCACTGGATGACAACCGCAAAGCATTTCCCATTCCATGTCAGTCTGACTCTCAGTTTGGCAGTCATTCGGCAAACAATCAGGCAGGTGTGAGTTTCATGGAGAGGAGAGAAGTGAAGAACAATGTGGCGGTTCTTTGTACTCCTTGTTATCTGCTCACGCAGATGAGCATGACCCATTGCCTTCGCTTCCACAGCTCTCGCTCTAACTAACGTACACATGAGTCAATCGTCCCATCACTCATTCTGGCCAGTGCGTGAAGGGTCTCAGTTATTCACTCCCCAAGTAGTCTGTCAGAAGTCGGGACTCGGTGCTTCGTTGCCAGAGGTGGAATGCCCTCCTGGACTTGATGGGCTCATCTTTGAGTGACTTATCCGTCGCCAGAATTAACCCAATTCAAGCCATCACTGGACAGTACGTTGTTTAGCCACCTTATCTTCGCTAGCTGTTGCACAAGGAGGCACGGAAGAATCTTCTGTAGCTACTTAATAACCGAATAAAAGTTGATCTATGGGGATTACAGGCTCAACTTACTTCCGTCTGGTTCAATTGCTACATCACACTAGCTTTTTTGGGCACCTTGCAATACCGCAAATAACTCCTTTACCTCCCTTTTCTTACCCTTTCAAACACTTTTTTCACTATTAAACATCCCTTTATGATTAAAGGGCGTCATTGACTACAAATTTTGGTATAAATTTCATTTTTATCAGCTTATTGCTGCATTGCCGCGTTGCTGTCGATGTTGTCACCTTGTGTGTGTGTGTAAAAGAAAAATAGCTCTAGACAAATGGTACAAAAATAACTAAAGAATTTGATGATTATACGTGACCACACAAAACAATGCAGCGGTTGGTGAGATCACACACGGCAAGACGTGACTAAAGCATGTTTTCTTTACAATGAGATCCAGAGCTGTAAGAATCGCGGTAGCAGAACAATTTAGCCTATCCCCCACCCTCATTATCACATTTGTTTGCTTTCAAAGTGGACACATTATGACCACAAGGTAAATAGTATTGATCACGAAAGACTATGTGTCTCCGTCGGAGATTGGCGAGCCAAGACTTTTCAGAAATGTCTAATATGGGTAGCATTTTACTGACATCGACAGGAAGTTTCGTGATGAAGGCTAAATCAATTACAACAACTCACTTGACAGCAAGCTCTAAAGACCACCAATATTTTTGGTAGTTAGCTTGCTGACTGAACAAGCACATCAGTGGTTAAGCATAGACTTCTGAGGCATCACTCCTCCGTTAGAAGGCTATGATCACCTTGTGTGCGATGGAATGCAAACAAATCTGTTCACACGATACATCTCAAGCTTGTGCACAAACCTTGTTCTTCTGAAGGAGAGGCCAATGTAACCAAGACCCGTCTGGAAAGTCATGAAAAGGCTTCGGTACCGGACTTTAAGAATAAGCGAAGAAACCTGTCTTCCCATTCATTCATGTGATTATCACCATTTCATGCCGTCAGACAATCACGTGATCACAGTGGGATGAAGAGGCAAAAGTGTGACAAAAAAGGCGGAGGAATGACCTTGACGGCTGACTTAAAGAAGCACTAATAAACCTGACTCGTTGGGAAATAATTGAGGTGGAAGGGTTGATTATTTGCGAAAAGGAAATAATTTTGACGGCACATTTGATTACCTTATAAAATTACCCATAAGGAGTTATCATGCCGCCTTATTCCGGTCAGGCAGTAAGAGAGTATTAACATTTTATTTATGCAACCTCCACATTTTGTTCCATCGACGATCGTTTTGTTGGTAGCTCGTCAGGTTTGTAGGAATGATCTGAGCTACTCTACGATGGATAGCTTTCACGGAACGGTATTGACTTCACGGACTGGCCGCCAAATCCACTCCATCAAAGGAACGCGCCTATTATGGATTTGTAGGAACGCATAACCTTAATGACCGCGGAGAAAGGCGGAGTGGAAAGGACCATGATGTGCCCGCGATTTTCACCCCAAGGTATCGAGATCGTTGATAAACATACGTATTCTGTGTTCCGTCAAATTGAGAGGATCCAGCTGCATGGCTGGTTGGTATAGAAATCATGATAAAAGAGAGAATGAATAAATGCCGAATTTTGCGCAAGCATTCCTACCTGCGACAAGAGACACATTACAACTAAAGATCCCTTTTTAGCAGCATACAAGCACCCCATTTGTATTGAGAAGTTCACAGATAAGAAGTGATCGGAAAACGTCTGACCTTACTCTTAGCTTATGAGTGAAGTAGAAAAAAATATCGATGAGGTTGTGATAGCATAACAATAAAAAAAGTCGTAAAAACACTTCTTTTTAGCCTTAATTTCCAAAATAAACAAAATAAACGACATTTCTAACCTGTTGATAAGCTCTTAAAGCTCCAGAAAGAAGGCTCATTGAGATCTCAGAAAAACTGGCCTTCGTAACCTTCTGAACATGCAGAAGCTTGTCTAATGGCAGTTGAATCCGTCGGAATACTTGACGTTGTACGACAGTGATTGCAGTCTCCACTTCGCTTGGAGCGGGTCGAACTAGTGAGGGAAGAAGACCCAGATCTGCGGGTACCATCATGAGGTTATGGAGCATCAAAAAGGGGCCCAACAAGAAGGCTCGTGTCACTTCACGTCGCAAAGCATTCACTTCCCGAAGCCACGCACAGAAACAGGACGAATACGTACGCATACTGCTAACTCCTTGGACAGTAATGGGTGGAGGTGATTTTTCCGAATGTCCTTGCCATTCTAAAGACGATTCAGAAATCTCCACCTTGAAGATTGGCGGCGGGGAGTCCTTGTTGCTATTTCCATAATCTGATTCCATTAAAAAATGAGAAAATATGATGTAATACTTAAATTTGTCGGTTGGAGATCACCTTTCCTCCTCCCTTCAGGTGGATAAATGTCAAAGTGAGCAGCATTCATATTCGTATTGGATGTCAAAATTAAAGCAGAACAATTTGAGTAAAATTAGCATCTTTTGAGTTGACTTACCTAGAAAATAGGTCAAAATGAACATTGAGGAGACATTTTTAGTCTTTTATAAATGACAATTTACTTAAACAGATAAGGCGCAGTAGTTTTGACCCAAAACCGGTTTAATTCCTGACTTCTTGCCTACTGACTGACCATCAAAAGAGTGAAAGCAACAGGCAGAAAATATTTTCAATCCCACAAGACCCATACACAACCTTCTTACATAGTTGTTACAGCTGCTGCTGTCGTGTTTGTGGTGTAGCGGAAGAATATGTGCCAATACGTGCGTGTGTGCGTGCACAATTTGAAATTACAAAGTGGGCTACCAAAATAGTCCAGCGTTTTAACCGCCCTCTCACCTCTCCTTTCTCCCCCCCACCCCTTCATCCAGTGCTTTCGTATTTTAGAAATGATTTTCCTTGCTCCACTTCTGCGGCCAATTGCCCGCCTTCTCCACCTAGAGACTTCCAAAAACATACAGCCCTTTTCAGTAAGAGTTAAAATTATTGTTAATTGCCACTCGGATTTTGATTTACTCCATACAGTTATCTACTAGATGATATTCACGGCAAAGAAGCGAGAGATCACGCAGTCCAGCTTTTAGGCCTCAATTATTTCACTATGTTATTTAAGACTGTACATTAGAATGGGGCATTTAAATTTGACTGTCTGGTTTGGTTGATTAAAATTGTGGAGTTGACAATCTGGAAATTAATCAAAATACCCTCCTGTGAAAATTGGTGGTTAATGGAGAGCAAAATGAATGCGAAATTAATGTAACCGAGGAAGACGAGTATCCGAGCCATAAACCACAAAATCCTGATTGGCCAAATTGGCCCCCACAAACGCCCCTGTAAACTGGTGACCGCATGCAGACATGCCTGAACCACGAATGTCCACTCCTGATTGGCTCCTCTACCTGTACACACCAAGTGGGGCTCTTGGGTTTGCACTCGGGAGAGGGTTCGACTTGGAAATCGGAAGCAGTAAAAACTATGAAAACGTGCTTAAAAAGAAGAAAGTTCTTTTAAACCAAATGCAATTTTTGCTACTGAGAATAAGGTTTTAGGGCATTTTGAGGTAAAAATTAAAGTTGATGGTGTGACCGATAACAAATGAACTAGTCTGTCGTCCCAAGTCAATGCCTAACAGCTCACTCTGGCTAGCTTCGAAGGCTCTTCCCTACAGGTGTAATTGATTAAGTCTGCCGTGCCAAATAAGGGTGCCACATTGGTGACAGAGGTGCACCTAGGCGTCTTTTGTGGAGAGTCGAATCAGCTAAAGTTACAAAGGAAACAGGAACTACTTTCTATAATTAACTCAATAGGAAAGAAAACAGTCAACGACTAAGTTGACTACAGACATTCTACAATAATCTGCCCCACTATCTACAAGATAGGCAGGCAGATGGATTGGCGAGAAAACGCAATAAAGGCTATCAACCGTTGATATTTTAAAAGGTCCCACCTTCAGATGAATGCTTTCACAACAGCATATGATGTAAAAGAAGGTCGAATATCACAAAGGAGGCATGAACTTATTTTCAAGAAGACCCACGACACATCCTCAATATCATAAACAATCATTTGAATAACATTTGGCTCTCAATCGAGTGCACTGGGTGTGTTAAGTAATGCAGGAAGTTTGCCCAATTTTCCTCCTTAGAGTAACTTGAAGTGTTAAGCGTATGCGATTGTTTAGACAAATTATAAGGCAGTGCACCAGTCGATATATCGTCAGGGTGCTCGTTGTTGTGTTCTCTAAAATTCTGTTCCGAATTTTCGATCGAATAGAGAAAGGTGAGAGACAAATAGATTAGATGTAAGCAGAGATGGCCTGAATTAGGTTAATTCTGGCGACGGATGAGTCACTCAAAGATGAGCCCATCAAGTCCAGGAGGGCATTCCACCTCTGGCAACGAAGCACCGAGTCCCGACTTCTGACAGACTACTTGGGGAGTGAATAACTGAGACCCTTCACGCACTGGCCAGAATGAGTGATGGGACGATTGACTCATGTGTACGTTAGTTAGAGCGAGAGCTATGGAAGCGAAGGCAATGGGTCATGCTCATCTGCGTGAGCAGATAGCAAGGAGTACAAAGAACCGCCACATTGTTCTTCACTTCTCTCCTCTCCATGAAACTCACACCTGCCTGATTGCCGAATGATTGCCAAACTGAGAGTCAGACTGACTTGGAATGGGAAATGCTTTGCGGTTGTCACCCAGTGACGCACCATTCACGGTGCACACTTCTGAATTGTGCATTCCTGGGGACGATGCTCTGGTTGTGTGTGTGTGTGTGTGTGTGTGTGTGTGTGCTGACACGCAGACGCAAGTGTTCACTGTGATTTGTTTACCTATTGAAGGACAAACAATTGCGACCGAGATCCACCTCCTCAACAGGTAGTTTGATAAATGGATGGTGAGATAGATGATGTAGAAGGCTCGTGAGGGGCAAAACCGAGTCGTGAGTAGATTCACACCTTGGAATGGCAGGAAGGGAGGCAGGCAACTTAGCCCTCACCCTCGTCCTTGTCCCTGGTATTTCCCTGACAACTAGCCTCTAGGCGATAGTGATCGGTTGTCCTTTGCAGTAGGTCATTCGATGCAAAACGAAACAAACAGGTGGGCAATAGGTGGATGAAGGACTAGAGGTGTATTGTACATTTCCAAAGCCAATGCACCTTATAAAATCGGAGTGGGTAGGGTCGTGTCTTGATGTAGAAGAATTGCAGTCTGCGGATTAAAGTATTGTCCATATGAGGGAATAGGTCACACAAAGAAGCCTTCTTCACTTATTTTTTTACTAAGAAGACTATAAAAACTCTTGTATTTTACAGACGAAAAAGAAAAAGAATATTGACGCATTCGGGCGAAGTCATTTGCTACGATTATTGAAACCGCTAAATAGATTATGTCCATTAATTTATCTACCATAAAGCTTGGCGGCTAACCTTCGCTAGCAGACACTTCATTAAAAGGTGAATTCGTTGACATTTGCACCTGCATTCTGTCGAAAATGTCTTCTACAAATCTTCGCTACTTGTGCACCCCTAGAGGGGGAAACGGTAGGAGAAATGTATCAATATCAACTGCTAAGGAATTCAGGGAAAAATTCCCTCTTTGATAATCTGATAGAAAATTCTCCACTACCTTTTATCTGTTAATGAGAGGGAAGCTTGGCTACTCCATAACCTTTGTCAAGCCTAGCAAACAATGAAAACTCTTTAGACTTGAAATGGCGAAGAGGTGCTGAAAATATCACCTTTTGTGGGTCCATTAGTCTATTTGTAACCCCAAGAATGTGCGTGTGCATATTACTAAAAATCAGGTTGTAATTGCTCGCCTCCTCAACGCAAAAGTCCCATTTTTTAAACCTCATTAATTTGTGGTAAAGGTGCAACTTGCTGTCTCATTTCAAGTCATCGTTACAGCTCAGTTAGAAGGAAAATTCAATCTATTACACATTTTATTATTCATTTGAAATTTGAACCGAGTTGGCACGTGGAGTTCAGGGTTCTCTTTAAATGGGTAAAGAAAATTCGTTTTAAGAAACAGTCAAGTCAGTGAAGAGCAAAATTACAAATAAAATTTTTTAAGAAGCAAATTTCTATTTCAAAAACTTAAAGTTTCTTAAAAACAAGTTACCTTGCATAGAGATTTGAAGAGCCTTATTAAAAACACCACTGCAACTTTTAGATAATTAAAAAATAACCAACATTTCCAACTTACTAACGGTTTACATAAGTAGCATAAAATTTTTTTCAAAATAAGGCCATTTTATACATTTGTAAAAGAAAACCAATTAACTAAAAAATAATCCAATTTTACGGTATGTTTGCCAAAATGAAGGTTTATTCCTTCTAAATCTAAGCAATGTTTGTCTTTTGGGAAAACGAAGGAAATCTTCCAAATGGATGCGTGAACAATGAAAAGCGAGGAAAAATCACGCATCGAATGAGAGTTTTATTGTAAAAAGGCAATAAAAAGTGGATGCAAAATTACATTGCTATCAAAGTTAAAACCGTGCCCATGATGCACTTGGTTTGAGCTTATCTAATCCACCAATTGAAAATCACTCAGTTTCAGAACTACAGAAGCGCCTGCCACATCCCCGTCCATTGCAAATAGCAAAGTCGAAGGTGGCGGATTAAAACATCGTCCAGAAATCCGATACGCTCCTTAAATGCCGAAATGGTTGATGTGCCACCTCTAGGAAGACACTCCACCATTTCTCAACTCGACTAAGTTGTATCAGAGTTAACGCGAGTTGCGAAACAATGTATTCCATCAACTGGGAAACAAATTCATCGAGACTAGGCGTGCGTTAATAAGTTGGCATAAGTTTCAAACACCGTCATTCCATTCGTCACTGCTTTCATCTGCGTGATAGAACTCGTGGCTGGTTCGCTGACTGACTTGTGGATGAGAAATGACTTTTGGATTGCAGCCTTTGTTGGATGAACACATTAATGGCCACCCACTGCACATGTCAGAATCAAGCAATACCTCATCCCCAGATGTGACGCTGATACTTCTAGCCACCTATCGCGAAATATGGCCGTCAGGTGACCTCATATTAGACATTTGGTTGGTAGGGCTGACGATTCTGTGTGACCACCACCTTCGTTCGCCCTATTCTTCGGAAGGCATTTTTGCAAATGATGGCTATCACCTCTCCTTTCCATAACAATTGAAGAGTCCATGGAAGAGGGATCAACGAGGACCAAATTGTTTAGTCCTTAAAAAAAGTTCCAAAATTGCGGAATGAGGACGATTAAGCCCCATTAAGAAAGGTTGGGGCCTTTAATGATCCTTATTGGGAACTATTTTCATCTTGACAAAAATAATCACACGAGCCAGGTTAGTTGGGTTGCATCATGAAAAATTGCCCAAAACATCAAAGCCGGTCAACTTTGATAACTTAATTGAGAGGAGGTATCACCGTGTTCTCCTAGTACATACCTTTGAACTGTCAAATACACCAACATCGGCTATCAGGGTCAATTTCCTTAGGTCACTCAGGTTAACATTCCTATTTTATGTCCTCGACAAATTCCACCACTCGCCTCACCTTTGGCAGTATTTGATGTTCCGGGTTCTGAGAAATTCACAGAGCCTCTTTTCCCTTCTTCAAACATCCCTTCAGATAGTAGGATGGTCAGAAATTCCACCAGACTTTGAGTATCGTCAGTAATGGCAGAGTGTACTCGAAAGACAATCAAACTCCCCGTTGGAGTGGGACCTATTCCATGACGTCCAACAATGCTGCTGCCAGCAACACTGCGACTACTACGGATGGAGGGAGCTGGAGAACCCTGCCTAAAGCCGCCGGAAGGGTCTGCAAAGTTGACGCTGTGTGTGTCACATGGCGTCTGGTTTGGACGACTGCTTCGCCAGGGGGCAAGGAAGTCCTTGTCTTGCCAACTGGATGGAGAGAAAGGAGACTCCATTCGTCGGACGGTTAGAGCGTCTTTCTGTTAAAAGTAGAGAGAAATTAAAGGCTTTAGCATACTACGTTCCTTTTTTGAATTGAACGCACATTGATTGAATTAAAATTTAATCCTTCGAAAAAGATCTGTTCAATGCACCCAATTCATGCTCACACTGGTTAATGATAACAAGCTGTACCTTTTCAAAGCAAATACGGGATTAATCTTTCCACTTTTGTAAAATGATTTGCCGTTAGAACCAAGCAAGTTCCAGCTATATCTATCTGCCTTACTTCTCACTCAACTATCTACCCCACCTTACATTTGAATGCCAGATACCGGAAGGGGCAGTAACTACCAAGGGGAATACAATGAGAGGAATGCGGAGGAATTGAATTAGGTAGTATTTCTTCCCTGCTATTAAATCTTGACCCATTGGTTTTCAAACGAGATATCATTTCCAGATTTGTCTGAAGGCGATTTTACCGCAGCACCGTAGAAACGTATCGTATCAAGGAGACAGATGTCGACTCGGATGGTACGTGATTCCCTATAAATAATTGAATATGCAGTCCGGACCAAAGACACACACACAAATGTGCACATCTACGCGCGAAAGAAGCACAACTTTTTGAAGATGAAGTTGTGCGTAATTTAGAAGCGTAAAGTAGGCAGTGGACTGATAAATGCGTAGTAAAAGGTGACAGAATCGTCAACTGCCCCATGAGGTCACCTGACGGCCATATTTTGCGATAGGTGGCTAGAAGCATCAACGTCACATCTGAGGATGAGGTATTGCTTGATTCTGACGTGTGCAGTGGGTGGTGGGTGATTTGTGGGTGGCCATTAATGTGTTCATCCAACAAAGGCTGCAATCCAAAAGTCATTTCTCATCCACAAGTCAGTCAGCGAACCAACCACGAGTTCTATCACGCAGATAGAAGCAGTGACGAATAGAATGACGGTGTTTGAAACTTATGCCAACTTATTAACGCACGCCTAGTCTCGATGAATTTGTTTCCCAGTTGATGGAATACATTGTTTCGCAACTCGCATTAACCCTACCCCTGAATGAGGGTGCCTGATACGTTGAATCTAAAGCTCTCGTCATTCCAATCAATGGTGAGATCAGCTTCATTTCTTGGAAAAGTAGTGGTGTGTCCTCCCGGAGGTGGTGCATCAATATTTGCTTAACTCACTCTTAGAATCCACGAAGCGTTAAGAACTTCAGGGAAATGTGGTGTTTACAACCCTTGCCTTCTCAACATGATTTTGGCGCTAGCATGATACAAGCTCCTGCAGTTTAGAAACCAAGTTCAGCACAGTCGATGGACCCGCTAAGCTCGAATCACCCCCGCCTACCTTCATCAACGTGACATGAAAAGGGCTTTCGAAGTGACGGCAGAGTAGTACGAAGGACAAATGTACATTAAAGAAGCATATTCCATGTGTTATATACACAGTACAATGTGTCGCTACTTTCGCGCCTTATCAGGAACAAAATATTTTTTCGGTTACCTGATAAAGCCATAATAAGTACCAACCCCTGGCTTTATCTTGTAAATATGAGATCAGAATGCAACATTTTTAAAAACTAACTAGAATTATAAGTAAATGGAGTTTTATCTGACTTTTTAAAAACATTTTTTGAAAAAATGACGGCACTTTATCTAATTTAATGACCAAGTCCTATAATTTGCTCATTAACTTGGCAATAAGAGGGTTAGCCTTCTTGGAAGCCCCCAAAAGTGCATTTCTAATCCGATTCCATAACTCTAAATGGGAAATAATTAAAAAAATGTTCTTTTTCTATGTAAAACTTTGCACAATAACAAAAAGGGTGGTCATTTTATGGCAAGCTCTCGTCCTTTTGGCACCTTTTATGATTATTAATCATGTAGCATTCGTGGTTTCCCTGATTTTTGGAACCAGTTCCACCACTCGTATGCAATCGGATTTTAATCTTCTAAGTGATTCTTTCATTAGAAAATGCAACTCAATAAGGCTTTGCCCATACTACTTATGAGAAAACTAAGTAAGTCTTACTGTTTCATCCACAGACGTTCAATGCTTAAGCACCACTGTTTGCTTAGCAACCTTCCACCTCGACACTTTGTTCATATAAAATTACGTTAGGACCAAAGGTCAAAATTGAAACAGAATTAATCAATGTTTCGACTTTTTCGATGTCACTTTTTTCAACTGACTAACACATAAAAAACGTGCTCGAGTCATTAATTACTCCGATTTGAATTCGTTTTTATGTTGACAGCTTATTGGCTTCGAGCCGACACATTTGACATTTCCTCTCTGACATATCTGAAAGTCTATTTGTTAAAGTTCTCATGTAACTTTTCATGTTTTGCGGGCTTATCCTTGTGGGAATATTTTTCTAACTCGGGCAAACAAAACTCGGTAAAAGAATTTTTTCATTTGTTGTTCAGAAAATTTCCTGAACCCACTTTTCCACAAGACCAATACCACAAGTTTAATGCAGAGAAGAAAAAGGAAAACGGTTAAAGGAGAAGTTGAAATGTGAAACGACCAAAAAGTCAAATTCAAATTGATGACAGTCATAAATAAAACGCGATCTAAGTACGGAAAAATCCAAATTTTGTCGGATAGGTAACAGGTAATGAAGAGGAAATAGATGCTAAGGTTGGCTTTAACGGCTAAAGTACAGAAGGATTAAACAGAATCTCTTCCTGACAAATTGCCAAGTTATATCTCCAAAGGCTTAACTACTAATCGAGCAAAGGCTCACTGTTTTAGCTAACGAAACGACCTATGTAATGAGCTGAGAGCATGTTGCTTTTTATCGTGAAGTGATGTGCTAAATAAGCTCTCTTTAGAACATCGCGTCGTTCAAACATCACCAAAACTCTACCACACAAGGTCACCAGCGGGGGGCGTCTCGAAGTAACTTATACATGTCACAGGGTTTCGTCGCAGATGAAGCATCACGGAAAGCAAATCAAACTTGATAAATAATGCTGACAGAGAATCCTCTTGTTTCTTCACGTCTCTAAAGTCCCGAGATCGACTACTTGGGGCAGGTAACGAGTACCCCTTAGTGTAGGAACTCCAAAATTTGTCGACTCATTCTGTGTACATGTTGTGCTTCCAACTCCCAAAGGTCGACCAGACATTAGATTAATTGGGAGGTCTGCTTACTAATAAGGTATTTCCCTTTTCATGCAAAACTGTTGGTGGGTCAACGCCAAACGACACATTCTTTTTGAATAAACAGCCTCTTTAGGTTGAAATGCAGGAACAAAGATTGTTTATAAAATATAACCAAAGCGCTTGATAGAAGAGCTCATGACAAGGCAAAATTGATTGACAAATTGTTTGATCTCAAGATCGCAGAGCAAAATTGAACACCACAGAGCAAAAATGCTTTCGTTTTCCTTTGACATTCGAGCTGTTTTGGCCAAAGTAGGCTAGTTTGTCGAAAATTAGAGCGTGACACATATGCGACACTGGTAGTAAAAGGGTAAACTCATTTCCCGTAAAAGGAAACTCACAGTATCGTAGTAGTCTTCTACAAGATGCACCTGCCAAAGCGGACGATTCAAGGGAAGTCCCACAGCAGCTAACTGTCCAACAAGCATTTCTACAGGATCCTTCTCCATTTCCACCATTCCTTCCTCTTCTAAAGGTCTTTGCTTTGGTGATAGACGCCGTCCATAGCTGAGTCGGTTCTGTCCAACCAAATACGCTGGTACGACGTGTTCATCGATGTTGATCGAAGCACACCTGAAACCGAATATCCACATTTTGAATGTCATAAAAGAAGAATGGTTGAATCCAGGAAAAAGTAAGACAAAATAGCCATCGAAAAGGTGTAGATGGACCTGCCTCGTGGACAGTTCTACTGTACTCAAGTACCGCATTATTGCCAATAAAAGGTAATAATCGAAGCGTCGCAAGCAAGGCTAGTTAGACACTCGGATTTGCCACAGTGCTTCTAAAGTACTAACAGGTGACCCAAACGCTACCCACCTTTGCCATGCATAACCCGTTGGTAGAGGTACAACTGTTTGTTGCAACCGTTCGGAGAACCACTTTGCCATCCCCGAAGATCCACTCAGCGTCCGTTTTTCAGTTGTTGAGAATATGCGTTGAACAAGAAGGCGCTTTAGAGCTGCTATTTTAATCCCCGGGCTCCCGAGGTAGATCACTACAATGGTGGCTCTTCCTGCATCCTCTCCATGAAGATAATGAAGGGAGAGGGAGGAAAGTGTCTCCACCAGACTACTACGTCTATGTTGGGCAAGCAGGAGACCAACTTGTCGAATACAATAAGAGGCACAGAAGGCGGGTAGGAGGAGAATGAAGAAAGCGGTCCATGCCAGATACGAGACGAGAAGAAGACTAGAGTGGAAGACATAAAATGTGGCACGAAAGACATCTTGACGTAGATTAGAGGTTGGTGTCGGTAATGTGGTCTGGGCATTAATGGTGGCAGTATTGACAGAAGCTGATGCCGACAGGGAGGCTTGTGGACGAGATTTGCGCTCCTCCGGGAGTTTTGGTCTAGTCAACGGTCGAGGTGGCGGTGGTGCCTGACCACCGCGTTGAGGGACTGATGCCTTCACTGACTGTGAGCGAACTTGAAAAAGAGAAGAAAAAGAGCATTTTTAGTCTAAGAAAATGGATCTGATACGATCGCTTTCTTCATAATTTAAGCAGATAATTTCCTCCAGTTTCCGTTTTTATGAGGAATAAAAGATTTAGTTTGTCTATGCAATCGATGAGACACAAGCCTGCTAAGAATTCCCCTTTTACAGAATGTTTTGTCACAAGTAAAAAAGGTCCTAGCCCTGGTTGCCTCCATTGCTACTTTGACTTTACTTTTCAACTGTCCTTTCTTCTTCATACTTCCCTTTCTAATGCCAAGAAAAGGTAGCAATCACCGCCTGGATAAGAGGACGAGACAGTACTTTTCCCCTTTCGCTCATCCGAGAACACAAAAGTCCTCATGATCAACTTATACAGTGCTATAACGTCCTGCTTGTGGATCTCCTAAGTGGATGTCCTATTTGACCCTTGTAGGGGCTTCGAGTAGGTAGGAAGAAGATTTCTTGGAGGTGATTAAGGATGTTTGACAGTTCAAAGCCGCCATACCAAGCCAATAAACATTTCCATTTGGGTTCTTTGTAAGCACACACACACCTACACGGCTCCTAATAAAATAACGTAGAAAAGTGAGAAAATGCAGGACATCCTAACTTTTTTTATGTTCATTTCTTCCATTCAAATGACGAGTGACTGATTTCAACTTTCAACAACGTTTGTCCATTTTACAATATGTAACTTCTTTCAGGAGGAATCCGGAAGTGGTTATTTTGGCCGTGAAATAAGGGTAAAAACAAGTTTCCAAATTTCTGCACTCAAGTTTGGTGGGATTTTACGTTACCATCTATGTCGTACTGTGGAAACCAAGGGATCACTGAAGATGCAAGATCCACTGGTTAATACTGTGGTAATTCGTAATTCTATAAGCTGGGTGGCCAACTACTGCGGCCACTTCAGTCTTCGCAAGTTTTACTTCCACACCGCTGAACGTCCTTCGAGCCAGGCAGGTAAGTGGCTCCCGACGTTCGCAAGTAGTGTGTTCCTCCATCTGACTTCGGCCTTTCATGAGATATATTCTAGCTCTTCCAATACACCTCTCAAATAAACCAGCAGGACAGCTTCTAAGAAAATTATTTTTCAAAGGATAAAGGCTTTTAATTTTATCATTATCGGCTCACTTTTGTCGTAGACATTTCCACCTCCACATTGACGTCACTTTCATCAGTGTGGGTGTCTGTTTCAACTCCACAAATGATTGTCAAATACTATGAAAATGTATTAATTAGGAAAAATTCAATACTTGAAGGGAAGGAGGCATCTGTATGTCTCACAAGTAGGCTCGGCACCAAGATAATTTCTTGCGGGGGGAGGGAGCCTTTACTTTGATTTATTAACCAGTTTACGTGTTCTTCAAAGGAAATTTCCAGCACATTTACACACTTTACTGCAACTGGTAACCAGATTTCTATTGCAGCTGCGCAGCCTTTAGTAAAAATATTTCAGCCTATTTTAAACATTGGTTAGCCCAAACCACTTATCTATTGCACTTCTGATTGATAATATTGTCCTGTTGCCATTCCTTCGCCGAAATGCCCCTTGTAAAGCTATTTAAGTCCCGAGTCCTCACTAAAGTCGTAGTACAACAAGGTCCTTTGGAAGAACTTGTATTACCAACGCACAGAAAAGTTGAGAGGCTACTGACATGACCTGAAGAACATGCCACGGGAAGGAGGCATAATTTGCAGAAACTGAACCTTAAGTGTAGTCCCGCACATAGTAGATCAAGAAATTCAATTACTACGGCTAAATTCGAAGCTTTTGCGACCTGGCAGACGAGTTTACGAGCAATCGCAAGTCACCGTAAGGCATGAGAGGTGCAAGTGACCGAAGAAATTATGGAGAGGATAAGGAAGAACCTTAATAGATTGAAGTTAATCCTCTGGTACCGTGATACATTTTGCACCAAGTGTTTTCAGGATGTAATGTCAAAAAGCACATGATCCTTTTGAGTTACGCCAAAATACATCAGGAAATGATTATATCATTCGAGCGCATAAATGGCGGCTTCTGAAAGACAGAATCCAAGCATTAGGTACGTCTGCTCATTGTGCTTTAAAGCCATAAAGGGAACTTCAAACAAAGCAAGTTTACTCCGAATATTTAAATCTGTACACTGAAAAAACATGTAGTTCTGCAAATCAAAAAGTAAGATAAAAAATATGCAACACAAGGCTTCATTGTCCCGCAGTCCTAAGTTTGCGTAGCAAAAAATGGAAACATTTCGACTCAATAAAAGGAAAGCTACACAACAGAATAGGGTTATTTTTTAACGGCATTGTTTTCAATTGATAAACACTGAACTAACTCACTTCACCACGGCAACGACCACCGTAAAAAAACAGAAATGCTTGGTTATTTTGGGGATAACCCACCATCGCTTTCATAGAACCGGAAATTAGCTACTTTTCCGGGCATCAAAAGGTGAAACCGCTAAAAACACCCCTTTCTATCCCCCCAAAACACGCACATACCTTCCTTGTTTTTCATGAATAAGCAGCGGCCCGAAAAGCCAAACTTCGGCAATTTAATTTTCCTTATGTAATGCTTTCCAAAGTAAATTATCTCCTTGTCTGATCCCTTAAAGAGCTCCGTTTGGCTTCTTTACCTCTTTTACTTTGACGAGACCTCAAACTGTTGTGTTTCCTCTGGCCAAACCTACCGTTTGCATTCTCACCAGGATATGAGCTTGTTATTTAATAAGACCGCTTCGGTGAGAAAAAATAATTCCAAATAATCACTGGAACCAAATACTTCCCTAAAATGCTTTGAGGATGATTGTTTTTGAAAACGTGCATAATCAAAAGCAAATTTCCACCAAAATTTTTTCCATAAAATTTCCTCTGGAAAGCTTTTTTTTGATAAACAGGGAAAAAACTGGTCAGTCTGCATTTATCAGACCCCCAAAAAAACGCTGATTGTCTTCTCATAGACTCATAAAGACTGCTACAAATTCGCATCTATCGGGTAAAAAGAGCGAAAACTTCATATTTTATCTAATTTATTGCGAACTTTTGGTCACACTCAACAACAACTCATAATGCATCATAAATTTTCCTCAGTTGATCAATCACTCAGCAGTACTATTATTCTTTTTTTCAAATCAAAAATTCATGCACATGTTTCAAAGCGATTTCCATGCTATCTTTTTACAGGAAAGGGGAATGACCCAACTATTCTGATAAGCGACTTCTATTAAGCTGAATCAATTATGCAAATGACGTCTTTTTCAAGGTATGCAACATTTGGAATCCCCATAAAAAGCTTCATAAAGTAATTTATTTGTTAAAATAATCCTCCCTCGCATCTACAAGTGAATAGTCGGGGAATAGCGCCAAAAAAGGCAGATGAGACACTAGGTGGAAGGGCGAGGCACGGTCTTCCTTTCTTCCTAACCCCCACCTTTTCGTCTATTCAAATGCGCAAATCTTTCCCTACTTAGTCATCCAGCGGCGCAGCGACTGCATTTGTACATATTTTAGCAAAATAGGACCCTTTTTCTGACTGCACCAGATCTGGTACATCTTGAAAAAAGGGTTCTTTTTCCACCTCTAAAATGTATCGTATCGATACTGTGAAAAAGTTCCTTTTGCGTCCCGCCACCCATAAAGCAAATGGTCTCCTCCTTAATTGCTACACAGAGGGGGTTTTTATGCTTTTCAAACCCAGATAAATATTGCTTGCAAAACGGATAGACTTAAATCACATCAGATTTAGTTCGATAACAAACAATTGCGGAGTATCTTACCAACAGGTCGATGTTTCTCCATGCATTATAGCGCATTGTTGCCAAGCGCGCGTATTCTACATTTTTACAGTCACATTAAAATACGATAGGTGAAAAACTGCATAAATGCGAAAGTGTTTCCTCTCAAGCATCGTCTATGAGCCTAAAAGGCCTACAGCAATGCTTCTCTTCCTGCATCCCGAGGGTTCTTTGGGGTTCGACGCCTTTCTAACTGTTGGAAGAGCAGACCCAGCCGTAAGATTCATACAGTAGCAGATTCTTATACGTGAGTTCATTAACGGGAGGGTAAACTTACACACATACATTTGTAAGCAGACGTGGCCACAGATATATTTGTAACAGAAGTCGTTTTGTCTCAGCTACCCAATCTTGAGGGCTCCACATTTGTGTTACGTATCTCACTAGCATTCCAGTCATTCTGGGCACGCTTCGATTGAAAGCGCCTTTCTCAATAGGAGTAATGGGAAATGGCAGGCACGTTATTTCGTCCAACCCTCTAATTGGCTGCTCAGTGTATTATTATCAAAATAACTAAAAGAAACGGTGGTGATCAGGAAGTAGCACTTCAGCAGGTGCAGCCGACTCTACGAGGTACTATTCAGTGTTAAACAGTTCTTGTGACCTATTTTGTAGAAAATCTGCAAGTCGTAAGACTATTATAAAAGATCTCCTAAGAAGTGCTGAAGATTTAGAGCTAGTTCTTCCTCAATCTTTGTTTGAAAGGATCATAAAACTATCTAGCGGTCAACACAACGGAGTGATCACCGGTGGGGCCGAGGACAGTTTTTTACTTTTGCAAAGCTATCGTCACGCCAGTGACGTAGACAGATGACAGGAAAAAAACGTGGAGCAGAGACGTAGCTTGAAAGAAAAATTTATGCTTATTTTGAAAATTTCCGTGGTCACTCATAGTTTCAAATAACATTCATTCACTGGTAAGCACAATTTAGGGACAAAACGCCACCAAGGTATTTACCGTGATGCTTATTCGATACAATAATTCATGTATAAAAAGTTTTGATCTGGCCCTTCCAGATACCAGTGTTTGGTACACTACAAATAAATCTGCACACTGAGATTAACTGTTTCAGTATTTCGTGAAGTTAACCTTATGAGAACTACTATAGTCTCATTCCATGTTCCAACTACTCCCATAATTGATTATAGCGTAGTATCAACTTACCAGGAAGTTTTTCTGGTCCACCAATGCCAAAGGCCTTTGAAGAGGTCCACTGTTGTGAACGGGCTCGTGGTTTGAGAGGCGCAAGTTGTGGATTAGGCGGTGGTGGGGGAAGGGGTGGGGGTGTGGGAGTTATGGGAAGGATCACGTGGGGTGGTTTGCGGTCCACGAAGGAGCCCCGACCAGGGACGTAGGCAATAGGGGACATCGGGGTACGACTCATTTGTTGAGAAGCAAGCGGAGAGGAGGCAGAGGATCGTGAAAAAATTCTGGAGGAGGTGGTAGATGGGAGACAAAGCGAATTTCGACGAAGCAGTGGAGTCGACATTAGGAAGATCGTGTCATACCCCAATGCAAGTCTAAATCTCAAAAAAGAAAAAAGATAAAGTTCCATTAAAATAATCACCTACTGATAGTTTATTATGAGAAATTTTCAAGTGGCCCAGTTGGAATGTACCAAATAAGAGTACTGCGCTTATTAATGCGTCATCCAACCCTTTAACTGCTCGTGTCCGAAATTTTAAATGCATGCAAGGAAAATAAAAATAGTACACAGATTTAACACAAATATACAGACAGCTAACAGGACAATGGTCGAAAATTGCTATCCGCTTAACAAACAGGGCCCCACATTCCAAGCGACATTTCAAAGGTTCTATAAGATAGAAGTGTGGAAAATATAACTGATGAAAAGATAAAAATTATTGTGTGAGTTTGATGCTAGTACAACCCAAACGGGTACGCATACAAAATTATTGAATGACCTTGATTTGAATCATTGGCCAGTGAATGAAAAAATGCAGCAACATGCTAAAACATATGAGTTCGCACTAATTTATTGTTCGTACTTTCTTGAAATATTTTCATTTGAAAGTTTAGAGATGGAATGTTTAGTCATTAACTGCAGCCCTCTTGGGCTGAAATACTGCAGAGGTAGTGAGAAAGCATTTTTGTTTACTTGCATTCAAAGCAGTTTTGTGTATTTTCTATTAGCACAAAAATGCTTTTCAAATTGCATTGATAATGTATTATCTTTGTGATACATTTGGTGTTTATTTGTGATAATCGCCAGTTTCCCTATATCTTAATTTTACAGGCGATGAAAATAGAATTCCCTCTATTTTTTTCCTATTTGTTGCTAAACTACCACGTTTTCAAACCTGTTCGTAGTGCTTTTTGTTTGCAAAATATATCGTGCAGGGACGTAGTACAACACGAGTCCCGTTTACCTCCTCTTCCCTACGACTGCCCTGATACCGACCAGGACGGTTGTATTTTGGCATCCTTATTGCTTCGGGTTGATTAGAAAAGGTAGACTTAAGGGAAACGGAGTGCCGAGCTCAGGTCAGCTTCGGAGAAGTGGAAAATTTCGTCATTTTTTTCACAAAATTATTGTTTCTTAGCCATTTAAATTGTTTTAGCATTGATGTGCTCTTCGGTTTTAAAACCTAAAGAACCATTTTCCACTTTGGGGATGATTTTGATTTTTTCTTTCGTATTGAGGAATTTCGCTAGAGTTTGTTTTACATTTCTGCTTGGCCTTGTAGTGCTGTGCGGTTCCTTATATTCCTGATAAAAGTTTCCTTTCTCATTTTTCGCACTTATTAAAACCTCGGATGCCCTTCAGTTTGAGTGAGGGGTGTTCGCACTGTTTTAGCTTCTCGAAATTTACCGACTCATTAAACGCCAAATGTGTACATCTTGGTTATACTTACCACACAATCCGTTAAAATCATACCACCTTTCTGTTTACACAGGATCTGCATTCATTTTCAAATTTGAAACTCACTTCTACACAGTGCAAATTCTTGACCTCAACATTTAGCTTAAGAAATGAAATAAAGGCAAAGATTAAGTAACGGTAGTCCAGGAAATTTCAGTTTAGGCACTTTCGCGTACCTCATCGACCTCTATAAAGTTTAAGAGCCACGCACTGAGGGCAATTATTCTAACCGGAGATCCTTCCACAACGAACTGTAAAAAATACGATTTAAGGCGTAACCCATCTTCTGAATGGTCCCTGTGATAATGCCACCCGCGGCGAAATATCACATTCGGAAAAACCTAGTAGCTTATGTTCTCTTACCATAACTTTGATGGATGTGGTTTGAACTTGTCTTCTTTGAGGGTCTCAACACAACTCCAACACAGCAGAAACTCTGTTATGGGTTTTAAAGAGGAACAGGTCGCTAAATTTTCATTTCAAAATTCACCACTACCTGAAAAACCTCCTATTCTTGGCAATAAAGAAGTGAAATTCCTTGATGGTACGAAATTAACCTGTCCTGAAGTGACTTTAATGTTTGGTATGGCATTGTAGGCGAAAGCTACAATCAGTGGTAACAATTACAAAGACCTGCCAAGTTGTCCTTTACTTCTTCGTTTTGAGCAATAAAACGCACTGATTTTTGAACAATTCGAAGTGATTTTTGTGTTCCAACATTCGTTACAAAAACGATGTGCTCACCACTCATCCCACACCTCAGAGCCACCCACCGTCTGATGTTGCCACTGCGAGTGTTTGTGCATGCAATTGTTCGCCTGCCAAAGGGCAAGTAGCTCCTGATAACAGTTGTTTACCCACTGTTACACTGTTCCTTGGACTTCATTGTCTCGCGCTACAAAAATATTCGCAAATATCTGAAAGATGGAGGGAGGGTGGGAAGGAGATGCTTTTTCCCCCATACCTTCCCCTTTCTTCAGGTAATCATCACCGTCTTCCCTTGACATTAGACGATCTTACACAGAGCTAAAGTGTAAAGCTAACGTGATGCAAAAGTGAAAGAGAAGTGGAGGTGGATGGGATGTTTGCTTAAAACAATTTAGCGTACCCGTAAACATCCTGGAAATTAAGCGATCTGACACGTGGACTAAAGGGATCGAGTGTTTGCTATATGATTCATTCTTCAATTAATACCAAAAACCAATGTTTTGGTGGTCGCTTTTCCGGATTCTTCTATCCTTTAAGAATTCGTTCATTACCCTGATGGCTTGGATACCCATGTGCGCATACGGCCTATCAGTGCTTCAATACGGATATTGCAAAGCTGGCCACCATACTGGGACGCCTTGTCACGCCGTCGAAAGTATTTTTAGGTGGCAGCTCCTACTTCATATTTAACGAAAGGCAAGTCCTCAAACCGAATGGTTTACCTCAAGTAAGTTGATTATCAGAGCAAACTATCATGCCAGGAGGCAAATTCAAGCCGCTCAAATACTCTTCAAATGCATGTCAAGACCAATTAATCGCAGACTGTACCGTAGACACTGGGCACAACGAGACTGAGGTCGGATAACAAGGCATTTGTTTGATTCTAGCACACAGTCGAGCCCGAATTTTTAACCTGTTTTAAAAAGTGAAGCTCTAGATTTATGTAGAAATTAGGTGTTAAATCAGTGTGAATTTAGTTAAAGGGGTTAATATAAACTAAAATAAAGTCGCATATTCGTCACACCCTGATCCAGTAAAAGAAAAACAAAGGAGATTTTTTGCTTTTAAACCGCTCAGACCAATGGCCAAACAGGTATAAACAGTGTCTACGTATGGCTACCACTACTACTAGTACCAAGAGCGCTCGCTCGCACCCACACAGTCGTGCACACGCACACACAACTGGCATTTGACAGATGCTCTACTTTCACATCGCACAATGACAATGGAGGAGGTAGCCACTGAGCCTAGTCCAGTGAGCACACAAACGACATCAGAATCACCGGCTCCACATTGGATTAACGACTGCCCTGAATCCAAACTGAAGTGGTGGTTTCCCCTTGCTCTCACCGTAGCTATCTACGCGATCAACATTCTCTACATTCTAGGAAAGCATCTCCACAAACAGCTACGTCCGGAACCGACTCCACGATCCACTGCCTATCCAAACATCTTCCGAGGCATCGATCACAACTCTTTCGAAGATGATGATCAGGAGTTTGATTTTGTAGAGGAAGAGTCCTATTTGAGACCAAAGATTTTTTGGGTAGAGGAAAGTCATTGGTGTGATTCGGATGATTTGAGAACTCCTCACACATCCACAGCAACAGCAACCGCATTCACAACTCCGCCAGAGAATGTGGTGAATGACGAGGAGGATGAAGAGGATGAAACGTATTCTGGAAGACGAATAAAACAATCAGAAAATCGAGTAAGGGGTGAGAAAATGAAAGACAATGGTGTTGCTCTCCAAATGGATAACATTAATAGCGTAAACGCTGGAACCATTGAAGAGATATCGCAAAGAAAGGATGGTCGACATCGACTAAGACAAAATCAATGCCTGGGAGGACAAAGTGGGCAACTGAACCTAAAAATGCGCATTTTTTGTGAGCAAATGACCTCAGTTTCTTATCCAACAGGCAGATATATGGTAAGCCAAGATTTTAAAGAGGTTTTCAGGTTTGTTCACATTTTGGTTCAGAAGAATCGTTCAATAAATAAACAATTCAGCGCCTTGTTTTGCCCAACCTTTCGGTTAACACATGAGCCTTAGGTATGTTTAAATGTGCCTTGAAGTATGACCGGACTGTGGTCTTGTGTCGATCGCGTACACACTCGCTCCCTAATTTAACTGAGTTACTGACAAACATGTGATTCAATTTTCTTGGACAAATTTGTTGACCGAGTTGTTTACACCAACTTAATTGTTTACCACTGCAAATTCTCAGGGTACTCTATGGGTTTATTTTTAAAAAGATAATGTCTGGCATCGTGTAGACTTTCAGTATGATCCTAGACCAAATTACTTATCTGACCTTCAAATTTTTGTGGGGTCATAAAACAATGCAACTTTGTTGGCGTAACAAGGATGGCATTCTTACAAGGTAATCAAATAAAATGATATAACAATCTGAAGATTAAGAATAAACCATTGGAAAAGCCTCTAAAATTACTTTGGTTGCTGGGGAAAAAAGGTGCTGCTCCGATTCGATCGCATTGTCTTGAGGTGGCAATCGTATACGGTGCTAAGACTCTAAGAGTAGTAAACGAAACCCTAGCCTCCCTCTCCTCCCCCCTTTCGATCAACAAACTTTTCTTTTTGACCCAAACATCAAACAACCTCGATCTGTGATTGACTAATCAATTGAAAAAAGTCTATTTTCGAACTAGGCAATGTTTTCAACGAACGAATCTTTCTCGACTATGGCTTGTCACTTTGCATTTACTGAATAATGAAAGGAATCGCTTTTTTAAGCAATTGCCAATTACAAGAAACCTGAACTTCCCAAAGAAATCAACTTTTTGTGCCTGATTTTCGCAGAACCGTCCTAATTGCCCTCCAGGCAGATGATTCGTAATTCTAGCCTTTTTCTTAAATTTGACGCCAACTGCTTCACCACATCGGCCCTTTCGTAACACCTATTCCACAAACGTTGGAAATTATACCCTCATAAAACAACGAAAATGTGTGTCAAGCGGCCAATTCTCACTTGGTGAGAGTTGTCACCTCTAGACAACCTGGACCGGAGTGGACGATGGGAAGAGAGCATCAAAAGGGTGTTGTGGGTAGATTGGCGTGTATGTTTGCACCGAAAGGCCAAATCTGCTCCTTTTTAGCATGACAGAAAGAGCCAAAATGATTCCAAAAAAAACTCAAAAGGCACGGCTTTCGGCTGGCCTCTAAATCATCCCTTCTGTTGTCTATCACGCTTCCATTTGAGTTTTTGTTCAGAAAAACAGCAAAATTATGCTCCAGTTATTTTCACATTAAAAGATCTTTAGTTTTCCCCCTTTTAGCTGGTAATTTACGTGCTTTTGTGTACAATGAGCTGGATTATCTACATTATCGGAACAATCTTGTAAGTCTTCTTTGCAAATTCGGATTCTCCTGTAGTAAAAGAAAACTTTTCTGTCTTTTAAAATAGAAACGCTGTAAGGCGAAAAAAAACCATCCACTTGTTTGAAGAAGGGAATGAAGAATGCACATTAATATCCCTCTCTTTATTAACTTATAAGATCAAATCTGTGAACATGTAATTGCTAAAAAGTTCATGTCCATTCCGACGTTTTCTAAAGATATTTTTAATTCAGCCTCTACATCATAGAAACTCAACCCGACGTCGTAAAGTAAGTTCTCATTCCAAGTCTCATTTCGTTTTAATCAACACACAGAATTTAAATCTTTTCTCATTTATAGAGCTCTTGAGGGTCATCCACCACTGATAATTCAAGGTCTCTGTCTAACACCTGGATTGTCAATTCTCAATTGGTGTGATTTGGCCATTCACACTTACTTCCTGATCTACTTCATCCTTCGGGTAGGCTCAAACTACCTCGGCACCTTTGTGATACACTTTGCACACAAAAACTGTTTGTGTGCGGCGTCAGCGTCATCATAAGGGGCGACTCGAGGGTATCTCCCACTTTTCTTAATTCAGGTTAAATTCTCACGATCGACAATGGCCCTCTCCATGTATAAAGCACTACCGGCGCCCATTCACCGGATGGATTGTTACCTCGGCAGTTATGAAGACGCCAAGATGATGTTTAGTTACCGGAATTCAATTTAATGACGTTGTTAATGGCACTGTATTGACAAAATGATTGGTTCGAGTAAAAAATATTTCTTTTTACCTCGTAATGTCAGGCTAAAGAAGGCAAATTGCTGTTGGAGTGATTTGAAATAACCGATATCTCGGGAGAGAGGCCCAAGTAGAAAAAAATAGCTTCCGATTTGCACAGGATATTGTCCTCAACACTATAATTACACGCACGTAAACCGTCTAAACTTCAGCGAGCTGATCCCAAACTCGGGCGGTAAGAGTTCGGATGATTGTTAACGACTCCAGCGAGCGTAAGAGGGTTTCTACAGGGAGGAAACCTTAGGTACCTTCGAATTCCGACTCGCCTTCGTTGTACTTGACCCTGCATTTAAGTTGTTTTTCTAATGCAGTTCCGTCAATCAAGTAATACCTTCCATCATCTCGATAAAGTGGTCAGGGGTAGCAAAAGAGTGCACGGACTCTGGGACAGATATAGAGTGACGCATACTTACTGTTGGTACAATCAACCATTCATCCCTTTTTTTCCTTTTCCTTCTTCTCTAGCTTGGAGCTGCAGTAGACCGAAATATGTTCTTCTTCAAGCTCACATCGTTGGTTGATGTGCTTACAATAAGTGGATCTTACGTTGCTGCTTTTCAGCCGCGTTATCATCTCGGTCAGTGAGTTCCCACTCAATAGATTATACACCATTTTAGCCCATGAATATAGAGATTTTTCTATTTAGTATTCATAAGTGTTTCCTTCATGATTAATTATTTTTATTCCGTAATGTAAAAATCCCACTTAGGTTGTTTATCTCAAGTTTATGCAAGTTTTCTTCAATTTCAGTTGTATGTACACCTTAAAAATAGACGCATGGCTTGAAGATGTTTTCATTCTGTGTTGTTTGCTCTTAATGCCAGGAGCTAGCGCCATTCACGAGTTGAATTGTACCAAGGAATGATTAGATTTGTTCCGAACGGTGTGTACTTTTGTAAGCCTCCATAGGCACATCAGTTTGTGTCAATGTTTAGTAGTTAAATCAAGCACAAACTCAGCATGCAGGCATGAGGCCTCTGTTTTGATGTTGAATCCCCTGTTTGGTTTGACAATTTAACAACAGCCTGGAGAGGGTCATTTCAACATTTGACCGTGGTGTATGTAGCCTTGATAGCAAAAAAAATGAAAATTTTAATATTTGACAGCTGTTTAAAAGTGTGAAATCGCTTGAAGTTGAATCGAGGAGAAAATAATTTCTTCCAGTGTGATTCAACATGCCAAAATGAAGTGTTTACATTTAGCTGGAAGGTGATAGGCGTAAAGGAGATGTCTGGACACCATGTTGAGCGTTAGTTCATAAAGTAAACTTGAAATCACCACTGTCCACTTTTGTTTTACTGGTGCAAACTTTGGTCATCCTAATGGTATAAGGAGTCGCCCTGGGGATTTTAAGCAATCCCGAGGTAGGGGTGTGAGTGATTCAGTAGCACAGCAATGAGAAGAGACTTCGGCTTCAGTGAGGTATGTGGTGGATCTTGTCAGTGTTTCAGCATATCACAGTTTCTGCGCTGGCTAAGTGCTATTTTGGAAAAGAACATCATCGGAAACGATTGAACACAGCTTTGGTAACTCCTCCGCCACGCGTCTCCACAACTTCATTTATCCGCAATAGCTGGATGGTTTTTTTATTTAACCAGAATTTGCCCACCACCGTCACCTTCAAAGAGGTGTGCAGAAAAGATTTACCCTAAAGGTGCACAGAAGTAAAACGCTGTAGACAAGAAAGGGACACCATAACTTTAAAATGCGGATTGCATACTGATCAATGTCTTACCTGAGAAACTCTCCCTTATTTTGCAGTTTGTACAACTATGATCTCCTCCTTTTTGGTATAAGACAGCAGCAGACAGTTTCACCCTGTCTATTGGCATTTTATGAGTTGGTTGACTGCATATTGTCAATCCATCAAGACTGAACAATTGGCTGCCTTTGGCTTTTACTCTTACTAGATCTTGGATTCTTGCGAGCTCTGAATATATTCAACTTTGGTGAGGTGCTAAATTATATGGGCATCCTCTCGTCTAACCATGTCATTGAGACAGTCGATGTCTTCTTCATCATGTTCGCCATGTGGATGGTTGCCAGTGGTCTTATTCATCTGGTAAGCACATACTACTTCTTGAAGGGAAAATCTAGCTACTTCGGAGTTGTCTAACCCGGTAAATCAGATGGAAGACATCTTGGATGGATAAGTCTGTCTTAGATGCACAAAGTAGTCTACTTTAATTCTGTCGAGGCGCTTAATTTAAACCTCCGTTGAATGGTTTGGAAAAAATGAATCAATGAAAGACTCATTTGAAGACTGACAGCGGAAGAACAAAGTGGCGCATTGGTCTAAATGTTTATAGGTTTGATAGCAATTCACGCCTGTAGCGCTCAGCAAAACGCATCATCACGTGCGACTTTGTTCTATCTCTCTCTCCGCTCAGATAATCCATCTCGGCGATTTCTGGGAGGAGAATCACAAAGCCTTACAATGGAATTACCTCGATTGCTGTTACTTCCTCCTGGTTACCATGTCTACAGTTGGATTTGGTGACTTCTATCCAGTTACGATGCTAGGAAGACTTTATATCTGCGTCTTCATTCCAGTTGCTATTGTGAGTCCATAGATCAAGAGGATGAAATAGGTCTTGCATATTAACCAAGGCGTAAAATGGATTCGCATGGTCAGCTACAAGAAATTAAACAACATACAAAGGCTTTTTGGGACTATAAGCATCTATTTTTTAAGAAATCTTGTTTTTAGTAGTAAACAGTCTGACTCCGGCCACCTCTACCACTCTGTTTGCAGTGGATCATGTCATGAGAAAGTGCTACGTAGGACTTATAGTGCATTAAGATAGAAGTTGGGAAATGTCAGTATTCTTCGCCTTCTTCCCACATCTGCACCCCTTCTTTCCACCACTCTGGAGGAGCAAACAACTTCATGGCTAAGTAATAATGTAGTATGAAAGATGGTTGCTATGAATAGACCATTCTTTTGAATGGTTCTAGCACTTCTGACTGCTTCACAGATCGCGCAAACAAATGGCAACCTTACGAGTTGTCGCTTTAGCCCACCACACACACTCTTATCTTAGTAGTCGGTGCCTAGGAAATGCGGATCAGTGGAGGAATATCCAATGACCTGTTCCTTCAATTAACCAACTTTTCGCGTCAAAAGCCAATCTTTGGGAAGGTCCGTAAGAAATCCAAAGTGGGCGTTTCATGGTACCCGCTTTATACAGCTACAGCAGTAGTACTGCGGTCATGTAGGCATGAACAAAGTACCGCGTCACCCTCTTTAAGCATAACTGAAGGCTGATTATGACTCACCTAGTCTTGAAGCACCGTGTCAAAAAAGGAATGTGACCCTGATTGTGCTGCTTCTTTCTTTATTTTATGGGGAATAAGTAGTTCTGCTACTGCGAATTCTCTAAGCTCTGTAGGACAAATTTGACACGCTGCCGACTCAAGGCTAAATTAGTTAACTAGACAGGCTCAACTCACACGCATTCTGCTCATCCAACACTTTATGGTATGGTGATCAGGGATTAGGGGGAAGTGTCCTTAATTCCAGTCATTGTAGCAAGAGGTATTGGCAATTCCATGAAATATTTTAGTCACCTCAATCTTTAAAAGCATCAACTAAATCATAAAATTTATTTTGCCTTCAATTAGTCGAACCCCCATCTTCTTTTTCATTTCAACATTTAATGTCAGATTCTTATTGCCACCCTTTCGGCGCCCCTTGAAAAGTGACCTGCCATAATTTACATGCAAAATAGATTATTTTTACTTCTTCCAGGGTATTTTTGCGGTGTTCGTGCCGGAAATCTATCGCAAATTCTCGGCACGACGTGCTCCCTCCGATTCGTATCAAGCTCTTGCCGGACATCAGTAAGTTTCCACAACTCTATGCACCTTTGCTACTTTATCTTTCGGAATTACTCATTTTAAGAGCAATCAAATCTTCGATCCAAATTAAAGGGGTTTCATAAGTAATACCCCTCCTGCAGATGTGATTTTCCGCTTAAAATGATTTAAGTTACACCTATTCCTTGTACATGTTGGTCTATGCTGTAAGAATCGTCTGGAATGTTGAATTTTCCCTAGAGAAGTAGTACTAAGTGAAGGTCTTAGTCTACTCCGTAAGTATTTAGAAAGTTGAACGATGTATGTAAACATCGTACCATACTGACATTTCAACTCTAATAAATACCTCAGCCTATTTTCTTCTGCTCACATAATCGCTTTTAAAGCTCGTTTCCATTAAGAAAATTAGATCAGTTTACTAATTTTCCCAAAAATACCTCGTTAATGCTGGTGAATCCAAAATTGCGTGCTCAATTAGTGAACTGTGCCGTCAGAGAGGTTCTGGATCCGGCCCGATTCCTCTTAATATTAAGGGCTATATTTGGTCACCTATGTTAAACTGGCAAAGATACTCTTAAATCTTTAATATATGAACATAGCTTCGCTGGTCCTTCTCTCTCCAGTCATCACCGACTCAATCATAAAATATCACCACTTTTGTGACATTTATATGTAAATTTATGTCAAAATTGTGCTCATTTGGTCTGAACTTGATTGCTCCCACTATCAAGGCGGTATCAAAAGCCTCCAAAAAGGTGTTACGAAGTCAGCAGTGGGCCATGAATTCCTCAGCGAGCTAGTCAAGATTACATCCTGCATCCTGCATCCTGCATCCTGCATTTTGTTTCCCAAGTGGCACATCAAAACGTCACCATTGGCACTTTGGACTTTGTCTGTAGGTGATGCGCCTAGTCACAGACTCAAGGCTACCCCCGCTGCCACAAATAATGGACCGACGCAGTAATGCAATCAACTTTTTTTGTAGAAACTAGAGAAATTCTTGCCGTTATTTAATTGGTGTTGGTAAATATGCTGACATGAAAATAAGTGAAGCAGTTAAATTATAAAATGAGAGATTTGTAGCGGAAATTATGACTCATTTGAAAATCATAACTGTTTTGCGGCTGGCTAAACGAAAAAAAACACTGATTTGTAAATAAATAGCTTTAGCAGTGTTGCTACAGCTCACTGCAATGGCGATCTGTGGATTTTGGTAAACATTAACCTGTGTCGGTGTTTCTTAGGATAGGCTTATCATCAAAGCGTTGGCTGAACGCAATCCGTACGTTTTGAGCTTGTCTACCTGACTAATTTGGACTTGAGAAGGCCTTTTTAGGTGAAGGTCAAATTGGCGGAGTTATTGTTGGACCTTATCAAAGTCACTGTTGGGACTGGTCTTCAGTCACGTGCAATTTGAGTGGTGGCAATTTGTTCACCCCTACGAACTCATAAGTCACAACAAGGTTCAACTTTTATAAATTCATCCTTCTTTATTTCTTATTTATGAGTTAGAGCAAGGCGACGTGCGTTTCGGATTGTTGGTGAACTGATTAAAGAAAATACTTTTGATAGGAAAATTAGCAAATTAAATTCACCTTGTTTACATTTGTGTGTAAGCACGGACTTTGTTGGTAGAGGCACATTGGAACAGATTTTAACTACTCATCTTTGGTTTTGTGTATTTGTGGGTTTCTGAGTGGTCTTGATTTTGTGATTAATAATAATGCATAAATTTTGCCTCCACGTCATAGCATTTAATCACCAAGGGGACAAGCTGCAACCGCCTTTAGAATATGCATGAGATGAGAGCAAAAAGTCAACAAATACAAAAGCCGCGAAATGGGAATGTGTTTGCTGCTGTATCGCTCGGAGGAAGTCACACCTCACACCACCTCAGAATCCAGTTATGAGAAGATTTGCCCTTCCAGACATGAGACAGGGAGGTAGAGGGCGGAATGGGAATGATTGAGGATACTGGCACCTCCTTACGCATATCCTCATACTTTTCCTTTTTGTGACACCTTGTCATAAAAATCATCTCTTTTTCTCGACGATCGCATGTGAGCAAAAATAGAATTAAAAAGTGGGGCAGGTGAGAAAGGGAGAAAAAGACAGATTAGAAGTGATGGTGGTCAGAGTTGAACTGTCCCGTTGTGTAAGCAAAAATGTTCGAAAAGATTGCAGTTCGCAAGGATGATTAACAAGAATTCTTGCTGTTAAGTAGTAACTACTAACGTATAGAACAAAATTTGTCCCGTCTTTCAGACACGTGGTAGTGTGTGGCCACTTCAATAACATCAGTCTCAGCGCAGTTCTTCGTAATTTCTTCCACATTGAACACTCATCCCGTCGCAGTCTTGTTAATATGGTGATTCTCCGCGTGTAAGTTGCTCCCATTAATTCCTCAATTCATCCAACAACTTGTTGCTTTCCTTCTTCTCATACAGCTTACACGTGTCTACGCCCTGGCTTTAGGTGATTTGTTCCATTTTATTGGGTTTTCAAAGGAAGATTTTGTGAATGTTTCTGCCATTAAATTTGAAGAACAGGCAAAATTTTAATTATTTGTCTAAAATTCATTGTCCACTTGGACAACTTTAAGAAGCTTTAAAAAAAGATGCTGAAGCGGTGATATGCAATTATTTTGAATCTATCTGTAATCAAGGGCTATTCCATCCGCTTTATTCATCCACTTTTCCAATTATCGGACACGCTCCTTCATTTTCTCAGTTGGTTAACTGGATGCCAAGTACCTTAAGGTATTTTGAACATCCTCAGGTTTGAACAGCCTCAACACATAGCCGTTAATGCACACGTGAATTAATCCCAGAGCTCCTTCACGCATATTCCTCCGAGGTGGTGTCTATCGGTGTAAGCACAGAGACTATCGAGATGCAAAGAGCAGGCAATACTTAGGTTTTTTTAAACGATTTCGCGTTTGATGGTTGTCGGCTGAGTCCTAGGTCGGTCGGTAATTTTTACGAGTGCTCAAATTGCCTGTGGCCTTGTTTTGGATATTAGCACACTTAGAGGGTCACCTTGCAATCACTGGTTTATCAGGGGAGAGGAGGAACTCATTGACAGCTAGGTAGTAAGCATTCTCAGGCATTTGAGGAAAAAAAGAGAAAATTCTCGAACTAGGGGCTACTAATACAACCCTTAGTATATGACTACGGTCTTTTTTGAACTTTTCTATTTGGACCCCTATTTTTGCCCTCTTTATATTCACCTAGATCACCCCTAGACCTAGCAATGCGTGCCATTCTGACAAAATACAATGCCTGGGTGAAGTACTACCAGGGTACACCTGCAGATCCGCAGGACCTGGCTCGCATTTGCTTCCGCAGTTCTCAGGGTGCGTTAGTCCTTGCCAAGCCAAACTCAAACAGGAGTGTAGACGAGGATGGTGGCAACATCATGCAGGCTATCTCATTGAAGGCACATAGCGAGCGTATTCGTGTCCTTGTGCAATTGCACCACTTCAAAAATAAGGTTAGTCGGTGCTACAATCATTGCAGCGCCTTGAAACACTCCTGAAGAATAATTCCTTGTTGGACTAGAGGCCATGCATGAGTATCCTTGATGAGATTGATGGTCGTTAAATGCGCAGTTTAGCATGCGACCTTCACTGATCTCATTAATTGCTAATCTGCCTTACCAGCTTCGATATGGTTGGTCCATCACAACCAGGTTCATTTTCGAATTCAGCGAAGATAAATTTGTGCTCCCTTATTAGCGATGCATTTTGTCGGTTTCGGTGGGTCCAGGTAGCTTCCGCTGTCTTTGTAAACTGTATCCAGACTATTCATCAGTTTTATGACGATGAAGCAAAGGCGATGTTCTGAAGAGGACATCCTTCAATGTTTTTATACATTTGATTAGACTCACTTTAAAAAATCTTCAGGCCCATTTTAACCTTTCATGCCTTTTCTACATAATTAGACGCATCTATAAAACAATGCATCTTTGGAAAGTACGTGAATCGAAAAGTAGTGAGAATAGCGGGGGAATCTAGTATTACTCGTTTAAATAACTAACTGTAATCTCTAGATCGTTGTCAAATACCTTCTGCAATTTAAAGTATTGGTTCCATCATCGGCTATTCCAATTGCTCTCCCTCCCTCCTTAGATCTGATCCTGAACGTTTAGAAGAGTTGCAATAGAAAAGTTATCTATCGCTCAGAAATGATGTGAATAAACGTGTTGTTTTTGGCGATAGCAAATGCATCAGCTAAAGATTCAACAAAGTTGTAACAACGCTCCCTTCCTGATGGAGGAGCAGTGGGTGTGGCAAATGCCGCATTAGGTGGACAGCTTTTAAGGTGTGATGAAGTAGGACATTCATAAATGCGTGAACAGATGAGGTTGCGGTGGAGTCTACAACGAATAACTAAATAACAAATGCCAGTAGGGTCTAAAGTGTGTAGCCTTTGCGTCGTTCATTTTGAATTGCATGTGGGCCTATTCAATACAAGACTTTTGCAAATCAAACTAACATTTTACTTGTCTTTTCTGCAGTGACCCACATCTATGAGGCATTCATTAATAAGGCGCCTAAGAGAGTAGTGGACCGTAGACACAATTTTTCATCAGAATTTGTTCATCCAACGAAGTCTAGTCTATTAAGACCAAGATTTGTTAGGTAACATTGTTCGACTCAGGGGTGAGCGAGAGTAGAATCCTTTCGAGAAACAGCTCGAACTGACGCTTTAGTCTGAAAGTGTCCTCCTGGTCCTAGACGCGGCGAGGATTTATCCGGCTTTACAAAGTTATAGCGAGAAGTTTTGCATTCAGTATGAAAGGGTAGAAGGAGGAGAAAGAGTTGTACTACTCCATTCTTATCCCCCACGCTCGGGAAGGTGGTATACTATCTCGTTTCTCATAATCAAACGATTAGAATGTTGCGTGAAAAATAACGTGAGGTAGAAACAGAACTTGCTAGAAACCGTTTTTTGATTTTGTAGGCAAAATTTTGTCTGAAATTTCTACTTTCATCTTTCTAGACAAAAAAAATAAAATATTTGGTAGGTCTTTGCACGTATATTCAACCTTCAGCCAAAATTTTCTGCTTGTCTTAAATTTTACACCATTGTCGATTAGAGAAAACAGAGCCACTGATGTGAATTTACATCGGTCAAGGCTTCCTTCGTAGTTAAAAAGGTGAAGAAAATGTCATATGATATTTTAAAAAAATGTTTACTGTACCGTTATTGACACTGAAAAAGTCCTAATGGGTTGAGGCAGGCGGATCGGAAGCTACGCAACAAACATCGTTGTTCTGGTGTATGACACCCAAATAGAGATAAAATCTTTTGTCCAAAACTCCTCTGTACACCTTAAGCGCCCACTGCCCTGAGGTCAAAGGTGTGGACCTTGACTAGCAATCACGGAAGAAGGCAGCTATTGAGGAATAAATATTTTCCTCCTTCATTCTGTGCGAAGCAAATATGAAAACCTGTTAAAAGGCACAGAGCTACAAAATTCAAAGATCATCTGAGGCTAAAATTACTCTTAGTGGTCCACGAAGGGTCAGTGAAACAAAAAAAGTGTTTATGAGATGTGAATAATGACACACATCTCAAATATGTATGTTTGATGACGCTAGAGCCAACTATCTAACAGCATCACACCACGGTGTGGCAGAATTTCTTGAGACATCCTTCTGAGTAAATCTCTACTACTCTAGAGGTCCTAGAGTCCAAATTTGGCCTGATTTATCAAACTGACGACTGCAATTGTTTACTCGAGGTTTTGTTGATGACACTCCGGCTCCGAAAGATAAACAAATTACAACATTTGTTTGCAAGCGATTGGCCGAAGAATCCTTAGAGTGGCTTGAAAGGTCTTGTCCAACTTTCAATTATTAATGATCCAGCGAAAGCTAGGAAAGATTTAGGCTCATAACTACAAAAGGGGTCAGATTTTATGGTCAGAACGGCAAGTCTTCTCATCCTACTGGTGTGTAACTCATGCCTCTCAAAGTGTGAATTTTTCACAATTCCAAAATATGCTTCCCATTGCTTTCCATCTAAGTAGCATCCCTTCTTGATTCTAGTCCCTCCTCTACAATTTTCCCCGATGGACGTGTCGTAACAAAGACATGGTCATCTGTATGGACGAACTGAAGCTGGGTTTAATGTCGCTAAACTGCATTGCACCGGGATTCTCTACGATCATCCTCAACCTCCTTAATGGTCATCGCGTCAAAAATGCTGGAAGACAGGTCAGTATCTAGAAAGCAAGAAATTCTTTTCATTTGCTCGTTTTGTGAGCTACATATTAGTTTGTATTTTAAATGGTTCACGTAAAACCAGTTGACTGCTACTGATTTCCTGGGTGTGATCTTGATCTCGAAAGAGAAATGATGCCCAGGATGATTTCTCGTAGAAAATCTTTTTTAGACGCAGAAAGAAAAATGGCGTCGTGAATATGAGTACGGCGTTTCCATGGAGATCTATGATGTCAATTTGAGCTATGAATTCCACAATCTATGTGCTCAGGAGTTGACGCTGTGAGTTTTGATTACTGACAATACGATAGCTTATTAAGCATACACTTCTGTAAACCCATGTGGCTCTTTGAGCCTCTCTTAAGAGAGCACTGAGCCTTTGCCAATAAGAGAAGGATTTATTACTAGTGTGCAAAGAAGATGGGCGGCTATAGGCACTTTGGTGTCCATGTGTAACAGAGGAAGCATAAGTCAGGAGGACAGGGGAGCGCGTATAATTAAATATACAACAGAAAAAACAAAGTAAGTAAGAGAAAAGGTTAATTTTTGTGCACGGACATTATGGATAGGCCGATAACGGGTTAGTCTGATCAGAAGATCGAAATACAGCTATAATCGAGGGAAGTGGTGAAGAGAATTAACTCCTCCTTAATATTTATGCTTTGAAATTAATGATTTTCCTATTTTATTATGCACTGTTCGGGGGCAAAACAAGATTTGCTTACGAAAAATGGAACATTGTTATCTGTGGCCTCTGTTGCACGGAACCGGAAAACCCGAGTGTCATTATCAATCCAGCCGGTTATAAAGACCTCAAAATTAATACGCTGACAACAAAAGCCATTGTCATTGCAACAAATTCCACTGTGGTTAATAGGTAAGTGACCCGTCCCCTGTCTTTTGATCAGTTGAATGGCCTTTAGTTGAATAATGCTTTTTTTTAAATGATTGTCTGTGTATTGCCGCAGAATGCGCAACTATTGCACCAGATGCCGAGGCCATGAAACTGGGCACCCATGCCAGTGTCCCACACGTCTTCAGTTCTATATTCAAGCGGCGGGTCTGAGGAAAGGTAATTAGAGGCTATGCAGACTTATCCTTCCTGGTTTATGAAACGTTATTTTGATTCCTGGTATAGGGCTAACATTGAAGGAGAGACTCCAAATTTTAATTACCTATGCGCTACTCAACCTTTTGGTAAAATACTTAACTGTTATTTCAAGTGCAAAATTTTAAATTCTTCTCTCGTTAATAAGTTGTCAAAGTTAGTTCGATGGAACTATCAAATAATTATACGTCCAGACCCATTCGACACGGCAAACACTAGAAACTCTTGACAATATCAGATTTGTGTTATACTACTTATGTCTCATTTAGATGGATGGCGTTTTTCTCCAAATCCCGATTCAACACTTGGAAGGCCTTAGTTTCTTGCGTAATGGGGGTGCTTTACTCAAACGAGACCATTGGAGTTATTAGAAAACTGGGATCAAAAACACCTCTTCTCTGACACGCGTGCATGTTAATTGGGTGCATTAACACGATCAAGGAGATCCTTGCCTTTTTACAAAACATTACTTAACCCGGCGCAGTGTTCCACTCATTTGTATTGTTTAGGAACGAAGGCCGTCTCAAAACAATTACTTTGTGGTTGGTGTTTGAAGTAGCTAACGCTCGTGATGGGTTCAATGTTTGCACAGAAGAATTTCTCACTGTTGTGGTGATTTTCAAGGTTAGGCAGGTGTTCTCTTCCCTGAATTTCTACAAGGATAGCTTTAGTTAGTTGAAATCTTTTGTGTAGGTGCGAGTACCTGTGGGTGCTACACCACTGCCTTCCATAAACTGCTCTTTGCATTCACTCCTACTGTTGCACCAGCTTTCAGCACCCGTAATAAGCTACAGTTGTCAACTTTCACCTCGAGAACCACCACCATTTCCACTATCGCAGTAGTGTCCTTCCTTGCGTCCTTTAAACTAAAGGCCTCGGCTGGGTTTAAATTCCTCTACCAAAAGATGCCAAATTGAAAAGTAAGAAACATTGTCAATCCCAAAGCTAGTTGAGAATTATGTCGACCTGTTTTGCTAATTAAAGATTAAGTAGTATGTTCAGCTAAAATTGTACCTCATGGACTACAAACAAGAAATAGAAAAAAAAATTTTGCATGCCGCTTTATCTATTCTTTTGCAAGTCAGGTGTTCACTTTGTTTTGTGTTAAGAAAGGGAACGCACCATCAGCGATGACGAGTCTGCATTCCAAGTTCCTGAATATGGGTGAGTTGGATTTAGTCTGCGCCGTCTCTAATTTACTTTTTATGCATAACATGTCAGTTCGATACTATGCTTTACAGATTTGGAGGCTAAGAAGTGATTCATTTGCGTGGTACCTGCTAAACTCCAAAGTTCTAAGTGCCTATTTTGTTACTAAAATATGGTGCCAATGCGAGGCTGAAATTTTTAAAACCCGCCAAAATGCACAAAAACTCTAATTTGTCTCCCCCTCCGCTTAATCGATGTTGTAAAACAAAAGCTGGTCTAGAAACAAATTTAAGAGTGGTTTATTTAGTTAAACTCAACCATTATGTTTTGATTTGAGTGATGGATCAATTCTCTTCTACGCTGTAGGGAAGTCTTATCCGATCCCCTCTTGATTGACACCCACGACACATCTCAAGATCAGGTCCAGCGTTCGGTCAGTGGGGACATCAGACGATCCGAAAGCGATTTACTGCCAAATCAGACCGCAACAACAGCTGAAAAATTGGGACATTTAAAAGAAGAAGGATTTTCCCGTTTTACAATTGGTCCAATTCCGACACCAACGAGTCCAAAAAGTGGGGTCTTTACTCGAAGCTGCTTTCGGCAGCAGTCATTGCTATCAACCTTTGCAGAATACGTTCCGATGCCGCATAAACCCTATGTGCCAAAATATGTCGATTCGACGAGATGCTTCCATTGGGTACCGGATACGCCAATTGAAAGAATCAAGCTGGTAAGATTTTGAAGGTTTCAAAAGTCGTCCACGACGAGCCCAGTCGAGACGTAGGATTAATGTCGAGTCCTTAAAATCCAGCTTCACTTCCTCAGTGGTCACTTTTAAAAATCTATAACCGAGTAGTTTTAATAACTCTTCTGTAGTGCCTCTTGGTCTATTTAGTCTTCCTTCAACCGTGCAAATTTGCGTCATTCGGTCAGCAGAGCCCAAGTCGCTGTGCATTTGGATCAGAGCCAACTAGAGTTGACACTAATGTAGCGACCGATTGCATGCTGGAGGTGTTCAAGTGTAAGGGAATCTAGATTCAGAATAGCCATGGCACCAGGATGGTGACAAGATCCACAAGAACCGAATAATTTTATTTAGCCAGATCGTTTTGGATTAAATCATCCCCATTATTCATTTAAGATGGTCCACAAATACTAAATGTCTTTCATAAATCAAAATTTCAGACACCAGCAGAGGCGATAAAGTACCAATTTAGAGACCACTATCTCCTCTGCATAGTTGAACCTTTGGCTGATGAGTCGTTAAACCTAAGGAGTTTTGTCCTCCCTCTGCGTTTTCACTGGATGGAGGTGCGGGATATTGTCATATTGGGTAACTCCAGTGTCATCAATGAGGAGGAATGGACAAGCATCAAGAACGTCCCCAATGTCTTCCTTGTCCAAGTAATTGATTGGTTCATTTACTCGTTAACCAATTTTTGAACTTCTCTTCTACCACCAACTTTACCTTATCTTCTTCACCAATTCTAGGGTAATCCCTGTAGCTTGAGCGATCTAAATGCTGTTCGACTGAGGCACTGCACAGCCTGCACAATTCTTGGTGAAGCCATTAAAGAAAGTGAAGAGGATCATTGCCTAAGGGATAAGAATACACTCCTCTGTGCTATGACAATTCGATCAATGCTTGAACAGTCGCCTAGATACATTCACATGACAACCGAGCTTCGTAGGTTCTGATGTACATTTGGGCAATCAGTTGGTTGACACACTGATTGACAGATTAGTCAATTGGTTGATTGCTTAATATGGTTCCGTTTTCTCATCCAGACTATGAACAGAACGCACATCACTTCAGTTCAGCGGAGTCACATAAACTCGATTTCAAATTGCCACTACGATTTCAGGAGGCCTTTGCTAGAGGAATCATCTTCAGCAATACTCTCCTTTATAGCTCTATCAGTTCAGTAAGTTTTGAGATGTTTAAAATTACTAAAAGTCGAGTAGTCAAAAGGTTAATGCCACTCTTGATAGTGTCTGAGTAAATAATTTTGAAATACTAGCTCGTATCAATTAATCATTGGGCCTCACTATTTTTCCTTCTAATAGTTCTCATTTTTAAATTTTACAGTTAAGAATATATGCTAGATCTGATTAGTTTCGAGCCCGTCAGAAGCTTACTCGACTTGGACTGGAACCCACGTGAAGGTGGACGTGCTATGCTCCAGAAGGCCCTTTATACCTCTTTACGAGGAGTCATGTATCGGCATTGACCCATCAACCGGTAAAGCCACGATGGCTGCTTAGCAAACTAATGCCAAATCACTTAAGAGATTACAGTAGACTTGAGGCGTTTTCAATTTGCTCTTCATTACTTAAATCGAGCTAGAAAAGGCTATGCATGTTGGATTGTATTCTGACTAACTAGGAGTAGGACATAGTCTTCCATTCCAACGCCTGTCTGGTGAGCCGACTTATCACTGGTTAACTCTAATCCATCCCTCTAGACCTCTATGCTTTCTTCGCGTACATGTGTGTGGATGTAGGTCTGCTGTTGCAGTTTTTTACTTGCTCACAGTCTAGTACTTACGACTGCGATCTGTCTGCATAATACAGATTAAGTACGACTCTGGGATATGCAAGGAAAACTACTCCTTTAAAAGGTAGCCACGACTGACGGATGAGCCAAAGCAGGTTGCCAATCTAGCACTATACTTCAACACCTCATGCCTCACATCGCAAATTAAACTACTCGTGAGAAGAAGGTCGGTACTATCTCATCCACTTTCTCCGTACTCACGTGATGGAGGGCTTTCAAATCACAATTTTTTGTTTATCCTGGCATTTAAAAACTATAGATTTACACATGGGAAGGCAGTTTGAAAACAGTCCTGGGTTAGAAACAAAAATGATTAGGTTGGGATAAGAGGAGAGTTCTCAGGAAACTTGCGCTTCATTTCGAAAGGCTACTTTATAGATTTTTTTTTCAATGTATGAAGCACTATAAATTTTTATACGTTAATTTAAACTTTGTAATTTACTAGAAACACACCAAAAATGTCTATGTCGTCGCCAAGGCCGGATGTCACATTTAAAAACACTGAATTATGGAACGCACGAGAACCCATTTCATTAATTCTAGGTGAACGTCATGGAAAATGTCTGGATGGATGGTTGCGGTGCCAAATGGATTTGCATGACATAGCTTATTTAGTCGACGAAATACTTGTTACTCATTGTTTTAAGAGACAGAGCCAGTCTTTCATCAGTAACTCTTCGTTCCCTTTGACTAGTTGTATTTCAGCGGTTCAGTCTTTCAGTTCCTACGAGTCCTTCTCTTTGGCACAGCTGTTGAAGAACTTGAATCCTCCAGCCTGCTTCGGAATGGTGGGTTGTGGTCTTACAAGTGCTTACCTCTTAACTTGAATTAATTTTTTCCCATTAGGACTACAACGTGGACAACGAAATGGCTCTCAGAAGGCAACTGGCGTTCGAGTGGCTCTACTCAGTATGTGTGAGGCTCCCTTTGGAACACTTTTCACACGTCCCATCAAGGTAGTGTCTCGGTTTCTTCCGACAGTGCTCTAAATCACGCTAGTCTAGAGAGCAACCTTTTATCCAGGGTATGGAAGAATTAAGCATCGTCAAGTCTTTCGCTGAGCCGTAATCAACCGTGTGATAAAAGATGATAGTGCTAATGATCCTTATTTCATTCGTAGTAGTATGTGTTACTGATCTCGATTAGATCTCTAAATGTAGCGTCCACTTCCATATCAGAGGAAATATAACTATCACATGATAATCTAGGATAAACGGAGCCCTAGGACAGATACTTTTTTATGGATCAGCTCAATTTGTCTTGCTGGTTATCAGACACTGCCTAGGATTGGGCTAGTAAAAAACCAACTACGATTCTGCAGTACTTCCACTGTGAACCACCTTAAAATTGTTCATTCATAATATATGTCCACCTTCTTCAACGCTTTTGTGCACCATTAGGTAGGATTGCTGTATTTTGGCTTGGATGCACAACCGAGTTAGTTGTGAAAATTAGAAATTCTGGGTGGCTTGTGGCATAAACACAACGGGAATTGCTTCGTATCTAGTGTGAAAAATGGCTCTTTTTACAATATTTAGCGGGTTCTCCGTTACAAAGACGTATACATACATGCCCTAATGTGTTGGAGAATCCTCTGTCTTGGAATTTACCGCCTAGATCGTCGTGGTTTTCGTGTGGTTGCTACAAATCCATCTAAAGCCCTCAAAATTTGTACTGACGATCAGGTACGTCTTAGAATTACGCATCGGGTGGTCCTTCGGTAAACGCGGTTAGGGTGATAAGCTCTTTCTTAATATCTGTAGGTCTTTTGCCTCATCCCAAGTGAATGCACACTTCTGCAAGAGGATGTGGGCAGCGTGGTTTCGACACCAACCATGGACTCAAGTGTCTTCTTTTCAAGAACTCCTGGTGCTACCTACGCAGGCATGTCGGCAGCTGAATTGGCCCGCCAAAGCGCGATTCTGTTACGTAAACTGCAGCCATGATAATGCCAGAGAGGATGCTGATAACGGTGATAATGAAAATTACTTGTCCCAAATCTTCCTTCGTTCAGTGTTGTTCAAGAACTGCGCCCAACCACATTTAACAAAACAGACCTATCTAATCAGACTAAGAGTTTTTCTAATAAATAAATGCATTAAAAACTTCTAAGCAGACTCAGTATTTAGCAATCAACGGTAGTAAATCATGTGGCAGGTAACGAAGGGGATTAATGATTGCAGAAAACTAGGCAGCGCCCCCCCTCACTCCGTTCGTAATACTACTTTAAATAAACTCGGAAAAGAAGAGGAAATAGTGATTGTAGCGTCCCGAGACTCCCTTTAAGGTAAAAGAAGGCAAAGTTCTGGAGCAGAATGTATATTCTGGAAACAGAGAGCTTGGGGGCCGTTGGCACGGCCCAAAGGCCGGCCAATAGGCTAGTACAATATGGCAATCCAAGTCACCGAAACCGACAGTTCGAACAAACAAAGCATTACACAGCCTCTCTCTTCTTTCGGGCGTCGTCCCCGACGCTCCCCTTGGTTAGCCTCTCGTGTCAGCCATCACAACGTAATCAGTACTGCGAGAAGCACCCAAGAGCTAACCGTGCCAGCCATCGAGATTCGAGCGCATGTCTTCTTGTAGTACCATCAATTCTGCGTAGCACTCGGTGCAGCAAATGCGCATATCTTAGTCCTCCTCTCCCACGATAATGCGGCCCAGTGAAAGATGGGGGTACGAATCCAAGTTTTTGGACGAATAGAGACACACAACAAAATTTGTGATTCCAGGCTTTTCTGATGCCGTAGAAGAAATGCGAGGGTATCGTAGAGCCCTGAGAGAATGGGGCAATCGGGACTCATAGGAACGGGATGCACGTGATCCAAGTGTACAAAGCACAAAACGATGCTATCGAATGGCACCCTGCACATTCTACATCTGTAGATACACATTTCGGCAAAGGGAGGTAAGCTGCCTGAGAACAGGAGAGAGAGCCTACGGAGGACGCTTGACCACAACGTCGCTGATCCTTCTTGGCAGCTGCACTGGAGTTGAAGTTCACGGCTAGTGTCGCTTCAGTTGTTGATGGCTTCCCTGCAGAACACGAGGGTGAGAAAGGTGTCGAAGATGGACGTCGATCTCAGCACTTCTGTTATGGGACGTAAGAAATTCTCCCAACTGTAGCACATGCACCTCACTCACACCGCCAAATTTTGCCACATGCAGTATGGATCGGGATAGAATGTAGCTTCCCGAGACTCCCTTTAAGGTAAAAGAAGGCATAGTACCAGAGCAAAATATGTATTCTGGAAGCAGAGGACTTGGAGCTGCTGGCACGAACCGGAGGCCAGCCAACCGACAAGTACAATATGGCCACCTAAGTCACCGAAACTGGCAGTTCGAACAAATAAAGTGTTACAGTGATAAAGGAAGTGCAGTATGCCAATAACATCCCTACAGTAAAATGGATAAAACAAGGAAAATTATGCCCCTGCTAGTCGAAATAAAACAACCATATATTGAACACCCAAGTTCTCACGAATGTAGCGTCCCGAGGCTTCCCTTAAGGTAAAAGAAGGCATAGTGCTGGGGCAGAATGCATATATTAGGGGAACAGAGGGATTGGATACTGCCAGCAAGCCTGGGAGCTAGTACAACATGGCAGTTCGAAAAACAAAGTACTACAACTAAAATAATGGACCGTGGAATAAATTTTTTGCACCAAATTAGCACTTACTCAGTGTGTTTAAGAAGGTAAAGCAGAGTTTATAAGCGGACCAAATAAAATCATAACATTTTAACATATTTCAGGGTCTTCTTCGAAGCATTAGAGAATGTTTAAATTTTTCAGTTTGTTTTGTTGCATTTGTTTGCTGTTTTGCTAATTTAATGCGACTAGCAAACTCTTAAATACCGATTTGTCATTGGCCAATTTTACCCAATCAAAGTGCTACTGCTTTGCGTTCTCCTAGTTCATAGGGTCCGCTCCATTTAACCGTGCGTTTAGCCCGCTGAGTGATCATGGAGTCTAGCAGCATGATTGATATGAGTTTGGGTGGGTTTCATTCCTTGTTTTGACATGCTGATGCTCTGTTTTGTACTTCTTTATGGGTACTCTCGTAAATTACAGACTCCCTTGAAGTTTCTGTGTTTAACCCTTGCTTAATGGAATGTTTTTTTGGTTCCCCTTTAGATGAAATAATTAAGCTTAATAGAAAGGCTAAGAATGCAAGTGGGCCAAAGCCGTCTGTTAAGTCTCGTCCATTAGCCGTTAAGAGGGTGGGCTTGCTTCGGTCTTCGCTTGTGAAGCCTATGAAGTCGCGTCAGGTTGCCGCGGCCCGGGCGATTTTCCAGCGCGCTCGACGAACCGCTGCCATCGCGGCAAGAGTTGCAGCAGACGCAGCCACTCTGGTCTCGCCTGTTAGTAATGCCATACAAGGTACTCGTCGCATCGGTGGTAAGTGACTTACCAAGTGGTAGTGTCTCTTGTTTGGTTGAGGTTTCTATGTTACCATGCGCTGCACTAGCGCTGCTGCTCTAATCTTCCTGTGCGTGTTTTTATGCTTTTCGCAGACAGAATGTGGTCAATGGAGCAGGAGGTTCGCTGGGGTTGATTGTTGGCTTGTTGTAGTTAAATCGTGAGTTACTGGCACGCGGTTCTGGTCAGTACGCGCGAACATTTCTGCTGCTTTCTTGGTGGCGTCATTTCGCTTACAAGACCAAAGGATCGCCGTTTTTGCTCAGTTTTGGCAGCCAAATTACATTAGCTGGGTTCTAAGGAGCACGTTTCGTCGACAGACATATAAAAGGAGCAGTTAACGAAAGAGCTTGTGTGGCTGATTGAAATGCCTTATGTTGCTCCATTTATGTCTTGCGTCCAGGTGTTCATAAATTTACTTCACCCCAACGTTTTGGAGCTATCCTTGATCGTGGGTGCGGCAAATTATTTCCATGAATCTCTGTTGCCATCATTTCGACTTCTCCTCGCTTGACAAAAGATCAAGAGATGTCAATGTCGTGCGACTTACGGTCGTTTTGAAATCGGCGGCTTGGAATCATAACGAGGAAAGGAAACGGGACTGAAGTAATGTTTTCCTTACCTCCAAACGAGACAACCTGGGTCTTCTGCAGCTTCTCGAGAATTACATAAGTTTCCTCGAGTTCAAGAAGGTTCAAGGCCTTCAAGCTGCGTATGCTCTTGGGAGTTGATTTTTTCGACTCCCGCCGAAGTCATACTAACTTTAGTTTGCCCCCATTAAAAAGAAGCGTTTAAATGGTGGGGGGAGATGCTAATACTGCCAAACTTTTGACCGGGCGTTGTTTGGATGGTTGAGCAGCATTGTGAAAATCCACGGGGTGCACCTCCACCCACTTCTACAAGTTCATAAAATTGCTCTATTCGGAACGGCTTCGAGGCCTCGGCGGCGACTCGCTTGTTCTCAGTGGTCTTTTTCAACTCCCAAAAGTCTGGGTAGGACTAAATGCCCGCCTCTTCTGCACTCCAAGACCTACATGTCTGCCGCTACTGGCTGTTCTGAGCACTTGCGATTTTCTCGTAACCTCATGTGTGTTTACAGCCGCTGGTCCAGCTACAACCAGGAATAACCGTGCAATAAGCCGCAATTTGGCAGTTCGGCAAAGAATCATGGCAGTGAATCGACAGATCTTCCAGCGTCAACGCCGAAGTCGCGGCGTTCCCGGGATAATGAATCGCCTGGGCGTCCAATTTCAACGTCAAGTGCAAAGGCAGCAGAGACTGCGGAGATCTGATAATGTTCAACGTTTGCCTCGTAGCATCAACAGTAATAGTTCATTCGGCACAAATTTTCAACGTCCCATTCGTCAGAATCCATCCCTCAATGCCGTTGTTAGACAGCGTCGAGTCGCCCGAGTTGACAATCAGCGTAAGTACTTGATTTATTAACCTTGAACAGTCGTTGTGGCCTTGTGGTTTATCTTCCTCTTCAACTTCTAGGTTTCGGCATCCGCCGTCGTGGCGGCGGACAAGTGATAAGAGCACAAACGAACATGAATGCGGTGTCCTCGACGCGCTATCAGCATTACATTCAACAGGCTCGTGCTTTGATTCGTGCCCAGGCAGAGCGTCTTGGAGGCACTGCCGGTGGCTTCAATAACTACAATCGCTACAGTCGCAACAACAATTCGATATATGTGGACGTGCCTGTGAGGAGTGGTGCCGGTGACTTGAATGGTAATCGTTTCGGTAATCGAAATAGCATGCGTGGACGTTTCAGACGCTGAAAAGAAACGCAGCGGTGTACCGGCAAACGACTCTCCTCTTGCACGTGACTATGTTTGTAAAGTCTTTCATCAGACTTATCAATCCCGTCCTCATTCAAAGCACTCGTCATCGTCTCATTGGCATTAGCATTATCTACACCTCCATATCCGTCTACTAGTGCTTTTTGCTTGTGAATATTTCTGTCAATGCATACTGTAAAATCGTACCACTTTTCTCGGTCTTGTCTACGATTTTTGGAAGTTTGTTGGTGAGTTTTGCCTGATTTAGAGCTCCAGATTTCTTTGGGCTGTTCTGCTGATGCAAGGTTCTAGGAAGAGTCGAGGCGGTTGGTTTGTCGATGTTCGTTTGCTTTGTGGTCTTACCGTTGCGACCCGCTGGGAGCGTTTGCTCGCCTCGTTCATCCTCTCTGCGATGCTCTCGAATTGCGTTTGTTTCAATCAGTGCGAGTTGGGCGCCGTCCGGTTGTGGGTGGGTCTTACGTCTTGTGTTGATGTTTTTATTTGCCTCGGAGAAAGTCGGGTTGGCGGGAGGATCGGCGTTCACCGCTTTTGGACGTTTAACCCGAGGCAGGTGGGTGCAGCTTTTTCATTCGATTCTTATTTCTGACCATCTCACGGATCTTATCGGATCAAAAACGTCCTCGTGAAGCTGTGCTTTTTTCACGTGACTTGCTGTATGTTTCGATGTGACTTCAAAGCGGCATCGTAGCTGACTTTTTCCGTCTTGCTAAGCAAAAAATCGCCAAATCGTGGTTAGACAACTCACTCGGAAGGAATTGTTGATGAATTCGACTAGATGGACCAAAGGTTTGGTTTAGACTATGATTTGTGTCAACGAGCAGACATAAGCAAAACCACAATGTCGATGTCAAATAACCTCGATGGCCTTAAATGTGACATCCGATAATCCGATTAGTTGCTGGGGCGAATAATTGTCGTGCTTCAATCCGGCCATGTTCTATTGTAAGGTCAGACGCGAAGTTAATGCAGCGTGATCTCGTGCTGCCCTCTGTAACAAAAAAAACAAATCTGGGTGTGAACTTCACCTCTGAATCGCATTTCGGGAGTGGAAGGAAGCCACCTCCATTCCTATCGCCCTTTGGTTTCCTTGCTAAGTATCCACGCTATTTCTCAAAAAATTGTTAAATGCCAAGGGTGATATCACCCCTGAGATAGCATAAAACAGAGATGAGGCGGTAACTCTCTTCCTTCCCATCATCTTAAAGTACACATTTTCTCCCTGATAAGTTGTGCGAGGTCTTGAGTTGGCTAGCGCTGATAGAACTTTTATCGTACGGATTGGCCAATGTTGAGTGGTTTTCCTTGGTCCCCTTTGAGTTTCATCGTACCAAGTGGATCTCAACTGCAAGAAATTTATGGAGGAGAACTGGGTCTGCTTTAAACTACACATCAAAGGAGCCTAGGCTTCTGAAAAATTGAGACGTCACGTGCCTTGAGGATCATCCTTATTCATGAATAGGTCGGCAATCCATCTACAATGAGGAGCGTACTTCACTTGTGACGCAAGCGGAGGGACTACAAAACAAGTTGAAGTGGGCGTGAACGCCAAGAAATCCCTAAGCAACCGTGACAATAGCAGCCCTTACTGCTTCATAGTAGAAAATGGAAACTTTTCTTGAATGTCGTGCTTGATGGAGTGATCCATCATAACAATTAAACGAATGTGAACCGCATCTTCTCCAGGTGTCACACAAGAGCCATCATGGAAGAGCAATTCCCAACGACCTGAGGATTCAACTTGGCGGAGGAGCAGTACACAGAGCGCAGCAGGACGCACCGTTCCAATGGACCAACACACGTTTTACAAGTTACTATGATGTAAACTTCATAAATCGTCGCTGGCAAAAGGGCAAGTAAAATAATATCTAGGACTTTAGCACTTCTAAGGAAAAAAAGTAAAGTTCAGGTATAAGAGAATAGCTTCAACTGACTAGGATAAGCGTCTTAAGTCTTGTGCAAAATTCTTCGTTGTAGAACCCGAATTGACCCTTGTCTGCTGAACGGCAGTCAAGCAAACATTTATTGGCGTGCTACAGTTTAGTCACAGATTGCAAAAATACTGCAAATCTCGAATTGATTTTCTCTCGTATTTTGCAATGCTGCGATATAATTGGCTAGTTTTATCCACTCGACTTTCGCCTTTACTTATTGCGACTCTCACTAATTGTTTAGGACCAATCACAACAGTCCCCTTTTTTAAGCATACCTGAGAGGGTGGCACCCATCTGCCAGGCTGATGAGCATTATTTACTTCACTTTTTTTACCTCTTGTGAGCGCTCCTTCTTAGAAAAAACAATTACAGTAATTTCTAGTTTGTAAATTCTAAGGACAATTGTGGAATGACCTGTAGATCAGTTTTCATTTCAATACCAGTCAACCACTCTAAATGAAATTATCGAAGCAAAGAGAAAAGCATGAAGACAAGGATCGAACACTTAAGGGCTTAAGGGTAACTAACTAGGTCTGTGCGGTTTTGAAGGAAAAATCCGAACTGCTGTAGAAAGTACATAGACTATTTTCTTCGTTGTTGGCTACGAGTCTCACTGTAACAAAGCAATTTGACTTTAGAAGTAAACGATATAGCTATTAATATTTTCCTTATTGCCCTACACTTGCTTACGTCTCGCTTCCTCATGTCACCCCTCTACGTGATTGGCGAAGAAGGCAATCACTACACTTGAAGGAGTGAATCACAGGGTGAATATGGTGTGATGAGTCATCCTCTCAAATTAATATGAATTTTTTTCACGAAAACATTGCAGAACGGTGGCGAGGTGCCAAGGTTCTACTTTCGACTGATTGACTAGCTCTGGCTATTCCCTACGCATATTCAACTTCTTTCATAATTCATGTTACTTTTGTTGCCAATGATGGAGGGACCTCTTGAACACACTACACCCCTTTTATGTGACTTTTTTTTACCAGAATAAAGCAAGTATAAACAAATTCTGCCTGATAAGTTGTCTTCACCTACAAATGCCATACAAATCGGATGAGGAAATTATCCACTTTTGGAATCAACCTTCAATTCGCAAAGCAGACAGCTCCAAATGAAATCCAATCAATCTAGCCAGTTTTATGGTATCAAAAGCAGTGGCAGGGAGCATAGCAAATGGTGTCAGACCGATATCACTTCTTTGTAATTTTTAGTAGAATACTCCATGCATTTCACGATTCTCGGAGAGTCGCGACTAGGTACATTGGAAATGAAGCCATTCTGCCAACAAATGCCTTGAAGTCTCAATACTTGGTCGGAGTACACAGGGAAATGGGCTCTATATCATCTGTGCCACAACCATTCCACAATTTGAGAATTTGCCATTTTGACCGACAGGTGTGGTCCACAACATTAGTCTTGGCAAGTTGAGATGGTGGAAGTGAAAATAACGTGGTAGCGCCCATCACCTCGAGAACAATCTACTAAGGGGGTCAAAATTCTTAATAAATTGGTGTAAGGTCATTCAGTAATTGCCACGACAATAAACACAACCTAAAGGTGTTACTAGTCCGTCGTGTTTCTGATGCGTTGAAATAATTTTTTTTGGCTTTAAACAGAAGGAAAAGTGCAAATTTTGGGTAAAAGTGCCATTACCCTTGATAGACGGCTAATGCGAGTGACAATTAAATAGGGAAGGTTAGATCTCACCAGAAACGTTGAAGATCCATAAAGAACCTTTTATATTGCTAAGTGCTAATCAAATGTGTCTACTTTTAGTACGCAATTGCAGTGTCCTGAGTTTACACCGAAGTAGCAATAGGGTACGATAGTTTGGAAGAACATGCTACTTGCATGATGTGCAGACCATGTCGTCAGGCTGAAGTACAACCTGGAAAGACCGCAGTGCACGCTCAGGTAAGCCCGTAGTTCCACAAAACATAAGATTTTTAGATAATATCTACATTTTGATCCCCTGGTCGTTAAGCCCCAAGTTATTCTCATTGGTTAATTAACGGGCGATTTCATTGGTCACTTTTACCTCTAAAGTGGTTAGTCTATACAGAAATTCATGTTAGATAAAAAGGCGTAAATAAAGGATAGATCTTGCATCATTTTTGCTTTCCTTACCCCATAAATATGCGACATGTCTAAGTACGAAAGAAACGGCCAATTAGCCGATTGAGGCGAAATCTTTCAAAAAAAAAAAAGAACTTAGCTTTTTATAAACGATAGAAACGCAGGATCCTTTCTCCAAAATAATGTCCCTCTCGGTTCTCATTTAGTATGATTTAAAGAAATGAGCGCTTACTGGACTAACCGCTCCAGAAGTGGCAACACGGATTATCGAAACGTGAACTCATGAAGCATAGTTGTGCATCACCAGTTGTTTTCAATGACAACCTTCTAGGCCGCATGATTTACATCAACAATGGTGACTTATCAACTTCCACTTTTGCTGTTAACTTTTAATGCAACCCAGACTCTGCTTTTCTAGTCCCGGATGACATCAGTCCAAATCGGCAGCACGAAATAGGAGGGTTCCATTACCACTTTCTAGCCGTTTTCATTCAACATATTTACTTTGTCTTACGCTTAGACTGCAAAATAAATGCCACAAATTGATTGGATGGTGCCATAAACTGGGCTTCGCGTTCGCAACCACTCAGCGTGCAAGAGTAAGTAGAGGAGGGTACAAAGTGTGCCTACGAGCCTGGTAGCTGACTGCAGAGGACTACTGAAAAAACCAAGATGATCTCTCTACCAAGTATTTTTTTTACAGACTGGCATCGAGCCCCACATTAAGTAGTAATGCAATTGAAAAGCATGTTCTCACATTGTGTCAGTCAAGCATGTGGGGCTGAACGAAATTGGGACGTTGTAGGAAGTTTGAGAATTGGCCACGAAAATGGCGGTTTCTAGCAGGTACTACAAAAGGTTCTGTCCAGGATTGCAGTCATTCCCAGCAGATACTTAAGAGGAAACACCCTAATCGGTGTTCGTTAAATACCCATTCGCTTAAAGGGAGCTTCAGTGGAACTGGTAGACCCTTCTCTCACTAATCCCTGGCATTATTTAACTAACACTCAGACATCGTAACAGCACGCCTTGAATCCGATGCTTCGGTTGTGTCTTTTGGAAACTTCCTGTTAGTATCACATTTAAGAAGCCTCGTTCTTGCCGAAGCCTTCAATAATTTCCTTCGATTAGCAGTATCTAAAGGAGCCACAGTTCAACAACCGCCATCTATTATCGAGTCAATCGATCCAATCAGTGTTCATCGGCGCTCGACGTTCTCGAATAGCAAATCACTTCTATCTCACGTATTTAAACAAATTTTTGTCAAATATCACGTTATGAAGGAATCGTAGAATAATTTACTTATAACTAGCACCAAATGAGGATTAAAGTATGTAATTTCAAGCAAGTAATTTTGTTTACGATTTCTATTGAAATGATTGGTATCTGTTTTTACAAACCTTTCTTCCAGTGCTAAAAGTACTCATTACTCATACTCCTAAAAACAAAATAATCACCATTCTCCCCCAAAAATATTTCCCCAATAAAATAAAAATTTTTAAATATGTTTGGGATTATCACTCAACTTGTGGAAGTAATTTGTGTTCACCACTTCAAGGAAGAACTCATCTCGATCATTAAGAAAGAGGCCAAGCTTGATACATGGGACGTAGACGCCGTCGTTTGCAGAAAGTCCATAGACCTCTTAGGGGGAGATCTCTACCGGCTCAGAGTCGGCAGTCTTTTGAGATGCCTCGAATGGAAGAAAGGCGGCAGCAGAGGCAACGACAAGTGCACCACCGACAGGAACAACAAGACCGAGAACAATTGGAGCAGCCACAACAGGAATTTCAAGAGTTGCTACAAGAAAATCCACTACTAGATGAATTTGAGGAACTGGCTCGACGACAAGTAAACCGAGTGTTTAATATGCTTTTCGACTACGCAGTATCCATCTCTGAGATGAGCAAAGCAATGTATATGAATGAAATACGTAAGTATTTAAAAATAGTTATTAAATTTTGTTTTTACTTTTGAACCTATATCTTTAATGCTTAGGTGGAAGAGAACGTCAGGTAACAGAAAATGACGACGAGGGATCAAATGTATGTCGCATCCAAGTCGAAAGTCGGCTGCTTCAAGAAGCATTAAATCGTGTTCCTGTTGGAGAAGGCGAAGCTGACTTGAGGAGACTCTTGAATTTGTTCAAGAGAGAGGACTTAGTTGCTATTGATCTGCACTTTCAAGAACGCTCCCAAGACCCTGAGGGTAGAGATCCTGATGCAGAGAACAATGATCCAAAAGTTGAGTTTAAGGAAAGGCACTCAGAGGACAAAGTGTCAGATGTAGATAACGAAAATCCAGAGGCAGCGGCTGAGGATCCAAATGCTGAGAGCAAACATTCGGATGGAGCGTACAAAGACCCAAATAAGGAGATCAAAGGATCGGACGAAGGGGACAAAGATCCAGACACAGAGAGCAAAGACTCGGCTGAAGAGTACAAAGACCCAAATAAGGAGATCAAAGGATCGGACGAAGGGGACAAAGATCCAGACACAGAGAGCAAAGACTCGGCTGAAGAGTACAAAGACCCAAATAAGGAGATCGAAGGATCGGACGAAGGGGACAAAGATCCAAATACAGACAATAAGGATAATAATCCAACGCGTGGATTTCGATGCAATGTTTGAATGTATTAGCATCTGTGTGTTCTTCAGCCAGAGCATTCTTGTATAAGCGATTATGTTTATTGTTTCGAAATAAATGTTTTACTCCCATTTCTTCACTTCACGGCACATGTTTACGACCTCATGCGACCTCCACCAACGTCTTTTGGAGAGGTGGAATCGTTAGCTACTAAATGATGCGTGGATGGTTTGATTACCCAAGTTAATTTTGATGCATGCTGATGTGACAGAAATAAAATATCTGATGAAGAGTAACATTGTAAAGGATGGCTACAAGGGGTTGGTGCCATGGTGTTAGGATACGAAATAGTGAGTAGGGTGTCTTCTTTTACGCCAGTGGTCAAGGCATACTTCATGCGCGGGTCTACCACAGACTCCATTTAAAATGTGTGTCTACGTGCCTGTGTCTGACTGTGTACACGCGTAGATGCAAGAGTCGATGGTGATAAAAAAAAGCGCAGAAGACCTCGCATGCCTTACAGTAGGCCGGTGAGATGCTCAGTAGCACTGGGGCACTAAAATGGGGTGTACGCTTTACTGATACGGCCTTACGTCAAAAGTGCATTTGTGGGGAACAGAACCGCGGTGTTGTGCCCATTGATCACATTTCCGATTCCGATTCCTCACCCAGCATTCCTCATCCTCATCTGCCCACACTTTCAATACCACAAAAATCTACTTATATTACAGATGGATAAGGAAATCCCCTCAACATCAACCAAACTCACGCCATTTTATTGCTCCATCATGAGGCGTTAAAGTACAGAAAACTAGCATATTGCAATGGGAGCTCTCACTTCTCATTCACCTTGCGTATTGCCATCTGGCCGAAATTCCCTCAATCGCGTCTCAATCACTCCTCTACCAGTAGTCCTCTCAGACCTCATAACACCATCCAGATGCAATCATGGTACATACCCATTCATTTGCTCCTTTGTTTATTCCCTTGTTTAAAAATGACTACAAGATAGCAATGAATTTAGAGGTCGCACTTATTTCTAATAAAGCAATTTGTTCCCCCTTTCCTTCGAAGTAATTCGTACTCACTCCGTCGAAAATGAACTGACTTCATTGAACCGGATCAGATAAGACCGGATAGGAGCAGTGAGAAGCAAACTCAGATACCTGAGATATGGTCATCGAAACAGGAAGTTATCGCAGCACAGCCTCTCTAGCCAAAAGTCGTAGCACAGATCGAGGCACTAAGAGATGACATCAGCAACATTGGAACGCAATGAGTCCATGAGTCTGTACTGCAACAACATGAACATAAGTCTCAAAATCACCACCAGCAATTCACTGCGTCGAAACCGCGGGCAATTACACACCATACGCGATTTGGGCAAGACTTCATCCTAATCCTTCTGCGTTCCACTTCCCCCAAGAAGCTGTTCTCATTTCTCCGCCACAGTGTCCTAGTTGACCAATAGCTGCTTAGACCAAGGACCGTTCACGCTGATCACATTTCAATACCATCGCCAGTGTCAGTGGACTTTGTCTTTCTTAACCTTTCTCCCTACGCACTTATTTTACAGTTACCCCTCTCTTCGCCCTTTCACAACGAAAATCTTCTCCCACTATCTACTAATTATCTGGTAGGACAGGTGCTTCCATAAAATCCGTAACGGTTGGTGGCGCAGCATTTAAATTCATCTATTCTAGTCAAAGCTCCAACTACAGCCTAAAGGTCAGTCGAAATAAATCCAACTATAACAGTCACAGCTTACGTAAATTCAATCCAGTCCACATCATCGTCCCACCGTTCAAACAATGGTGCCAATGCTTTGACTTTGTTGTGACCATCATAACGCACTTGAACTTAGATTCAGACTCGGCCCGTGTTTCTTGTCGGATTCTGGTCCCATATTACACTCATGCCTCAGCATAATTTCTTTGTAAGCGCTTGATCCGATTTGATGATGAGTGGGGATTCTCAATCCTACAGCGGAAGCTCGAAACCTGCAAACAAAAGGCTCATCTTTGTGCTACTTATTTCTTCGAAGAATCTAAACTTTAACGATCTCGTAACGTTACTGGCGAGCCATTATTGAGGAGTATTATCAATGGACAATCAAGGCTGTCCAATCTGTCTGTTAGCATTGATCCTGTCAGCAAGGTAACGCGGGGACAAATATTGCCAGCTAACCAAGAGAGGTAGGAACGAGTCAGGTAAGCACCTGCGAGACCATTCAACGACCCTACAAGGCTGCAGTAGGTCGTGACGGCAATATCAGCCAGGCAATTGGTGTTGATCAACTCAAACGTGAGTAGTGGAGGAGAAGACGTATTAATCCAATGATGTTTTTTTCCTCGCTGCAGGAATACTTTCTTCATACAGATTCCGATGGGTCTCATTACTAGTTCTCCATTGCCAATCGACACGGAAAATTAAAATGTGTTTCTATGGGATGCTTAATTCGGACTAATAAACCATCTTAAGACCATTCTAAAGAACATTTGTCTCTAAAAAAAGCATTATTCATTGATAAACGCAACACGATTTGGATTCTGAGAGGCCGGTAGCTGCTCAATTTCTTGCTTTAGACTCACCAAAATTTCACCGACTGTCCAACCGCCTCTTTCGCTTGCAATCTACCGTATGAAGCAGTGTCGTTCCCAAAAAAATTGTACGTGGTTCCTCCACCGGCCTCAAAGGCTCAGTCATATATAGAAGGCATCCTTCTCTAAGAATACGCTTGAAAACCAACCAACTAATGGATTTGGAAGAAAGTCGTCTACCACTCGTCGAAACTATCTAATGAAGTCCCCTGCACTCTCACCAGTTCCAAGAGGTATTAAGTCTCTCACTTCGCTCCTATTATATGCTCCTTCAAAAGTAGGAGCAAAGCGTCCGTATTTTATGCAACACCGTCGGAAGTGTTCCTCATACGTCAGAATAAATCTATTATGAAGCTTAGAGCTAACCCGAAAACGACTTATACGGATGCTGTTAGGACGCAGCAAAAAGGTATGTACTTCACTGACCACATTGCTGATTAGCTTAGCGCATTGCCAATTATTGCCTTTACAACTTGTGGAAACTGCTAGCACGACTCAGCATCTACCTGTATTCATCTCCAATTTCCAGTCGGCTTGCTTGACCTGCCTCATTCCATCGGTGGCGCCTCGATCTCTTACACCTTAGCTACCCCAGAATTAATCCAAAGAACTTCCACGCAGCATATGTATATGTTTTGTGTATTAGTAGGTTTCCGTGTGTGGTCAAGATTGCATCGTACAAAAAGCACCAACGACACACAAAAGGATTAAAAGAGGAAGAAGAAGAAGAAAAATGAAGGAAATTGAATAAGAAGGAGGATAAGAAGGCCGATTTTTGTGCCAAGTCAAATGATGGGAAGAGAAGAGATGGATAAGATGGACAAATAAACTACGGTGAGAGGGATGGGAGAGCAAGATAAGCTTTTGCCCAGTTGATAGATTGGAAGAGATAAAGGAGGCTGGGCACTGTAGAGACAGTATTTATCAGAGACGACCAACTTGAAATAACAGGAACGGAAGAAAGGGAGAAAGATAGGCGATAACAGAGGACTAAGGACACCACTATGACACGATACGCACACACAGTTATATTTGAGATGGCGCCAGGTAGCGCGTGCGCATTGCTTTGTCCACGTAATTGGTCTGGTAAAAGGAGAGACGTAGAGCAAACAAGCTGGACAGATGATTGGCTGAGACGAGAGAAAAAAGAGGGAAAGGTTAACCCTTCTCTGGCATCTCTTGTAGTGTGTGCCACTGTGCAATTGGTCGGCGGGGATTGGCCAGCATATCGGACCAATGACGAAGGCCTGCACCTTGTGCATTACAGCCTAGCACTACTCGACCAATCGCCTCTGAAGTGCCGATTCGATCATAGTCAACCACTGTCACTATAAGCATCACTTTCTGTAGCAAAAAAAAGTCGAATCAACGGTGAGGTAGATGTTTGAAGCCCTCGAACGGCGCATGAATGAGAAGATAAGCTCACCTGAATATGCTCGAACGGAATTTCGAAGGCGAATGACTCATTGTAGTACGGGTTAAGAGTGCACTTCTTAATAGTGGTCTTCTTCTTTTTGATTCGTTTGCCTCCGAGCATGAGCGATAATTTCACATAGGGATCTGTCGAGAAGGGATGGGTTTACCTTTACTACTACTCACCATTTTCAGTAGGATATTAAATCTGCTAAAGCTAACCTGATAGACCACCAACATCCATCTTCTTTAAATTCTTTGCCTCCAAGATATTGACAGTCAGTTTACCAGCTGTGGGTACATATCGCAGGGAGAAACAAATGTCTCCAAGCTTATTCTCCTGCAGAAAAAACATCCTAACTATTAATCCAATATCACTTGGAAATATGGAGTGACAATATTGGGAGCAGCTCGGTCACCTTTTCGTCGTCATCCGGAGGCAGCAGATCTCGCCATTCCTCGATCACGCGCGCTAAATCAACTGAACCGAGGGGGACGACAATTTGACCAATTTGATCATGTTTTGAAAACCGATCAAAATCAAAAACGTTGAAACGGAGAGTTTTTCCTGCAACCTCGGCATAAGGAACCTTTAGTGCATAGAAAAATATGCTTTAGTTGAATAGTTGTAGAATAAAATGCTGCAAATAAGTGCGCCAGCAAATAGTGACATTTGACTAGGGTGAATAACCATGGCAGGAGCGTACTTGAAAACAAACAAGTACACCAATCAGTTACGAGTGAGTGTCTACCCAGATAATGGCATGAAACATCCGGATTTCTTACGCTCCAGTCACAAATACAGCAGTTTTTTTTGTGAACTTAGAAAAGGAAACGGTGGTTTTGAAATACATGAGTTTACTTAGTAAGAAACACAAGAGCTGTTGAATTATCAAAATTTTCGTTGATGTGTTCACGAATTCGAGTAGTACGGGCATTGGGCAAATTCAAAATACAGAGCTTTTAACTGCGCAAATAAATGCCTAATCGTGTTTTCCCGTGCACAACAATGCATAGCCAATTTAGACTTTTGGAGAAGTACTTTTGGAAAAAACGCAATTTATACAAGTTGTTTGAGACCTCCACCTAACTTTATTCATTAAAATGAGGTATTTGTAAATGAGTATTTCATCAAGTCTGAAAAAACAGGGGTATTTGGGTGTATGGCTGCTCTTTGGAAGTCTTCTGTTGTAAGTCCTCGACAAATACTGCTTCTGGATTTAAACCATGCTGCTCATTATGAAACTTATTGAAGCAACATTTGCCTTCTTTTTTTAAGGGAGTACTACTAAGAAAATTGACTTCAACATTACAAAGTCGATTACTTATTTGCGGGACGACTAAACCATTGTACTAGCTAGGTCACAGTTGAGAAGCTCTGTTTCATCATAGTCAAACATGACTCAGAGTAAGTCCAAATCGTTGACCTTCTTTGACCTGACAATTTCAAAATCTTAACCCTGGCCACGCTTACCTATTGCAGAGATTAGATATTACTGTCTGATCTTCCACAGCGCCTACCCAGAGACCCATCATTTTGTCAAATTCGTTTGATTGAGCCCAAATAGCATCTATTTCCAGGCATTGCCACTTTGTTCGGCACTTTACATAAAGATGGAATTCGCCATATTGATGGTAGTTATTTTTAACAGGAGAATCACCTCCCCTCCGCCGCCATTTATTTGCTGGCAGTAAAGTGGGGAATTCAAACGACAGCGCTAAATTGTACACCAATACTTCTCACGCATTGGTCAGTGCTTGAGATAACTGCATGGCCCTGCAGACTGCATCAACCAATCACGGAGTTAACTGCAATTCAAGTAGTTTGGTGTTGCTAAATCCGAGACGGGCATTGACGATAAAATTAGCATCAGGCACATGGCTAGCACATTGTGCCTCTCTCATCACGCCTTCATGTTGTGATGCCATCGCAGGTTAGAATCTCGGGAAACCTAACGGGGTTAAATGGTCTCGAATGTGTTGGTAAGACCACTATTTGGTGGTTAGTATGGCTAGTCCCTTGGACTTGTCAATGAAACCTCCACTTAAGTTAGTATTTCGGAACAAAACAACTAAAATTGAACAGTTACTAAAGGTGACTGAAGATTCAAGTCATTTATTGCTTGTGCCTTGACTAAAACTTAGTTTCCCATTAGAAAGGAGGGAAAGTACTTTTGAACTAATGAGCTCATTACAAATTACAACCACAGTCGGCCAAATTTTCACTTTTTGTGTGAAAAATTGGCGACAAATTTAAAAATTTATGTAATTTACTGTCAACAAATTACCGATGAGCTTTACCCCCATCTATCAGATAGTAAGTAGTGAAGGATGTCTGTTAGTTAAAAATCAACACCATTTTAAATTGTCTCCCCTTTTTCTGTCCCTCTTCTGCCAACATTTATTGTAAGCTGTTTTACATACATTCTATTCAGGTGCTATCTCTCAATATGTCCCAACATTTCCCCAACCCAGACTCGTCTAAGTGGCTAAGGGAAATGGCGTTCGCCTGCGAAATTCAAAATGCTACACTCAATAGCCTAGTTATGACTCCCGACATTTCATTAAATACATGATAAATGGTCAGCTAATTCCTAAATACACCACAGTTCTGACTTTATGAATGGGAAAAAGTGCCTCTCTTTAAGTTTTGACGCCATAAAAGTGGCATCTCGTGGTGCGAGAACTAACCTTGAATAAAAATGTCTCATTGAATACGGGATTCAGCGTTTTACGGTGAACTTTTGTCTCAAATTTCTTTTTTTCTGGCATGAGATAAACCTTCACGTAGGGATCAGAGGTGCCAGACATATCCATTCCGGGCAGATCAGTCGCCTGAATAACTCCCACCGTCAGCTAGAAAGAAAAAGCCTTCTGCAATTGTTTAAGCACAATGAATCATCCTAAATGCTCAAGTATGACAGGGCCTATTTACCAACGCTTTCTGTTTAAGAGATAATATGGTACTCTGGAGTGCCAAAGCGCTAGCATCCCCTTCAGTTTTGCTTAGGGGTGATCCTCCACCTCACATCACCAGAAAAAGGTGCAATTTTTAATGTTTTACTTATTACTCGATTCATTCAGTTAGCATCTTCGTTAACTTTGTACTTTTTTGATCATCTTCCCTTCTTCCTCATTGGCCATTCCAATGCACCAGTGCGACCACGTTGCACCTTTTTTTAGGTGACCGAAGGCTCAATGACATTTTAGCTTCGAATTGATGCAATATCATTATGCAATCAATGAATAGCAAATTATACTTTTACCTTTTGGGACAGCAAAAGAAATTTATCCAAATTTAAAGTGATCAAGGCCTGAACCTTTTTGAAAAATAAACACGATATTTTTTTCTGTTTTGGTAAAAAGACCCATTTTGGAGGCACCCTGTTAAAAGTTCTTAAAGATTAGGGCACACCCTTCCTTAGTTTTTGACTTATAAAGGTTTTGCTGGTACATTTTTGATCTCAACACCGCTTGGACATTTAACAGATCGGCTGGAATTGAGTAACGAACTACAAAGGGTAATGTGCTGGGACGCCACTTTACTCCACCTCTATAATGTCGGCAGGATTTCTTTTCTAAAAAGGTTTCTGAATATTCAGAAATAACGTAGTTGGTTTATGTAACCACAAGGGTTATAACCGTCTGAGTTGAATGATTCGAGGTAGATTAGAGGAAGGGCAGCAACTTGCAATCTTAACTATTTAGGCGAAGGGATGGCCTCAACTTTAAAGGTTAATTCAACACTAAAATGACTCATCATTGTGCAGACCCTTTAAATAGCTTGAATGAAACTGACAAATATTTAAAATTGGATCGAGATATAATAGGTAATGAACTGCCTCTCAAAACCCCTGTGTAAAAGTATCGAATGATGGCAACACCTCATGTGAGTGTAGTCTATCAAAATCATACACTCACACACCTCGCCTTTTGTGAAATCGTAATCGAGGGAAAATTGCAATTTTCCGAGATTCTGTTTTTCCTTCTCCGTCACCCCCTCGTTGTCCTCCATGTTCTCTTCCAAGGCCTCCAAATCACCCTTAAGGTAAAAATGAGAATGAATTATTTCATTTACCTGTTTCGGACAAAATATTAAAGAAGTTAACTACATTTTGCGTGTTGATATTGAGTACGATTCCGCACAGTTCAGTTCTTAGGAAACTAACCTTTTAACCAGATACTTTTTGAAAGGAACCGTTACTACTACATTCGCAACAAAAAGCACTTTATTTTCCTTAAAAAGTTTTCATTCTTTAACCCTTCCCTTCTTTGAAACCCAACTCTGTTTCAAAGCTTATTTTGAATGATCACTCCATTAATCTTTCAGTAATCCTAAATAAATATCCCTACGTCAAACATTTACTTGTTGACAGTGCCATTTTTCATGAATATGGTTTTTTCTAAAAGAACGAAATAATTTGGGATTAATGGGTAAACATATTCGAAAAAGGGAGGTATTTTTCAAACAAGGAAAGCAAAAAAATATCGTTTGCACTTTTCCTCCTCCTTTACCTTAAAATCGGTGCTAAGTTGATGTAGGGACTTTCATATTTCTCTTCAAAAGTATGGAAAAGTGGTGAAGCGCGTTGCCAACATAGATGAACCAGTGTTTAAAAAAATGTTTTTTTTCTTTCAAAAGTAGTGCTATATTTTTCAACAATTTCTTAGGTTAATTGGGGTACGTCTGGAAAAATCCAAAATGTTAGTCTAAAACCGTATCACATTTCTTCATAGTGCAGCTGTATTAACCTAGATAAGGAGAAGATTTTCTTACAATTATGGGTTGTGTTCTGCTACATTTGTGATAAATATGCTTTACGTGCATTAAGTGCTGCTTCAACACTTTTTCTTGCCCTGAAGCTAATCGGTAGCGGCTCGGTAGCGGAAAGTAATGGCTAGCAATGATTAAAAAGACATGGTCCTGTTTCTGAGGAGGATGCGGTTAACTGTAGAGGAATCCGATTCAAATGAAGTTCTTACTAAGGGGCAAGTAATTAAAGGATCAGTGAACCTCGAAGTTTTGTAAAGGAAACTAATCGGTGAGAATCCGTCGGTTGAGGGGACGTCCAAGTCCCAAATTTAATACCTCTTTCCTCAAAATCTCACCTCTGAGATAACTTTCACTTTAGGATAGCGGGAAAGAAATCTCATTTACCCTCTGAGTGATGCTAATCTTTTCTAATTTTTAGTCATATTTGATGTTAAACAGATAGCTGAGTAGGTTTATAAAATTGTGCTGCAGTACTTTAGTAAAAATTTTGCAAAAGCTTTGATAGTGGCCGTCACAGTGATTTGTTTTAGTAAGTAGCACCGTGTGTAGTATCGTGTGTAACTAGTCATAAGCCTGGACTGTGTGACGTGTTTCTCTTCCCTCTGCCCTATGCCACCCTTATCTCACATTGAGCTTGATGAATGAGGAGGTAAAAAGGATTGGTTACTTAACAAAATAAGCCTCTTGTGTTCCGCGATTCGTAAGGCAAATGGATGTATCACAAGTTGGCTCCAAACGATCCAACTTGCAATCTTAAGACCGCACTATGCATTGTTATGAAGCCAGATTAACGATTGGGACCTGTCCACGCGGCACTATACAACTCAAAAGGTGTACATGGGAAAGCTATTCCACAAACGGTTTGGATTAGTTAATCAGTCAGAAGTGAGTGCTATTCTGGCAAGGCAGCACAAGATGTCGTGCAATCTTCGAAATGGCTCGTGTTAAGATTTACATTTGAGTATTGAAAGGGGAAATAGAGGTAGTGCCTTTTATTTTAATTATTCATACTCCCTTAACGATAGGTTTCTAAGCGGAGTTCACCTTCTTCTAACATTAGATGGATACGGACGAAACATTAGAATCAGAAATGAGAGACGAGCATGTGCATTGTTGAGTAGGGGACTCAATTAAAGAATCTTATATTTAACTGCGCAGTCAAAGACAGTACCTTGATTTTGATCTCTTATTTTTACCTTGGGAGTGGCTCTGGATGATAAAATTTGGCAGCAGTGATAGGCGACTTCATTCCAGAAGACCACTGATCTGCAACTTCCTCTTACAAAGCGTCAACGTTAGGCGACACAGACTGGAGCATCTGTTATCAGTGGCTGAGCCCGTGTAGGCTCGCTACAGAGGGGTTGGTAAGGCACTATCTTGACTTGCCACGCACTCCAAATACGTGTTCTTTAATGTGTCCAGAATTATGGGGCAAAAGTGGACAAAACATGGGGGAAATTTTCGCCTTAAGATCTGTTTGCGAACCATAATTTACCCCATGGTCTAAAAATATGATGCTCTTTTTCTCCTACTTACAAACAGCTGTGGGCAGGAAAGATTAAACGATGAAAAAGGGATAATGCCACACAAAGTGGACATTAAATACTAATTGTAATTGCTGTTATTCATTCTTTTTTTTATTTAAAAAGAGATCCTCACGCAAAGTGAACAAACATCGTCCAGCTCTAAATAAAAACTGTATAGTGAAATTCTCTTCGGCCTGAATCGCCTTGCAGGAAAGTAGATGTTCCAATGTGGAATCTAACTTCATAAAGCACACTACCAGTCGTGAATAAGGTAGCAATTCGCCCCACCTATGGTGCCTCGTGACAGCAAAGACAAAAATGGCACTAGAGTACACCAGAAAACGACGTTCATCGAGGCGATAGGAGCTGCACGGTATGACGACTGAATGCGTGGGTTTCTCAGTCTCCGGAGGTTAGGACATCTCATTCATATCGATATTCCCTAGGGTCTTATTTGGCCCATTAACGAGTAGTTCAGACTTGCATGGCTCATAACTTCAGCGATAAACTATTCATGTTGAAGGACATTTTATTCGGGGCTTTTAAGCTTGGTTGCAAACGCAAACAATTTGATCTTTTTTGATAGACCAGCGTTTCAGGTTTGTTATCTTCTGGTCATAATATTAAGATGCATTATTTTGCTGTCTATTTACCTTTAGCAATAATGAAATGGACTGTGAAGGATTAAATCGACAAATCATTTACCAATAAAATCTCTCTAACGAAAGAAACAGTAGTTCTTCTTCCACTTTTTATTACGAAACGAAATCAGTGCTTTATTTTTCAAAAATTCTTAAAAGCGGATCGTTTCCTATGCTAAGAAAGCAATTAAAACCCACTTCCGTAAAATTTTGAAGTCGACTGTCTGAATGTACACAGTGCATGTATTAAATTATTTAACTACTTATTGTCGCAGAATTGGAAGTATTTTGCGTGAATTTACCATAAACAACCCTCATCCCACCTGAGTATCCGCCTTGATAAGAGTGCTCTCCTGCAATAGTAGCTGTAGATTTCTAAACACAGCCCTATGTTTGGATAGAATCTAAGGTGATTAATGGCACAGTAACGACGTTGTTACGTTTCCTTATTGTGGAAATTGGTTAAATTCACAGCCTTCCAGCTTTATGCCCTATCACCTTTCTAGAAAAATGATCCGGTTACTTTTAACCAAAACTTGAATTTAAGCTCTACTTCTCTACTTAAAGGCATAACATTGGGCGAATGTGAGTGGAAGGTTACGATACCTTCAAGCTCAGGTCACATGTTGCTAACATTAGTAAAACACATTTGGATGATGCTTAATGCTGAGGAGTAATAAAGCAAAATTCCTTCCCAAACCAAGATCTCAGATTACCCATTTGAATAGTCCGAATAAAAGGCATTTGATATGACAGATGTTATGTCACTCTGACACTGTAACTCTGAACGCCAAACAAATCATAGGGACCCCTCATGACTCACACTACGCTTCCCCATTGAATTTTACATTGTAAAGTGGATAAGATGCAACTTTGCTAAACTAGTCTCAACTGGATTTACGAATGGCTAACAAGCGGAGTGGTAGAATAGCAGGAGGAGCAGCTGAGTGGTGCCTAGGTAAAGCTAGCCGATTTTCAGAATAATTTTTGTGCCATTTTTTAAAACTCCACCCATTCCTTACTCAGTTCTTTGATGCTACCACTCATTTGTCCCTCGCAAAAAGTCTTTTCAAAATCTCTTTGAAAGGGTTGCTTTAAAACCGACATGGTGGAGATGCTTTGACGTGATTAAAACCAAGCCGTTACACTATCTGATTCACATAATCTATACAAAATATGAAAGAGCATCTAAGTTGATTTGTCTAACAATATTCCTCGTCTGCAGTGGAGCAAATAAGTATTTCAGCTTCTCTCTAAGTTTTGAGGGAAAGCATTTAACGAATCAAGCTCCTTAGGCTCTGTTTGACTGACAAGCTTTGATAAGAGAAGGTAAACACCACTGTGATTGCTTGACAGCTGGACTTCACTTCATAAATATCTACAAGCACGAATTATTTATTAACACGGTACTACGACACACTAGAAGGTAAACGCATCAACCGACTTCCACAACCTTTTAAAACAAAATGTCGTAAAGTTACTCAAATTGGCTTCATTTGAAATTAAAACGACGCCAGTGAAATAAAATATTTTAAAAATTGGAGCAACTTTACTATCGTCATTTAGTTATCCCCTATGCCATCTCGCTCAAAATCTAAACATACAAAATTATTCACCAAAACTGAGAGAAAATCCAATGGGTCCTATGAAAGACGTAGCCAGAAGTCATGATACCTAGTCAAGTCAATCTGGACACGGTCGATACAATGTCTTGTTTGGTTATTTATCAGAGCTCCGGTTACCCTAATAAAAGTCATTCAAAGCCTGAAAGTTCTATCAATCAACTTCCAAGGATTTGGGAGCGAATTAATCAAACTCGAACTAGCAAATAGTTGTCAAAGGCAGTCAGAACTGACTTGGTCTTTGCCCAACTGTTTACCCAACAACTGAACCGACTTCATGTCCACCTTCTTCTTTCCAGCCTTTTCTTTCCTGCGCCGCTTGAAGATGCCACGCTTGCAGATGCAGTAGAGAATGAGGAGAAGGAAGAGAACGAATCCCACCACCATCGCGATAACTGCAGACGGTGGCACTAAAATGTGAAAAATCGGATTTATTAAATCAAACAATTGCTTATTGTTCTCGGTTATTTTGAGCCAAATGTAGGAGAAATAATCAACACTCAGATGCAACAAGTTTTTCTTATAAAAGTGAGGAATTACCATGCGCCGAAAGGAGGATATACCGATTTGATTGCGTAGGTGCACAGTGAATAATTCATAAGTTAAAATGCTCTTCGAACAGAATCGCTCACAGCAGAGGCTCTGTTTTGCATTATTTTCCAGACGAAAAATTGTCCTCACTATACAAGTTGTCAGTTAGTTGAACGATTCATGTTATTAATCTATTCCAGTGATTTGAAGTTTCTTTTGACTGCACCTTTAATTGCTCGGGCTGTTCTAGCGACCATGGCAGTCCTTAAGCACATTAATAATGTACCTTCAATGCCACTATGCCTTGTGACAACTCCCGAGGGAATTCGAGCCCCTACAGCATCAATAATCAATAATTCAGCAAATCTGGAATTAAAAATGACGTTTGTTTTGCTTTCTGTTGAGGTATTAAACTGTTTCGTTTGCTGAAAGTTTCGTTCTCACGAAAACTTTGATTCCGTTAAATGTGGTAAAAAGTAAACTGGAAATGTATTCAGTTGCGCCAAAAAAAACCGACAAAATTTAATTCACCTAAGCATATGCAGAAGTCGGCATTTATTCAGGCATGCTCAAAATATAGATAAAGGTTGAACTATCTCACCATGCAGCTTCTTGGCCAAATCATTAATGACAACCTTCACTTGTTCTTGAATTTTTGCATTTGAGTTCTGATTGCTCGACGCAGTGGTGACTGGCGGTTGAGGGGGTGAAGGAGCCTCAACAGATGTTGGGTAGGTCTCCCCAGTACTAGCTGCGGGACCTTGAGTGCTCACGACCGGCATTGGTGAGGCCTCTAAAGTCATTAACTCGTCTGAAATCTCATTTAAATGCATTAGAGAAACACATTTGGGAAACTTTTAACGAATTTGTGTGGATACCCGAAAAGGAATTTCATGTCAGAGCATTGAAGTGGAAAAGTCATAGACAGAGAAATGTTTTGATGCAGACGATCCCGCTCAGATTTACGAAGCGCTTGTTTGTCTTAGTGAGCCATTTCTCCCTTCCTATGAGCTTCCTTAATTTTTCCGATACATGGACCTCTCATTGCTAAAAATTGAGTTTATCTTTTTAATTACTTTTCTACTCCCCTTTTGATTTATGAGTCTCTTCTACTATGGTCTAGCTGATAAATAGAATATTTTCCCATTTCTAGGCATATTTGGGACAAAATATTGCTAATCCTGTTTAAGATTTAACGAAGGAAAGATTTTGCAGAAAAAGGAGACTGTCGCATTTTTCATTTGTGATAATACCACGATATTTCGTGGAAATCGAAACAAATGTTGCTTTTATTTTGCATTTCGAATAAATTACTTTATTAGATCGCAATAGACCGCGCGCTTAGAATCAAGACACTGGAACTGCTTTCATTGATAAAATAGGTGTAATCCACCGATGCAAAAGGCAATACCATATGTACTGTCCATTAAGGAAGAGAATCACTTACTCTGAAGGTTTTATCTCGAAGGGTAGCCTACTTCAACAGGATATTTTACGCAAGTAAACACTTCCTACAATTCCAGCTCTGCGGACTCGATGCTTCAGTGACAAGGCGAAAGACGCAAAAAGACCGCTTTAAGAAGGACTTTTGCTCTCACATAGCCCCCACCAATCAGAGCGTTCTATTTGAGACACTGGTGAGGCGGAAGTCACTGTCGTGCGCCCATTGGCTGTCCTGGGATCCATCGGTCGATGGGGATTCAGCTGATGCTCGCCAGCAACAGCTAAGCGCGTGGCTGGCCGAACAGTCAGGAGGCGCTGGTTGTGCTCGCCATTTCTGCAAATGTGTTGTTGGGATTGAATTATCTACTTGAGCCTACGTCTTTCCAAAGTACTGCTTCAAAGATCGGTTTTTATTTGATTTATTCTCACCGATCAAAGCAGCATTGCTGTTTAAACTTTCGTGGTTCGCTTTATAGCTTGTTAAAGAAGAGTTTATTTTCGTAGCTATTTGGATTGCCTTAATGTAGGTCTTCTTCATGGATGCCATTTGTCGCTAGCCAAACAATGTGAATATCACAGAAAGTATCCACACATTTGACATTGAAAAACCATAAATAAACCAAGCAGACAGGTGATAAGCAACGAAATGACCGATAGACTGTTCGAAGAAGGACAGATATGGAACTGAGAGTCGATTTCGACCGTGGAACTGGGACTGGAGATTAGGAACACATTACTGTTCGTCTTAAGTGACCACAATAGCATGCAAAATTTGTAAATCTACTGCGTTAAGTCTCTAATACCTTTTATGAGAATTGTCAGTCCTTATAGCTGCCTAAATAATTCATGCCACTCGAGTTATTACCAAAAAGTAAGGGAGAAGATTAGCGCTTTGTATGAAGTAAAATAAAGTAGACACCATTATCACAGTGCTTAATTTCTACTCAATGTAATGAAAGGTTACCGCTCTCCAAAAACAGAGAATTCAAACCTTTTGCACTTTCATTTCATTCCAGTTTCGCCTCACATTCATCTGTTTATATCGCTTTGAATCTGCCTATTGAATGATTGTTGAGTGGCAGGGAAAAGTGATTACAAAATCACTTGAACAGTACATACTTTCCTCTTCTTATTCTAAAGCACAAAATCTCCAGCAGGCCAATTTTGAGACTGTTTAAGATTTGAGATACTAACTTTGCACTCTGGAAAGTGGACGTTCACCGTTTCTAAAAATACTTGAAAAAACTTTTCACATGCAAACTTGGAAATGCACCGCCTTGACCGTGATATCGTTCAGAGCGTGAAAAATTAGCGGTGATGAGTTCAATCTCCGGGAGAGGTGAGCATAATCACCTAAGATTGAAGTAATTAGTATCTGCGAGGCACGAGAGCGATTTATTGCTCGTCTTATCATTTATAATCACAAGTGATGCGTCTATACGCATCGTAATCAGTGAAATACAAATCATCTTTCCCATCACACATCAGTCAGTAAAGCAGGTTCGACAGTGCACGATGTAAGAAAAGATAGAATAATGGGCCAACAAGCTTACAGTCACTGGCCAATGCCTGCAGCATCCATTTGATTGGTGTACGAGTCAATTTTAACGATAAAGCCAAAGATGCCATTTCTTGAAGTTTCGACAGAATAGTTGATAGAGCCATAAAAGATCATAAGGATTTGCGCAATATTAAATCACGATGGCCAAAAAATATCCAAAATTGACTAGTGCTTTAGCCACATCCTGATTGGTAAACAGGACTCATGACCCAGAAACCCATTGAGGTCAACCGGTGGGCAAACAATTCCTCTAAAACCGCGCATACTGTTAAATATTGCGATTTTTTTCCCAAAGACCCCAGTCGTTAAACAACCAGCTTTTGCTTGATTGGCTTTCTGAGTGCCTCCATTACCATTGCGTAAATATTCAGAGCATGAAATACTTAATTAAGCAAACCGGAAGCTATTATGCATGACACGTAGCTCATTTATGACGAAGAATGCATAACCCCTAGGCAACTTTAAGCAAGTTTCACATTAACACTCTGAGGATGAGTTTTTTTGTGGTGAAGACCAACTAAAACATGCACAACATTTAAACCAAGTTTTGCGTACTGACATTTAATAATGTGGTTCAGTGAGAAAAATTCCACCGTGTTAGGGAGAACAATTTTGCTTGTTTACGGGGTGAGCGGGACGAAAACAAAGTGACTTAATTAGGACATTAAGAATGCTTTACTTACTTAAACACAAACCTACTTAATCAAATCGTTGCTTTTGCTCATTATTTTGAATTAAGACTGTACCAAGTGCAATTTTATGCATAGTTTCTAAAAAAAATACATTTTAAAATAAATATGAGTCGCTAAAATTACTTATGTTGGAGCGTACACAACATCGTTCCAATAAATAATTAATCCATGCTGTAGTTATTTGTGAAGTGGAGAGTTTGGTTGTCAGAATTACCACATAAGTATTTACCTTTTTCTATCAGCGGTCGTCGATCAAGTGAAGTCTGAGAGAGCCTAGAGCTACTTTCCCTTCAAAGTCCAAAGTCAAGCTAAAATATTTAGCAAAATGCAGCAAAATTTTTAGTCGTTTAAAGAACTACTCTTCAGCAGTGTATTAAATTCCAAAGCCGTTAAGGGTCGCCTTACAGTGACATAACCCATGTCATATCATATCACGTGGACACTCTTTGACCTTAATGTTTGAATGCGTTGCTGCTAGCCTTGAATAGCTTGTGGATTCTGTGATCTGACCTGGCTTTGGCAACTTTTGACCTTACCTTGAGGGGTATCTTTCCCACCATTGCAAGCGTTGATGGAAGTTAAATAGGTCGTGCGCCTACAGCGTTGGCAGGGCACGATATTCAAAGACAGAAAGTGACTTGAATTCGCATAATACATTGACATCGTCCTTCCCTTCATGAAGAGTCTTAGATTCTATTGAAAAAATAGACTTATGCATGAAAGTCTCTCACTACAATTATAGGGGGATAAAGTTTGTTTTAATTGCACAGCTCATTATTCGCTGGCTGTGTTCCGCAATACCCACAGTCTATGCTTCCGCTCTGGCCACGCCTAGAGTCTGCTTGTTTCCCTGTGCCTTGATAGCAAACCTTCTTCCATTCTCTTATGAATTACAAAAGTTAATGGAAAGTCCTAAGACGTTACAATATCTTTTAGCCTATGTATGATGCTTCTTAGTTAAGGCGAAGTAAATACTATTAAAATTTCTAGGGTCCATTAGTAGAAAGCTAAGTAGGAAAGTAAAGCAAAGAATATCATTAAAGTAACTTAAGGAAATTAAGGTAAGACACCAGCCCTTTTTCCACTGGCGCAATTTTTCTCGTGTATTCAAAGCACAACTGTGCACCCCATAGTGGATCCCAGGAGATATTTGAGGCTTCTCTCAAAGAGCCCTAGCTGTTCAAATATGATCGCAATATTGGCAAATGTGGAATGCACCGACTATGCAGCTGAAGAAAAAATGAAATATTTTTCGGAAGAGGCTTATTAGAATCCGCCTTTTTACCAATTCGTGATATCTTTGAGCTCGTTACAGAACCAGTCTAGAAAGAAGTGAATTCATCCACCTCGGCGCACTGTAGGTTCGTTAGTGATTATCAAACCTCATTGGCATTAATATTTGACAACCACCTGATGACGCACGACATTTGAGTGGGAAGTAAAAGTGGAATGGAGGCGAATGTGACTGCGTCTGACTATTTATTTCTGGGGGAAGGATAGTTAAAAAGGCGGGATCTGTTGGATTGACTCGTTCTGGAAATGGATTACCAAAACCGTACAAACTAATTTGGGTACTTTATGAGGGCAGGAGTTAAGCCGATTGCCCTTCACACTTGACTCTAGAGGCTAAGTACAAAGCACTTTATGAAAGTGGTTAGTGAGGTAAGTCAAAGGGGGTGGAGATTACAGCCTTTTCGGTTGTTGCGGCTTCCAACTTGAAGGTCTATTGCGCTTCACACGGTCAAATATAAACGTAAAGTTATTTGAACTGCATTGAGAACGACAGAATTCGACCTTATTTTAAATGCTAAATAAAACGCTAAATGACTTATCAAATATAAATTCAGTCCTGGGTCATTCTTGTTTTTTAGTCCTCTAGGGCTCTTCCATTATATGCTCTCCACACCATCGGCATCCCGGTCACATTCATTGGCAGTGAAAAATTAATTTCTCTTATTTACTGCTTTTTCTTTCCTCAGGATTTCTTCAAGCGCGTGGTCTATGATACCCCATTAGTGCATGTTCTGAGGCCATAATCGATGCTGACAAAAATGCAAAAATTCTAACTTTAAAAATACTTGGCATTCATTTTAAGAAAAAAGTGAAAATTTCTAGCCTTAGGAGTCGTAGTACTCATTTCAATTCGCGTGCTAACCAGTGGAAATCTTGGTTTTCTTCATATTTTAGTAATCAGAGGTAAACCTTAGATTTATTTAAAGAAACCTTTTGGTATTGCCTTTTTAAGTGTCATTAATCCCCTAATGTCGACGCCAATGAAATGGATTTCGGTTTCCTCACCGTGGCATCTGCGGCTGACTAATCTTTAAATGGGCAGGCAATGCCTATGATATACTTTTACTTACTATTGTTTAGTAGCAAATGTGTCCTAACTGTTTATAGTAGGCACTTTTCCATTTTCAAATATATTATCTTTGCGCCAACAACGCCCCGCGTATGCTCCTTCCTCCATCTTTCCCTCTAAAGCAGTTGTGGCCTCGAGTTAGCAAAACCTCCTGCAGTCTTTCAAATGGATCGGTGCAATGACTTGCTGCAAATGTTTGGGTTTTTTTAACTGCATGGGATTGTTTGTATCCCCTGTGAAATGGAGCTATACGCCTGTCTGTCGATGCTTTCATCAGAAATATCTGCATTTCAACGTGAGCTCCAGGACTGCAAAAGTTTATTGCCTAACTTCTTTTGTTGGAGTTGGGAAAAGGAGGAAGTGGGGTAGGTTAAACAGAAATGATTTGCGTTTTGATTCTGATGAAAAATCCTTCGGATGCAAGGAAATTGCACTTAAATAGACTCTCTGAACGAAAAAGCCTTAAAATCAACAGGAATGGTGATTTCTTCAATAACCCTAAAATTGATGTAAAAATGATTTTACTTTGGCATGATTTGGGGAAGTTATAGAGGTCACCAAGTAACTACCTCATGTTATTCCTACTTCCTCTATTATGAAAAGTAAGGGATATTTAGGATCGCTTGCTGGATGGCTGAATAATCTGATGACTTGTGATCACAAGTAGCTGCTGTAGTCCAGCTTCCGTCAGCATGACTGTCCTCAAACAGTTAAGTCTTTAGCCGCAAAACTAGATTACCCTTGGAAACTAGGCCTGCTTTATGTGCAGATTTTTAGTAGAAATAGCAAATTTTCCTGTCTATTCGATAGTATAAACGAAAAATTGCCTTCATTGACGGAGAAAAGACATTCCTTCCTGACAGCAAACGACTTTACGCTTCACAGACTGGTGAAAACATAGTGGGGAAGATGCTGCTTCATTCACATTCTCATCCTCTCTTGTCGTCTAGTGGCCATGGACTTAGTATAATAAACTGTTAAATTAGGAATAAGGTTAGGTTAAAAACAAATTAGCCAAAGTTAAAATTTTTGGCCTCAGGGTCAAGGGTTTTTAAACGAACAGGAAAATTACATTAAGTTATTCTTGGCAGAATAGAGATTACGACGATGGTTATTTCTTAACAACTAGCTTATTCCCAAAGCTTTCTTTCCATTTTTTCTTTTTATCCTTACCTTTTACCATAAAATATGCACGAACTTGTACCTACGATTTTTTTACTACCAATGCAAAATTATCCTTATAAATCATTAGGACAGTCGGTCACATCAAACCAGAAATGGTTGGAAGACTCAAGCAGTTATTTTTTAATGAATCCAAAAACTTACTTTTGATCCTATTTCCTCCAAGAGACTAAATCGAGCACACGGCCGATCTTAAATAAGGCGAATGAGCACTTGATGAGCACTGTTCCCTCCCACAACAGATTCCTAATTCTTATTCTCCTCTTGAAAGCCCTTTTAACGACCTTGTTTAAAAAAGGAGGAAAAACGCAGGGCATACGCAGAGTGGTTTACTGGTGGAGGGGTTGATTAGGCCAAATTTCAATTAACAAACATCTGTAGCTGATCATCGAGAGGTAATCGAAATTTTCGCAACAAATATAACGAAAATTCTCCCCATCATCTCTTCACCTCACCCCATCACCCCTTCACCTCTTCCTACCTTTTCCTTTTCCCTCCCTGGAAATGGTCGTAAATAGTCGACGAAACGATACAGGTTAAACAAAGGATGCTGTTCAAATTATCTTGCCTTGTTTTTACGGGACAGGAAATTTGTCTTAGTTTTTGTAAAAGATAAAAACATTTCACTTTCTAGAAAACAGCATAATGCTTGAAAATGAGCATCCCAAAAATTTGTTTTGTAAATTTTTAGGTCTGTATGAAAGATGTTAAGTAACCAATAGCGGATTGCACTTAAAGAATTACTGAAAATTAGAAAAAGCCTTCTAAATAAATAATGTCTCTAAAAAGAAGTAAAGCAAGAATAATGCACCGCAAAGGTGGCAGTATCAGCTCCAGATGGAACACCTCAAGAAGGAGTATTGCTGTTGGGTAGATTACATTTTATTTGTTTTGTTTTGTCATTCCTAATGAAATGAAGTTTGCAACAAGTTTGACACAGCATGAGTGTGAAACCTGGCGACGGAAGCCAGGCTGGACAGGCCACTTGCGTGAGAGATCAACCAAAGTGTACCGTAGATTGGTGTCTAAGCGACTGGCAGAGGAACGCTCTCAAAAAGTGCGTCTGTTTTAGTCCTCTGGAAGTTGACTTTTTCGCCCCTAATTCTCGGGCTCGCCTAAAACACCTCAAAGCTCGTGCTATTTTGCTCAATTTCTCCTTACTGGTCAGTTCCACATACAGATAAGCTTGATAAGTGTCAACGAATACAATGAGGCTCAAACTACTAAAAGTTTCACAAATACGCAAAAATGATAATAATACTCTACCTCGCCGAAGACATTCAGAAGCCACGTGAATATGCGGTATCCCTTTGCCAGTCCGTATCGTTGTCCCAACGCCTTGATTAGTTGGAGTGGAGAGCTAAGGCAGCAGTTTATTGAGAGAATATTTTTCATGGCTTCAAATAAGTCTTCGACATCTACATCCCAAGCAGGAGAGGACGTAGTCACCTTACCCGTGAGAGCTGCCAAGGAGAAGAAAAATTTTTGAAAGCTGGACTAACCGGAAGTTCCTTGTACAGTAATGAAGAAACAGTTAGTACACTTTGTGGACGTTGTCTCATTTGATAACGGTAGAATCAGTAAATCACAACCGGCTAATAGTCAGGTAGGAAAAAGGTGTCGCCACAGGTCTACATCACAGCAACAAGACTTTTAAGTTCGGTTTGACAGGCGACCTTTGTTTGAAGTTTGCTCAGCTCTTACCTATGATTATTTATCCGAAGTTAACCATTATAATAAAGGTAATTAAGAGGTTTTGCTCCAAGCATTTATTCCTAAAAGACAGGTTTTTGAACTCGGCCTTTGTTTAAAGCTTTAAATATAAATTTGGCTTGTTTAAAAATGGCATTTCTTCAGCATAATTGTTCAAGATTCACTTTGAGCTATCAGCAGGGGAGGTAGAAGCCCGCATAATGTTGCATTTGCCTTCAAAATGCTATGAAAAGACCATTATGTGGATGCAACAGTTTTCTGCCAAAAAATAATGAACTCTTAAAATTCCAGTTAAATATTTTACCGAATGAAACAAGGTACGAATTCCTAGTCCTCACCAAGGAACACCTTCTTAAGTGCAGTGGACATAAGCTAATATAAGGGCGTTAATTAAGTAGTGTAGATAGTAGAGACAGATCTGTGCTTTTATAATCTAATCAGCTGCGTTCATATCGTACTTATGGCTGGAATGGTCGTTAATACAAGTTATGAACCCTTCCATCACCCAACTTTGCTGCTTCTCAAGGCGAAGAACTGAGATTTGGACACCAACCCCCCTTCTTCTTCATTTCCAAGCCAACCTGTCCTATCTCACTTTTATTTCTTGCCCATCTGGCCATACTTTTGCATGTAATCATGTGATTGACCATAAGGAGGTGTTAATCACTGATCTGAGGAACATCGAAATTAGAATACGTAGGAGGAGGGTAAGAGGCAGGATGAGGCGGTAATTATCTTTTGTCCTCCCATGCAACAGTGCTATTCCTCTCGAATAGCAGCTGTGTAGCTTTCTGGATAATGAAGACTTTAATGGATTTACGATTGCTATCACTCGCAGTCATATAGTCCGCCACTTGCGATCGAGCACGCACTCATAAACACATGCACACCGAAATTAAGCTTAGTTTCTTCAAGAGTGAGGCAGTGTAGGCCTCAGGAGCGTGGATTTGACAATGAGATTGCCTGTCTGTTACAGGCAGTGGCTTGCTGCCTGAATTACGAATACTGGAATACCAAAGACTCATTTCCTTACAACGCGGTCAACCAGCTGCTTAGTTACCTACAGAACTTTGTGGTTAATTTAAATATTTACCTCAATTCTTCGGTCTCAAGGTTTGGATCCTTTTTGATAGGGATGTATAAGCATTTAAGCGTTTAACTATTGAGTTTTTTTTCAATTTTCCTTCCAATAAAGTTATACGGAACTTTGTTGCATGGCGGCATATTCTCTGGTTTCAGGCCTTCATTTTCTTGAAAAGGAAGGAATAATGTACGTGGTTTTTAAAGTAGATGTATCGCCTTTTGTGTCTTACTTCCAATGCAGGACCTCTACAATCCGTAATTATGGTCTGCTTTTGGAAGAATCAAACTCGGTTGGGGTTCGGATGTGATTAGGTTGCCCATGTTAGGTGATAAATGACTCGAAGTCAACGACAGAGAGAAGAAAATGTGAGGCCTCCCCACAGGGCTATTTAGACTTATAGGGAATTACAAAGAGTAAGGAAAAATAACAAAGTCAATCTTAGCAAACGGACCTCTAAAATCAGTGGGCTGTTAGTGGTTTTGGGACGAAATTACCTTAAACTTTTGAAAAAGTCATCTTCTTTCCATATTTGGAAATGAGTTCCTCAAAAACCTAAGCAACATTGTCTTCCATGTTTGCTTTATCTGTTGCTGCAATTCGAAAGATAATTGGGAAAAATGCATGAGTAATTGATTGTTACCCCCAACAACCAAATTCAAGTTTCATTCAGTCGATTAAACGCTTAAAGAGCTCAGAAACCGCTGAACCAATAGGGCAACTATGGACCTATAATACTTGTTTACATTTGGCAAGTGTAGCACCGCTTTTTCTCTGTATCTTCATCTCAGCGTAAACGGAAATAACAAACCAAAAACGAGCCGTGATTTACTGCCCTTTTTCTGGACCCCATAGTTCTTTCCTGATTAATGCCTAAGAATTCTCAAAGACCTAGAACTTATTCTCCACTTTGAAATAGTTCTTAAATTTCCGGGTTTAATTATTCCACAAGCAAAATTGGCTTCCGTCTTTTAAAAGTTATATGCCACTTTGAACTCAGTATAATGAACCACAACGTATCTCGATATGTCTGCTCAACCTTCTCTAAAGGATGCGAAAGTCAGCTTCTCATTAATTTCTTTCGGAGCATTCGGTAGTTCTTCTCTTGCCCATGGTGAGCTACGCACTGCTATTGGTAGGCCAAGACTAACGCGTTAATGTGTTTTAGACTGTAAAACCTGATCGTGGAAAATCCAGTTCATTGACAGCCAACCCAATTAAGGAAATTGTGGAAGGAACGAAGCAAATAAATCTCACTGAGGTCTACTTATAAATGGAAATAACCTTAACAGGCCATCAATTTGCAGTTGTTTGCTTCTTTCACTTCACCATCCTCCCTACCTCAGGATGAAACACATATCTTCATATTCCAGCCTTCATTAAGCTAACGAGCAGCGCTTTCACCAGGGCATGCCATACTCTATCCCCAAACTGTTTGTGTGTGACTGACGAATTTTTGCTCCATCTTTACAACTTCCTATAATAATAATTTGGCACGCGATTGGGACTTTTATTCCCTCCCCTCTCTTATTAATGACGTTGCTGCACTTGTTTTCTAACAGATGCAAGTTGACGCACTCATACTTCAACCACCTTTTAGTATTCCAAGAGCAGTTTGTACATGCATTAAATGGTGGTATGGCACTAAAAGTTGGGCACATAACATAAAGTACCTATTATAAAAGTGAAAGCTTTTTATCTATTCATCTTCAAAATTGAAGAGCCCAAAAAAGAAAGAATATACCGTTTAGCAGAAAATATCTGCACAGTTTTGTTGTGAAGATGTTGAAGAAGGTCCGACAATGGAATGTGGGACTAAGATGAAACATTCAAAAGCAAATGCTTCCCTTTCAGAAAGAATCTCCGTATTGGAGCACGTAGAATTGAGGTTAAATTCTCATCTGATATACTCACGAAAGTTGCGGCAGTAACCAAGCAACAGACTGCTGCCAGCAGTTATTGGTCGACGACAATAAGCTACCTTTCTTTCCATGATTGGAAGTTACCTGTTTTGCATTGTTGGTCGACCGAATGAATGACTTGTAAGGAGATGCGGCTTTTGTATTCTATCATTTGTTAATCGGGGGAACATCCCATTGGCTATGGTAAGCGGACACCCCCACTATCTACTCAACACTTCCGGGGCACGCAAACCTCCATCTCAGAGGAGCTGCGCGTAGTTTCATTGTGTGTGTATATGCATTATTGACTGCTGCCGGAGGACCAGATAATTACTAACAACAGCACTACTGGGAAGTGTAGAAAAAATTGCTTTTAGGAATTGGCTGCCCAGGTCCGACTGGTTTTGCAAAATATTTTGTGCAAAATATTACAGGGCTTTATACTTCTAACGATTACAAAAGTGATTCTGAGAGAAGTTACGATTGGAGCCAAGAAGGAGTAAGAGAAGTACCGCCTCGTCCTTGCCATCGCCTCCATATTGTGCATCCTGCATTCTTCGAAACGATTATCATCTGTTCTTAACATTTCATGACCACATTCAAAGTGGAACAAAGGACTAATTGGGAAATAAGGAGAGACTGAACCATAGTTTGTATAGTGAGAAATTTGTGGCTGAATTGTCTTCTGTTTTGGGGGGGATTGTGGATTGTATCTTATGCAAACCCTTCCATTGCCTCCAACAACTCCAAAAAATAATTCTTGCCTGTTTAACAGTTTTCTAGAGGGAAACAACCCTTGATTCTTTAACCGTCAACCCTTTGATTCGTGTAGCAAGTTCTAAGAATTTGGTCCATTCTAAAAATAAGGGACAACACTCACAGCCCCTACTGTTTACCTTGTCTTTAGAGTATGGGAAGGGTCTTACATTTAGTAGTTTACTTTAGAGGTAGTTATGTTATTGACTAAGCTTGTATAATGTCTGCGTAAATGCCTATTCTTTTCCAACAAACTGTACCAACATAGAATGCAGCTTCTCTGATCCATCAGCTTCTATTGTACACCTAGCTCAAAAAATTCTGTTTCGTTTATGGTAAGCAGGTAGACCGGACCATTCGTGTGACCGAGCCGACGCCATCGGTTACCAAGGTAAGGAGTAGCTCCTAGTTTACAGAAAATTCTGATCAATTGGGACTTCCCACAAAATGTTTCCGTCAACCAATCTTCTCTGCTAAGAGGTCTAAAAGTTAGCATCTTGAATAAAATCACCTCTTCATAAATATCACACATTAAGTGTGCCCATTTATATTTAAGCAATCCATTCCCATTTGAATTGATTGCAGCTAAAAGCGTTTAAACTACTGCCGCTTTTTAACAACTATACATGTTCCCTACTTATGCGACAATGCTGTCACCAACATGGCATAAATTTCCGAGTAGTTCAATTAACCATCCGGTTCGCGGTGATCGGTTTTCCACTTATCTCCTCAGTGAGCATATTTCTCAAAGGTGTTATTATTAAACGTTTGAAATTTAAAGACAAGTTAATAAATCATCCTATTAATCCCAGCCCTTTTTATTAAAAGAGGTGCAAAGGAATAGGAAAATTCTTAAGGTGTTCACCTTAAAAAATAGACGTTATCAACTGATGTGAGTAACAATAGAGAGGATTTTTTCTTTTCTTAATTGTTTGATCTCGAGTGAATTCGATCAGTAGTAGTCCTCACTTCCCCACTTTGAGGTGCAGAAAATTTTCCAAACAGAGCTGCAATAACAATTTCTGAGTTCTGCGTTTCGTTGCCACATCTTCTCCAACCGTCTGTAGAAGACGAGTTAAGGGTGTGTTGTAGGGCAGGCAATCTCAAGTCCGTTTAAGCCCAAGCAACCAACAGGTTACGGCAAGCGATTCCGAAGTATCAGTAGCATTTGAAAAGACTCTGCAAACTTCTACAAGCTTCTCATACCACGAAATCTTTTGGTCGCCTGATGTAACTCCCAAGTTTTCAACATTTGAATGTGAGACATAATTATTTATGGTTAAAAAGTAGTTGACTTGCTTATCTAATTCATCTTTTTCCTTAAATTACCTCAAAAACGATTTCTTGTTGGAACAAGGAAATAATGCGAATGTCATGGTAGCCCAGGAGAAATGAAAATATTTGAGGAAGAGTTTCTTTTTCTCCTACAATAGTCCCAATTTGACACTTGGCTCAAAATCCGGACGACAGGATGACTTTGGTGTGAAAAACTCAAAACGAGGGAAATTTACGATGCAGTATGAACTTTTTATTCCACTACTAACAATGCTACCGTTTCGGATTTTGACGAATTATTTTTACCATTTTAGGCGAATTCTTCAAGGGGTGGTGCCATCCATGGTAGCCACCATAGCAGCAGTTTTGACTAAAGAATCTTTCTAGTGTAAAGCTGCACTCTTCCGTTGATCTTTTCCTCCACTGTTTCCTGTGGTTATCCTTCTGTCTTTATCATCACGTGTTAGCCGGGGTAAAGATTCTAAGACGACTTTCATCATGAGTAAAAGGTGCTAAAGAAGCCTCTTTATGAGCTACATTGCGAGTCAAGGCTCTCTTATGGGTGAATTTGCACACTTTATCTGCCATTATCTCTGTCACCTTTTTCTCATTTACTGATGCCAGGCTTTCAATCTGGGTTCCAGCCAGCCACCAAAGACGCATTATTTACATATCTTACACTTCTTTGCACATCTTATAATCGTAGACTTCTCAGTGCTGGCTGGTATCGCCTCAAATGCACAAGATGTATGTGTGAGCTTGTTTAATGCGCTTTCCGCTAAGAACTCTTACACTATCAGCCACCTGCTGGAAACGTTGCTTTGTAGTGTCCATATTTATGTTTTGGATTGCCTCTGCTACTAACGCACCGCAATGTTTGTGCCTAGCGCTACGCCAAAGCACAAAAGGATGAAAGAAGGTATAGTACCAGCCTAATAAAGGACTTAGAGATCGGTAGGATAGACGTTATAATCAGGTCACTTGCAGTTAAGACCATAGTAGTAGTGGTCACCGCCACTAAAACAGACAAATGCCAATCACCACAGCCTGGATATTTTATTGTTCTCCAATGCGGCATAAATCTCCACTAACTCCAAATCAAGGCACGATTTAATAAAAGAGCTCATTACAAAGTGCTAGATGACACGTGTCACATATTTTTGACATTGCAGGCGGATAGAAAAGCTGAGACATTGCGTGCAGCTGGCGTTGACAGAGAAGGCGTCAACCCAAGCCATTCCTCTGGGGCATCAATTTTGGTAGATATCTGTCCTATCAAAAATCGCAACGTGCGGATCTTAAATGAGCATAAGTTAGAAGGGAAATAAATGAGTACATTTTTTTTAGGCCATAAATTAGCCATAAATGATGATGCGTCAAAGCCTCGCATGAGTTAGAGAGGGGAGGGGAGGGGAGAGACGGAGAGAGGAGGAACCAGCTGTAAATTTGGTCTAGTTTTCCGGGTCGCAGAGGCTGGTGACACAAACGCAGAGCATAAAATTAGCATTTGGGTCTTAAAAGGGGAGGGGTGAGGAGGGAGGAAGGCCAGAGGGACATCACTGTGACCCGCCTAGTCATGGTGGTCTGGTCATGACTAATACCATGCAGAGGTCACGCGTCTAATTTAGGGGATCATGTGCACATCCAGAGACATCCAAATTTGGGCGAATTCGTCAATCTAATATTCTGCTAGTTGTTCAAGTCTTGTTTTTATTTAAATTTTTTGGGGAAATAAGCTATTTAAATCCTTATAAATGACTAGGTAATGGATGTGAGTACTGTTTGACAAGGCATTTAGTTTGCCTTATCAATAACCACTTGTATTGACAAGAATTTGCAACCAAAATATGAGGACAATTTTGTTGTTTCTCTTCTTGCGAAGTAAATTGACTTATAAACTTTTATCAATCTCTAATCGGATAGATGCACGACTTAAATTACACGTTCCACATTAAATATGGACCTTATCCTCCAAAAAAACGCATATTTTTTAAAGTTTATTATCATTTTAAAGGATGAGTTAGAACACGATTTGACTGCGAAAAATATCCTTTTAAGCAAAGTACTGACTTGTCAAATCCAAGGAGGCGGCACCGACCGCCAAGCAGGAGGCGAACCCCGACTCATTATAAACCTTGGATCACTTGGTTGATCGTATCAACCAATCTTCTTGATCCAGGGGCCCAAAAACCTGGGAATAAGGGAAGGGGGCGAAAGTATTACATCGGTAGTAGTGTTGGCAGAACACCTTTCTTCCCCCTTACCTTCACAACGAACACGGAATTTGACAAATGGCTTGTGTGCGCCAAATTCAACCTGGGGTCCAAACTCCAACTACAAAAAACATCAGATCTTGCATGCGCACCTCAGGAGTATCTTTTCTGCCATTCTGGGTTACTAATTTCGAAAGTGCTGCACCATACATTTCTTATTCTCATGCTTAAGGGAAAACAGGTTTTAACTGAAGAGTTCCTTATTCACGGAATGGGTGATGCTTCTTCAAGAAAAAGTTGTAATTTGACAGTGAAGACCACTTTTGTTTTAATTTCTTTGAGGGGAAATAAGTGCTTTCTTTTCATTTTCCGACTTCCGCTGTTCGTTACTTTTTAAAAAATTTCCACATTTACAACAAAGACCTTTAAAGTGACATTTAAAATGTACGAATATTTAAAAGATACTTTGTCATACTGCTGTACCTTTAAGTATTGCAAAGTGCTACCTTACAGTCACAAACTTCGAAAAACTTTTTACATAATTTGCGGAAAGCAGATTCCCTCTAAGCATTGAAAAAATGAGTACCATTTTTCGCCTTCAAAAATGGCAGAAAACTTTGCTAAAAGTTCACGACGATGTGACGCAGCTCTGCATTAGTAGTGGCAGGGACTGTCTTCCCTCAAATGAGCCGTCCAATTGATTGTAATGGCCGGAAGTAATTGAATCTGCAGAACGCGACAGAGTCCTCCCTTTCCTTCCTTGCCCATTTCCGGTGTGTGACCTTTAGCCAAGACCTTGGACGGTTAGCAGTGAATACCCGTAAAAGTGACATTTTGATCACGAAGAGGCTTCTTCAAAACGCTGTGCTGATTTTTCTTGTCTCCGGGGTGGACATTAATTGCACACACCTTTTTAAACAGAGGAGTGAAGTTCTGCAGTGCCCGAGTCATTCGTGTCGTTTTGAGAGGAAATTTATGTCACCGTCTAGGGAGTTGATTCATGCTGGACCAAACTTATCACAGGACTTAAAACAAATTTTTCTCTACAGATTGTCTATTTTGTTTTGAGCTTCAGTCTTGACGTCTGCTATCGGTCTTCACCATCTCATTCAGGCCACGTAAGATCAACCATAAGACAGAAGTAAATCACATGAAATCTTTGTCACTGGTCTATGCAACCTGTTGAATGAAATACAAAATAGGAAGCAGCTACTTGAGGTTTTCCCATAAATTCCTACGGCCTTTGCACTTAAAGGCCATTACTTATCCCATCACATTTGAAAGTTCTTTTGATTTGAGCATCTCTGCGTAAATGGTTGGAGAGGTATGGGAAAAGTCGACATTTGTGACCTGACTTTTTCCTGTTTTTATTATGACATCTACTGCCACTTCACATCTATTTTACTAATTTTGATTTAAGGAGTTTTTTACCGCGGGATTTTACTTAACTACTTTGGGAATCAGCACATTTTGCACATATGCAACGCTGTTAGTGAGTGCGTTAGTAGACACCCAAAAAGGTCGACTTATTTTACATGCGTTGCAGAGATATCAGAAAGAGACATCCACGGCATTATTGTGGAGGCCAAAATAAATTATAACCAATCAGCTAGTAGTCTGCAAGTCAAGTCCTTGAACAAAATCTTTAGTATTGATGGCTAGAGACGAAGTTTAATTAATAAAAATATCCCTCCCGACCCCAACAAACACCATAAACCACTTAGATGGAATTCATTCCACAAACTCTCGAAGTTGCACCGTGTTAAAAGCTAGACAGAGGTGGAGGCTTGAAGAAAAAGTCTTTGCCGTTACAAGGTTCACAAAAGCCATTAGTATCACCACGCCAACTGTTTCAACATTTGCTGCACTTCACTTAAAAAGATGGTCAAAATTTTACTTACTTATTAATAAATACCTTCCGAAAATGCCATTTTTGTGTGTGAGGATGAAAAAGCTTAACATTTTTGTTTTCCTGTCTAATCTTGCATCCGGCGTGTAGTTTTAAGCAAGCAGGTGATTGATGGACTTCTCCCACTCTTTAGAAGCAAATTTTTTTGTCTTCTAAGGACGACCATTGTTGATTTATTAAACCACTTTGGTCAAAAAGGAAAAAGACATCTTCAGCACAAGGTCCTGCTAAGGGAATTTCTTTGGAGAAATTATACTCAAAGATGAGAAGGATAGGGAGAGGAGAAACAACATTTATTGTGTATTAGTTCCCTTTTCATTGACCAGCGGTCAGATGGAACCAACCTCCTAGCTGAGAAGACGTGGTCTGATTTAAAAGATGGAGGAGAACCCGTTCCTCCTTATATTATACAACAGAGGATGCCTTTCTCCCACAAATTTTTTCTATCCAAGAATCTGAGACTGGAGATGAAATGAGTTTAGAGTGACTGATTTTCCAACTTAGAACATTCTTTTTTTCGAAATTTTATCGGCAGATTAAGAGGAGCATATAATTACCTCGTTTTGACTCGATGTTTCTACCCTTCAATTCACGTGGTAAGAATTTTAGCCTCATTATAAACTATAACTACCGTAATGCCCTTTTAAGGATAGCAAATGACAAGCATTGGGCTAGGAGTCGAGAAAAAGTGTTTCACTTTTTGACTACGGAGCTTTTATACACACTTATGTGTGTGTATAAGGAGAGGAAGGGGTTCGAAGGGAGAAGTGAGGTGGGTTAAAGGCAAATTAGAGGATTTTAAGAGAACAGTTTTAATTCTCATTAATTCAAATGAACTTTGTGACTATTTGGTGTTAAAGTTACAAAATAATCCACAAATGAATACTTTTATTCACATTCACACAAACAGACACACAGGCACTCAATTAGTGTGACTGAGGAAATTTCCCAAGTAGTGCCTCCAGCTATAAATAAATAATAATGGTGGAATTTCAATGGTTTTGTGTGTTCGGACCCGCCTGGTTTGGTCTTTATTCATTTTGTGCTTGCAAAACTTTATACGCAAGTACGCACAGACACGCTCACACGTTATATTTTTCATCCCAAATGTGGCGCTATAAATAAGGGTGCAACTTTTTGGCTGAAAAGAAAAAGAAGGAGAAATCGGAGGTAATGCAATTATTGCGAGATAATTGCCGCCTTAGATGATTAGTTTGCCAAAGAAAGTGGGGAACTTAAGCAATATTTTTCTTCCTTTATTAATTGATGATGGATGACTTAGGTGAAAGTAGAATGGTATATAGAGGGTAATTCCTGAAGTAGTTAGGGAAGGAATGTACTAGTCGCGGAAAAATGCAACCGTATTTATTAGATGAATCAATCATCACTGTTACATATCAACCCTCTGCCATTTTAATGAGGTCGTTTACGAAATGCGCTTTGCCTCTGTTAGCATAAAATGCAACCACCCACATTTTTCTACCCCACTCTGCTATCCCACCCACCTGCTTTGCCACTAATTAGAGAAATATCATCCATAGAGCACAAAATAATGAGGCTGGGCCTGTGGCTCTCTTCAAATGCTATGTGAGGTAGAAGATCTTGCGCTTTTTTGTGTGTGACGATGATTAGTCCCTACTCTCACGGCCATTTCTCAAAAAACGTTTTTTTGTTAAAAAACTCCAGCGAAATTGTGCCAAATAGATCAATCTCCGTCTGGACCCTTTTGGAATTGGATCCAGTTGCTCCTTGGAAGTATTTAAAACAGCATTGGAATATTCTTAATGATTAAGAATGGAACATTTTGCAACCGGGACTTCCTTTTGAATGTTCTGAAAAAAAGTGTACAAGAAGGTTCCCCATTTTTGGATTGGGAGATACTTTCCTAAAGTAGATAGGTTTGAATCGTCCCCATCAAGTTCTCATGCTACATCAAGTGCCGGAAAACTAGTTAAGGATGAAATAAAGGGCATTGTACCGATAGGCCGATGCAAATCACTCCCATAAACAAAAGCATGCATTTTATGGCCGCGTAGAGGTGATGAGTCTCTGGAGCAAGAGCTATCAAATGTTGCACAAAGTGGTTGATGACTTAAACTAAAGGATTTTACAGACAGTTACATCAGGTGCGAAGACAAAAGCTAATTATTCACTTGCTTGGGCAAGTTGTTGTTAACTTCCAGATAATTTCGTCAGTCAGTCCAATTTTGCGACTGGGGAAGCTGAAGCATGAATCATTGAATGCCATGTCGAGGCATTTTTGGATGTAAATTGCTTCCACCTATATGCCACAATAAGTTATACCCCTTTTCTTCCTAGGAAACTTTCAATGGATCTAATGTTCACGTTTATTTTTTCATTACCACTTTCACAAGTACTTCGCTTTGTCTCGAGCTCCTTGTGCCCCTCCAACCAATTTGGGCAGCAGTTGACCACACATCTATCAGTAGGTAAATCCAAAATGAATCTTTCCTCCCTCCAAAACGGCAAACCTTAGGCCAATAAGCTTGTCACTTTTAAAGCTGTCGTTTGCATTTACTTGAATAAGACAATCCTCCAACTTGCTAACTAGCTACTCAGTAAAACGTTTCACGCTCAGCTCAGGAGAAAAAGTTTAGAAGGGACCAAAAGAGTTAATTTTACCCTTACAGTTGTTTGCCAGTAAATTTTTTTTGTAGAAAGTCTTAGGGTAAGACGAAGGAGATAATTTAGAGGAAAATTCTAGTAAACCTGACAGCGAAGCAGTTAAATAAATTATAAAATACTTATTTTACCACCATAAAATCAAAAACAAACAATTTTCTCTACTATTAAACATTGTTTGCTCACACGATTTAAGACGTGGTACAAGAGTAATATTTATTTTCTTCTCCCCGAAATTCGCTTTCTTCATCGAGCCTGAGCATTGCATAAATAGGTTGGGACCTGATTTTCGTGCAATGTCGCCTGCTGCTTCTACGCCCCATTCATGGTTTGCTGGTTGCTTAATTGTCTGGAATAGTGAGACAGATGTTATATGCACCCAAAAATAAAAAATGCATTAATGTTGGCGAAGTCAAATGGTTAGGGTTCGTTCCAGTAAATTCTAACTGCACATTTGTAAATAATTGCTTGGTTTAACGTCCCTTTTTCCCCTGATGCTGTCTTTCCTAAAGGCGTGGTGCAAAAGTGAGCCCCTCAATTTTAGCGGCCTTTTTATGAGAATTCCTTTACACGATCTTTGACAACTCAGTCTGGCAGGTTATCATGCTCAAATAAGCATTATAAACTTTAGGCAGAAATTACAACAAACTCTTAACCATGAAACAGGGGAAAGTGGGTAATCTGCAAGCCCAAAATAAAGTTCGATTGCAATGCCAGTTAATTTAAGGAATTTATCTACTTTCAATCAAACACCGTTAAGGCAAAAAGAAAGAAAGAGTTCCCAAAAAACTCCTTTTGTTTTAACTAACTTCTCTGGACACCTATACTGTGAAAGGATATAAAAGTACAATTAATTTTAGGGTCTATAAATTTAAGAATTGTATTTATTTTAGTTGCGGATAGGTTTTTTTTGAAATAAGTAGGATTAACTTGTCACCAAGCAAATGCACTTATTAATCCGGTTGATACCATTACATTTTATTGCCACTCTTTCCTCACCTCCAAAAGAAGATCCTTGGATCGAGAAGACTGAATAGAGGAAACATCTTCTGATGCGCAATATCTGGGGGAGAAATGAGCATTTTCCTCTGCGTTAGGAATGCAGTGGCCTCCCCTCGGTCACGTGGATGGTGCCATCAAGGGGGTTGCCACCTGAAAGGTTACTACAAGCCACTGCCAAGTAATTAGGTACACACAAACTCCAAGTAAAACACTATTTTTAAGTGCATTGAATAAATTGACAGATTTTGATTAGTTGGTTGGCCATGAAGCTTAAAATATTAGGTGTCATTTAAGAAGTATCTTTCATGAGCGATACATGTAAAATGTCGCCAAACAACTTAGAGAAGTCGAAGTAAGAAACTTCAAAGAGCATTTTGCAGAATCCCTCCTTGGTTGTTTACCTGCTTCTAGTAATCCTTCCTTGTGGATCACTTCCTTTTCCGACCATCTGCCTATTTTGCAAGTGATCATCTGATTGTCTAGCGACAAAAAAGGGACAGTCGGTACTCGTAGCACAGGGAGATAAGAATGAACTTAAGCAATAGGCAGTCACTTCCCTAATCCCTCCCATTTTGAAGTACAGATTAGCTCATGTAGTAAAGTACGGAAGTAAAAGGGGGTTTTCTTACGCACCTTCAAATCTCATCGGTTTACCATATATGGGTGAATCTCAGCCACAAATGTTGGATCATTTGAGAGGATTTTATTCGTGAAGAATATTCCGGTGGACACATTCTGCAACTTTTAGACAGGATTAAATAGAGTCCCTCAAGCTGCCAACCTCGGGTCACATCCATCAGATTTAACGGCATCAACAAACGTTATTGCTTCAGACCACCTGAATCAGAAACGCAGTGTTCAACTATTGGTTCAGTAGGCAATCCATCTATAGTGAATCTTCTCCTTCGGTACTTGGGAGGTTTGGAGCCGCCAACCTCACAGCAATGAGGACCGTTTGATGTCTGCGAGCTATTAGGCATCTTATGAGCGATATGAATAAAGACCATCTGAAAAATGTATGTGATTGCTACATTTGGGGATTAATTGGGCTTACGGCTGTTTTATTGACGCGTTCATTGTTCCCTTTGAGTAAAGATGCCTACACCACCTTATGCAATGATATATTACCTCCTTCTTGTAACCTACACCATTCGACCACGTGCCTTCCGCTTTTCTGTATTATTTGTGGTAAGATGACCTTGTCCATTAGAATAAAGCTAAAGTAAAGAGTGACGAGTTTCAGGATAATGCATGGCAAAATTAAAAATGACAAATAACTAAGAAGAGAAAAGAGGTATTCTTCCCTTTATATGCTAACGCAATTTTATAATGAACTCCTAAACATTCAACTGGGAATTTAACACAAAGCATTGCTCCGTATTCAAACGAAAAGGCGACTTTTCAACTGATAGCAACAATCAGCATCTACGCAACTTTTCCGTTTTCGGCTTATGGAATGAAAGGTTTTTAAGAGGACGATGTGATGAGGTAAAAAAGCGTTTTCATCAAGGCAGGAGTCCTCCTCCAGCTAGTGATTCTTCTGTGTTTAGGCCAGAGCATCAATGCAATTTTTCTGGACCAAAGAGACTTCGATCTTACAAAAAAGAAAAATTGAAAAATGAGGTCAAAATTGGATGATTTGTGCATTTGTTTGATTTTTTAGACAAAAAGCGAGGATCCCTTGCTTGATTAACTTTCATTTGTGGTGTAGGAAAGTTTAATATGAGGTTCGTTTTCTAAACAGACCAAGGGCAATTGGACAGTCCTCAAATACCCCGCTTTGCATCTTTGATTAGCTAAACTGGTATCTGCATTTTAAACAGTTCTGTTTAGATAAGCCATAATATTTGCATTTAAAAATGGATTTTCTTAAAGCCTACAAGTTAGCTTAACCTTTCGGTCCTTCGGTGTATTAATCGTAGTTCAGTGGAAACCACTGCCACGAAGACCGGCTTGATGGATGCTAGTGTTCTTTGTTGTGATTAATAAAATTTTTTTGTTTTACTGAGTGAGAAGTTTCTGCGGTAACCAGTTTTGAGTGTAAAAGTGACAAAATTGGCCTTAAGTTTCATTTATAATCGGAGATCATTTTATTCGGTTGCATCAGTTTCTGGAAGCATATATTTAAAAGCATTAAAATCAAGTTTTTTATCATCTTCCCTTTTAGTTGTCTTCTGCATTTTCAAGTTTTGTGGTTGTCAATAAAGGTTGATAAAATGCCTGCTTCAAGTTGGTTCATGTCTGTCAGACTTTCATGTACTCTGTTTTAATGTCGCCTACTCTTCTCTCATTTTAAGGTCTCATATCAGGAGCCTTTGATAAGAGAGGCAAGTCACTCGCATTGGTAGAGCATTAAAGGAAGGTTGCGCGGTAGAGGAACATTGTTTTTAGAAGTGGTTAACAGTAATTAGATTCTTCTTCGACCTCTTACCCTTCTCTCCTCCTTGTCAAATCACTCAGGAAGAAATACATCTGTTTCTGAGAAGAGAGAGCGAGAGGGGATTGATGTGCTGCGCACAAACTTTCTTCGAAGCCTATAAAAAGGTCTATTTAGAGGGAATGAGGTTTCATGAAGGTAAAGTTGGTAAAAGCCCGCGTCAAATTTAGGTTTTATTTCTTTGACCGAGGACTGTTTTATCGAACAATGCGTCTTATAAATGTTTCCACTTTTATTAGAGTTCGCTTCTTTGTAAGGCTTTTGAATATCCATAACATTATCCTGTGCAGCATTAGCTTTTTCTACTTGTACGATAGCTGAGTCCTCCAAAATGAAGCAAATAAAAGGAGCAAGTCATCTGCATGTAATTGCTAAAAGTTCTTCGAGCATGTAAACCTTTTTTTTAATGAATAACCTTTTCCTTCTTTTCATACAACTTGGCTCAGGAAATGTCTTCTCCAAACGTCCACAATCACACAAATCTTCATCAGTGATAAGAATGTTCCCAGCGACAAATCCGTTCATACATGTATACAACTAATTGAAGATTAATCCTTTCCAACTGACCTTTCTTTTAAAGAGAAGACAGTTTTATATTAAGGGTGAGCAGAATAAATGATAACCCCAGGAGACTCTCTGTTTCATTCACCTGTGTGCTTGATCGCGGTGAAGAGTTGAACGTGGTAGGTACTTCGTCCACTCAATAGCCTTCATGGGCCATGGTGATAGCCTACTAGGACAGCTCGGAGACGGCATGCGGTGTGTTCCTCTGTCACCGCTTTAGCATATTACAACTTCAGCGTTAACTCGGGTTCACTCGTTATCTTAGCGATTCTTGTTTGAAATAATGTAGATTGGAAAAATCTTTTGACTCGATATTCAGTTAGTCAATAAGGTGGGGAATGAATTGCGACTAAAAGCAGTGTTGAAACCATGCTACCAAAGAAAAAAATTTAAAACGATGCTATTAATTTAAACCTCTAGAAACAAAAAATGTGCTTAAAAACCGGAACTACAAATTAAATGCAGCGAAATGTTCCAAAATCATTTAATTTACCTTAAGCTAAGCACCGATTCCTGGAATCTATTGTTCAAAAAGTCACATAATACTCATCACAAAAGATATGCATTAGATGTTAAAAATAATTTGATTTTAACAATTCGATTTGTTGAATTTAAGCACTCTTTCTTAATACTTGGAAAAGTATCTAGATAAAGTGCTTTCTTTAGCCCCTCCTCTTCCTCCTCAATCAAGCACTTGCCAATCATAAAAATTAAAGCTATTCCTAGTTAGATGATTTTAAATTTTTAGTTCCTTCCTTTATTAAAATGTATCTTTTTCCCAAATTTTAGGGAAATGTTTTAATTTTAACGCAAATTCGGTTGATCTCAGGTGCTTTTTATCAGGCTACACTGGGATCTACAAAAACGAATAGAAGAGAGTTATGTACAACAGCTCATCCAAATCTCCAATTAACATTTTTTTCTTAGATGAAGAAAAACTTTTATGCGGTACCCTATTCAGCCTCTTAGCTGCTTGATTTCAAAAGAGACGCATAGGTGACGGCAATTCGTCATACCTGAAGACTTGAACAATGTGGGCTGTCCATTAGGCCGCGGGAGATTGACAATGAATATGGCAGAGAAAAATAGCCATTACCACATGTGGGAAGACAATGCCTCAGGATCTCTTATAGCATTACATTCGTTCTTATATGGCGAGAGAATATCAAACCAGCAACCCAAAGCCTCAACGTTTCAACTACCAAAATTTAATTGAGTGTTCTAAGTCATTTTTCTAAACAGCATATTCATTTTTGGCCACTTTATATTATCTGGCATCTGTGTGATTTGCAAGAAGAAAGGGTTTACACAATTGCATTTCAGTCCGATGTGAGTCTTGATTGGGTATAATTTAAACGGTAGAGCAAAAAAGAGCTGCTTTTTATAACTTTGTGATGTCCCCACACAATGCATGGAGATATCTTCACTTCGTCTCGGGCTGAAGGTAGGAGACCGAGCGTCTGAACAGCACTAGCTACACCTCGAAAGTCGTTGTCCCCTTGCACGTGAAGACTTTAGAACAGGAATTCATCTTCAGTGGATGGTTGAAGAGGTGTTTTAGAAGCTGTGTTTGACTCACAGCTCCCTTCTTAGGCCACAAAGAGGCCAGGTTGAGTGTACTTCCAAGTTCAGTGACGCCAGCTTTTCCCCAAGAGCAGGAGAAAACAACCCTCACCTTGGACACCGCACCATTATTTATGCTTATGAGATTGGAGCTCGGCAAGAGGGGCTATGGAGTGACAACAAAATACCTCGTTTCTGAGTTCTGCACCGAATATATATAGACGGAGTGAGTCCATAGTCGGATAAATCTAGGTAGCTCATGAAAGAATACTAGTGCGTAGTGTCTACCTCTTAAAGTACTACAGCAGGCGCTGTAGGAAAAATCATTCGCAACATCAGAGATCTATCGCCATCAGTAGTTGTTATAGTTTTCTCACTGTGATAGAGACCATCATGTAACAACAGTATCTTCCGCCTCTTTGGCGGATCCGAACAAATGAGCAACTTTCAAGTTTGTACTCCAAAATAATGCAACACATGCTTGATGAATCACAGTCGAATAGGGAAAGACGCAAGCAGTAGCATTGTACGTGGTTTGATGATGGTCGTGAGTCACGATGAAGGATAACCTAACACTCCAGAAAGACGTGTTTTGTCTAAATTTTGCTTGTAACACCCCCTTTCCCCCCTTTCGCTTTCGCTTGCATGCTAGCTATCACCTCAAAAAATTTGGCGTCCTTTTGTCAATGTTTTGACAGAACGAATGCATTAGTACCCAACAGCCGTACCATGCAAATGTAAACGCGCGTCTACTTTTGAAGTCGTTTTGTGTTAGCTGAGGGAAGGGAAAGGTGAAAAACTTTTAACTTTTTAATGAATATCTTATTTTTGATACAAAGATTCGTCTCCTGTGCATCGGAGAGGACAGACAATTTTCGCTACGAGCATTAATTGCGAATAAAATGTTCCTACGACAAGTTAAGGCTTAAATATGCGGTTAAACTAGTGCGATCTTGTATGCTAGCGCGTTACTCGAAAAGTAATGCCGTTAGCTTATCAGCAAAGCTAATCCTTCTGACATTTTAGCAAATATATCCTTTAGCCGTCTCACCTTGTGCATCTAAGTTGGCACAGATTGCAGTTTGGTAGGAGGGATTGTTGCTAGGTTTGTCGTAACCCTCCAGCAGTGCATAAAGGTAACCAAAAAATAATTTTTTTGACTTCAGAAACAAATGCTCTAACTTTAGCTAACCTTCATCTCCATTTCACTGACATTTCTCATCCGACTGTCTATTCTAATTTGCATCTGATTATGGAGTTGTCAGATCCCGAGGAAGGGCTATAATCAGGAGAATCCAATAGATGGGAATAAAGATGTGGAGGAGGTGGTGTGCTCATAGGTCAGATGTGTAGTTTGTGGTGTGGTTTGAAGTCTCGCGTTTTCTTGCAGAAGCTTCTTCCCTGCTGATTTCTTAACTCTGACTTAAATGTACACACCGTTAAGTTGAAGCAAGCAAGAAGATCTTTAAATTTTACGCCGAATATCTCTAGAATTTGCTCATGTAAAGCAGAGCTTTGTGGAAATGAGGTGGTGTCTGATTTTCAAGTGTGGAATTAAAGGGTGGTCCAGGATAGAATAACTAAAAGTTGCCATTTATCACTACCTGATGGAAGAAATAGTGAGCCGCTTTGAAGATCACTTCAATATGAAAGAAGCCACGCTGACTTTCTCCACATTTGCACTTGATGTAGGCTTATACTAACTCCTTCATGGCTCATCCGAAGTTACTTTGGCTAGTTCATGGCATGATACTAAGTCTAAGCAAGAAATATTCCGATGTGTTTTGAATAAAGGTTCTTGAACATGATTTGTTTATTTTTGCTCTCCATTCAGTCCTTTTAGGAAGCTACAAAAAGCGTGGTTGGGTTAGGAATAGACCCACAACCTACTCACCTCTTCACATCTTTTCCGTCTCTTTCTTCAACTTTCTAGTTCCAACAGCGTTAGCCGAAAAAATGTTGGTGCACCCTTTCACCTCCATTCTATCTTATATATTCGGCGTGGGCAAATATCATGCAATGTGACCAAATCACTCTCCGTTCATGTTTGGCGAACTATGCAACAACAACCGAACGCCTATTCCGAACAATAAATTCGCTTATGGGTAGAGAGCAAGAGAGAGAAAAAGAAGGGGAAAAAAGACGGCAAAAAAATTCTTGTGCTTTTAATATACAGACCAGCGTTGCCGACGAGAAAAGACGGTAACTTGAGATTTACAGCCCACAAGTGGACAGGAGTATGGTGCAATTCTAGACTTTTTTCTTACCGCTTGTAAAATGATTTGTTGCTAAAGATTCCGATTAATTTTGTCAGTTCTGTCAAAGTTTTTCATTTTTGCAAAAGACCGAATTCGGTTTTCTTTTTCTAAAAAATTGCAAAAGACATTGCTGCATGATTTTTGGAATAACTTTACCAAATGGATGCTTGATGAGATCGGTTAAAAGACGTAACTGAGTTTTCCCTCGTCCATCGCTGTTATAAGAAGTAAATGTTCCATAAAATTAAGGTAACTATACATTTCAGAGATCTCTGGATTTTATTTTTTTACCAGACGACAGTTTACCATTAGTTCACATTTGCTGTTCATGTAAAACGTCCCTGTTTGGGAGAAATTAATGTCCTATGACGCTCTGTAATTGCCGCTGTTTAGAGAAAAATAGCAAATTTTTCACGGCAAGATTATAAAAACTTCGAAAGGAGTTATTTAAAGTTGGCACCAAAAAATGGCCAAACGCAATATGTGGTGCTATAATTAACTAGTCGTCAACAAAGTGATGTTATTGTTAGCGGTTCTCTCGAATATACCTTAAACAAGGCAGTCAGAGGGTCTTGAATCATGGAGAAGTCAAGAGGGCCATTTTACCAAGGATGCAAGCATAAAACAACTTTATCGGCTACCATTTTTTAGCTCATAAGAATCATATGAGAAAGAGAAAAGGCTTTTAGAATAGACTGGAACCTCAGTCTAGTACTTGACGACCGTCTTCAATGTCTATGTGTAGACTGTAGCTTGAGGAATAGATCTATACAGTTCTGGCCCAAAGATTATCCTGGGAACTAAAAGCACAACCGACGGCCACTGAAGTGCATGAGCCTGTTTAAACAAGACACTAAATCACTGAATAGCTTCTTTTTCTTCTGAGGGTAGACTGTGGTGCTATCCATGAACAATCTCCCACATCGGTACTCACAATACAGCCGATTTAACTGGAGCTGTAGTTTTGTCCTGTTCTGTAGCTGATACGGCAGTTTGATGCTCTATAAAAAGTGCATCATGCATGCCAAACACCAATGGTGAGAAATTTGAGCATTCATGCCAGGGAATGGTAAAACTTCTAACTATTTTAATCCCGCAAAGAAAAAATCGACATCTTGTATTTTGATCAATTAAGTTCTTTGCACCTAAACCGGTTGACGAATCTATCCACACACATTAATTGATGGCCAAAACTTCCCAATGCTGTCAGTTTATGGCTCTTCGCTTCCTTTGCCCAACAAAAATGCATTTTTCAGAAAAAACCCCTTCGTCGATTGGTTTGCGGTAAAAGCGTTTTCATTTCGCTTATTCCTCACTCTACAGTTCTGGAAAACTTACATAGTTATCGACCAAAATCTACGCTTTGTGTTGATATGTGCGTGGTCCAATGATGAACCTGTCACGGCCTCAACAATGATTGCGCCTAAGATCAAGTTAATAAACAGTTTACAACTCAAAGGTGTATAAGGGAAATCTCTATAACACTCGAAAAGTCGGACCTAGGCATGTACTTGGAAAAGCGTCATTCCCTTGCTCTTTTCCGGGCAACATGGCTGACCTGTGAGGAGGTCTACAATTTTAGATAAATGGACACTCAGGGTTATCTGCTATTCTCCGGTTGATGAGGATTACTCTTTGTAGTTGACAGTCTCATGATCACTTGCATAGAGGTAGACCTTGCAACAAGATCTTATCTCGATAAGAAATAAATATACCTTATTTACTGCAGTGGCGTCTGTTCTACCTAATAACCATCTCTTCCAGTGGTTTTTTAGTGTATTAATATCCAAATTCCATAATTTCATTGCCATATTATGCATAATGGTAGTAAAGGTACTTAATCTCCGGATGCCTTGATAACGCCAGCTTTGACTCCACCGCCTCCTCCTCTCCGCCTCCCAATAAAGAGGTTGGCATACACACGCGAACCCTTTTAGCCTTTGGGAGGAATTAGGCAGAGGGGCAAATTTGCGTTTCTCTTCGCTCTCACCTCCACCCCTCCCCGAGAGGTAACAGATGGTAAGGGGTAGCATGACTAATGACACCGTGACAAGTGATAACAACAGGACACCGGATGAGTCACTGGGTATTGTGTGCCTGTTTCAAATTATTTCGCCCATAAATGAATGATGCACTAGAGGCGTTGACCTCTACTTCTGATTAATCCTTTCCACTAAATTTGACATTTTGCCATAAAGAGAGCATTTTTTATGTGGAGCCTATACCAAGCTGTAAGAGTTATTTCCTTTTCCTTCTTTCTCCCCCTGAGTTAGATTTATTGGCGCAAATTTTAAAAGCCCTCTTCACTGACTCGTAACTTTAATTGTAGCATTCAAATAGCAAATCAAAATCTCAAGTTTCTTATGCATATCTATGTTTTCCTTTGGCGTGAGACTCTGAAAGAAGCTAAAAGGGTAAAGCCTATACAACTTTATGCCATCAGGTCAGAATCTGATTCGTGAGGGAGCATAAAATATGGTATTTAGTTTGTGTTTGGCTGCAGTAAAACAGTGCTTGCTTTAATTGTCTGGAAAGTGATTCATTACTGCTTAATAAAGGGCTTTCACCTAAGGGAAGCAGCCGGTTATTACGTTAAATGCGTCAGAGTGGCGATACACCTGTCTTAAAAAGTATCTGTTAAGATGTGAAATGAAATGGTTAAAAAGTATAAAATCGACTGATTTAAAGTAATCCATGCAATTGTATTCCACAACCTGATAAGATACAGGATAAATGTTGCACTAAAAGAGCTAAAATCATACATAAATAGGCAACAAATGCATTGGAACTAAAAATTTTGCCCCTTTCCAGGTTTCGATGTTATGCGAGTAACCCAAATAGATGGTTGTGCAGCACTAAGATGGCACAATTAGGAGGAAAGGGGTGAATATGAGGGCAAAAAATCACAAAGGAAATGAGACAAGTGAATTATTTTGTAAAAATCATAACGGTCGCAAGTATCGGAAGTCGTGTGCCTGTGATACCCCTGATAGTTTTCCCACTTGGTTGCCCTTTTGACAGTAGAACAAGACGACTCTTGACCAGGAGTACTGAGGTTAATCAAGATGGATGATGGGTGGTTAAAAAGCTGGTTTTTATGGATACCAAGAAAGGCTCGACAGCTTATGAAGCAGATGTATGTGTCATTCCATCATTCGCACTCCATCTTATATTCTCCACTGTTCTCTCATCGATTTCACGTGGCAGTTGAAGAAAGTGAGAGTAGGCTCAAAAGACTATCAACCTGCACGCCAGCACTTCTTTCACCCTATTAAACTTGCAATGAGTTACAATTGGTTGCTGACCGACACCCGATGATTCGTGACACTTGGACTCATTAAGTAAGCTACCTTTTATCCCCAGACCACTACCATAACACTCAATTCGCACTTCGGGGCTCTGAAATACTTCAGCACCATTTCAAATTGGTGCTGCACTGCTTCCTTCAGATGCGTGAGAGGGGTTAGGCCTGACTGTCACATGATTGACCACATGGAAGTACTTAATTACTAAAGTCCAAAAATGACTACGTCCGAGACCCATCTGCCTCACATCATGCAATAAAGTCTTCCAGTGGTGAAGCAGACGGAGGAGACATACCTACTCTTAATTCTACAAGACAATCAGCCACTGCGTAACCCAACGTCCTGCATTCTATACCTCGTGCTATCATAAGTGCCTCGTGAGAGTTATGCACTGTGGGATGGGAGGAAGGAAGGGGAAAGGGAGGTATTCCTTCACTGACCTCGCCCTAACTCTTACAAAAGCAGGGGTGATGAAAAGTAGACTGTTAATGTTTAGACCATCAATTCCCAAAATGTAGGATTACTATGGTTGCATCCATGCTTGTAGATGTTGTCATCCTTAACTAACCAACTTAAATACTACAACTCGACGGTCTCCTCACATCCCTTGCACTGCAACTTATCCACTTTTTCTAGACGATTACACCTAGATGTGATCTTTTGGTTACTTCAGATGTAATGCTCTAATTATAGTTCATAAAATTGCCTTCAAATTGCACCCTATTAGCTGATAGTGAAGCATTTCACCATTGCATAATTTGCATGATAAACATCAAATTAACACGATTAAATTACTTCAGCCATAATAGTATGCTAGATTTTTTAATTTCTTCATTCCAAACTGGCGTGCTCCCCAGGCTAAATGGGTGGACAGTTGACGCATTGTGCAGCTCCGCTTATCGGTGCCAACTTTTTCCAACTTTAGACCATGCAACATGAACACGATCACCGTATAGCAAGCGGAACAGTAACTTGTCTCCTGAAAAGACACTGTTCTCTCATAACCGTGTCCCTTATATTTTTCCCATTTCTTGAATCCTTCTCCTATTTGAGGATTTTACCAAGTAAAATTAGGGCCCCATTTCTTTTTTCTTTCATCAAATCTAAATGGGGATAAAAATTACTTTTAAGACTTCCTTATGTTACAATTTAGAGTGAACAAGTTGTTACTTAATTCGTAAGTAGTATTTTATTTCCCAAAGCACAGGAGTTTGCTGAGAGCAATTTGGCATCTCGTGAGATCTACCCTGTCAAAAAAACGACAGTGGTATTTATTGATATAACACCAAAATGTGCTATAATTATTTATTATGTTTTAGTTTGATGTAATTCTTAGCTGTGAATGCTACCCTTAAAAGTATGTTTATCATAAGCTTGCGAAGGGACATTAAAAGTTTTTAGAATAAGGTTTAGCTGTCTATCTTTAGGCCTGGTGCCTCTCACTGACTGGCGAGTCACATGATCCTCAAAAGAATGTCCCAAATTTGTTGAAATTTATGTCTTTTCTCCACTTTACAATTTCCCTTTCAAAACATTTTAGGTTTTAAATCGGCAAACTAATGCCTCTTTTTGGGGTGCCTACGAACGTATTTTAAGTGACTCTGATTTGTTAGGATCAATCAGAACTGATGGTAGCTTGGCGCAAAAAAATTACATTCACAGTCACTTTCTCATCACTATAAGATTATTTGATGGGCTCAAAAAAATAAAACCGCGTCATAAAATTGTTTAACGAAAGGCGAACCTATTTAAGGCTTGGCGCCCAAATTTACACACATTTTAGTTAAATGTGTTTGTGACTTTGTTTAGACTCGGATTTGTCGGAAACAGACATTATTTGCATCAAGTACACCTTTAAAATAGTTGGGGATTTCAAGTGAAATAATTGCTAAAAATAAAATAACAGTTAATTGTTGCCAAGGAACCAAGCAGTGGGACTGTGAAATAAGTAATTTAAAAACACTTAAGAATACGATCACACTGCAAGAGAAAGGATGGTAAAAAACAATTGTACGGAAGCAAAAGCAAGCCTTGTTAGCTAGTTTGATTATTTAAACAAACAGGATTCAATCTTAGAGCCTTTTTTATTAAGACGGAATTTCGCTGCAAATTTACTTTCGTGTTATAAATCATTTCTGAAAGTTAACGAAATAGACGCAACTGCCTCCCGTTCTGTCGGTTATGCTTATTTCCCATCCAAATGTCGGGTCGATTTCACGCGCAGTCATGTCGATTTTGGATGGACTTAAGAGGATAGGAATGAAGTCAATGAAAAGCATCTCCTTTTAGTCCTCCATCCTATCCCATAATTCAAATCTCCTGCGCAGTTAGTTTTGTGGCTCTATAATTTGAGGTAAGAAGTTGTGCGTTGCGTGGCGTTAATCTCCCTTGTAGGGTCACGAATAGGCATTTCTTCTCCTACCGCTTCAATACCAACGGCTGTTTGGGAGAACGCAAGGATTTTGTCGTACACTGTTCGACTACAAATTACAAAGCAAAAGGGCTTTGGACGTTGTTGTTATTTAGACTTCAGCAAGTGGACAACCCCGTGTGCAATTCAGTTTACCCCACGCACGTGATGATGGCAATGTAGCGTGGTGTCCAAAAAGTGTCGAGTTAAAGCAGTGTCGAAGTGTTTTGTGGCGCTAAAGTGTGGAAAGAGCTTAAGTGGAAGTTAAATGATTGGAGCTTACGTAACCAATGGGATTAGGAGAGAGATGAAACCGAAATGTCACAAATCGCCAGGTGTCAGTCAACAATTAATTAATCCACGCTACAATCGTAATAAGGTGAGAGAAGCGTCGTCATGCAAATTACTAGCCCTCGAAGCTTATCGCTGCCTGTTAGAATGTGCGAGTATGATTCATTTGTTCTCTTCTCCACAAATTAGTCGACCGTACTTTCTAAGAATTCACTTAAATCAGTACGCGGGGATCCTCGTGCTGTTAAGAATGGAAGGTCATCCTAAGGGTGGCATACTTACAGTTGAGTGATACTTTGCTTGAACCAAATTGCTCAAATTACTGCTTTTGGGTAATTCCTCCCTCTGTATCGATTCCAAGTGCGGTTAGTGTTATAATCAAACAAGTCCTGACTGCAATGATTAGCTTTACTTGCTCAGCGCTGCTTTAGAATTTAAGCATTTTACATTATCATTGAAGCAACCTCTGTAGAAACTCACAAGACTGCAGGAAACACTGAGCAATTGGCACCATTTTCCTCACCCCAAGGTCGAACCCATTTTTATTGGCTTATTAAAACGAGTAAAAAAGGAAAGCAGTGGAAATAGTTTTCTTTAAAATATTACGTCATTTCAAACACTAAACCTTTCACACCCTATAAAGTACCTATCTAAAAAGTAATTTTTGAGTAGAGAGGAGGGTGATCCCTTAAGAGTGAGAGTTCTCTTCTTATTGCTCTTCTTCAAAATCCCATTTGTAGTGCTCAGCAAATAGGTGGGACCATTGAAATTTGGTTCATTCAAACACTGAAAAATTAATTATCACCATCGCTAAATCAGCCCTCGTTTAAGCGACACAATAAAGAGCACTTTTGACGATGACTTAACCTTGAGAATATGCGACTCCTATTGGTCAGAATGTCACTCACGTTTCAGTTGAGAGTGATTCCCACTGTCAGTTCCGAAGAAGTAGTCAAGTTAAGTGGACTTAATTTTATTATAAAATTAATAAATAAATGTTACATCGATGAAACAACGAATCAGTAAATGAGCAAATATTTGGCAAATTATCAGTCTCCATTCACTTCACTGAGTGGTACAATAAATAGTAAAACTATTCAAAAGGTTTTATTTGAGGAAATAACGTTTTCATAGCATTTGCTCTCGTTTATCTCTCTCTTTTTTTCATTGAAAAAGACCCTTCTTTTCCTGAATGCTAAAATATTATCATGATGAAGGCTTTTGTGGTCACGCAAACTCAGGAGTTAGTGTGATGAAGCGGAAAGAAACAAAGTTTTTAAGAGCAAACAATGATCTATCAAGTGGATAATCGTTCAAAGATATCAGAGAAAACTTCAAAACTAGACAAAGAATTCTGTTGTGCTTAGTGGAAACTTACTTGAGCAAAAGTAGCAGTAATAAGTGGAACGTATCCATTAACATTTGAGCGTAAGGCAAAATTATTTTAAAATAGTAACACGCAATCACATTCCTTCCAGAAAATGACAGTGATTTCCGTCCTCAAATTTTTCGACCACCACACATAGACATTTAATGTAGACAAGCTAAGTCAGTCGAGTGTCTAAAAGAGATACACATTCCTTATTATAAATGAAAGCGTCAGGCTTCAGTTCACCAACGCGGCAGTTAAGACGAAGGTATCCACTACCGTATCAGCCTCTGCTACCCCACATACAACACCTACGAAGTTACCCTTTTCACCTCCCCCACCGTCCACTCTCCCCTGACATACGAGGCGCGGCAAAACTTCACCAGCCAAATCAACGCCAATTAAGCACCACTTCGACCCGTGCACCCACCATCACAACCACTTCACACTTAGCACAAATGCACAACAACGCCCACTCCCCTCCCACTCCTCACTCACACTCACCCAATCCACTGTCTCCCAACACTTCCTCACTGCTTCCCTACTAACACGCCTCCTTGCTACAACACCAATTTTGACTGCCTGCCGACATTACCAAGGACTTGATGGATTGCCCTACCTTCACTCACCCCTTTGATGCACCAACTGCGCCATTCGCTTCAACCACCTCCCCACCCACTTCTTCAACCGTGTCTGGCGAAATAACAGACAAATCAGTCACACCAACCAAATTCTCCCTGCTCTGCCGCATTCACATCACAGAAGGAGGACGGCCTCTCACTCTTGCTCCTACTCTCAACCCTTCCTATTCGACGCCCGTGTCCTGCCTTCTTGCGCCTCCCCATCAACCCGCCTTCCTCCAATAGATCAAAACAAACGTCAATGAGGCGGTTGATATATGGTGGTGTAAAAGTGATTGCCTGTCTGACGGTAGCCCATTTTCGCCACATTCCCCAGCATCGAGTGTCACTCCGCACACCTCACATCCACGACCAAATGCTGTGCGCTTGCTTATTTGTGTCTGTGTGTGTGCGTGTGTGTGCGTGTGTGTGCGTGTGTGTGAGTGGGTGTAGGTGGGTGTGAGTTCCAAAGTGGCATTAATGATGTTCTCTCTGTGAAGTCTCGTGTAGACAGGTTTATGAGCAAAGGCAATTCCAGTTCGTGAGTGTCCCAAGTGACTGAGCATAAATGAAATGGCTTCATTGGAGGCAGTTATTAGTCTGTGAGGAGGTGGTACTATGTCCGCAGTGGAGATCGGTGTAGATGGAAGTGGGATTAAGCTTGGCACGACTGTTTCCACTCATATATTTGTGTCTGTCTACCTGTTTGACTACTTGTAGAAGGCAGACAAGTGGACAGCAGTAAAGAGGCAACCTTATTCACAGTAGTGACAATCAACACATGGCAATTGAGGAAATTCTATTTTCTTCCTTAAGGTAGTTTAATGTCGTAAATATGCCATCGTACAATCAAGTTTGTTTTGTAGGCATCAATAATTGTAGCTCTCCGAGTCTTCGTTAAAATTGTAATGAAAGAGATATTGGGCTGCTAGATTACCTCGAGAAAGCCATCCTATTCTCTAGAGGTAAACAAAACTACCAAGATGGAAACGTTCGCCATGGTAGATCCCCAACCAAACAAATTTCTGAATCGCCCTTTCGCATTCCGTTCATGCAATTATTTCACTTAAATTTTAAAATTCTTTTAAAGTGAATTTTTAGTTTGTTTAGGAATTGAAGTCCTTTAGCACGAAAAGTTCATATTGGGAAGAAAGTACCCTCCTTGAATCCCATTTATCTTTTGTTTATGTGGAGGCAAAGTAGTGTGCTAAAATCCAAGTTGCCTTTGTGAGTTATTGCTGCAATTTACAATTTGATCATTTAAAGGCCTACCAGGATTTTTAAAATAGGTCCTTTAACCACATAAACACTTGATATTAGGTGATAAACAAGGTGATGAAATCTTAGAAACAGTTCAGTGCGTGTGTCTACTCTAAGGCAGAAAAATAGAAGGCGTTTGAAGATCCTGGTGACACGTGTTAATTCTTAAATGAGAGCCATGGGTACACGTTACCAAATGACGGCAAATTTTTTTACTAATTTTCTACACATGGCCATCCAGTAAGACATGGCCTTTTTGATGCAACGTCAAACGATCAGCCAAGCCAGTAGTTAGCCTACATGGTTCACCTATCACATTATGCTGTCTTGACCTCCCACTGCTTGTACCCTTTTTCTCAAAAGGATTCTCCCATTTCTTGTGCTGTGAATACTTTTAGGGTATTTATCCTAGATGAATGGAAGTTAATTCAGAAGTATGAAAGATCGCAACGGTGGATGTTTCAACAAATAAAATAGCTTGCCTTTATAAAGGGTCTCAAAAGTCTAATGATCTCAACTGTTTAAATAACATACACAAAACGTCTTCGGATTTGAGCAAAATTGTGCCATTATTTAAATTTTCAGGCTTTTTTAGCTCTCTGTTGGGAGTTGTATCTCCCATCGCATCCAATTCAATCACCACAGTCGTAATTATTCCACGCCGTCCATATAAAATGGGTACAGTTAGTGCTTGAACACAGACCTTCGCAACACTAGCCGTTCCCATGTGACCTAGCCATGTTTTGAGGGGTAAGGGGGGGAAAGGGTGGAAAGAGGAAGAGGAGAGAGCAAGAAAGGGAGAAGAGGTACAGAGTCATCAAAGTGCTTAGGTGAAGTTAATCATCTGCTCGGTGTCCGTTATTCCTTCTTTTTTCGCAATCATCCTTTTATCCATCTTTAGTATCTAAACAATGCACACAAAAAGGAAGCGTACCGAAATTCTGTGAGAATTTTTTGGGTTAAAAGAAAGTTTCGCATCTTATTTTAAGGTATTCCACCCTTCTGATGCCTATACGAGAGTAGGAAAGTAGTACAGCGGGAAAGAAAATACCAAAGCATCATGTTGACAATAGGAGAGAGGCGGTAATCACGTATCCCATGAGTCATGATTTATCATGGGAAGAATTGCCCTACACATCAAAAAACCACTTGCTCATCACAATAGGAGCCTAGCAAATGTATGTACAGGTGATATCTGACTCACTTCCCTCTTTTTTGGTGAAGAAATCCAGCAATGACGGGAGTAAGGAAACATTTTCCTTAATGGCGTTACAAACGCAAGGAAAAAGGATAAATGTCCAAATTTCGCTGCATCATTTGTCTGGGCAAAAGGCATAGTTTAGCTTTGTGGATACGCGAGCTAACAAATATCTTATCACTATTACCACAAGCAACACGTGTGTGAAACTAGGATTTCCTTATTTTCCAGCTTATCTTCATAATTAAGTGTGGTGTGTAAATGGGTAAGAAAGTTTTTGACTAAAAGAAATTCTGCACTTTTTTTTAATTTTCGATACTTCTCCTTCAAAATTTCCAATTTTGTCTTCATATTGATCCTGATTTAAAGTATCTTTAAGGAGAAAATGGAGGAGTTTAATGCTACTTGTGCTATTTTGGGTTGATTGGTCAAAATCTCCCTTCTAAACAAATTTTGCGTCTTTCAAGAAGGAAAACAAATAACTTATTTTAGTAACTAAAACCTGACATATCAATCGATAAAAGGCTAGGGAACTGATCCTCTTTCCATTTGCTGACCCGATCTTGCGAATATCTTCAGCTAATCTCTTAACCGGCGCAATTAAGTTTCAGCTTTTTCAGATTTGCAGGTCAGTTATAGATTGCTCAAATGAATTGACGTTACAAGGGCTGTTTGGGTCTGTCAAGCTAGACAAAAGCCTCCGATGACTCGGCGCTGATTGGTATCACATTTTCTATTAGATAATTTTAGTGAAAACAGATTTTTTCTTATATTTCGGCCGTCTAGAAAGAACTAAAATCGAGTGGCTTCTGGAGTGACCGATCGACCCACAAAGACTATCAAGACCCGTGTCCAAAACTCGGTCATCGCCACACGCAATTAAATTAAGCCTCCTTTTTCACCATCATCGCTCAACCATCTTGGAGCGGAGCTAGAGGCATTATTTTACGCTTCGGAGGTTTTTATGTGTACATGTCAAAGGAAAGCCATGAATACATGACAGCTGACCTGTGACATGAAGACCACGGATTGAGCGCAAAATTCGAATAAATATGAGGGAGGTACTTCACAATGTGGCAACATTCTTCACCCTTTGCTACACTGAGGGAGTAGGAAATTTTAGGTGTAAACTTTTCTATTCTCCCTCTTCCTCTCTGCCTCTACCACAGTGTATACCGCTTTTTGATTTTGCATAGAAAAAGCTTAATACAAGTGCCAGAGTACATTCGCGGGAAATGATGTTTTGCGATTGGAAAAATATTAACATCGCAGCCTAATTTTAGTCTTACTAAAGCCGCAGGTGGAGGGGAAATTACAAAATTATGAATATTAATTTTAAGAACATCACCTGGATTTTTTATTGAGCTTTTAAATCCGTTAAATAGACATCCTAGTTGTGGATGTCAAGAGGCGAACATTCTTTAGAAGCGAAATTTTGCAGGTGACCAAGAAGTTTAATTTCAAGAGTGGTAGTTTGACTTCGTTATTTGACACGTTGGCTGTCTGAGTAGGGGCGAATTACTGACGGCCAACAATGATCAAATAGGCGCTGGCAGGTCTTCTTGCTACAGCCTAAAACGTGTAACTTTGCAGACTGTGGGCGCAAAAGGCAAAATTAGTAGGATAGACTCCGTCGGTCTATTTGCACTCCAGATTTAGTAGAACCAACCGTTACAATCTGGTAAGGAACCCGTGCCACAAGTATGTGACGCTAATGGTAAACGTCGATTCTGTTTAAATCTCAAGCAAAAAGGGTACTTTTCATTTTTACTTAGCCAGAATACAATTTGGCGTGAGCGACGCGATTTACAACATAAAGTGAAGTCCAACTGCTGACCATTGAAGCTCTTTTGCCATCTGTCTATGGATGCTGCATCACTAGCTAACTACATCTCGCGATTTCCCTTTCCTGAATTGCTGGTTTTGAATTAAAATGTCACTATTGACGAGAAAAAAAGGGACCTCTTGACTTGATACTTCTATTTAGTTTAAGGTGATTTACAAACTATTTCTGGATGGTACTTTTAATATCCGCACCTAACTAAACGCTACTCAGCAAATTGGGAATTAAAGCTTACAAAGGGTTAGGGCCGTGGCCAAGTGAGTTCTTGAGGACGCTAATTTTGTACCGCATTTGCTCTCGTAGTTTAGAATTCTGGACTATCTAGCAAAAAATAATAAAGAATCGTTCAAAAATTGTCATATTTCTGAAAGAAAAAGTTTCTGGGTAGTTGTGATTCAAAGCATGTAACAAAGGGTATTTGTGCAAATAGATTTTCTTTACAGTGAAGGATGTTGAGTCACTTTAGATGCAATTTTGCGGTATTGCAAAAAGAAGGAAAACCTTTAAGAGCTATAACATTATTTTGTAAAACAAAATACCCTGTAAAAAGGTTAATTTTTTGGTAGTAGGCAGAATGGTTCCAACTCCACTGACCCAAATGTGTGTCAGACCGTCACACCTGTACAGTTCAGCCGCCATCCCTCATTCCCACCACACAATTACACTCATGCCGAGGGTAAATTTGGGCAAGGGGACTATCTTGCCCGTGGTAAAGTGACTGTACTTTGACTGTTTCTGATATTGCCACTCGCCAGAATTGGGGGCTGAGGATATGGGAAAGGGGGAAGGGGTGGGTAAAGGGGAAAATTCAACATCGCCCTAGTCGTGAAATTTATGTTTTCTGTTGAGATTGCATCCAAAACTCGTCTGCTTTTACGACTTACATAAAATAAGGGTTCTCAAGTATAAGAAAGGACAGTGAATAGTGAAAGAGGCGTTGTGCATGATTCTCATAATGTCCTGCAGAAAACGTTCAAAAATATATTTAGGTTTATTTGTGTCAACTTTCGAATGTACTTCACAGATACGAAAGTCAAGTGAAACTTATTTGTAGGCTTTTAAATGCTTCAGAGAATTCGGAGAACAATCATCGACTGTACCTGAGTTCCATCCACGCCGCGCGATGATCTAAGCTATGGACAAGAAAAAACTCGCATTTTTGAAGTAGTAACCCACAAATTGCTGACTTGCGAGGGGATGCGTACGATGAGATGGAGAAAAAGTGAAGAAGGAATATCGATACGAGCATTAGTTATTGCCTACCATACATCAAAAAAGCCAACGTCACAGATTTATGGTTTTAAAACAACTCAATGCCACGGCATTGCTTCCTTTACATGCGTGTGGTAGACCAGACTGGACTGCAAAGCCGACCAACAACATGAATTTGTTTACCTGATAAATTCAACACAACAACAAAGTCTGGGTTCTACCTACTTCGAGCTATACAACTGTATGAAGTGCATAAAATTCTTCTTGTTGTCCTGAAATACCCGTCAATAGAGAAAGTCCTTTTTACTCTTGTAAGACGCCGCGATGAAACGCAGCACACGCTCCATACCTTATACCTCATAGTTTACATCTCATGCCGTCAAAAAACTGGCTCGTAAGGGAGTACACATTATAAAATGAGAAAGAAATGAAGGATAAATACCCCCTCATCGATTTCAACCTTCCTATTTTTTGATAACATTCCTCCAAGCAATTATTTCCATCTTATCTTGTCAATAGCACTTCACAACTGCATGATCACACGCGACATGGAACTGACGTTCGATCGAGTAATAGAACCAAGTAGTATTTTTAATAGTGAAAGTTACAGAAAGCTTTTTTTATTGCTAGTTGTCTGCTTTGTTTCAACCGAGAGCCCCTCGAACCCATCTCGTTATACCGAGTATTTCTGTGGCACCGTTTTGCTTAAAAGGACCTTATGGGTGACATGCGATCGGCATAAATAACCTCGTGATTGAGCGGCTATTGTCGAAAATTTTTAGGAGAAAATAACCACCGATCTTTATGCCATCCATACATAGGACGCCTTCCTCCAGCTAATCTGCATCTCAGAGTCTGTGACAGGAAGAGGAAGTGAAAAAACGCAAGTGTTTCACATTGAATGCGTATCGTATTATCTCATTCTTAGTACACTTATTTCAGACCACTTTGGCCTTAATATTGTTTTACAGAATCCAAAATGTGATTGCTATCAGAATTCGTTATTTAATTTCAGCGGTTGGCTCGTTTTAATGTTGCATTTCGTTCACGCAAGCTATTTGGGTGAAGACAATGCGGCAGCTATCTTTAACCGTGCAGGCGAATTCCTCTCTTGGAGGGGAATGTAATTTATTAGGGGGAGGTTCAAAGTTTTACAAAAAATAGCTTGTAAACGCCATCACTGTGGCCAGGCATATCATCCCGCTTCCGCAAATGTATCGCTCGCTAATAATGTGGTCTAAATTGTTGATGTGACATTTGAAGCAATAGCTGAATCATAAAAAAGGAAACATTACAGTACACTTGAGAGTTTGTGGACAGTCAAAAAGGTGAGTATTTTAATAGGCTCACACAAAATTAAGGCACTAAAAGCCGTGTTTGAGGATGCTACAGTCGTTCAAAGACAGTCAATTTGTTCTAGCTGCTGTAGATGCGGACTCTGTAATAGTTAACTCGCAAGGATAATAAGGCAATGTCTGGAGGTTGCTTTTTGTTAAAACGTTGTCAAGGACACGGAAACATGTCACCGGTGTTTCCACTTTTGTCATTATTGGTGTTGTGGCCACCGCTGTTGTTGCCATTGTTGCTGTTCATTTAAGTGAGTTTATAAGAGTTGGTTGCGATGTTATCGTGACGACGTAATTGCACTCGCCATAGCGCCAATTAGAGGTCCTGCGGACTGGTGACTCTGAACTGTAGACTGTAGACTATGGGCTGGGGCAGCAGACACTGCCTCTTCATCACCACTATCGCCATCTCCATCATCGCCGTTTTATAATTTCCTACCTACTCTTTACAAATTCTTCTTCTCTTACGCTTTTCTATCACTCTCAGCATCGCTGAACTTCATCACTGTCCTCTTATTTTTCTGCCCGCCTGGTTGCCTACTTATCTCCTTGAATGTTCTCCTGCGTCCTTTTTGGTCTACCTACTTTTTGACTGTTCACTTGTCTGCCACCATGTTCCGTGCCTCCTCACTCTCCGCCATCACAACTGCCTTCTACAAGTAGTCAAATAGGTAGACAGACACAAATTTATGAGTGGAAACAGTCGTGCCAAGCTTAAGCCCACTTCCATCTACACCGATCTCCACTGTGGACATAGTACCACCTCCTCACAGACTAATAACTGCCTCCAATGAAGCCATTTCATTTATGCTCAGTCACTTGGGACACTCACGAACTGGAATTGCCTTTGCTCATAAACCTGTCTACACGAGACTTCACAGAGAGAACATCATTAATGCCACTTTGGAACTCACACCCACCTACACCCACTCACACACACGCACACACACAGACACAAATAAGCAAGCGCACAGCATTTGGTCGTGGATGTGAGGTGTGCGGAGTGACACTCGATGCTGGGGAATGTGGCGAAAATGGGCTACCGTCAGACAGGCAATCACTTTTACACCACCATATATCAACCGCCTCATTGACGTTTGTTTTGATCTATTGGAGGAAGGCGGGTTGATGGGGAGGCGCAAGAAGGCAGGACACGGGCGTCGAATAGGAAGGGTTGAGAGTAGGAGCAAGAGTGAGAGGCCGTCCTCCTTCTGTGATGTGAATGCGGCAGAGCAGGGAGAATTTGGTTGGTGTGACTGATTTGTCTGTTATTTCGCCAGACACGGTTGAAGAAGTGGGTGGGGAGGTGGTTGAAGCGAATGGCGCAGTTGGTGCATCAAAGGGGTGAGTGAAGGTAGGGCAATCCATCAAGTCCTTGGTAATGTCGGCAGGCAGTCAAAATTGGTGTTGTAGCAAGGAGGCGTGTTAGTAGGGAAGCAGTGAGGAAGTGTTGGGAGACAGTGGATTGGGTGAGTGTGAGTGAGGAGTGGGAGGGGAGTGGGCGTTGTTGTGCATTTGTGCTAAGTGTGAAGTGGTTGTGATGGTGGGTGCACGGGTCGAAGTGGTGCTTAATTGGCGTTGATTTGGCTGGTGAAGTTTTGCCGCGCCTCGTATGTCAGGGGAGAGTGGACGGTGGGGGAGGTGAAAAGGGTAACTTCGTAGGTGTTGTATGTGGAGTAGCAGAGGTTGATACGGTAGTGGATACCTTTGTGGTGACTTCGACCTCGATGCTATAAGCTCCAGGTAGAATCAGTACTTTTGACACACTTAGCTGGTTTCTGAACATTCGAGTGAAGTGGTGTACCTGTATTGAATGGCGGAGGAGTTTGTCACAGGGTGGTAGGGGATGAAGGCATTAAAATCCTACATACTAACGTAAATTGATCTAAAAACCCAATTTCAGGTAGACTTTTGAACCCGCTACCTACGTTTTATAGCAAATATTTCCTGCTTTATGTACTGCCAAAAGTTATGACTAGATGTTTTACTAAACAAGATTTGGACTGATTTAATTATCAAATCGCCACAATAAGCAAAGTTTAAGTTTTCAATCGTTTAACTCAAAATCCAAAATTTAAAGCTGTAGGATAATACTGAAACAATTTTATTTCATTTTACGTTTAACTGCTGGGTCTTTCGATCGCTTCGATTTGTTCTCCTGTCTTGTTGGTGTGGTCTTCCGGGCTACGCCTTTAGCCTCTCACACTGGTGTGACTGTGACGTTTGATCATGATTTGTTTAATTTGGCTTTGGTCTGGCTGATTCTCCATATCTTTTGGCGTGAAATTCTGTTTTAAAGAAGCAGAGGGGTGAAAGGGAACAATATTTTGCTCCGTGTTGGAATACATTCGTATAATCCAGTAGCCGACTGTTCAAGTGCTGCATTTTCTTAAAAAACTACAATCTTGGCATCATTAAATCCATTCAAAATGTCGAACCTGAAATAGAAGGTGAATGGAAGAGTAGTGAGTTTTTTTAATACTTGACATCTGTGATAGGTTTGCAGGTGTATAAGTCGGTAAGAGAAATTTCATTTTAATTCTAGTGACCTTTGGTTTGCATGAAAACGGAAAATTTTTCATCATCTGGGAAGAAAATGATCATTTAACTAAGAGACGAATCAATTGTAAAAAACGTTCTATATATTTTCACAATTTTATCCTTACGAAGACAAATGGCTCGCAGCGTTGAGCGGAAGTAATGAATTGGAGTGTTGTAGAGGGGAGAAGGGAAAGGGGTGAGGGAGGACGGAGTGTCAAACATGCCAGTTCAACTGACTAACAAGTTGGCAGGACTTTATGCCGATTTCATCTTGATAGACTTAGGGATAGTTTGATTATCAAAGAGTTCAAAGAACAGCAGTGTGCAGAGTTCACTACCTTTACCACCGCCTTCGAGTGCCTTTCAAAGCAGTCATTTTTGTTTTCAGACGCTTTTGTATTCTTTTGTCCTTTAAAGCAGGCAATGAAAGAACCCTTTGTTTAGCAGAAATGCTCATTGACAACCCCTTCCATAGCATCGAAAAGAATCCAGAATCACTTTAACATCCATTCACCTATCGTTTGGGCTTATAAATGAAGTGGTCACGGTATACTGCACCTTCTTTAAAGAAGGCTAACTGCACTTACTTTTAAATGTTGGAGCCTGATACAGAAAGATGGAAATGAGAATGAGGCAGTACCTCTCTTTCCTCCCCATTTTAGAAAGCAGAATCTTCCCATGTGTAAGATCTGAGGCATGAGAAAGAGTGGTGGAGAGAATTGTGTGTTCTACTCTCTGATCGACTTGTCCTGGCTGTCTTTCTTCCATTCTCCTGAGTTTCATCGTATCTCAGCAGGTTGCTTTGTCATTAAGAAGTGAACAGTACCCATAGAATCTGAGGTTGAGTGTGGTGCATGAATGGTGAGACAACTAAGGAGACGTTCGTTCACTTCGAGAAACCATAAAGTCACTTCCCTTGGCAAAGCTTATAGTTGATTAGGTGAATAAAATCACATGCCTCATCCCTTACGTTAAGTAAGAGCAAAAGTCCATTCACTTTTAATTAACAACGCCGAAAAATTACTAATAAATATAAAAGTAAAAGAGCCTCAGCAGTGCGTTTTACTATTTCGCCAAGAAACATCAAGAATTTTGAGAGAGGCAAAATATTAGAAATTAGGTGAAATTACCTCGGATAGGTAAAAACCGAATGCATTTTGCAAGTGTCAACAGCTTTCGGCCATTCAGCGAGGTAATATCCACTAAAAATTGTGCAGATCAAACCTGCCGACGTATACAACAGAATGACTTTAAGGTAAAAACTTCTCGGCTCTGTGAGAGCTAAAGTCAAATAGGAGAATGATACAAGAAAGACGAAAATTGAATGCTCACATTTTTATTATTGAAGATTTAAATGCTTCATATGAAATTTGATCGCGTTTAATAACTTTAACTTCCCACTCGCCTTTTAAGTGAAAAGGCTACATATCAACATTTGCAACGTCAAGAAAGTTCCTTTTTACTCGGCACTTAGCGGCCTCCCTGCTCATTTTAAGGTATAAAAGATAATCCTTTAAACAAATTTCGCCTCTCATTCTCATTTTATCGCCGAATACTTGTGCAATTAATAAGTATGAGTTTCAGACAAAAAAGTTTTCCAATGTTTTTAACAATATAGGGGAAATGTCTTGCCAAGACGGGTCAAAAAAGGCATTTTGGGCATTTGCTAGACGGTGTTTTGGACTTGTCGCCCCATCTAAAAACACCCTTTAATTGTGTACTGCACACCTCAAACAAGTCGTCCGCCTTTCTTGTTATCTGAATACCACTATCAAAGTGTGGTCGATGATGCCATCCCTGTTGTTTTTAATTCCCTAATGATATGGTTTATTCAAGTGGTTATCACTTTTTCAGGGCAGTGGACAACCACGCAATCACAACTGAAATTAGAAAGGTGGGTGTAGAGTTGCTGTGAGGAATGAAATCCGAGGTGACTGGAGATAGCCTGTTCACGCCTAGAGACAACAAAGCCAGAAGGCTTCTTAATTTAGCAGGTTCTTTGTAGTCGCTGACCTATTTAGGTAAAAAGGGACAATTTTTGTGCTTACCTTATGAATGGGCTTGGTCACCTATGACGCCTTTTAATCAGTAATTATGCAAAATAGAAGGTTAAAAGTTGCCGTCACAATCTAATCTTGTGATTGTTAAAATGTCATATTGAGTGTCCTTACTTTCGTCCTTTTCTACACCTTCAGTCAGGCCTCAGAAAACAATTCCAATTTTCGGACCGACCTGACGAAAATACCTATCGGAATCTTTTGCAGATTGCGTGGCACAAATTGGTGGCACCTTGCTCAGGTAGTGAAATTTTGGCATCGCACTTATGCAACGTCATTTGCGAGGTTTGACCTATTCTTTATCCGGAAGGCTGTACCTTATTACGACTCGCTGTGGAATAGTGCTCAACTCCTTAAAAATACCCTTAAATTTGATTTCTCACCGATGTAATTTGTCACACACTGAGGGCAAAACAAAAGCTTATTCAGCTCTATAGCATGCACCACAGTTGGTAGGCAGCATTTACAAGTTTTGCATCACCTTCCTTCTTCTTTCAGGTGGGTGAATGAAGTTAAAGATTGCCTGTGAGGATGATCTGCAATGGGTCATTATTTGCTGAGTGGATCTCAAAAATGGCCTAACTGGACACGCTATTTCACTCTCCACGGTCTGTGCTTCCGCCTTTTTTGGTCTGGTGGGAAAGACAGACGTAAAGGCTCCTGGGTCTCGTGCATACCCAAGGAATACATTATTTTCCTGAAATATTGCGATTTGTTATAGCCCCTTAGAGGAATCACCTTTACAAAGGATGGTTGTCAAGTGGATATCCAAGGCTAAGGTGCGTGTAATTTGTTGAAAGCTCACCTCTTTCTTATCGTCATATGTTTCAAAGAAAAACGTTCTTCTCTTTTTCTATTCCTTGACTGATTTTGGCCTTAAGGCAGTTCATAAGATTTATCACCCAAATTCGCTTAAGATAAAACAAGGAGGTAGGATAATGCGGGGTCTTCGAGCAAGAAGTCTTCGAGCGGTTATTAATGACTTTGCCCAGCAGCGAACTGAATTAACAATCTTGCTAATTCTGTAACTTAACCCATAAAAGCGTTTATTGCTCTTCTAGTATCGGACCTCCAACGTACGTAGCACCTAATCTAATATTTATGAGTTGCAGTGACAATAGACCCCTGTATCCTGGTTCAATCGTTTTTGAAGGGAGGAGTGAAGATCCACTCGCTTTGCACTGTTCCAACTTCACACCCAAGTGTATCTCGATCGGTACAATTAACTCCACCCCTATGTATCGCCAACACTTACACCTTCACTGATTTTACCATGTGGCGTTTCATGGAAAGGAAAAGGAAGGATTAAGCGCTGACTCTATGCATTTTAATGGTCACTTCCTTTCCCTTTTTCTAATCAAGTTCGCATTACACGCCTGTGTGCAAACCACATTAATGCCTGTCAACTGACTCGGCTGACATTACTGACTGAACTGACATCTCAACATTTGCATAAAACAAACCGTTTTTTCCTTCTCCACTCCGAGGATTCGTTCAACAAACTAAAGCGTGAATTACATCACAACGTTGTCAAAAAACATTCACTGATGTGAGCTAAACGAGACACAAATGGGTGAGCTCTCTTACTCCAAAACCTCCTTATTCCAATTTCTTCTTGAAAAATAGCCTTATTTGGTACATTTGCCATTGATGTCACATGCAAATGACATCGAAACATGCAAATTACATGAGTTAAAATCGGTGTCACAAATATGTGACAATGGCTCCTAATCTTTCCACGATACTGTGACTTCACCAAATAGGGTAGTAAGAGAGCTAATTAAGCTATTGAACAGTGGTATAAGATACAAAAACAACAAAGGTTACTTCTGGTATGTGGTGCTTAATCTACCTTCAAGATTGTTGGCACATCCATTTGAGCGATCGTTTTGTATGGGAGGCAACTGTATATTGCTAGTAGCAATTGTACTTTTGCTCCACCTCCTCCTTCTTCCTTTTTTCCTCACTTGCTTCATACTAGAGCTGTTTAACTGACTGGTAACTGCTATTGTCACTACTGTTGTTCTGTGCGGTCGATTTGCTCGTCTGGTTGCCAGCTCTTCTCCCCCCGTGCCGCAGCATTCATGTGTGGTGGCCAGTCTGCGTGAATCTTGACTCATTAGAAGAGCAAGATACGGTTTCTTAGTGTTATTGATTGCTGCTCGAAGTTGTTGTTCTGTTCTTGTAGATGAGACTATGTCAGTAGCCGCAAATCAATGCAGGAATTATGGCTAAACGTAAGAGTTAAGATTCCTCTAGGTTGGTATTCCGCTTCATTCGGCACCTAGATAATTAAAACGTAGGCTAAGGTAAAACGGAATTGAGTAGTCACTCTCCACCAGATTTTTAGCACTATTTGGGTGGCAAATATCTACAATGACGTGAAGAACGGCCTCACTTGACTCACTATTCATTAAGCATAAACTTCATTAATAATGCCACCTTTTTGTGCATCAACGATAGCTAAGTGGTGGGTGGATGGACAGACAGGATAATTAAGGTTCATGCTTTAATGCATGGAATATGATCGTTTGCATATGACTCTCAATATTCCTTCCCTTAAAGAAGTATACCTCTTAAATATGCCAGATTGTCAAAAATAGGTTCTTTTTTATCCTTTTGCGCATATAAACAACGATTCAAGTCCTTACAAAATATTATTACTTCTTCGTTTGCACAGATTTAAACTACGTGCAAATAATATTAAATACAGCCCACCTTGACCGGATAATGCAGCAACTTTGAGGCCGAGATCTATGAATATACACTGAAGGATAAAACAAACTACTTATTTATTAATTACCTATACTTCCTACGTATTGTCTAACACAAACTCTCTTTTCTAAGAAAACAGTCAATTCCAAAGATACGCAACTAGAGATCATATCAAAGATCTTAGCCTAAGTCAAGAGATTTTAAGGTGAATACTTTGTACATTTTTCCCTTTCTTCTTCACTCTATCTCCAGGTGGATACTCTTCAATAAAATAGACTGGTTAGAAGGCATTTTACGTAGCGCAACACAAGAAAATTGGGTGCGTTCTCTTAACCACAAGGCTCGTGTGACCTGACCTCATGCCATCTGAAAGGCTGCATTCACCTATATGTGTAATCTACAAAATTAAGCTAGTTTGACCTCCAACGTCTTTAAATTGATCTATAAAAGTTTATCTGTATTTTGACATTTCCTAATGACAAAATGCACTGTTAGATCATCCAAATAGTCAGTGGGCTTGACATTTTGCTAATTTAATGGGTTACATTCATGTGAGGTTTTTCTCATCTCTCATATTTTAGTAGGCTTCCACATAAAAGTTTAGGTTTTTGTTTATTTTTCGTAAATTATTATGCACATGTTGTGATCAAAGCCTCTCGGGCTGCTTGGAGGCAGTGGTGACCGAACCTCACCCATGTGAACAACAGCCCCGGTTTTACCATCTGTGTCGACGTTAAGTGGGAGAAGATGACATTTCCTAGTGCATAAGTGAAGAGAGAAATTCAGAGTGTGCAGAACTTTTTCAATATGATTCCGGAAAAGGTGCTTTTTATGATCGGAGAACTTCCTTTCCTCTTGCGTTTTAGCGACAAGTGATTGCACTCAGAATATGCCTTCTGTGGTACGTCGCCCAAGATTTATAAAATCTCCTCTACGCATTTCGTATTACCGGAGCCGCAAGGAGTCACAGGGCGAACCATCACTAGCAAAGTAGACATCATTCCCTCTACGACGGCAATATATTGTATCACCCTCGATCTTTCCTCGTAGTGGATGAAATTTTATTGGGAGGATGGCTCTCGTCCAATCAAAAGAGGTCAAAGGGAGCGCGGAGGAGGGCACTACCTATTGAACTACCATTTGTTTAAGGATACGTTCAAACATAAGGCCTCTTCTATTTCCGCGGTCTGTACTTCCGTCTTGATGATGTGGCCTTCCGGTCGTGTCTATAATTCCTCAGCCCTTTCGTATGCATTGATAAAACCCTTATTCATTCTGAATCGCTCTACGAGCATATCAAACATTTATTGAAAATAAAGCCCTGAACATTCGAGAACAAATAAAAAAGAAATAATGTTTAAACTGTATTAGTGGGAGTCTCAATCGCCTTTTTCAAAACTTAAGTTCTTAGGAGGCAATAGTTTATTTGCCCCTATCAGTGATTCCACTCCCTGTTAAATACGTTGATAAATAAGGATCACTCAGTCAATTTTACGACTTCTGTATAATATAATGGAGCATTGCTTCAGTAATTGACCCTAACGACATGACCTCAATTAAATACTTGATCGTGACGCAGCATAAACTGACCGCAACCAATGTTGATTTGCGTATTTTTCAGTTTTTTACCCTTTTAACCTAGTAAATTTGCTAACTCTTTTACTCACCCTAAAACAATTTTTACGAAAAATTTTACAGAAATTTTGCCGTTTTAAAGAGACATGATCAACTCACACTCATTGTCCTTCCAGAAGAAGTGCAAGCTCTCGAAGCAACTTGCATAACAATATCCATTTTGCCGACCTAAGTTTCGTCTAATCGTTTCCTTTGTCACATGGTTGTCAAGACTTCATATCAAGAAAGGACGGAAATTAAATAAGATGAGACAGTAGAATTCTAAAATCCCCAAATTGGTTACTAATTGTCTCTCTACTCTTAGGATCAAGCTTCATTGAAGACTCTTCGCAACGTATCTCCAATGTCAGTAGTGGTACGTAATTCTTTACCTTGAAGCTTGAGGATCCCTCCTTCTCCTGCAACTGAGTCCTTAAGCCCTGCCAACATTTGTTAGGCTATTTCTACAGATTTAAGGCGAGTTGGCCTAACATTGAAGAGCCGGCAACCTCAAACCTAACCAACCAAGTTCAACGGCAGTGAGATTTTAAGTACAGATCCAAATGTAGCGGACCGATAATAGATGAACGCAGTTCGATCCATTCAAACAATCGCCTGCACATGAAGGGCGCCTAAAAGTGACAAAAAGGATTAAAGTACTGCAGGTCACAAACCGCTTAAAGTATGTTTTCTTAAGTTCCACATTTATAGCAGGACCTTGTAAGTAGCCCTCCAGTACTGAAACTCATAAATAATTCTCGTTTTGCCAGTTGGGATGAGTTGTGCCTAAAGAGGGGATTATCTACACCTTCCCAAAAGTTTACGAGGCGAGCATACACTGGCGGATGCTTTCATCTCCCCGAAAGGACTTAACGATTTCATTTAATTAAAAACAGACACAACCTTTATTTTAAAGGCGTTTCCATCCAGGCTTCAGTCTCAGACGGCAGTCGACCTCCAAAAGCCTCTATTCCCGTCGGGCACGATTTCACACAAATTGTCAATGGTCCTCTTCTGGTTCGGCTATTACTTGAACCAAACGCATCCTACGACTTGTTTGGTGCTCATTTAAAGTTAACCATCCCGCTATCGGCATACAACTTAGTGCGAATATTTGGGACGAACACATGTCACAAATATGCGATGCACTAATTTCCATCTTGTTACTTTGTTAGCTCATTCTAAAATTTTATGAGTTTCGTAAGCGTCTTTGAGAAATAAACCTTTTGTGATTTCCTTGAATTACTTGCCAATTTATGTTGCGGTAATAGACTTATGCATTCCCGTGGCAGCGATGGTGCATTAGAAGCAAAGAAAATTTTATTTGGAACCGAATGAGCTGAGTGTTTTTAAACAAAGGAATACGTACTTAATTTTACTCTTCCAGCCTTCTCTTATCTAATTTTTTAATCTGCTTCCTCTCTTCTAAACGGGATATGTGATGAATAACTTGACTTAACGTACAGTTGAGTGAGGGCGACTCCCTATTCCTTATGATGATGGAGAATTGCGCGTCACTCTTGACAGGTTAGTTTAAGAACATCTATCAGCATGGATCGCCGTGGTTAATAAAACGAATGGCTTAAATCATACGTAATCTCGACAGGTTAAGTGCCAATGCTCATCAATTCAAATGATCTATTCAGATAAAGTTTGGCACTTGCTGAAGATGATTAAGACCTGCCCCCCTTATGATGTGCCAAAACAATTAGTTGAAAAAATCTTTTTCTTATTCCTTTTCTCCTTTGTACAAGAGGATGCAAGACTCTGTATCTAAGAGCATACAGAAGATTTTTCCAATGAAGCAGTTTAAAGGAACACAGATTTGTCTTCATGACACCCATCCGAGGGTTGATCTCATTGTGATGCCACTGGTCAACCATCTCCAAAGCAGAATCGCCCGTAGCTGGATTATAGCTGAGGATGCGGTGTCAGGTAAGTTGGTTTAAGCAAGATTATTACTCCGCCATCAAAAGTCCATTACTGCATGAAAATGAAATTTAGGCCTTGGATCCCATTAAAATACCTTGCTTTTTGCGACTGCGAATGTTTCTTTGGGTTTTTACCGACGCCAAAACTGATTGCTACCCATTTATCATTAGAACAATTGACAAACAAATCACCTTTTGAAGTGATTTATAAACACATATATTTCGCTGTAAAAAGTGTATCAAACAATAGCCTCCTTGATTAAATCAGCAATGCTATTGTCCTTATCACTGCTTTGTTTCATTTCTAAAGAATGGGTCACGCTATAACTTTTTTGGTAGGAGACTAATCTGATAATTGCAAATCGCCGTCCACTTTCTCCCATTTTCTACAGCAAAGGAAAAAAGGTTGGAGGGGTAAAATTGGCTTCAGGGAAATAATAAGGAAAAGTAAATTAACTTTAATTTTTGGCAATTTCGCCTGACTTTCCAGTCGCCTTTTAGTGCCAATTATTCTATGCCACAACAAGGCGAGAAAAAGGGAAGACCATTTAAATAGGCATTGTGCTCCACACTTTTATTCCACCATTGGAAATAGAAAAAGCTACAAATATTATCTTAACTTGGTGCAGTTTTTTTCCCTTCTCATTCTCTTCATACCACCTAAGAAGGTAGGATTGCGGTAATGTACTCTGCTGTCCATTTATCTAAACACAACAACTTTTAAGACGATCAAACAGGATTATGCTGGCATGGAGTCTTTCATGCTCATCTGTGGACATCCAAATGCATGTATGCACCATCTTATTTGACAAAAAATCCCTCTAGTTTGCTCAAATGCTGCACAACATTTTGAGAAAATAGCAGCTGCTTGAAGAATGATATAGTACTTGGTAACACTTTAAAGCCAGTCAAATATTTCCGTAAATCATCAACTGCACCAATGTCATCAGGGATTTTCGGAGGCGTTTCTTACACTGCTCGAAAGGCCTGCACATTGTTCACCCATCTTAATAAACATCAATTTATGGGCAAAAAAATACGCCCTAACAAGGCCTTCCCTAACTCCTTGAATCCATAGCATTCCATCCTTCTACTGGAATTGTAGCCAGCAGGAATTGCATGGGGACGATTTTTAAAGCAGGTGATGACGTTCAGAAAGACCATTTTCATGGGCATGGTACCATTTGGCTTAGCCGAAGTGCAACCAGCGTGAATTGAGGAGCCCGTGCATGCAAAGGTGTACCTTAAATAAATGTAAAAATAACGTCGTATTGGCTCAACGCCTCTCTCATATCTGCCATTTTGACACTGATAAATCTAGCATGCGTGTAAGTAGGTAGCCCTCCGACAGTGGTTGGTTCAATAAGGTCAAGTCGGGAGGAAGAGAATGATTGTGTGCGTGTGAAAGGGAAAATTATGGTGCCAACTGTTAAGAAGAAAGTGAGATTAGACGTTTTGTGTAGTGCATGTGGTATTTGGAGAGTTTGACAACCCACCACATATGAAGCTGGCTTGCGTACTTTTAGCTTGACCTTAAAGTCTTGCTTCTAATTATCTACTGCATTTCTCCATGCAGGAACTGGGCTAATTCAATTATTCCTGCAGGACTGTAGTGGATTGGTCTTTGTTTTAATACACACTTAGCAGTTCACAGAATCCCCCTAGTCTTGTGGGTCTCTTAGAGGGACGTGCCAATAGTATTTGAGACCTCCTGTTCACAGACATTAGACTATTATTTTTATTTTGGCCGATTTGCATACTTGACCTCCATAGAGGAGAATCCTTATCTTCAGCTTTACATAATGCATATTGGTAGAGATGAGTCGTGGCTCAATAAATCGTAGACGATCTTGAAGGGCCAGTTAGTTTGCTCATGCAAACCAATTTGCTCCATATCTGGTTGTTTTATTCAGTTATTCAAACAGGATGACTCCCTGTGGAATATCCATCACCCTTGGGCACTATCATCGAATTTACTCTTAACGCTGTTCATGGTTCACTCAGTGGATTATTACACTAAAAGTCGAAGAGTGACCATGTTCAACTCGCCCGCCCTGGCCGTCTTCTGTACACCAAAAGTGAAAAGCTTTTCCCCATGCTTGTGTACCGTGTTACAGCCTTACCCAGTCATTTAATAAACAGCGTAGAGTCTAATCTGAGGCCAAATTTTATTTTGTGTCTAAAGGCTTGCTTCCAAAATTTTCAACCAGATTTTTAATTTACTTGTTTGGCTTTCCACAATGTGATCAAAGCTTTCTTTAAAACAGTCCTTTTTATAAATTACGTCGTAGAAGAGATCCTTTAGTTTCGCTAAATTGGAATGAAGAAATTTTGCCTTGGTCCATTGCGTTTTCAAGTTTATTTCTAGGACAGAAAATAGAACCTACAACAGCACAACTGCTACATCGCCTCCTATTTGGCCAAATTCTTCTGTAGCCACATAACTCTGATTCATCCTGAATGCACTTTGGGACTAACAATTAGGCAGTGGAGGAATCCACGCCTTCTCTCCGGTCCATTATCGAGGTGGCTTTTTGTCTAATGCAAGAGTCCAACAAATAACAGTGAAACAAAAAAAGCGCAAAAGTACCTGAATTCCTTCTTTATTGTTCTACGGATCGGTTTATTCAAGAAGCGGCAACAGAAATTTGAGGAGAGTGTTAAACTGCATAAATAAGGTGCCCGTGTTTTCTTTCTCCTTCTGTTTCTTCCACCCTTTCTACATCAAACTAAGCTCATATTTGTTTAATTCATTAAGAATTTCATGGGTGTTAAAGCCGTTAGGCAACGCTTAATTTCAGTGCATTATCAGCAGGCTGTCAAAGAAAGTTAAGTTAACTGTCGAGATCGTCAAAAAGTGTTAAAACCTATCCACTACAGGGACGGAGGAATGTACTACTTACTAATGCGTAGAAGGGTGGGGAGGCTACTAGCATAACCCAAAGGCCATACTGGAGAGCAGAAACACAACAAACTGTCAAACCACTTTGTTGCATCTGTTTATTACCACTTAAGAAATATTTAGCCTCCATAATATGGACTAGCTATCATCTTTAGAAAGTTGACTTTTATGCCAACAATTGAGGCAGAAGAGTAAAGAACGCATTTAAAGGATCCGTTGCAATTAATGTTGAACTGAGGCGCCACCTTTAAAGCTATTTATCACTGCAAAAATCAACGAGAAGGGATTTTAAAACCCGCCCAACTAGAGGTATCGCCATATGCAAGCATACACACGCTGACACACACTTGCACTCATGCCATACCTATTTTCCAAAAGCTTTAATTCTTCCGGTGTTGGAATGACTAAAAATAAAGCCGTATTTCAGATGGTGTAAGGGGTATAACGCAGGTTGTCACGTGTCTGCTCTCTCCGCTCAGTGACTACTCAGGTTGCCAATGGATGCATCATACGGGTTATGCTATATTTCATGCCTCTGGGAATGAATGATGACCAAACACAGCATTTTGAAACAGTTAGTTCTTTATAGTGTATGCAATGAATGGCACTTTGACAGTTCCAAAACGCTATGAAATGAGGCATAAAATGATGTGCATTAATGATTGAACAGAGGATTGAATAGATGGGAGATATTTTTGTCAGCATATTACGTGCTATTGAAGAAAAGAAAGACAGGAAGTTACTCTTTGTGCATAAAAAGAAAGGTCTTATAAGGAGGCTAATCGTTTAATATTGTAAATGCATTTGGCTTGAAAATAATAGAGCTTGGCGTTGGTAAATAGGTATTTTATTGTCTAGATGTAAAAAGAGGAATTTTTCCGTACTTTTAGAAGCTTTAATATTCAGTGGATTCTTTAATTTTAGCCAAAGAGACATCGTTCATAAGTTTGCCTCTTAGATGACAAGTAGTTTGATCAAACCAATCCCGTGGCTGAACTGATGGCATAGATTTATCAGGGAGGAGAGGAACACTGGCCCCATGGAACCCTCCCACCAATATTAAGTAACGTAAGCTATCGTGTTTGACGCCATAAAAACGAGGGTTAATGAGCGTTAGTTTTACGCTGCGAAGCCTGTATTCCGAGGGAGATTGACGACCCGATAGCAAGGGGCGCAGCTCATACACAAGAGACAAATGGCTGAAATATATGAATAGGAGCACAGCGTTCTTGTTTATTATCTCAAAAATAGAAGAGTTGAGGAAAAATAATTTCATAAGGCAAATACTGAGATCTCAAGCACAATGACAGAAATGATCATCTCAGAGTCAGACAAGATGATATAAACTTCGGGAACTTCTTTAGTAACTCTCCGTGCAGTGGCTTGTCTTAGCTTGCATAATTTTGCAAAGTGCAAAAAATTGTTTATGAAAGTTATAAGGCATTGATAGCTATCATCTATCATTGGAAAGCTCTCATTCTCCTGGTATTTTCGGACGCTAGTGTTGGGTAAAAGAATTTAGCCGCCTCAAGAGCCACGTTTCTTTCGTTGCAAAAGTTGCAGAAGCTTTTACTATCTAGAATAAGTGAGGCAAGGGAACGTTTTATACAAAAATGAAGAATATTTGTTTCTGTTGGCAGTCGATGCATCGCTCAAAGATTGATAAATAAGACTTTAGGTAGTTCCTCCGTTCATCATAGTTAAAGATTATACTGATATTAGCAAGTTGGTTGGAGGTTATAAAGTAAATGCCTTTGTAATTGAGGGATAGAAGCTTAAACGCACAAATGCCCCAGCTGAAAGTTATGGAAGTGCTTTCACGAAAGACGGTAGCATGTTTGACAAGAGGTCAAATAGTCCTTTATCCCTTTCACGTGATTTTTGTTAATGCCTTTTTTGTAAAAGTGTTTTTAAGTAACTTGAGAAAAAACTGATTTTTTATTCCTTCGTTTGCTGGCAAAATGAAAAATTTAGTCGGTTTTCTTTAAAAGGTAGTGCTTGAAGTTATTTTGCCTACAGAGGCAGATGTTCGCCTTCTCACCAAAAATACGAGCAATGTTTACCTGACACAGCTCTACCTTTAAGAGGTTAAGTAAAAAAGCTTCATTCAGCAAGAACCAAAACTGAATTTTATTATTACGAGGCAATTCAAGACGACATAACTCATATTGCACTTCATATCAAAGAGACGGTTCAAACAATAAAAATAAAGATAGCACCGTCTCATCCTCACCCTACCTATTCCCTGATATGACTTCTTCAGACGGTGATTATTGCCCTCTCTTGACAATGAAAAATCGCATAAGAACTAGGGAACATTGAAATAAAAATTGGACGAAAGCTCAAAGATAGACAGATACTTGAGTTGTTTACCTTGCAACGTTCTTGCCGATAGACTTACTCCTACCATTGGTGGTGTCGATAGAAATGCTTTAAAAGGGCAGTAGGTAGTACGTGGAGGCATCAGAGATGGCAAGCATTTTCGAGCGGGAGTGTACTCTTTGACAACCCGTATGAAAGGAATCATGCGACAACCGCGTCCAACTTCGATCAAAGGGAGCAAAACCGTTCTTTAAGTGAACCCTATGGAGGAAATATCTGTTCTCATTTACTGAATTCAGCTTATATTCTGGGTAAATAATCACCTGGATTCGGATCGGTTCATCGCTCGATCCTGAGAATCGCATAGCATATGATCTCACGTGACATGGTATGTCACCAGAGGGCGAAAGATGGTTTTATCGAATTTTCTAAAAGGGCTTCCCATGGTAATGGAGAGTTGTCATAGCACCTTCGTTTCTGTCTATAAGTAAATTAAAATTCACCTGGCATTCTGGAAAATGATAAATGGAGAAAAGAACCCACCGAGTCACTCAATTTTTTAATTTGTAGCAATTCCTCGAAGAGATGGAATTCTATTGTGAAATTAACCATCCTAGGGCCAGCCACCCATTTTGTCTCACTCTTACTTTCCATACAAGTGTCGAACACACTGATCAAGCGATTACTTAATTATCCGGTGCCAAAAGGATATAAATCAGCTCCTAAAAAGGATTTTACAGGAATATCAAAGGGGATGCATCTTTTTGTTTTCGCCTCCCTCCTAGTACAAGGTAAATATCCTTCTGCCTATAAGTGATACGTAAGGACATGAATTTCCGACTGACTAATTGACTAGCTCTGAATACCTCCGAATATGAATAGGATATTCTTTTCCAACACCTTCGTGTTGTATCGTGTTTAGTCGATGTGTTGTTTGTCCTTGTGAGGAGTCGCACACAGGCGTAAGGTTAGTATATGCCTGAGAAATGGACCGTTTGGCAATGACCAATAGTCCTGTTCGTTTGTTTGCTTGGCGGTTAAGTAAACATATGCAGGGCACAAAACCATTTCTCGTCCTCATTAAATCGGTAAGCAACTCTAAAATAAGTGGTGCATTTCAGAACCTTAAGCGAAGAACTTGTTACCATGGCACCTGCTTGACTTAGCCAGGACTTCGTCTCCTTCATCACTTCTTCCGAATCCATTGCTGCAATTATTCGAAATTAGTCCGCTTCCACCTTACCATTAGGAAGAGAAAGCCCTTCTGATTGTGGTTTGTCTCGGAGGTATTAGTCTGTGGAATTAAACAACCACAAACTACCTCTGATTGGTGTCTATCCCCGATGAACTCCTTTAAATGGTAAGAGTATAGCTTCTGCTGCCAAAATTCTGATGAGATTGAAATTGCTTGATAAAAGCGAACAAGCTAGAATTATGGCAACCTTAACCGGCTTCAAGAATGCTCTTTTGATCGATTGACATATATGCTAGCCTATTTCGCAAGTCCTTATCAAAACTCACACTCAATTTTTTGAGTGCCCCAAAATTTAGTTACACCGTAAAGTGCGATCAAGAAAAAAGTCTGCACTTTTCCAAGTGTCTATTCATCATGGCCACAAAATTTTACAATTTATAAGTTTTACCTCGTGTTGTAGCAATAAACCTGCCATTTGCAAGAACAATAGTTGCAAGCACTCCTATAAGCATAAAGAGCAACTTAATGCACAAAAGAAACAATAACTGGATTAGGAGAAAAAACGGTTGGGGCCCCACTCCCCTTTCACAGCAATTCCCTATTATCCTTCCACCCCTGCCTACCTTTTTATGCAGGCTTTTCACCGTTCTTGCTAAAGAACTTCCCCCTTGTACCTCTGGCAACCGATTATGTGTGAACTATCTAAGATTATGTAGACGTTCCATACGCTAGCCGACAATTCATGAGAATGACCGAAAGGACAATTAGAAGTGAATAACTACTACCAAAGCTGTCTCCGTAATACCTACGCTCTTCAGTCAGGTACCAGCACAGAACCTATATCGGATAGTTACAATGGATATGAACAGACACAGGCAGATTCAAGAACAAGAAAGTTGCAATCTTTTATTAGTGCAGGCTATTCCAGTCATCCATCACCAATTTTGCCTGGTGTCTTTATTAATGATGTCTGAAATGGCTCATGACATACCCTGATTCGCGCTACTGCTTGTGGCAACATTATCATGACTTTTATACGTCAAAAATCCTCGTTTGTCCAAAATAAACAAGCAAGTCATCCATGCTACTATTCTTTTAGAGTGGCTACGTTTCCATAGGCAAACAGTATTAGTCCTGTTATGATTTGCCAACTATCCAACTCAAGGACCCTGTCCAACAGCCAGCCTTGTAATGGGGCTACATTTTCCTTATTTTGCGAATCTTTATTCTCCCGAATTGTAGAAAAACTTTGGAAAATGGTTCGAATAAATGGTTTGACAGCCTTGAAAGGGGTAAAGAAGCTAAAAAGCTAATAAATGCTAAACTTGTATAACCTGTATAACGTACAAGCTTTTTGCATCAATTCATTTTTTATGGCATTCGTATCTGTGACGTATGATTGGCAGCTGAATTTCCCCTGCTGTAAAACATCGAATGCCCCGACAGCTTTAATCACTACCTGACAGGTTACTAACCGCAATGCAATGCGTAATCTTTGGGTTTAAGAAGCTTCGCTTGGTGTTTTTAGCTCGGCATTATATAGCATTTTGAGTCTCCCTGATAATCATTGGCTATAATTTATTAATTACGAGTAGTGGACCTGAGAGGCCACATTTATGAGCAGGGAACTATGTTGTCCTGTAGAATTATAGCTTGAGAGAATCGAAAAAGTAGAGCGATTGAAGGCATACTTTACCCATACTTTACCTCACTGACTCAACTGTCTGGCAAACCTGCCAGTTAAGCAATGATGCCTCCAGCACGCTTGTGTGTGGGTATTAGTTGGTTCATGGAGATCAAATCAAGGGAGAGAGTGAAAGAGAGAGGAAAATTGTAATTTCAACCATTGGTAAGAGTGTAAGCTCAAGTATTTTGTGGGGCACATGTATTTGAGGGGCTTGACAACCCGACAACCTACCATGATTACATGCGTAATTTTGATTTTACCTTAGGATTTCACTTATAATTATCCGATGCATTTCTTGTTAGAGTAAGTAAACAAACTCGATCACCCAGATGGGGTAGTAGTAAAATTATCGTTTCTATTATATAATTAACACCACACGGGCTCTCTTCCGTCTTGGAGTCATTTGAAGTGACCTGTCAATAACCCCTCAATTCTTCCGTTCTAAGCTGGTGCACCTTATAGCGATTTGGCAGATCACCAGTAGAGCCATATACGTACGGAGACTGCTACGTTTTTTTGTTACTTAGCTCATGTTTTGCTGTATCGCTATCATCACAGTTTTCTCCTAGTCACACCAATTTCTTTGTTAGTCCAATTCAATCAGCTAGCTTGGGATTTGAGTCTCTCATTTTGTAGTGCTACCACATGCTGAATATTTTACTACTGACGTCATGAAACCACACTTTTTATGGGTTCAAAAAGGGCATAAAAAACTTTCATAGACATACTACTAACTTCAAAGAGGATAATCAAAGTAGCCTTCTTCCTTAAATTTTGTCTGAAATGGTTCGTTGCAACTTCGGAAGTCAATTGAACAGTTAGATCTACAACCGGTTTATTGTCAGAGTAAATTTACCAGACCTACAGTTGAGCTCATGCAAGAACGCTGCAAAGGGCGCTAGGACAGCAGAACTAGTAAATCCCCACAATATCAATGGTGGCAGCAGATCACAAAGGTCTGTAACAACAGAAAGGCGAGTTATAGGGTGTAACTAAACCTGCAGTAGAGCCTAGTGACAATTAGACACCAGATGCAAACACCGTAAAGTAGTGGAGCAGCTGTGAAGCGTACACTTGGAAGTATTTTGTCTAACCTGACGAGTCCGAAATACCAAATGTCAATTACGTGGAATTCTAAAACATAGCACAAGATCCTGTGCTACATAAGCAGCTACTAGAAGAGCTCCCAAGTTTCTAGGATTTGCAGTTGATTCCACCCGTCGATTCAGTAGCACTGAGCAAAATTAGCTAACCACAAACGTGACTACCTGCTCTTTTTTAATACAAACGACACTGATTCCTACAGTCCACTTAATTTGCTTAAGCATCCCAAACCTAACACAACATTTGAGATCCTCTGACGCTTCTGCACGGGGTATGATGGACCATTCACAAATGACTTTGAACTCCTCCTATCCCCATGGTTACCCTCATTCCGTACACGGTAAATGTATCCATGTTTCTACCACCCTTGTTTTCCTTATCTTTAAGCAAAACTATACAACTTTTTGTACTGTTGCTTCAAGACATTCCGAGGGATTAGGTTAAATAGATACTGCTTCAGATGAAGGATTCTCATTTAGGGGCATAGCATTAATTTGTGGAAAACCTGATAGTAAGAGTTCTCAGGTCGGTAGTGAATGTCTCATCATGCTGAACAAAGTTTCTTAACAGCAAATTCGTGCCGCAGTTAAGTCAAAAGAAATTGATCATCATTTTCACCATTTACATTTCTTCCCCAAGCTTAAATTAAGCAATGACAGTTCACGACTTCTTCTTTAGGATGTATCCAGAGTTTTAACCATGGCGGTCACTCCTGTTGAACTGTTTGTGCATTTTTCTCTCGGTCTAGGTCTCTTACCCATTGCCTTCTAGGAGTGGGTCACTTAGTTGATAACTTTAGGTACCTGGCAGTTGATCCATTCCGATAAATTCAAGGGCTCTATTCCAAAATAAATATAGAGATCCACATCCATCTTCGGTACTTGAATATCTCAAACCTATTTACCTCTACCCTCTGTAGTGCTATCAAACCTGCGAATCTGTACAAGTTTTCGGGACAGGAGTGAAACATAATATCTTTCTGATGCGGTACCACAGTTATTGGCACTTAACAACTAGTTGTGTGGCTTAGGTACTTTAGAGTCGATTCTACATGGCCTAAAATAAGCGGAAGTTCTGTAATATCGTGTTAGTTACTTTATAATATCGAGGAAGGAGTTATCAAGAGCACGGACATTCGAACGAGTAATTTTTGTGAGCTTAAATTGGAAACATATTGGTCAGCAGCTGTGTAATTTACTCGTGACCCTTCTAAATATACAGCTCCGAAAAGAATTACAACATCCAAGAAATTGAGGGGGAACGGTGGCCCGGCTGCAAGAACTCTGCCTTCTATTTAAACTTCGCTTGATTTGGTAGTCATTCCAATGTCTGAACCCTTGACCCTCACTTTGCTGTGTGACTTTTTCGACCAATAACATTTCGTTGCGGTCATGCAATGCTTTTTCCACTTCGTCAAGTTGGCTTCCAACACTGAATCCCATATTTTCCAACACTGTAAATTCCTCGTGGAATCCATCATCTTCTTACCCCATTATTTAGCATTACTAATGGCCAAAATGGATGGAAAAACCGTCAGATTCTTGCTGATAATGTAGATGATCGTCTATGTATCACTAAAAATGCAAAGAGATTCGAAAATATGAATTTAAAATAAATCTCCCCTTAATTTTTTGTAACAAAACTAAATGTTTTCATTGCAATCATTAATACCTAGGCGAAAAATTTTACTACTACCCAACTGTTGTGAATACGCAAACGGTAACTTTTTTGTGAAATATGAGAAACTTCGCATTAATTCGCCCTCTGGAGTTGTGGTCATTTCCCATCCGGAGTTTGGTTCGTCTGTCAATCTTCTCAGAATTCAGGCATACATGGGATTACACATGGCGGTATGGGATCATGTTTGAGGGAGGGGTGAATGGCTTACCTGAATCAACCAATTGACAGCTTCATTATTTTATCAGACATTGGGAATCCAAAATGCCCTGTCCCTCGTGATTTAGTCAGCATATAAGACTTTTACATTTCACATGAAAGAGGTGAAGCTCCTGGAAGGAATACCCAGACAAGTGGACTGATATCTGTCTCTTCATGCATTAAGTAATTCCGAAGAGGTCCTAACAAGGCGTGACAGTGAAAATCGTTAAATTCCACGCAAATTCCTTCCATCGCAAGACCTTATGCTATAAAGGTATGTCCTGCCTAGACTGCTTTGAAAGGATGCATATTTTAAATTTTTCATCACTCCACTGTGGCCTTTAAAATATTTTTTTTAGGTGGTCCTTGCTCATGCCAGCTTTTGACGACTTTGAGAGCAGACATGGAACAGAACTTTGCATCGTGAAGGCGCACACCAGTGGCTGTCTCAAAAGCATCAGAGCGATTCCCAGCAAGACATTTCGGATCCTGATAAATAGACACAACCTCTAAGGTACTTCCTCCTCACTGAACGGAGAGCAAGAACTCCCTACGGATTTTAAACTTCGAAGATTGGCAACATCTGAAAAAGATAAAGTGAAATTTAAAAAAAAACTGTTTGATTTGACAGCTCTGCAAGTGAAATATTGCCTTCATCGAGACCTTGCTATGTAAATGTCTGGTAATGCTTGAACCACTTGTTGCTGCGACACAGGGGAGAACAGAAGACTTGGCAAACAGATGAGTAGAGCAAACCGACGACATGGGACAGCATTAGTGACAGTAGCAAGTGTCAGGTGGCGATCCAAGCTGACCCGATAAGGACACGTGTCACATATTTGCGACGGCAATCACAACGCAGAAGATTAGAGTGTCACGATATCAATGGCAAATGCTGAAAATAAGAGAGTATGGTTATTTCTGCCTTTCTTCGCCCACTGGGACGCATGCGTTACGACATCATTTTGATCGAATCCACAATTCAGGTGGTTTGGTGAATCATTTCGAAGAGGGGAGAGGTGGAGGAGGAAGGAAGGAAATCGACATTTTATGCAAATGCTGTGGTGTCAATTCTGTCAGTCAAGTCAGTCGTCTGGCATTGATGCATTTTGCACATGGACGTGATGCGAACTTCATTCGAAAAAAAGAATGATGTGGTCATTAAAATGTTGCTGCTCCTCCTACTTTGCACCACTTTTCCTTTCCATAAAATGACACAATACTTAAGCAATGAATTACGAGATTAAAATACCCAGAGATGAAGCTCACCGATTAAGACGGGTTTTTGGTGAAGTTCGAACAGTGTGAGTTGGGTGATTCTCCAAATTGCGATTTAAAAACGACTGAGTCGAGAAGCAGATGGCCATAGTTACTACAATCCATTTATATTTATAGCTACTTCTTAATCCATAGCTTTATTTTTTTGTTCATCCACCATCAGTGCTCCTTGGTAAATCATGGGGTGCGATTATGAACGCTCTCTGCCGCTTATCGAAGTCGTCACTCACTTTTCGGCTCCTTACTTACAGTCCGATCTCGTCAATAGAAGTAGTTTTGAAGCGAGTGTTTTTTGATGAATGACATGAGCTGTCGTGGTCGCAGTCTAAGCGCTTATATGTGATTGACGATCTTTCCAATGGCTATGAAGCCTGATGGGTATTTGGGTACTTTACAAGTGGCTGATGTCGCTTATTTAACTGGAACTTTATCTTATTGCTTAGCTAATTTACAATCAAAGTCATTTTTAGGTGACTCGGATCTATACTTGGGTAAGTAAAGGGTTATATTAATTTCCGACAGAAGTCGCAGACCTTGCACTAATGAACCATCCTGACTTCATTCTTCATTGTCATTAATCCGCAATCTTCACACCAGTTTTACCTCACCTTCTGTAGCTTTTCGACTTCAAAAAATGGTCGTTAAGAAAAGAAAGAATCTCAGTGGTCAAGGGCCAAATAAATAGCATGTCTAACCTAAATTATTAAGAGATATCACTTTCCTTTTTAAGACAAAAAGGGTGGTTTCCTCTCTAAGGGCTCTATTCACTCTGAGTAGGTTTAAGTATACTGCTTCAAAAAGCAAACTATTCTATAGAAAAACCGAGTGAAGCGCCTGGTTTAAATCTACTACTTCGTTGTAACCTGCATGGAGGGAAAGTGCTCATAGTTGGGCAAACACTTAAATAGATCCTTGAACATTTATGCCTACGTAAAAATGACTGTATTGGAGGCGTGGCTGGACTACTTGAAACAAATTCGTGCTCAACTTGTCCCATGTCTCCAAATTAATCTTACCACGCTTACCTTAGCTAATCCCCCAAGTTATTCAAGCAGGACCTTCTCTCCGAATTTTCCAATCCGCTACTCTGGTTCAATGGGTCAGCACTTACATCGATACCGATCTTCTCACACGAAACTGGTCCTAGCCCTATCCACCCCACAAAGATTTACGACAAATTGACCAAGCGTAGTCTCTTATATTAGAGTTAATTTTTGTGGTGGAGTGTCCAACGCATCCCTCTATCTGCTCGCTCATTCGCTCCACTCTCATCACGTGATATTATCCCCTACTTTCTTCCTTTCTTCCTTCATCCTTCGGGAGCAAGTCTCGTGACTTCAATTGCGTGTGTTATCTACGTGATCGTTTGATGCTGACGGTTATAAATAACTCACATTGTTGGCAATTAACTGCTTCGGTTGCGATGCGTAAGTTGATCAGATAGCGATTTCTTCTATAAAAAGTGGATCCCTTCTTCATGGGTAGAAATAAACAAATATATGGGACTTCGGACAATCTTCTCAACGAATCTCTAACTGTCTTGACTTATTAGAAGCAATTCAGTCGTTTTTGGAACAAACAGTAAAGGTCTACACTGCCCTAGAAAGGTATCATCCCATACCGACAAATACTCGAAAACGTAATATTGACCAGAAACTTTTGACATCCACAGAGGTAATTACATTGGTACCTCCTTGCTGCATAATGGCTTATTCCTTCCTATTCTAAAAATCTGTAGAAATTGTGCTCTGCATCATTTGTTCTTTGCTCGGCAGTGCCATGGAAAAAAACTGGGTGATTATTCCTTATGCGGAACGGCAAAAGAAATTGCATATTTTTATCATAAAGGGGGGATATTAATCTGCTGACAGTTTGGTGCCATGAGGGGAGTTCCAAGACCTCTAAGAGGGGGCCTGGTAATAATGGACCCTTACCTTGTCAAATGCGATTTTTCTTCTTTAGAAAAAAAGCAAACAAAATCTTAGAAATTGTTATTCATTTAGCTACAAATTGACAGGCTAAATGATTGCATTCCGGGTGCATAGAGAATGCATGTTTTTCCCCTGATTAATTACCCTTCTGCCAATTCCGTCCCCTACCCCTCTCAAATTTGGCAACGAAGTGCTGTTGGAGGTATCGCAGGGCTTGAAGAGTGTGTGACCACAAGTACACATCTTTGTTTACCTTCTTAACCATGCTGTCATTTTGCTACCTTGCTTTTCTGTCCGATTGTTTGTCTGCCTGTCTATTAACAGCGCGAGTGGCTGCCGGCAGTTCCATCAATCAGTCCACCTGTTAAAGTTCAAATTCCCATGCCAAACGCAACTATGTTGACCTTTTCTTAAACTAAACAGGTCAGATTTTTCTTGCAGTCCTTAGAAAATGGTAAGTTTTAACCAGGAGGTCGTCATACTACTGATAAGTTATTGAGAAGTTAGTTAATTAAGTCAACGCAGCATTTTAACGTCTTATTGAAAGGAACTGTTTGAAGTACTCACATCATCGCGTAAGTCGACATGCAAATCTGATGCCTTTGACCGTCAGGTGAAGTCTTCAAGAACGCTAGTGATAATTTAAAACCCACCCACTGGTCCATAAAATCGCATGTACTAAAAATCTCTTACTTCTTTTGCTCCGTTGTTGCATGAACGACAGCTGTTTCCTGTTGTGCATTAACATACATTAGTAGCGACACAAGTTATAAATCAAACGGATTGTCCTCGCCAACAGCGTCACAAATATGTGGCATGGGTCCTTTTCAGCTTATGATAACAGTCGCCCCCAAATCCTGGCTGAAACGAAGCAATCGAGTCTCGAGGCAATAAAACTGGTGTAGGTGGATCTACACCTGTTTTGTCTGACCAGTATAACTTGGAAGTTATATCGAGGGAACATCTGGCAATCAGTAGACGGCCCGGTCAACGAATTTATGCGCTATGTCCTCCAATTACCCCCATGAGTTAAATAAACCGACGTCTTGATTTTGTCATGATGTAGGTTTAAAGGAGTTGCTGAAAATTTGGTTGAAGTGCGCTCCCAATCCTTCAGGTGTAAGATGATGTCTAACTAGTAATTAAATTATTTACTTGATTTTACATTATTTTTATTAAAATCTTTAAGAAAAAGAAAAGAATATTTACGTGGATTTTCTGAATCGACCTATCAGTGCTCTTCATAATTCCCGCCAAGGTACCTATGGCCTATCCCACCTTGTCTACCGTGTGATCTTGTCTCAAATGTCACTCGTGTTCCGTGTTTGACCTAACAAATGGGTGGTTTGACGGAAATCACTAAATAGCAGGCGTGAGTGCATGTCGCATTGACTGACGTTTTCATCGGCCATTAAGGGGTTCCGGACGTTTACCTGTTTAAGATCCGCACCGTTATGTTACAGGCCTGTTAATTGGATCGCATAGGACAGCATCCTCCTTGAAAGTGCAATTTGAATAAAAAAGGAACCAAATAAATTTTTAGTCCACTTTGGACAGCTAACATGTTATAAGTGTCTTTAGCTAGTCGATTTACTTAAAACAACCTTTTCGAACTGCTAGAAGGTTAAAGTTGGTGGGGCTCGGGAGGAGGACGAGGAGCAACCGTTACACAAAATTGAATCGCATACGAGACCTCCCCTCCTTGTAGTAACCTTTAAAGAAAACCTGTCGAGTAGTTAACGTTTACGTTTGCAGTAAATTTGACCTTTTTAACACGGCGGTGACAAGTAATTCATTCAACTACTCGCTCAAGTCGTTCCATAACTTAACAATCCGAGGCGTGGAGGCTGAAGTCTAGCAGTGCTACAAAAGTTAGGCTATGGCTGGTACAGTAAGTAGTGCCTGTTTTGCCACTCAAACCTCTAATGACTATCATTTCGATTTGTAAGGCCTTAAGTCCATTTACTTGTTCAAATTAACCATTCCTAGATCGATTTTTTTCAGATTCTTTTGCGAATGACTAGCACACACTTTAAGACTGACTCTGAACGGGCCATTGTCAACTATTTTTGATCGCAGGACTTTGTTGCACCTAGAGTAAGGCTACTCGCAGGCGAATAGTGTTTGACTGGAAAAAAAGGCAATTAAGTGGGTAAGTAAACAAGTCGATCCATTTGGTGGATGTTTGGAATGCCTTTGACCCATTTATAAAGCAGCATGATCAACCTCACAAACTTTTCTCTCCTTTTATGGGGCTGGTTTAAGTAAAATTTATGGAGAAAGGAAGGTTTGTTTGGAGAAAATAGAGCAAAAAAGCGTCGTGCTTTAAAGTGACTTTAAGGATCGACTAAATGGCTTTTAAGATTGTTCATTTTATTTCGCCTATAAAGGTAGTAAACTTTAGCATCTGATTGTCACACAAAGTTACTGGATATCATGCCATATATTTTGTTAGACTTCTCTTATGGCTCTTAATAAAGTAACGACATTTAGCATTCAAACTGTCTTACATAAATGCTTATGTAGATGGAAATTGAAGACCTCTTTTTAAGTGGGAAAATATAGAGACACCGCATGTTTTGGCAACACTGTAGCATCTCAATTTGATTTTTAATTATTCAAGATGCCAAATAAAAAGTACAACATTAACTTTGGTAATTATTAACGAAATTGCATCGAAAATTCGTTGATTTATTTATTTCATGAAAAACTGTCCACCTAAAACTCTCTCTTTCCTCATGCTACATCAAGTCGCCTGATTCAATCGCATCTTCAATTAATGATGGAGTCAAAAGGCGGGGTTCTGCCGCACCGCTGCCATCGTCTTTCACGCAATTCTGCGAGAAACCTCAGCATTTGTACCAGTTTATCTCAAAAAAAGGAAAGCGGCATATCTTTCCATAACATCTGTCCTTCCTTAATTGGTCAGTGCATCTGTGTGAGTCACACGGTCAATCAGCTTGGTAATTCGACCTACGTTTTTGAACAAAAAGTGCAGGCACGTGATACCACCCCTATATTTGGGGATAACTCATCCCGCCCTCAAGGACCTGAAGAGTTGCCTACCTATGCTACTTTCAGCTCACTTTGTGTCTAGCCCCAATCTCGTTTGGAAACTGGGCACACCATTGACTTTTGTTGAAAAGTCTTACCTCCCGCGAATTTTGGAGCGAATCAGCTGAATATGCAATTGATCATGACACTACTAGCGCCTTTTCCACTCAAATTTTCGAACAATAAACAATCGTGATATTAACGGCGCAGCTGTTCCTCCACTCGCATTTCTGCCCTAGTGCACTAGAAGGAACACCTCTAAAATGGTCTTTCCAATCACGAAACCCAAAAGTGGTACACATTGTAGTAAACATTTTGATAGTAGAAATACGCTGCACGCAGAGATGACTAATTGGTCTCTGACCCTAAGGGCACGCAGTTGTGCACACAGTGTGACCTATACAGTCGCCTAGCCTGTCACAATGCATCTCTCAACTGTGTGTATGAGTCCTTCAAGCAATTTAGGCTCCGGACATCCGCTTAAATGGCCTATTTTGGATTAATGAGGTTGGATTAGAATTTGACGGTCCTACTCCTTCCTTCCTATTTTTCCTCGAGAAGATAAAAACACTGCATCCAAACAGCCAATGCGGGTGCGGGAACGGGTACAGACCAGTGCGGGTGGCTGATTTCTCAAAAAGTTAAAGAGATAGCTAGTTAGACAGATAATTCGGGCCGGAAGTGTCCGCTCACCTTGACTTTTGTAAAAACAGGCAGCATTCAAAATTTATGGCATAGAATTACGCGACCTCACAGGTGGAAGAAAAATAGCCCACTTCTGACACCGCTTATAACATTACATCAGAGAATTTTGGGTTGAATCCACTCGTTGTCACATGTGGCCAATATCCATTTGATTCCAATTTGGAGACAAGCAATCAGCTTCCCTTCTCATGGCTGAAGTCATGGCGCCTAAGTTGTCACCCAGCTTTCGTTCAATGCTCTCGAGCACAAAGCACGCATGACGCCCAAGAACAGTTGCCCCTTCCAGGAAAAGGCGTGATCGGTGCTGATTGGCCGAGAGGAGAACAGCTGTCGGACTGTACGCGTTCACACAGGCCTGTGAGATGAACGATGACCAGAGGCCAATCAACTGCGCGATTAGGGACGAACGTACGCACCTGCGTGTGTGCGTCCATGTGTGCAGGTTTGGATGATGACACAAGCGACACCCATTTAGTGTCATTTGGACCGCTCTGCCGGGTGTCATGGCGTTTGCAGTGTGCTTCATTATCGCGGCCCTCCTTCATGCTATGGGTCAGGCAATCAAGAGGAATGAGGTCGTCATGAATGCCTCGGAAGGCGTGGAAGTAGGTTCTACTATTGGAACACTGTCCTCTCACAGTGGTGGGCGGGAGGCATCTTATCTCGGTATGGTCGATGGAGACGCCCTATTCAACATTGAGAGGGACGGGAAAGTAGTTGTAGCGAAACCTATCGATTTGGAAGCTTTATGCCATGAAAGAGAGGTCTGTTGCACATATTCCAAGCCCTGTCAACTTTACTACACCGTCATGGTGGAGGATCCACGCTCGGAGGAGATGAGAGAAATTAACTTACGGATCCGAATCATGGATGCCAATGATCATGCCCCACACTTTCGTCAACCGATTGGACAGGTTGTTCAGGTCTCTGAAAAGGCTCCCATCGGCACGTCAATTGATATTGACCCAGCAATCGATGGTGATTGGTCGTTGGAGAACCAGATCCAGCGATACGCTCTCCATGGCTCGGATATCCAGCGCTACTTCGAGATTGACAATTCTGATCTGCCGCGCGTTCAGCTGAAATTGCGCGAGCAGCTGGATTACGAGAAGCAATCAGTCTTCAAGGGAATACTTGAGGCCTGTGATCGGCATAACTGTACTACCACCCCTTTGACAATCAATATCATTGATGTTAATGACAACTTTCCATTCTTCCACCCCCCGCTGGAGCATAATCTAACTCTTTCCGAGGACACGCCAAGTGGAAGGGTTATTCTACGACTCAATGCGACGGACTATGATTCACCACCGAACGCTCGAATGCGTTTTGAGTTCTTTGGTGCTGAGGATCCCTCCATTTCATCAACCTTTCATCTGGACCCACTCACCGGAGCTATTTCCCTAGCTCGCAGACTTCAGGCCGATGTTCGACTGAACTATCATTTCAAGGTTCGTGTGAAAGAAATCCCCGACTCTGCGTCGGTAGGAGCTTACGAAAAGCCATTTCATTTCAATGACCTTCAGCGTCAAGACACAGTGAGTGTCAACATTCGAGTGGAGGATATCAATGACTTTGCACCCAGTATTCGGATGGTTATTCCACCTGAAGGTTCAGAGGTTTGGGTTCCTGAAAACTCAACTCCCAGCAGGATTGTTACTCTGAAAGTGGAGGACAGGGATCTAGGCGATAATGGTCGTGTTACTTGTAGCCTAGACGGTGCTGGTGAAAGTTTTGAACTCCGACAACTCGCTCCTTCCATCTACGCCCTTCACAGTCGACGCAGTTTTGATGCGGAAGCCGAGCCGATTTTATTTGTCAACATAACCTGTTCAGACAGAGGTACCCCACGACCGAAGAGCACACAAAAACAAATTGTTGTTCGGATTGACGACGAAAATGAGTTTGAACCAGTGTTCATGAAGAAGGAATACTCCGCCAAAATTACCGAAAATGCTCCAAACAACACCTTTGTTCTCCAGGTACGTGTGTTTGCCTTCTCCTCAGTACATGATCGGTCACTGAGTCTCGCGTGGGAGTGTTCCGAACTACATTTGTATGGCTTATAAGCTACGTATAAACGTATTGATGCATTAGCCATAAGACTTCTTGAACTATTTACTCCGCCTATTTGTTATTTCGCATGTTTCTGGACTGTTAAATAAGCACAAGTCCACTTACCTCCAGCGCTAATAAGTTTAATTCGGCGCTCGCGTGTTATCTCTTCTACGTGGATAGGCATGAGTCATTATCTGGATTCGTCAATCCTCTCCCTCCTTGTCTGGCTAGGCGCTAGAGGCATGGTCTCATCACTGACTGGTTTGACACTGCCCTCATTTCCCATCAGAATAGTGGTACTTTGACATGTGTATGGTGTCCCGTCATCTCTGAAGGTAGTACGGGACTTGTTTTCATTAATGACGGGCGAGCGGAGCCAGTGAGAGCGCCATAGTCGCATGCCTCGAGCCTCTTCCCCTGCGCTCCCCGCACCGGTTTCCTCTTTTGGGCATTACGATAATTCCCCGTTGGTTCGAATTTTGGGGTCTAATCTGGGGATCGTGGTTTCTATGCCACTTCCATGTTGTCCAGTTATTTCTGGTTAGATTACCCTCGCTTCCTTGTAACATGTTGAATTATCTTGTCCTCAACTCGTGGACATAAGTTACGGTCTTTGCGACGATTGTCGAAGGCGCCTTCCATGTGGTAAAATTGAACTTGCTTTCGACAGCTTTTTTGTTGCCATTCTCCACGGGTTTTGTATCCAACCATCTACTTTTGCGTTTTGGCGTAGTTGTTGGGAGGTGACATTGCCCTCCTTTCCCAGCGAGTCAGCAAACGTTCACTGCTGTAGTCTTCATTACTGATGTGTAGACTAGTGGCTTAAGCCCATATTGCCAGTGTGGAGGCTGAATCACAGGACTGCAAAAAAGACCCATTCGAATGTGCCGTTAAAATTAGTCAAGTAGAACGAACTAAGGTCTGTTCATATATCCCCTAATGGACTGAGTCGACGTGTTTGCGTGTGGTCGACCTTTAGGACTGAAATATGAGCCGGGGTGGAGTAGTGTTGGCAGCCCAAACTCAAGCAACCGTCTACTGTGAGCATTCACCGTGGTAGGGACTAGCGAAAGCAGGTGCTTGGGTGGGCCATTAGGGCTTCATCCTTCCCCCCTCCGGCTGAAAATGATCTCCACGTCTGGTGTGCGCTCTTAGAGCGGCGTTTGAAGACACTGTGATTTCAATTCCACCGTCCTTTTTTCTTGCACGAAGAGGATTGCAGCCCATGCACATATCAAATACTCCATTTTAAAAATGCAAAATTCTCCCTCGTTTGCGGTAAGTGCGCACTTTCGGCGGTGAACGTGGGCTCCATCTCCCCATATTGAAGGTGAATTTTTGCCCTCGGAACAGAGGTGTTTATTTCGATACTTTATCATACCGCTTGCAGATGGCCTCTGTCATCCAGTGCACTTGTTTTCGGACACAAGTGGTGGGTTTTTATCCCGAGAACCGTCAATCTCAAATGCGCAGATGTTTGCCCGCCCGAACTCGTAAAGCGTCTCGTACAAAATGTTAGGGGTAAACACGAACACCAGCCGTCATCATCACCGTTGGTTGTGTAAACATTGAGGTCGTTTCTACTGCGAACCGCTGACGTTGGTGATGATGTTCTGCCGATCAAGTTTATCCGCATTTTCCGGATCAGTGATTCGGATAAAGGTAGGGGATCAAATCACGCCGATGATAGCATGGGCTCGATCAACTACCCTGCGGAAAATTAGGCTGATAGATGGGAGATTTATGGTCTCATGCTACTTGACTTGTGGGCCAAACAGTACATTAGAGCTAAGAAATGTTTTGTAATCGACTGCTGTCTTGCGAGTTGCTGGTCGGTGAAGGGTTTCGGGCTCTAAGTGGCTTTTCGCGCCTCGATCATCACCGAAGCGTTGAGGTGAACCGAAGTTGGCCCTGAGACAGACGAAAATGGTGTGTAAGTGAGCCAGTTTCGGAGTTCCACTGATCGTAGTGTGCCTTGCCGATTTTGATGGCGTGCTGCCTGATAAACACTGTTAAAATCTCAATGCCATTTTAAGGACGAGCACATTTCATGTCGTTAACCGATTCGCGTAAGAATACTTTATCCGAATGTGAAATTCATGATCTGAAGTAGCTTTTTGAAGTTATTTTCTGCTCTCAGCCAATTTCGATGGCACTTAGATTACTCCATTAACTCTTTGTGTTTCTGGCTTTCACTACTTTCGCGTACATGATTGGAATTCTTTTTGCCCTTCCGTTTCCCACCTCCTCGAAGTCAGTTATCCACGATGTATGCTTTTCTTCTATGGTAACTAGCTATCCCTCATGGGGATTTTGCGCTATCACTCTCTCATTTTACAAGGTGCCAATTTGTCGACTACAAATTGCCTTTGGGAAAGCCTTGTGAACGATAAGCACACCTACCAAATGTTGCGCAGCAATCGGCTTAAAGGCTGCGAAGTTGTCTCTGTGTATGCTTTTAGGTTATAGCACGAGACGGGGACCAATCAGCTCAACTTGAGTACAGTTTGAAGGGGGACGGTGAACGCTACTTCAAGATCGACCCAGGCACGGGAAAAATAACGACCATGGAACGCGAAATGTACCGAACAAGTGGACTGGATCGTGAAATGACGCCTGAAGTGACCTTCTTTGTTCTTGTTAAAGATGCTAAACCCGATCGACTGGTAGACGGTAAGGATGATAGCCAGAAAGATTCTGGCGTGGTTCACACTGCACAGACGACCGTCACAGTGGAACTGATCGACGAGAATGACAATGCACCCTCCTTCACGGACATTGGTCCCTTCCATCTGCCGGAGAACCATCCCAAACACTCAAAAGTCAATGGACATCTACATGCTGAAGATCCAGATCAGGGACTCAATGGGAAGGTGAGTGGAATGCTGTCTAGCGGGTTGGATTTTCTTGTTACAAGTTCACATAGATTCACGCACAGGTAGGCAGGACACGTCGCAGCATAATTTGCAATGCATATTAGTCTCACCCTCGCTCCCTCCATGTCTCACTCCTTGGACGACTGCTGATACTGCTTCCGACGCCGAGTGCGTTGTCTTGCCAGAGGGGAGGTGACCAGAAGAAATTCACATGCGAAAAATTAGCATTTTACAGCCAAAGGGAAATACTAGTAAAAGGCGAAAGTTGGTTTGCGTGATTACTGCGTGGAGATGAGTCGTTATGGCATCTTGTGTGGCTGCAGACACGAAGATGAACGTTTATTCGTCTGATTTGCAAACACCGGACCTCACATAAGTCGACGAAACACGGAAACACGAGAGGTTATGGTCAGGAGAAAATACGTACTTTGTGTGGTTTTTCGACGGTTTTTTTACTGGAACAAGGGGCAAAGTTTCCAAGTTTTTTTTCTTTAACAAATCACTGGCAATTTTCTGCCACACCATTTTCCCATTTCCCCAATCTCGCAGAACTAGAGAACCTCAGAGCAGTTGTGGATAAATTTAAAACGGATTTTTCTAGTTAAACAGGGGGTGAGTTGATTTTATCAAGATCGGCACCAGCATGTAATCAAGTCAGAGACACTGGTTCTCCACGTCTGGCATAAAGGGTTGAATTTTCTCGTCTTTTTCCGCTGACTTTGCTGACTGCAGGAGGCCAATCGGTATGCCCACTTATCTAATGGACCTGTAGGTTGATCCAGATATCCCCAGTGGATTCCCTTCCGCGATAACTATCCACTCCTCATTTTTTAAGTGTGGCTTAAAACATCTGCGGAATTCGGGGTTTTATTTCAAGAAGGTAGGCAAGCATAAAAACAGAAGAACCTGCGAGTAGCTTTACTTGCAAACACATAAAGGGGCTGAAGGATCAGTAACATGTGAAATTTCCTTTAGAGAGGTAAACTCAGCCATTTCAAAATCTTTTTGATATGTATGGAGGAAGTGGTAAGGATGATGGGGTGAGGAGAAACAAGGACTGCTGCTGCAACCAGGCTGACACGACAGCCCCTTACTGACCTCAATGCGGAGACAGGTTTGTGACTGTACAGATAGTGTTGCCATCATCGCAACGCCTGTCGATGTGTATTCAAGTGATGCGATGTCCACCTCGTCCCAAATACCGACCACGTCAGTCCATTTGCCACATTGAGTTGCAGCTACATTTTGCTTTAAATCGGCGCAAGTAGGAATCACACTCAATTTGTGATTTTCTTCGCGACAAAACAAGGTGAGTTCCAAATCTCCTCTGTTGGTGCAGTGAGGATCTGGACTAGTAGAAAAGCTATCTCTCTATGGCTTTTTCGCTCCTGTTACCCCTCCCCTGCATCGGCCATTTCTTTTGGCCGAGGTCTTAAATTATGTGCAGATTTCTCATTTGGGGGAAGAGCCATTCGAGCCCAAGGCGGAATTAGGAGGAACCGCATCTTTGGATACACGGACCTTGTGTTGTTCCTAATGTGTCTGTGGTTTATAACAAGTGGGTTTCGTCAGTTTTATTCGCTGGGAGGGAGCTTTCTCTCCAATCCTCGGTGGTTGACAAAAGTGAACTTTACTCCTCAATAATTCCTCCTTAATGTGTCATTCACAACGGGTGTCGTCCTTCCATGAAGTTAAGTGAGAAATTGAGAAATCTTGCTGCTACTAGCAGAGCTCCCGTTTTCTTGAAGGGTGGTACAGAAGGACCAGTGAATCGTTAACAGGAACTATGAGACGCGTGGTTTTCGCGTGCAGATTAATTGCACGATTGCAAAGAAGATCAGAATGGCGTAGCCCAATGATTAGTCTATAGCTATCATGTCACCGTGATATTAATATAAAAAAAGTGGCACATTATCTGCAACTGGCGGGGGCTATGGACAAATGATGGATGAGCCACCTTATCACAAGCAACTATCGTTCCATACGTCCCCCCTGCGAATTTGGGTGTCTTGTAATAGCTTTTGGATTGCGCAACATTGCTGATTTTGGAGACTACTTGTCCAGTCCATCCACCACCAGCGAACTCCAGCCTCGTAATCGTGCCACGGTTCGCCTTTTATCATCAAAACGCTTTATTTAATCTTAAAATTTGTGGCTGTCCAATAGGAGGGATTTAACGCTTCCTTCTTTTCCGTCTGATAAGTAAATGAAAGGGTAGATTCAGCCGTGTATAGATGAGAGATAATTTAAATTCACTTTATCTCGCCAGATGGCGTATCAGTTGGTCATCGGCATAGTTGGCTACGCTGAATTACTGTAACCTAGGGATTGTCGTATAAAGGAGAGCCTTCATCAATGTTTACCCTGAGTGATGAAACATTATTTATGCTTGCATTAAGTGGGGGAGTTATGGAGGCATTGTAAATGGGTGCCACATGCATTAACAGATGGTAATAAGTTACGAGGGCATAGCACTTAGCTCTCCACTTCTTGTGCTTCATAAGAGCGCGGTGCTTGTTTGCTGACTGACTTGTGACGAAAAAAGCTTTTGTATTTCAACGTTGGTTAAAAGAACGATTCACTTACTCGGAGGCACGAATCCCTATGCTCCTAGGAAGCGATGCTTTGTGTGCTTACACAGTGGACTCCGGATGGGATTTTTCGTTACAATACAATGTGCGAGAAAAAAACGCTTTAGGAACAAGTGAGCCTCGTCGTAGTCGGAGATAGGTGCGTGTGTCTGAGCACACAACTTGTTTGTGGAAAGACTTGTGCCTTAGGCTTGGGAGCGGCGGAAGCACACCCCATTCTCCTGGACCTTAACACCTCGAAGGTACCCATGCGTCAGATGGGGTGGGGGTTTGGAGCTGGGGTGGTTGCCACTGGAGATGGTAAGCCATTTCCTTGCTGCGAAAATGTGAAGGGTTTTGGTACTGATTGTTTCGAAAGATTCGGTGTTTTAGGCGTTTATCCAAAAAACTACATGAAATTGTTGGATTGCCTCGTGACAACTGAATAAAGGCGTGTTTTTTTCATTCCTTCATTAAACGGCAAAAACAATTCGGGATTAGGATATACCAGTTCTTTAGTAGCTTAGTTGCATTCTCTACATAGTGCAGGGTTACCACTAAAAGGTATGCTATTTTTAGCCTCACATTTGACTTTGATCGTGTCTCACGATTTTGCAAATGAGCCAAAATAGAATGGACCTTTTCGGCGAGCAGCTGCGTTTCCAGCTTGGATGTACGCCAGATGAGGGGTGTTGCACTAAGCCAGCATACTGCCAATTTTCGACGCTATCAAATATGCCCATGATCTGGTAGTTACCTTTCACGATATGCATCCTAACTAATTCTGATTTCCTCTGCTTTTTCTGGCCTGTGCTTCTGGTATCTCAAATTAGTTGACTGCGGTGAATGAGCTGACCCAAAACGCCATTGTTGACAACTTGAGATAATAGAGGGAGTAGGTATTGGGTCACATCTTCTTGAGAGAAGCCGATTAGTGATGTGCGTGGCATACATGGGCAGGCACCCAAAGCAGATAAGCTGAAAGCGACCGAGGAAGTGGTCTGAGCAACGCGAGGTAGGTTAGGTTGGTACTTCAGGCATTTCAAGCAAACCAATCGGATGGCCAAGTGGATAAACGTCAAATGAGACGCCTTCTCTAGGTTCCTTTTGCCGCTGTGCCTCCTAGTATTGGTAAGGCTCCAAGTAACGGGGGAACACCAAGCCTCACGCCTCTCTAGAGTAGCGTATCTGTAACGTAAACATGTGTTCGCACGGTCGCATCAATTATCAGCAGAGCGGACTGCCTAATGAAAAAGTGCATTTCCACCGTGACGTCCATTGATTATGCCAGATTTTTAAGCTTGAGCTTGGCAACCAAGCCATAGTGGTTTTAACTCCCCTGTCCTCCCGCCAGCTGAGCAATAAAAGACCATAAAATGTCGACATTCGTGGCCTAGTTTTTATGTCTTTACAATTGACGTTGATTTTAGGGTTTGATAATCTGTTCACGGGTTTCTTTTCAGGTGAAATACGGACTCCAGGACGTGTGGGATTCCTCAAACCACGTGCGGAAACATAACCTCTTTCAATTGGATGAAAGCACTGGAGTTTTGAGAGCTCTAGAATCACTGGATCGTGAACAGACAGCTGAGTACACACTTCGTGTGGTTGCCTGCGACATGGCACCTCGTGATACCCGTTGCACTAGCGTCAATGTCACCGTCTCCGTGGGGGATGTCAACGACAATGCCCCAGAATGGCTCTTCCCGGTTGTCAGTGATGAAGCCCCTGCTGAATCTGCAGAATGCGTCAATATTACAACAGATGCTGTAGCCGGACAGGTGGTGGCTCAGCTAGTAGCTCATGACAGGGACGCTGGGCAGAATGCAAAAGTTCGTTACGCTCTTCACGATCCTCATAGTCAGGTCGCATTTTCGGTTAATGCCACGACGGGCCAAGTCACTGTTGCCAATCGATACTACACCGGATTGGCGGAATCCAGCGTATCTCAACAGCAGCAACAGCAGACGCTACAACCGGGGGTGCATCGTCTCAGAATTCGAGCTTCGGATATGGGCCAACCTCCCCAGTTCTCAGATACCTGGCTCACGGTCAGTTGTCATTCCAAGTAACTAGGAAAGTCTTTTTGACTCGTTTGCATAATTGAACTCCAATCTTGTTCAGATTCGTGTCGTGGGGGCAAGTTCAAATTTCTTCAGTCTCCAAACGGGTTTACTGATTCTTCTGGTCCTTGTAATTCTTATAATTGCGGTCAGTTTGATCGTAGCTATTGTCTGCATTCGCAGACAGCATTCCATGAGCTGCAAATCACGTCAACAGATCGTTCCAACACCATCACATGCTGCCAGTTACATTCTTCCAGCAGCTCACCCCCATTCGGACTATCCCACCTTCCTGAAACAGACTGGTAGCGGACCCGCCTACATGCTAGCAAAAACAACTGCTGGAAGTATCTGTTCCAGCGATCATTGCGAAGGCAGTGGTGGTGGAAGTCGCCCGATCACCGATCTGGGAGTCACGGAGTTTTACGCTCCCTACGGTCTAGCAGCGAGTAGCACTCAGGGTGACGATCAAGTGAGATTTGTCGAAGTGGATCCGACGGGAATGGCTGGAAGCACGGCGGCATATTTGTCTTTCGCTCGAAGCGAAGTTGGGTCGGGGGCTTCACCAGGAGTGAGATTGGTTAGCACCTACCATCCTGTGACGTATAACACCTGTGATTCTGTCAGTCCCCTGCCCACCATGTCTTCGGGGAATCCTGCTCCCGCACAGTCAGCTCAGGGCATGCTCAAGTTCAGGCAGGTGAGTTACTGGTCAAGAAGTTTGGTGAATGGTTAATAAGGTGAAGATTCGATTTAACCCCTTTCCATTCAGATATTTTTGTTACACAATTGGAAATATCTTTTATAAGCATCCACGCGAACCACCCTTAATATCCTTCAAGATTGAGAGGTATTTTTAAGACTGAGTCAAAATTTCCAACCTCCTACGCGTAAAATCCTTGTGGAACTATGATCAAGATATCGAGTACTATTGACCGGTATGCAAGCAAAAGGCATGGATTTATTCATCGGAAGTTAAGGGTTGTCGGACGACTCCAGTGTTTATTTAGTCTTGGAAAGGATTTATTTGAAGCTGGTATCCTAGACGACGGTAAATATCTGTTCACTATCCAACGAAATTCGGCTTCTATTTCAGCTACTGCTTTTATTAAAATCTAGGGCAAAGATACGAGTTTTTCAGGCCTTCATTTAAAAATGGTTTCAGTGTCTCAACTGGAGTGCCATTAAGATCCTCTGCACTGCAAGCGCCCTAACTGATGTTCTGAACAGTTCATGCTAAAATCAGGCTCATTAGAGGAACAAATGTAAGAGGTAACACTATCGTGGAGATTCGCCGACGACTCACTCTTGGGCCGTGGTAACTGTACGAGGAGGGGCGAAGCAATCTTGACAGTTCACCTTAACGACCGAAGTTGTCTCCTTTATTTCCATCCACTCCTCTAAATTGTTTTTAAGTTTTGGGCTTCCAGAGGTTAATGATAAAATGGCAGCATTTTGCGTGTCAACTAACCGGTTCATTCTTGTTGGCTGCCAGATTCAAAGTCCTAAAACTTGTACACTGTAGAATCACTTCAATGGCTGATGAGAAGCGATATCAGACATTCTTCAAACGACATCCCTACAGTTTATGAAGTTAGTCGGATCCCCGCATTCCTGCGCATGTGGGGCGGTGGGCGGAGAGGACGGTGATGGAACTTGGCCGTCTCACCTCCCCCACTTCCTTTATGTGGGCCCATAGAATTTTCAGCTCGGTTGTCCTTTGGACGGGCTGTGTTCAGAAGTGAATTGTGGTTACAATCGCCTAGTCTCGACTAGCCAATCGTTCTTGCTCCAGCACCTAGATGATAAATGACTTTGGCCCCCTCACTCCTGTGACGCAGTTCTGGAAGGCTGATTAGGCGTCCCATGTTCACTTGCTCATTATCCCTTCCCGTCTGCCAAAGCATTTCAAATTTCTCTCTTCCTAAATGCTTCAAGAGCCTAGGATTTACCTACACCCATGCACTAATTACCCTAATGTGCAAGCTTTCACGTGCTTACGTTGGGGCGTGATTAATTCCTCTCCTAGTTCCACTGGTAGGGACTCATTTACCGTCGTTAAGGCCTCAGAGACGGAATTCCCAAATTCTGGCTCTGAGATACGAATCGACCTATCGCGTTGAACAATATTTTACTGTTTTGTTAGTAGAGAAATCCGCCTGTGCGCAATACTTGACCATCCGCTTGCTTATGGATTGGTAAATTTGAAAAAGTTAGCTGAACACAAAGGTTCAGTTACCATGAGGTTAGAGTAACAGAAGTCCGATACATAGGTCTCATTCTTGCTGGATGCTAATCTCATCCTTCACCTTCCGCGCAGGAGGCCTTGAATCTGAAATCAAGTATCCAACTTACTACTGCCTTTGCTCGTTATCATGGCCCGTTAGTAAAAGTTTAGTCACATCATTAAACCATGTCTTTCGACAGGAATAGGCGGAGGGGAGGGACTTAACACGATCAGTCATCCCTCCACCCCCTTGGAATGCACACACACACACACACACGTCCGCTATTTTTCCTTTCTCTCTCCCCCTTGTTCATGAACGTGAAACGAAGCGGAACAACGTCTCCAAACTCATCGTTGACCATGGCATCGTCTCCCCCACTTCAGAAGGTTGACTCATCTCTCTATGTAAGGCCACACCACAGGCGTGACGGTACACCTGGGCGGGCCTGGAGGATCTCAGTGACCTTTATTGGTTGGTTAAGCATCACGCACATCAACCCCTCATATGGTTGTGGGAATTGGGGCGGTGGTGCTGCGGGTTTTTTGAAAGTGAGGGTACGAACTTTTTGCCAACACAGTTGGTGAGCTGGTTCACACTATGTAGCTTTCTCTACAAGAATTCGCAAATATTCATAACTTCATTGTTTTTTTTTCAGGAACTAAATTTATTAAAACTCAATCTGTAATCTCACGATGGGCTTGGTTTTGTTTTATGATGAGATGTGCTTGAAAAGAGAGAGAAAACGAAAGTACGCTTTTAGTTTTCCTTGCAAAATCCACGTGGTCTATTCAGCTAGTTTTTCTCGGTTCCTCTCATTTGAAGAAGTATGGTAGCGTTTCGGTTCTTTCTTTAAATGCCTTCGGGTGCAGAGTCGAGGATGCATGGAAAGGATTTATTCCAGCGGAAATGGTGAATATCGTGGGTTTGGATAAGAGGTCCTAGCATTGTGTCCTGTATTAGGCCGAGCAAATCGGGGCTTCATTCGTTAGATGTGTAACTTCAAAAGTTGGCCGGTGTTCTACGAGTTCATTCTTTATGCCAATCACTTATGGAGAGAGACGTCTTTTGTTCGGATCACCGTCACAAATCGTGATGTTCAGGACAATTTGATAAACAGTCCATTTGGGACAGCTGTCAAACGTCGAGATGAATTTGACAGGCCTTCTGCTTTAAATCTGCGCTCATTCAGGGATCCAAGCCACGTAACTTTGTAACTTTCCTACAAAAAGTGGGGTTGTTTGTTTCTTTCCGCTTGGGTTCGCAAACACCTTCTCAGTTATTAATCCTTGAAGGCGTTGTAGAGCCCAACGGTCGGGGCTAAGGTTTGTTTTGAACCCAAAAAATGATGAGGCGAACATGTACACGACAAAAATGGGACGTCCTTCGCGGCGCAGCTGAACCAGATGCCATTTCATCTATTTTCTGATTGTTTTTTTACCATCCACACAGACATCAGGCTCGCCAGAGTTCCTCTACCCGAGTCGAGGCAACACCGATGAGGTTTTTGAACTTCCAGAGGCGTCAGGAAGTCGTTATGCGGTTCCTGGCCATATGCACACCTCTCACAACCACCCCCTTGCCTCCTCTGAACAATTTGAAGGTGGTTCCGCGGACTCTGGCAGGGGTGTGAGTGAAGACGAACCTCCATCGGCTCACATAATCCATTGTAACGGAAGTTCTGACTGCCTTCCAATTTCCAATACATCGACGTTCTTTTGTCAGAATCCGGGAACTCTGCACAGACCCTCCACTTTCCTTGGAAACGGTGGTGGTGGAGTTAGTCTACAGGAGGAACACGTCCATCCTACTGGTTTGTTGACGGTTGTTTCAGTTGTGCTCCCTTGAATTTTTTCCTGAGCGAATCGAGGTAGGACCATTTTAGGATAACGCAAGAATCATTGAGGGTGAAAGAACTAATCATTAGCCGGATATGGACTTGTCGTACGACCAGTTTTCTTCGCCAAAGCAAATGTTTTTGTAGGTAGATACGAGATTTGTCATCCTGGTGGTTTTTTGTCCAAAGTTGGGAAAGTTAATATCGATAGCTGAATGGAAACTAAACAGCTCTGAAAGGAATAAAAAGGACAGAATGTGTCTCTATAGCTGCACATCATAAACCCTCAGGTCTATGAAACACTGCTACTCATCCAAATGTTGACATGAAGGTGGCCATTTTTGTTTTTTTTTTTTGCCTGGAACAAATGATACGGCTTCAAAAGTAAACGAATCAGAGGTGTCCAAGGTCTTCCTCCGATCTCTCCCTGTTTTAAATTCTTACTCAATGGAGTTCTGAGTGTTGCTCTAAATTAACCAGCTAGAAGGTTATTCTTTAATTCAAAAAACAAATGGTTACCATTCATCTCGTTATTTGTCGTTTTTATTAGTCGCTGCATGTTTCTTCACCAAGTCCATTAGCGAGCTGAAACAGCTGAAAAGGCGCAAACAATGCAAGCGACTTATTAAGCTGGCTCCATAAACACCGTCACAGAAATGTGCGTGCAGCTCACAAACAAGACGCTTGTGTCACTTCTTCCACCCTTTTCTTTCTCCTCCTCTAACGGCCCCATTCTCACCGTCAATATGTCGTCCTTTACTCTTCTCCCTCGTAGTAGGTAGTAGTGGGCGCTTTATGGCTACTCCTTATACTCAAACCTTGGCTAAACCGATGTGGAACTGACGTGCGTCAAGTGAAGTGTCCCACGCTTAAATGATATTGCTTATGCTGTCGAGGTTTAATTTTCTGATTGTTGTCTGATAATTTCGACAATTTGACTTGGTTGACTGATATTTGTGCCATGAATGATGACTTCCGCGACTTTCGACCAAAGGGTTGAACTCTATTCATTCATACAAGGAAATCCATTCTTTCAACTCGTTGAGCTTAACTGCATCTTAGATCTCCCATGTGTGGACGATTCCTTTGTCGACCCGCATTTCTGCCCAACTTTGATTAGCCCTAGTCGATTAGTGCATGGGAGGAAACAGCTTCTGTCCAATCTAACCGGCGCTCATCACTCAGCTGAAAAGCTTGCTGCCTGAAAAGAAAACTGACTAGTTTGGCTCAATCCCCAAATCCTCATGGATGGGTTTGATGCTGTGAGGGTCTGTATGGGGTTTCCAGCCCGACTTCACACAAACTAAGGTAAATTTAACTTGGTCTATCGGGGGAATCAGTCTTCTGGTTCATTCTCTTCGCATATTTTAGCAACTTATTTGTTGTATATACCATAAAATTAAGATAAAGGAGGTCTATGCTTCGTTAAAAAGAACTCCCTATTAAATCTGGAGATAAACTGCTCACCAACTCGTACTTTTTGCTCTTTTACAAACGAAGGTGGGACACCCCATTCTTTTTATTGTTTCTGCTATGTCAACCTAAAAAGTGGTCATAAATTACAATTGGAGTTGTCAGATTTGATTAAGCGTCACGAAAGCATGTGCACTATTTCCACTGACTCTCGCGTGGTCGTGTGGACTTTTAACTGTCACAGACTTCTCAGGGTTGGAACGTTAGATTAATTTTCCATGCACCATTAGGTGTTTCGTAGCTTCTATTTTTGTGAAGGGGTAAGGAATTCGTCCGAATGGGATTTGTTCCCCCATCTTAGTTATAGTACACAAGGGATTAGCGGAGACTGTGGTATCCATGCCGCCGAAAAAATCCGATGTAACCCGTTGCAGTGACTTGTGGAAGCTTGTGAAACGTTCAATTGTTTATATATTCGAATTTCATACATAGCGTAGGTGCATACGGTAATCTATTTATGCATCTCTCCTTCGCCACTCGCCTTGTCTTGGGGACTTCTCGTATCAAGAGGTCTCAATCAACATCGGCGAGTAGAATTTGGGACTGCCTTTTTGACCGCTTTCAATATCACAGGTAACTCATCAAAATCGTGTTGCTCTTTAAGAGGGTGTGGTAGTAGAGGTACCGCCCAAAGGTGGTTTACATTTGATTGCGGTGATGTCAGATGCATGCATTCATCAAGCTGGTAAAGATCCTTCAATTACCCCTGGTGTAGGGAAGAGTTTTCAACTAAGTGGGGAAGCATACATCATCTCGAAAAGTTGTGGGATAATCCAAGTGACTGAGTACCAAACGGGCTAAACTGCATACATCAGGTAATGGGAGCTGCTTCTCCTTTCGTGACGCTTTAATTTGTCTGTCGTTTGACTTGCGGTAAGAAAAGACTTTGATATTTCACAAGGTATATTATCTATCCTGCACCTTCTAAGGTGCTACTTCATGATCTGGGGTCTGCACTAGCTGCGGTGGTAGTAGCGTCTACCCTTTTCTCGTTAAAGCCTAGTCAGTTGTAATCGAGGTTTCGAGGTAGTTTGATAGATCTTCATCCTGCGAAACACTTAGGACTGGTATCTCAGTCGAAAGAAAGTCTCATTCCACCACAGAACTAATTCACGGGAAGATCTATACCTTAAGTGCACTTCCCAAATGCTGATTTTACCGCCTTTTGGAATTAAGAGTAGACAATCTCGTGATCGAAGAGAGAAACACAGGTAATGGGTACTTCATTCAGCTGCTCCGATAGATTTGAAGCCCGGTGTATCCTGTTGAAGAAAAGGATGATGGGTCGTAATGATGATCAGTTAAAAGCTTGGAAGCTTTCTTTAATCGAAAATTGTATGAATGTATTGGATGATCCAAGTGTCGGGGCGCTAATAACAAGTCATCATATCCAACGATATCTAATTGAATGAGGACATTTTGCTTGTACGTGGAAGCATACTTCTTTGACAGGGATCAGAAGGCTCTTCATTGCACAGGAAGAGTAATTATTTCAGAATATTCATGATTAATTACCAATTGGACGATATCATTAGTATGCGTTTTCATCCATATCAATGTGTTTAGCCCTGAAGCTATAATGGGTCACTTATCTGCTACCCTATCTTCTAGCCAGGCATCATTAGGCAAATAGTTTGACTATTTATATTTTGACGGCTTTTTATACACCGTTGCCATGCTTATTTGAAAAAGCGGCGTAGCATTTCTACCAATAAGACTGGCTCATTAGTAGGTAGCCACGTTAACTGCGATGTTCATTCAGCGGGTAACATGATATGGCTTTTCCGCAGCTATTGAATCTCCTCTGCCTTTCTTGAAATGCCCTCTGTTAATTTGTCGCCTTACTGTTCATGCGTAGAGGAATGCCTGCAATGAAGCCCTTTGCAGGTTGTGGCAGTAGCCTATCACTATCCCCCGTCTTCTTTTCCCTTAACAAAGGAGGCAGACATTTGATCTGAATAGAAGGAACGACAACCAATTCAGGAGAGGTGTTTAGCACTATTACTGCGATAAATAATCATTTGCCATTTCTTTTCTAATAAAATAAGACAAAAAACTGGTCTTTAAGAAATTTTGAGGAAGCGTATCGACTAATCTACTTGGAATTGACTGGCAAACGTTGTAACTGGGGTAAACAGAGCCGGATCTGGCGTTCAGGATGTTACAAGAAGCAAGTCTGAATGCTCTTTTATTTAGTTGACGATGGAGAGATGCTGCTGATACTGAAAGCTGAGGTGTTCAAATCGCCAGGGATATAACAGGTTCACAATGGCTTTTAAACCACCATTTAAAGTCCACATTAATGCGTCTGAATACCTTTATACATCAACAGACCGGTTCTCTGGAAGAAATAACTAGTGGGACTTTTGAAGTAGTAAAACAAAAAGACTAGTCTAGTAGTTTATTGATTCGCTTACACGTTTGGTTCCTCAGTTATATAACGATTGGAAAGCTTTCGTTACGGAGAAATGCCAATACAATTGGACTACCATGGGGCGCTCGGCAGGTGTTGGGGAGTGGTTGTCTTCATCGCTTCTTTTGCAATGTCACAACGGATTATGCGCGTATGAGGTGTTTTACTAGCTAGCTGAGTACTAACAGGCAAGCCTTGGGAGGCATCACGAGTAGGATCATTACTAGTGGGAATAGGTATGGTCGCATTCTAAACATTGATACCGGTCGGACGGCTGAGCGGTCCGCCACCAAAGTGTGCTTGCCATTTCCTGTATATGTGTGTGAGTATTTTCAGCCTCGAGACATACGGCTTTGTTCGTGGCGTGGTGTATTTCATGTGCACACCCAATACTGCCGCTGCCAGCCATGTTGATAAACGGCCCGGCTCTGCGTGTCGAGGAGTGCGTTGGTTATCAGTGGATGTACATATTCATCATTCTACCGTGTCGTACTTTCGCTATGATCGGTAGTCTCCCTCTTTAAATGTGCAAAATTAAAAGTTCCTTTTCCCACCTTCCAAATCCGAGTTGTGAAGAGTATTGTAGCTACACCAATTGGAGAATACTACAAGGCTATCCGCTTTTGGCACCCAACACAATCATTACATCAACAGTAAACCACTGGATTTCATCATTTTTAAACATTTATTTCAAAGGTGAATGTCTGAGCTGACCCGCGCTAGCGACACTAGCGCTGAATTGGTCGTCGTAACCGCCGTCACCGTTTTCGTTGTCCGTGAGGTATGCCCCTTAGAGAAAGGCGGAAGGGGAGCCCGATGAAGAGTCCCGCTTTTGTACACACGTCCTTAAAAACCGCTTCTTGTGTAAATCTCAGCCCCTATACCCTTCCCCTGAGCCCCTTTGAAACAGTTCACTTCTGGTCTCTCTTTTATCACGCTCGTCTGTGTATTTATGTGTATGTGGAAACGAAAGCGATTTTGAATGCCTTTTTAAACTTGTCTTTTCTGCACCACTTAAAAAATTTTGAGGCAACAAGGGTAGCTACTGTTGCATGGAGTCTCAATTCCAAGTGAGCTTAGTGAGACTTGTATTTTAATCGTTTGGCGTTGCAGTGTACGACGTAGACCTATCAGTAACTTGGGCCGTCGGAGGTTGGAGCTCTCGACCAGCAACTTATGTCCATCTGGGCGGGCTAGGGTCTCTATGAGATGCCTCTAATTGTTGCGGTCACGTTGTAAGTGGAAGTGGAAACAAAAATGCATGACTCGTCTCAGTTTCCTCCACTGTGATGTTTGGTTTGGCGCGCTGGACCATCCCTGAAGCTGTATTGGTGTGAGGGAAGGTGGGTATTGGACCGCCCAATGGATGGTGTAACTGGAGCTGCAGGTAGCGGCTAGTGTCGCTGAAAGGCTGGAGCTCTTGCACAAGTAGATTTGCAACCTGGGGAGTTGCTTTTTTACCATACTGTTTGTTTCTTTTCGAGGCAGCTTTTTGCTTTCTCTGTAGCCAATCAGGCACGGAAACGGGAGCAACAACAATCAACTAGAATCGCAATCTACGGAATTGATCAAAATCTGTAAAATTCCTCATCCTTTGGAAGGCGAGCATTTCCGAAGATTGCAACGTGTTTTGTGACCTAATCGCATTTTGACACAAAATCATCTTAGCAGCAGTATGTAGGCGTGTTACTAATTCAGACAACATGCGGCAGGCATTTCACCGGCTCTCATTTAGATTCGTTTGAGCGTGGCCTTTTCCTACTGGTAGAGTTAATGCTCTACCAAAAGTGAGTCCCCTTTCAATTCTTTTTGTGGTCAGTCCTCACAGACCCGGTTATCAATAGATAATCCTTGTCTGTGACGTTCACTCTTGTAAAGCTCTCATCGAACTTGGAACTTGCTGCTATCTGTTACCAAATTTTGCATCTAATTTATCTTTGAAGGTGTGCAAAGGGAAGAAAGGTGTTATCAGTGTGCGGAGTGATTAGGTGGGTATATCGGTGGTTTGACACCCATGCCACCAATAAGGCGCCTAAGCCCCACTATAGCTAGATAGGTCGTACAGGCAAACATCCATTAAAACGAATACTGTTTTGTTAAACTAAGACGATGTCGTCAGTTAGATTATTTCTTTTCCTCAAATTATCAAATCTCGTTCAATCCGTTTAGCTTGTTAAAATGGTCTCTGGCGGCTTAGAAAAATACTTGAAATGTATAACAGAGATATACAACTGTCTATAGGCGCAGTACTCTTATTGAGCGTTCCAGTGAATTTCTCGTATACCGATCAAGATTGGTATGTGTATTTCAAACTCGTCTGCTCCGCGAGTAAACGATGTTTCCTCGTAGAGCTCTCTATGTAACATTTGATGGAGACCCAACAGTGGAACACCTGTTTGATACTCGAGATGAATCATCCTGAAGTGAGGGTATCGCTTACTGAAAGACTCTCTATGTGTCTCTTTAGAATTTTACGTCTATCGGGCACCATTACTAACGCAATTTTCTACCTGCACAAAAAGGAGAACCTCTGGTGAAGGTCAAAGAGATGGTAATCAGCTGGAATGATTGGCAATTTATCCTTCACACTTTCTCCGTTATAAAATCTGCCATTTTTCCGATTGTTTGCTGACTTAATTGCAAGAGAGGTGTGATTTTTTTGCGCCTTTTAGCGAAAGATCACATTGTTAACAATTTGCCTCCTGAAGGTAGAAATCGCTTCAGTCCCTAAGGGTTATATAGAAGACAAACAGAACTGATCGCTGTTTACTTTATGGGCCACAACTCGAGGTCGCGCCAGGTACACCTCACTGGTAAAGTCTCAGGGAAAATCAAGCACTGTGGTCCACTTTGGCCCATCCAAAGATGATGCAATTGATCAAATAAAAGATGTGATTTTAGCTTTACTACTGACCACTTTGCACGACCGTTATTGCTTAGTCTCTTCTTTATTTTTAATGAAGAGGATAAATCACTAAGAGGGCCCTCGGTTCTTTATAATGTAGAATACAAAATTACTAGAACCACGTAGATGACCTCCAGTGGTGAGTAACACGAAAATTGGGTTCGTACTTAAAACAATTGAAAAGTTATGGAACTCGATCATGATGTAGACTGATGTCCAGCGCCCACTTAAGCCAATCAAAATAACTATAGGTGGGCAGCAGACACCAAGAATGTTCCCTGTAAAAGCTAACACTTCCCTCAGAGTATAAGGTGCTTTGAAAGTGAATAAAGATTGAACATTTCATCTACAAAACTAAAAATCCTTTAAATAGTTGTTTATAAGGAAGAGTTTGACAAATGCAACGATTGCAAACGGATTTCCTTTAAGTCTTTTGTGACTAAGGGACACTTAGGTTCAGCCACATCTTTATGAAGTAATGCTACTGGATTAAACACATACAAGCGTGTAAGTCCATTCTCATCGTTGACCGCAAACCACGGTGATTCGCGAGCAAGATTTAGGAAGAAGTTACTGCGCAATCACCAGGTATTGCTCCTCTGTGGCAAAGATGATAGAGAGAAATCAGCAGCGGATTTTAGAGTGTCGTTGAAAGAACAGATTGTCTGCTTCATCAGCAAGCGTTACCATCGCGTGTTGCAGAAGATCTACATTTGTCTTGTTACTCACCAGACCACTATCCAGATCCAAGTCTCCACCACTTAAGATATCCATATAGTGCAGCCCCCTGAATGGGAGATTTTATGCATTGAGGGTTCAACCGCAGCTCATAGCCTACGAGAAGGCTGCAATCCTGCACAGCATTCAAACATTCACTTTCCACGAGAAAAAGGGCACATTTAATTGCTTGTGCCTCATATTTCATCGTCGTTAGATCAGATCCATCAAATATTTATGCATAAATAGCTATGGGTGGATGTCAGAGGGAAGGCGAATGAAGGCTAAAGAAGGAATTTGCAAACTTTGCCTTTCCTGTGAATGAATGAAATAGTAGATAAAAGAATGTGAAAAAGAAGGCAAAAATAGCAATTAAGATTAGAAGGACAAAAGCCGTTTCTCAGAAGTGCGGCTGATAAATTTGTTTACCTCCTTATCCCTCCTATCTCACCGAGGAAGAATTCTAAAATCACAGCATTTGTGTTTTGGGACTTCGAAAGTGGAGTGCGCGAAGCGATGCTCTCTCGATTTGACTGAGCTTTCACAAATTAGCGAAAAATTGCATACCATCACCTCCTCATCCTCCCATCACCATATTATACTACCCTTCACCACCTCCACTCATCTAATTCGACGTGATTTCATCCAAATGTTAACAGGCTGCTGGTCACATGCCACCATCTGCCAACTCACACATTCCACACGCATTCCAATTCTGCATTCGTCGGCACGTCTCACTCGCAGGTTATTCTAGTCCCACACAAAAGCATTCACACAAAAATGTCTTCGTCCTCTCCTCATTCTTCGCCTTCTGCACACTCTGTAAACAGCGGATGCATTCTCGTGCTGCCTTCCCTACAAAGGGGAAGCATAAAGCATGCACGTTTAGCGTTCATCCGTAAATGTGGACACCATTTGGTAGGCTCGTGTGTCCCTCCACCACGATACGGCAAGTGAAGTGCTTGTCTCCGTTCAATGCATTCAACCAACCATCCAATCAACCAATCAACCAATTAACCGACTAGTCACCTGACAGAACTCCACAAACAGGACTAAATGTGGACTGGACCCGTGGGGGGCCGTCGATACATGCTGCCCCTTCCGTCGGACCCACAGTGATTCCCCTTTCTTTTTACAGTCCGGTAATAAAGATGTGCAAATTTTTGCCTTGAGCCTGACCAAAAGTGAGTCTGTGCCTACGGATATCAACTTTTTTGTAACGAAGTAACAGGCAACAATGGGCATTACCACTAAGAATAGGGGGATGGACGATTTAATTGCACTATGCCGGGGGAGGAAGGGGAAGGGTGCATCCTGCTTCTTCATGCGTAAAACCCAGCAGTCTGGTAGAGTGAAGGTAGTAGCATCAACAAGTTGAATAAAACATTTTGGACCATCTCTTCAAAAGATTTTAAAACACTTTAAATTTAAAAACATCCATACAGAGCTTTTATTACCCACACTTTTCCATCTTGATCACGTTTTATCTGCATATACGGGAAATGACATTAAACCTAGGGACGACTGCATGGTCCGGGGAGTTTATGAAAGAGCAAATCTACAAACAAAGTAGGTATAAAACGAAAGCTGAGGTTTACGATAGATGCAAGCGTTTTACTGGGACAGAATTGTGCGTCTCTAAGTCTGTTTGTCCACTTGTCTGTCCGTCTTTCGGTCTTTGTAATAAAAGGCTTCTGAATTACTAGATTCAACAGGGAAAATAAACAATAAATAAGTGGATATTTAGTCTTCCTAATGGCAAATTCACTGTAAAATCGATAAAACCTTTCTAAAGGAGGAAAGTTATGGGAGTGTTTTGGTCCTTGGAATGACGACATTTTCGTCATAGCCACCCTTACCTTCACCTTATTTTTATTTTCTAGCCAATGTTTATTCCTTATGTGGCAGGCGATTATGTGATTTTCTAATATTAAGAAAAAAATGAGAGTTATATGGAGTAGCCTTCTGCTACTACTCCTTGTCCCCCCACCTAATACCACCTTAAATTGCAACTCTCCCCATTCATAAACGCTGGGTTGTGGGATAAGGTACTGTTGTATTCCAATATTCCGTAACAACTTCTTTTCCACTGACTGAGTAGCTCTGACCAGTGACTATTAATGTAGTTTATCTTCTACATATGTGAGTAGCTAAATTCACCCTACCATAACATCACAGACTTCTGGCCATAATGAGGGGGAAGGTGAAGAAAGATGTGAGGAAACTACCACAGCTAGGCGTACCGACGGCAGAACATCGTGTCTATGCTCCATTCCCCACATACCACAAGTGATGTAACCAACTGTAGAGAATAGATTGCACCATCTGCTCGGTGACTAGGTGACGAGTGACGAATGAAAGCGCCTTCATCAAGCCTCTGCTATGCGCACTTCTGACAGGCGACCTTAACGTGGGCCACAAGTGTCAGTTATGTGGTGGTTTGAGGTGACATCCTAGTGGACAACGGTAGGTTAAGTTGACAGCTCATGTGATAGAGGCACATAAATGTAGCTGCAGCTACAGCGTTTGCACCATCATTAAAGGTTAAAAAAAGGCACTCAAGCAATCATTAGGTTCGGATGACTGAGGGAAGTGGAACGGGATCATGTCACTAAAACAGTGGCGCAATTCAAGAAGACTGAGGGGTCAATGATGAGTGTCCCAAACTACACGTTCTATTTTTGCATTTGCACAGTTTTACAGATAATTACACAGCCTCTTTAACTACTACAGTTGACCCGCCTTATAGGAGTTGAAGCACCTCTTCCATTTCTGCGTTCAAGCAGCCATTTAGTACAATCCTGACTAATCATTTTCTTACTGATGCATCATGACACAAACTGAACCGACCATAGGTGCCACCGGGAGCCATATTGGCAGTAATTAGCAGATCCCACTCGAAACAGAGGACGTTTTGTCCACTCACTAAACTTACAAATCCGAAAGACAAATCACCAGTCGTGAATGGTTGAGCCCATGGCACCAAGTGAAAACGCCTCAATGTCACCTACCATCTCAATTCCGAGTTCTATGCAGTAATATTTGATGGAATGAACTGAAGCAACTGCGCTAACTTATTTACACTACAGTCTGAAGACATCATAGCGCCCTTTCCAGTGTTGCTTTAAAGCTTATTTTCCCAAGCGATGCAGTTGGGACACAGCGTGTTCACAACGTAACATGAACAGCCCGTCTTTCGTTGGAGAATCACTTCCCAAGTGCTTTCTTATAAAAAATGCGTATGGGTATGAACGCGATTAGCTGGAATTCCATCCATGTCCTCCGATCCATATTTACTGCACCCCTTTGATCCCTGTCCCAGAGTTTATTGTGATATGACAAATAACTACAGGAGACCTGAAGCCTCCTCTGTTTCACTCGTGTACAATAAGGAGCTTTTGGAATTATTTTACAGATGAAGTCATTTTAAAACCAGATTTTAAACTTTCGTGAAATTTATCCGACACGAAATTGCTTCGGAAATAAAATAAAGGCTTCTTTAATTATTTTCTCCTTGCTTAGACAAAAAAAGTAGATTTTGATTAAGGAATCGGTGCAAAACCGGTATAGCTAGATAGGCATTTGCACGTCTGTACTGCTGTCAAGGGCGGAGTTTAGGCGGGCAGAAAGTAAAAGTTTGGAATGTGGAATTCCATTAAACGGATTTTGGCTTTGAAACAGATGATCGAGCGCTAATTTCCTTACCCATATGATCTTATTTTATCAGTGTCGCATAAAATTTCAGCGTTATTCTATCGTTTCCATTTCTGTGAGAACCTTTGTGGCTTCTTTCGGTTCATCGTGTAAATTCGGTTGTCGGTTGAGTTTCATAACTTTTTGGAAGGTCTAGTGAAGCTTGTGTCACAGCTGATGAATTAAAGTCTGACTCGGAATCTACTTTTAGCGAATCCTTAATCTTGTGGTCAACCCAACAACTGCTGCTGTGATGATTGCAAGGAGAAAAATTTTTTAATCCAGCCAGACATTATTTCGGTCAAAGAATACTGAGAGAAGGTAGAAGATTCAGAATCTGCCCTCTATAGGATATCACCCACGACAAATGTCCTGCCTGTGCCCTTACTAAGGCGTAGCATTCGCTCCAAGATGAGCCTCCATCTCATCATGCGCGGTGATGTGCTATAGAATTCGTTGCCATTCTGTGATCTGTTTAATTAAATGTCTAGCTGAATGGGATTTTTGTTCTTTCCATGTTGCCTAAATCCTCTAAGCTCGGCTGGCAAGGCACTGTTGCGATCCGGTTATGAATAAAATAAGTTCATCTTCTGACTAGATCTGATTAACTTTGCAGCCACTTTAGTAAACCTCGAACCTTTGAAAGGATCATAATTGACCTTCCTCGTGCGCTTAGGACCTAAAAGTTAAAGGATACTATCGAACCAAGTCCCTGTAAACATCAAAGAAACAGATCAGCACTTCAAAGTCATTTATCAACAGATGGGTGATGCACTATGACGTCATCTGCACCGGAGATATCTGTCAAGTTCGACTTTAAGAGGATCGCTATTAGAAGTTCTAACATGACCCAGGGTGAATATGATCATTTGCCCTATGCCATTTTGCCATCAAGGGGCATGGCTGATGAATTTTTTAACCTCATGACCTCAAAAATTTACTTATTCCAAGCTTGGAACGTTGAATTTTTACGGCATGAAGGACTTAATCGCATCGGCTATTAAGAATACAGTGGTAAAGTAAAACTACGCACAAGACAAATCAGTGCGAAGCCAGAACTGTGGCTCAGCCTTACCTCTAAGGATGCTGCTCCCTAAATTTGGTAAAATTCCTATCCTTATTAAGAATTTTATTCATTAGACCTTAGTTGAAGCCATGATTTTACATATTAGGGTAATCAAATGAGTTTGTGCTGTCCCTTTCTCTGTAAAGTTTTCCCATTTAGAAAAATCCTATTTCAAGCCACCTTTGCTCCTATCTCACATCCATTTCTCATCCACCTGTCTATTCTATTTTGCGAGAGACCATGTGACTCCAAAATGTCCAGAAGAGATGATAACTACCTGAAGACAAAGGCTAAGGTGAGGTAGAATTGCCCTCTTTCCCACTCTTATGTGAAGGAATGAGGGTTTCCCATCAGTAAATTATGCTGGATAAGGACTAAGGACACGTAGCATGTAAGTCGTTATTAACTTATCGTAATAGCTTTTCACGAAAAAAGTGGATTATGCTGCCTCCAGTAGAGATCTCAGACGCAACGCTTTGGCCTTCATCAAGAAAAAAACCTGCCTGCTATCAACATCACACCTCCTAACACAAAATACGTATTCCTCTGGGAGTGAAGTTTGAGAGAGGTAGTTTTGGGATAACCAGTGCTGCGTTTGTTTAATTGGCGTAAAAAAATACAATTACCAATTTGCTTTGATTTCACAAGATTCTCTTCAGAATGAATGTTGATGAGAAAAACTATTTTCTTAACTCATCTTAAATACTACTGAAAATTGAGAAAGTACAGCTAATCAGGTAGGTTTTCTTGCTAATATCACGAAAACTTTTTGAAAATGATTTGCCCTTAAGCCTACAGCCACAAAACCAACTGCTGGAAGGACTACCAACGACCGAGAATGCTGCTAAAGAAAAGTGCGGAGAATGTAAGTGCTTATGGCCTGATACACGCTTTCATTCCATATTTTGAGTTTGATCATTTCTAAAGCATCACAAGATGCGATGGATGCATTCAACACAAATTGATTGAGAATACACGCCACGTAGTTGGTACATCTGACGTAGAGAGAGAAAGAGGACTGCATCTAGCCCACCGAGTACAAATGATCTGTTGACGTGATCCTCTTTCAAAAGAAAAATCCCTGTAACCTAAGGATCATAAAGTTATTTATTTGATTTTCTGTGAGTATGATTTACTATATCTGTTGCTATTTGGCATTAAAAAAGTATTTCCTCTAACTGAATCAGATTGTTCCTGACAGTTTGACGAACTGTTCATTCTTTAGAAAGCAAAATAATCGGCTTGGTAACAGCTCCATTCAAATTCCCGCACTTTTTGATGGAATAAACACCACTGTTCAAGACATTTGCTACTCCTGTCTCAGAGGATGACCGGCCTTCTTACTCGTTTTGCTTATGTTCTTAAATTTAGCTATGGTGCTTACGAAAACAATAAAAGCAGTTATTATGACTTGATGGAGGCCACATTTGTGAATGCCTTCGGTAGTGATCGTTCCCATCTCTCAAAACAAGTCACCGTTTTTAAGTCCCGAAATAAAACAATATAGATCCTAGATGCTTAATCTAAGAATGTTTTCACAAATTGGGATGCTTCCTTTTGTTTTAATTAACCTTGACAAACAGGTCTAAAAACAATGGAAAGTCTGTTGGCTAATTTGAATCCTCTTCTCCATCGATTGGTGGAGTGTTCTGGCTAGGTGCATGGTGACCCATTAATTCACTATTTCTGCTATCATCTGATGCTCCAATGAGACACAAAAAATGTGTTTATTGCCCAATAATTACACAATTTATGATTCAATTATGATAAATATAAGACGTAAAGCTGATTCTGTCATTTATGCAAGGGATTTAGTTCCTTGGTGAGCTCAAACAAAGCAATTTAAACGCAATGATGCACCACTCACCGTTGAATATCCAGCATCTCAAATGTAGTAGATTTTTAAGCAATTTGAAATTATTTTTAAGCTTTTTATTGAAGGCTAACAACTTGATCGAGGGCGATGTCTTACCTAAAAATACATGTAGGCGCACACATGCATAATGGAAGACAGAAAAGCGCAACTCTATCATCAATTCTCTTTCATGTTAATTCCAAATCTCATGCTACGATGTGACGGGCGAAAATGAAGGACACACTTCAGGCTCTGTCAGTATTACTAACTGGGTTCAAATCAGCCGCATCGCCTCAAAAAATTTTTTGGCAAACTTGCCTAGCTTTCTAACAGGTTGCTGTTTGAGATTGTAACGACCAGAAATGGGTTCCAAAGGTGGTGCTGGTGTACCCCCATTTTTGTAATGAAAGCATGTTAACTCACATTGCGTACTTACTAAGTTACATGTAAGGCGACATCACTTTTAAGCCCATAACGTTAGGCGAATGAGCTTGTCTGTAATGGGCCCATCCCACGCTTCCAATGGCAGGCACAACTCGATCTTCAAAAGACTGGACTTTAACAGATTTTTCGTCCGCCGAGGGCACATTAACTATGGTTGAGATCCTTGCGTTCAGTACAGCGAGATTCAAAGGTGTGAGAAAAGTCGGACTTGTGAGTCAGACGGAAAAAACCCTTACTCTACAAGGCAGCCCCATAGTCCAGTAACCCATCTCGCTTCCAGATGGTGAGAGATCTTACTACTCTAAGTAATTATCATCCTTCGTTGTACAAGTCAATAACATACAAAGTGGGATGGAACAAAGCTGGCTAAGGTGAATTTTTTACTTCTTAAGAAGAGACCTTTTTAGGAATCCCGCAAATTTACTTAGTTAAGTTACATTTAAGGAGATCTTTTGTGCTCAAGATATGGGCAACTTTGTTTCAAACAAGATGCAATTGACTGAAGGAAAGTTTTTTCGTTTTTTGAAGAACCCATTGGCTATTTATCTTTTCGAGTTGAATTCGAACCTCGGTGTGACAAAGAGGCCGTGTTTAGACACTCGTGCATAGGCTACAGCAACGGTTGGTGATGGTCTCCTTTAAGTCATCAAACTGTTGTAAACTACTTTAGGGAGGAATTGAAATATATAAAACTGAGGAAAAGGAGATTAATGTTGGATATTATCTCTGTGGCCCAGAATTCTAATTCTACAAATTGGCTTTAATTTTAAACAAACATTTCTCCAAGCAGTGATTGGCCTCTGAAAATAGTTCTTTCGTTGTAAACAAGAGGTGTCAAAGAAGTCGAATTCAAGTGGCAATTCGTCTAGGTGAAGTGAATATAATTTTCGGTTATTTCTTGTTGAGGCGACCGAAGTTGGGGAAGACTAGCTTCTCATGCCTCGTAACTTTTACCACCATCTCGGCGGCATAAAAGCCCATCCACACCTATCACTACCATACGCTGATAATAAATTATTCTCCGAATAGCCTGGCTGAAGCAGGCTGTAAGATCAGATGGTTTAGAGTGGAGACTTATTCTCTCCACTGCGGCAGGAGAACACGAAAATCGGGGGAGCAAAACATTCCGGATAGGTAATCGTCTCTATCGCATTGGTCGTAGCTTTTAATAATGCATTGATAATATAAAAGGAGGTAGAAAACGGTAACAGACAGAGAGGTAAGAGAGTATTTCCGAAGCGAATCGGGCAATCATTAGGTATTTTAGCACCATTGGTAAAACAGTTAAAGAAATTGAACAAAAGGATGACTATTTACAATTTTCCTTCATGAATATTTAATTTGGACAATTGACTTGCCCATTTTTAAATGACTACATTAACTCGTCAGAGAGCTACGTGCCATAACCACCTACTTTGAATTTATCGGTATTGTTGATAAAAGCTGCATTTCTGATGCTGGAAAACGAAATCGCTTAAAGAAGTTCTTCGGCAAAAAGTCCAATCAGAGCTTTTAAAAAATTAACATTTGGACCAATTATCCTTCTTTTTACTCAGAAGTCATCTTTGAATAGCATAAATCAGTTGGAATCTTGCTCCTTTCACTACCAATTCAAATTTTCTCTTTCCTTCCTTAACCAAAAAACACCTTTTTAGTCCTTTTTGACAATGTTCGAAGTTGGACAGGGACAAAATTCAATCTCCTAATTGGAGTCTTCATGGTGACATCGAAACTCATTTTCAATAAACTCACAAATACTTTCACCTCACCGCAACGTTAAGCAGCGAATGCTCCTGCTTTTATTCCCTTTTTTATTTATAAGCTCTGCGATCACCTTGATGCGCTTTGTTTGGTCTTGAAGCTCCACCGAATAGCAAAACCTTCACAATAACGCAATCACCAATAATATGCTCACAAATGAGACCTGCCTGGCGCCGTTTAAAAAGCTTCTGATAGTATACTGGGATTTATTTCCTTTTTTCTCGGGAAGGGTAGGGCGTAGCTAAGATTGGGGAGATCTAGCTCTATCGCCAGCATTATGCACGCTATGAAGTGCATTTTGCATATTTACTTTGATGTCAGTAAAAATCTAAAAGGTTATCAAAATGCTCTCAGAGTTAAAATTTGTAAAATATAATTGATAAAAATGCGCTCGTTTTTTTCAAAAAACACAAGCAACTTAAAGAAGTCGCTAAAAGTTACTCATTATGATACAATTGGTAGTCTATTTTACAATATATTAGAAGTCTCATCAGTGACAAGCATGTGTGACGCGAATCCTTGATCATATTGAATCGAATCATGTGTAACAAATAGGTAAGTTAAGTCTGTAACAGTAAATTAGTTGTCAAACTAGTCAAGAAATTAACGGAAAGGGGGTAAAGCTGAAGTAGTAATGCAGCTACATCCCTTGGAACCAGCTACTCCCTAAGACTGAACAGGAAGCAAGTGTAGCCATGGAGATAGCATCAAATTATAAAGGCATGTAGTGGAGACCACGCCTCACAGATCGTGAGAGAACTGGTGATAAATCAAGAACCCGCTTAATTAGACATGCACTCAAGCAAATGATCTTGTAGCACTCCCCACAATAAGTTAATTATTATCTGAATAATCTTCCTGGGGAGAGAAAAACAGCTTTTCGGAGTCCTTTTACGTAGAATGGAAGGCATAGAAGTAAATCTTTCTAGCGATAATTTCCATTGTGCCCTTCTCACTACTTACTGCTTACTAAAGTGGAGAGGAGATGAGGGAGTACTAAAATATCCCGGGGGCAACGTCGCAGGGTGAAAGCATAACCTGCGGTGACTGGAGTTCCCGCTTAGCTGTACAAAACATAGGATCATTAGAGCAAGAAACATTATTATTTCTGTCCCAAAGCTGCAGAATCCTCCCTACCAATTTTAGCTTGCCATTATGGAAAGGTGTGGCAGCAAAGTTTTCCATCCAATTTGATTAACGACTGCATGACTCTGGTGGTGAGAGATGCACCAAATCAAGTTTGACCTCGTTTTTTTTACGGAGAGGACTTACGTGATGCTATTGAGTAAGTAAATGCAAAAAGTTGCAGCTTAAGTGCAACAACAGTGAAGGCGAGGAATCAGTGGTTCGTTTGTCTCTTTCGCTTATTTGCTAAGAAATCCCATTTTTTTTCTAACTGCCTTTTGATAGGAAATATCATTCCATGACGATGCTAATCGGGTGAACCAAAAACCATTTCACACAGACCTCATGTCCTCTTCTCCCTTCACTCCAAATGCACGCATCACCATGTTTTGGGCGAGAAGTGCTTTGTATTTGTGCATACGTGCAATTGCAGGTGGGAAATTTTACTTAATAATATCTATCGCCTACTGCGATAGGAATCCGACCACCCAAAAATTGTAATGCAACCCTGTGAATGAGGCCTTTTTCTTAAAAGCCATCAAATCTTCTTCTTTTTTTCAGAGTATTTCGTGAACCCTCCACCCCACCGTGGATCAAGAAACAACCTGAGGGAAGACTCCTACTTTGAAAGGGGGAAAGTGCAGCATTCCTGCATTCATTGGACGTATTCTTTCGATAATGTTTCTGCATTGGTTCATAAGCTCTTTCTTAATCACTGTATAATGACATGAGAAGTTGAAAAATGGGAGTGAATGGAGCAGGCTGTCTGTTATGGAAGTCACAGCAATATCGTGATTGATTAATTGCTACTTCTTTACATTATAATTAAAAAAACTGAAGAATTGAGTAAGAATTTCAGTAATTAAAATCACACAGCTGTATCGACCTAATGTGGATGCGCAAACCTACTCACAACAGATCCCAAGTATACCTTTAAAGATCAACAAATTTGTTTTCCTCCATTTTTAAACAAAAATTTTTGCATAAAACGCTAAACTTATCTGGCCATTTAATGGAATTCTTGACTTTATACAATTTTCTGGCGCTTTTGATGGATGAGTAGATTCATTTAACCCAAGCCTCAATACACCTAAAACATCCTTTTTTTTGTGAAGGCAGTCCTGTGTGTCGGTTTTTTCCTCCTTTTTGTCCCGCTTTTTGCAACCAGCAAACCTGCCCTTTATTGGTCTGATTGGGTTGCTTTCGTTAAAATACACTCTGATGCTGAGACTAGACTAATGAATAGCGGAGTTCTGGAGCTTGCAGTTGGTTCCAAATTTTTGCCACCAGGGTCCTACGTTAGGACACAGATTGACTGCAATTGTCCAGGGATCTTGCTGTTTACTGCCCCAATAATAACGCCTCCTATCATCACCTTTTTCTAACTGATCTAAATCTTGCTCAAAAACGCAATGGGAATGTAAGGCGCCATAAACTCACCCAATCTGTTTCAGATCCAATTTGGCGTAGAGTGCACATAGTCCACCTTTGATGCTTGGAATTGGGTGGGAAGGCCACGCGATCACTGCAAAGATAATCAGTTGGTAGCCATTTTTCCACCCAAATCTGCCAAGATAACTTGAATGAGAATAACATTACATCAGAGTGAATTATTATGCTCTTCAAAATGCCTTTAATACGTCAAATCGGTCAGTAAGGAGTTGCGACTCAAGTAAAGAAATTGGGATGAAATGATGGAGCACTTTCCTAACCCATTTGCTCAACGACACATATATGCAACACAGGCTCTACACTACCTTATTTATTTGCTTAACTGACCAAAGAATTTTCACTTTTTGAAATAGCTAATAATTGCTTTTTTCCATTTTTTAGTAGCAAGCAAACCTATCAAGAAATTAGCAACAAATCGTGCTATTACCAGGTCAATAAAGTCCTCACCCTGAGATTGGCAGCACTTCTCCGCGGCTCTGATTGCAGAAAGGTGCAAATTTTTAGTAAAAATTTCTGTAAACTTCAAAAATCGTCCGAGATTTTAGCGCGAGATTGTTTCATTTATATTCTGTCGTCATTTGGCGACATGCTTTAGGACTATGAACATTGCCATTTGGCAATTTAATCCAAAGGATCATAATTACTTTAAAATAAACGTACTTAATTTCCCTCAGATCTTGGTTGGATTTTGCTAGCAGACTCTGGTGCATTTGATAAAGTCTCTGCGTCTGCCTGATAAAAATGGATGTTTATTTATTCCTAACTTCAAGAATCTCAAAGTATTGTCACTTCTATGCAATGGGGAACCGTTCAACCCACTACTGCCCTGAAGAAGGAATAATCACTCCTTTAATCCATCTACCCCGAAATATACAAATTACCAAACATATTAAAAGATAAGGGGTTATCAGCTCTTTACTTCCATCTTGACTACATGGCTCTTTGGTTACCTGTATAGTCTCCCATTCCCGGCTTCAGGAAAAGCTTTAATTCTCCAAATCTCTTTTGATCATCACCAGACCATAAACCCACAAGACTATGGTATGGGTTCTCAAGTGCTGCAATTAGTTTAAGGTACATGGTTCATTGAGAATATAATCCAATTTCAATACACTTCACTTTCCTGCATACTCAACGCTCATTATAGATCCTGCCCCACAGGTCACTATATGCCACTAGTGGACTTGTGGTCATTGAAGCATCAAAAACGGCGCCTAAAGTAGGGAGCTGCGCCATGGACTGCATATTTAATTAAGCGTGCTTTTCCGTCTCCGAGGGTTGCACTTCTTCTTTAGCTTCATAACCCTCTGATCATGCCTACAGACTCCTCCCTCCCTCCAGTTTCTTTGATAGCAAATCATAAAGCTTTTTTCCTTCATCAGCACGCATTAGTACATTGGAGAGGAAAAGGTAATACATTGTTTCGCATAGTAAAATTTCCACTCAATGAAATTTAACTTGGCTGTATGCACGAAATTTTGGCAGGCATGCTTTCGCTATCCCTACCCATAAGAAGGTCAGTTTGGCCTCATGTAAAATTTCCCTTTTGAGGTCAGAAAGCTCTAATACGCTGCACATTAGAAACCACAAATATTAAGAATTTTTTACTATTACATTATTAGTCCGCTTTACTCACCACCGCAATTAAAACAGGCTGCTGCGCTTTTCCTCATGAAAGATGGTTTAATCGTTTTTTCCTCTCTTTTATCCAGTTCCTTGTTTCACTCCACTTTGCTTCATTGTGCTATTTTTTGTAGCAAAAATTTACCGATAAAATGAAACACACCTGAAAGGTGGACAGGGATGGGAAATGGGGCATCTGCAATTTTGTTGCGTGAATGTAGTATTTCTCTGCCTGGACAAAATCAAAGCAAAAACGGGTATCCGCGCACTACTTTGGAGTGGCTAATGACCGTTAAAGTAGTTGCACACTAGCCCAGTGGGCTGCTTGCTTTGTCAAGGTGGAATTTACCTTTCCCAAAGGGAAACGTTGGAATTTGCTTTTATGTGTCATTTTATTTACTGATTGATATAGCCATAAACTAAACGGCTGTTTTTAATGCTCCAAGAGTGAATCCTTTTGAATTTAATGCTTTATGGTAACCGCGTCTTAGATAATCATAAATCAAATGAGTAAAGTATTCTTTGATTGAAGTGTTTGAGGAAAATTTACCACCACAGTTTTTGAATAAATGTCCTGCCCAAAAATTAGCATGTACAGTCGTCTTCAGATTAAGTAGATGCACAAATAACCAGTCCTTCATCGAAGTAAGCAGCCGTTAAGCCAAAGAAACCATCAAAAATACCGTCAGTTCCAGTACTTTATAACCAAACCAATCAAGTCATCTTGCTTCTATCCTCTCTCTAGTAAACAGATATTTTAATTAAAAAATGTTACATAAGTACATTAAAACCTGTTCAAAAAATATTTTACATTTGCATCTTCCGACCACCTAAGTGATGCTGCTTAATTTCTTGCTAAATGATATTCTCTATGTGTTTCTATTATCACAAAAAGTACGTTTGCCTGTGGATCTCGTGCTATATCTTCCTCTCTCAAAGCATTAAATAGCCTCTGGCCTCCGTTGGAAAGTCCTTCCCTCGTCTGAAAAGAACAAATTTCACAGCGCAATGCCAGAAGTTCCGATTTTGTACACCAAATCAAAGGTACCGATATCATGTCCCCTCACTGTTCCCAGATAGGATGTCTGCCTGGATGCAGCTGTTAGGTTCTGAGGGCAAGAATTACTTAGAAGAGGCCCAAGGTGCTGCAGAATGCCTTTGATCTGGGAGGAAGGTCAAACTATGCTTGTAACAACTAGTGTGTCTACGATATTTTACTTTTATCTATTGCATTCTAGCATAGAGAGACTGACTATTAATACGGAGACCACGTAGCCTACAGGTCCAACCGAAGGCCCACTTTGTTGAGCAGAAGTTCACTGAGTCGATTAAAGGGCTTGCGAATGTCAAAGCTCTTTCATAAAATCAGACGACAACAAGTTTAATGACTGACTCAACTTAGGAAAACAAAGGTGGAGGGTATAAGTGTGTAACATAAAATTTGTTTTGAAATGATTCCCATGGAAGCATCAACAATGTAGTCTTGGGTTGCTGGGGAGTGACAGCTGACCAGCTGGTTTACGAAGGCGCAGCAGTTCACGTTCACGAATTTGACTGGTCTTGACCTTAGAGCCTGTCTATGCTTGATGTTGCTGTTTCAAAATGTTTTAAAATGGACGCAAGGTGGAAACTTTGAGGTATTAGAAAAAGGAGCATTTTTGGAGTGCAAAAGTAAGTGCCACCCACGAGATATTTTCAAACACAGGTGGACCTGCACCAATTTGTTATGCTGCGTGAAAGCGAAAAATAAGTGAGTCAGTAGGTAAAAGTGATGAAGCGTCATTCTACTATCTATAGAATGGAAAGCTTTCTTAATTACTGTAACAGCAAATGAAAAGGAAGCAGAGACCACAGGCATATCATACATTAACTCTCCTATTTTAATGGGCGTTTAAATTCTCGAAATTTTTAAAGGAAAGTTTTAGCGCCAATAAAGTTGAGCTCTGAAACTAAGCTCACAATTAACACATCTTTTTCAGATTGGCATTAAACTGCATATCCCATCTTTGTATGTTTGAAATTGAATGCTGATGTTGGGAGAAGAAGTGATGCATTAAAGGTGTCGATTAGGTGATAGATCATTTAAAAATGATTAGTGATCAGAAGGGAGAAGACAGTCAGTAGGTACCGCTGGGAAATAATGGTGGTGCTTCAGCCCCAATGTTACTTGCTTGGGTTTCGGTGTAGCTCACTGCAATGGCTTCTCCAAAGCTGTATGCTATTGGTTTGGCCCCATGAACATTTAATGCGTCTCTGCTTGGTTGCTATTCTGGTGTTACAGCTTGATGGGATGCGTTAAAATATAGAGTCTCAAGCTGGTATAAAATGGGTTCGTTAAAGCTCCTGAAATGTTACCTAAGTAGTATGTGCACCGAATAAAAATAAACCGCTATCCATATAACTACACAGTTGTCTAAAAGGTCGATTTCGCCCAGCATTTATGAGCTCTACTGCGCATTTAAAAACTTTTTTAAAGACAACCTTAAAGAACTGCCGTAGGAGCGGCGTAGAGTCAGATCAGTCGCAGATATGCCAAGAAAATGAAGGAGGAATGCTACTGCGTGTAGCCATTTACAAGTCGTTGGCAGAAAATGCTTTGTACGGAAAGCCTCCTAGTACAGAGAACGAAGATGATATTCATCTTGCTTTTGATAACATTTACGCAGCCACTTTCCTACATGATTATCCTATTGATCCAATGACACTGAGTTATCATAGTGTGAAGTCCCAACACAGCATTGCGGTTTTATGAGGATAATTTCCCCAGCATTAAGCGTAAGCGGTCCTAACAATCAGCTATTCAACGGGCCACTGCACACAATATTGTGATGAAGCTTTAAAAACCAGCTGGTTGAAAAAGTACTGTGCAACCAAACCAATTAACCAAGCATATTTTTGTCCCAGTCTGGGACGCAAAATCTAAGCATAGTGCGCACAACAGGCCACAATTGGATAAAAGAAAATCCAAGGTGTGGAGTCCTATAAACTTAGGAGAAGCACGAAATCGTTAGTTAAAAACCATTCGCTCTCCTTATCTCTCTACACATTTACGCCTCTCCACATATCTTCTCACCTACTTCGAGACTGACTAATCTATTCACCTACCCGTCCTTCCATCAATCCTTTTATTCAGAGTATGCATACCCTAATTGAACTTTTATAGGTCGGCAACGCGGAAGCGTGGGAGCATCATGAGCTCCACAAAAATGATGGAGACGAGGAGGAAGGTGAAGTAGCGCACCATGGGCTGAAGGTATCCCGATTTTTTTGTGTTTTTTTGCTTTTTTTGACAAAATTAGCAACCAATGAAATTTTTTCCCACTGCCTTATCAAATGAGTCTACAGCTCGACTTGGCTAAAGTGTCTATCGTGAGGCAGTAACCTCCGACGCAATTCATTTCCCATGTCCTAATTTTACATCTGGGGAACAAAATAGCAACTGTTTTAATCAACAGAAAAATATTATGCAAGGAAGTGCGGCGAATGTCCTACAGAAATGGTTTGCACGTATTCTTGTCCTATGTGCACTTGAGAGAGACCGTGCTCCTCCGTTTCATTGAAAAATTTGCTGCCTACTACAATAGCAGTAACTCTAGCACTCTAGCAAAGGTCTGGGTTATGTCCCTTCTGATTAGCGCTGGCCTTGATCTGCAAAAAGACAAAAATAAAAATAGCTTCTAATTTATGGTTTACTTCAAGCCAGTAACTTAGCTATTATCACCAACCAGCTCAGACGTCTCAATAGACACAAGTGAAATCGTATGACTTTGAAGTCATATGCGTGCCAAAGAAATGCCTCTCTCGAGGCTTCATTCACCGAGCTTCGATCGTATTTCCACTAAAAATGCAAAGACATAACGCTTTTTTCAAAAAAGAGCATGCTATCACCTAGTAGGCTGTTTTGCGCTCCACTTAGATGGCACCTCTTTTGCTTCAAGATTTGGTCAAATGCGGAGTTCTACCAGAAACTCCCTATTCCGTTGTCGAAAGTCACTAGTTGGCCCACAGCACAAAGGTGCCACTTTTGGAGTCCACTCTGTGTGTCAAGTGAGCCATTTTATGAAAGGATAAAATTATTCATATAAGTTTCTTCAAAACAATTCTTACCACGCAAAGCATGCTTGTAACTACTGTCAAATTGATCGTCTTCAGGTATAAAACATTGGTGAAATATTTAGGTAGAATAAAAAAACATTAGCTATGCTTCTGTTTCGAAAATAAAGCTAATAGCTAGGGTCAACTTTGGTTTTTAGCTTTCTTAAGGCATAATCCTTAATATTTAATTATGACTTTGCATAGGCAACTTCTTAATCTCTTGGAAATATGCCATTTTTACATTGAATGGACAGGCAAAAAAGGTCCAAATAATTTATCAAAGCATCTTAATAACATGAATTACTTATTTTTTAAACACAAGTGTAATCTTTTTGTTTCTACTCCCATAATTCAAGTCTAATGTTATGCGTTCAACCGGAAGTAATTTAAAATAATGTGACAGTAAAGCCAACTTTCTGAAGAAATCGCCTCCTATAAACTCAGTGGAAGTGGAACGCTTAATTGTCTCTTGGCCTTTTCTCAGCCAAAACAAACACAAAACCATGCAATGCACGAATCGAATTCTTTTACCACGGCTAATATTTGACAGATTCATTAATAAATTATGCACTTCTTTTTACAGGGCTGCTCTCTATTAATATATCAAAGTCTCAAAATGCTGGAAAAAAACTAGCAGGCATTGCAAACCTCCGACTGATTTAAGCCTACCCTCGCTAATCCATTCTCGCCTCACTCACCGGCCCGCCTGAGAGATACCACAGAAGTGCTCGTTATCTGTTTTGGCAATACGGTTTCGCACCGCCTCTTTGATCACAACCTGCTTTGATGGCTGAGCAAAAAGTCACTGCCATGGAGACAAGTAGTCATATTTTTTAACACAAGTTGGACTTGCATAAGTTTGGCAAGAATTTTAAAAATACCGAAGATTAGATAATATTGACTAGTACAGGGAAGACAACGTTGAGTACGTTTGACAATAGTCATTGCAACAGTTAGTCGAGGCACAGATATGGGATGCCATGTGGGCTCTAAAAGGTAAAATGAACGTGAGGTCTTTTTAAGAGAATTTTTACTTAAGTTTTTTGTTATTTTATGAAAGGAAGTTTTCTCTTTTTAAAGGCTCTAAAGATTTTGACCCATGAATAACCCTTTTGTTTGATTAGGGTGCAACCACTGGTACAAATCGAAGGTGCTTCACAATCCAAGTGTAAAGGCAAAAAAGTCGTAAAGACTTCTGTGCTCCTCTTCTTTGCTTTGTGCCAACTTTTTATGTCCAAAGCAATGCTGTACTCGAAGAGGCTTAAGAGGCTGTCTTAAGAGAGGGTATTTTAAAATAATGCACATCATTGACTTACTGAACGAGGGAGTGGCAGTTGGAGTCACTAGACTTCTGTGGATAGCCCCCATGGCCAGCCTTCTGCATAAAACTGAGCTCTGAGATAGGGACTAGAAAGATACAGTGAATGCGTACCACTAACTTTGATTGATATTCCTGAATATTACGTCCTCTTCCTCATATCAGTCATCAGAGATTTTCCTACTTTACTACTCAGACTCTTTGTATCTCTACTGGATCTCATTTGAACATAGACTAGAAAGCATAAAGGAAAGAGGAGTGTCGCATCCTCACACCGTGACACGCGCAAGTTGACTTATTCACCGCATCATTTTTTTCCACCAGATGTCACTTAAGGAACTCGAAAAATGGGATGATAGCCGCATCGAGACATTTTTCGTAAAATGCCAAAGACTCGTCTATTCACAATAATATGACTTATCATTTTTGAATGCGAATTTGGTGTGCAGGAAGAAAGGGTGTTTATTTTGATGGGATTGACTGGTTGATAAAAAACTACAACTCTTAATGGGTCTGAGTGCGTTAGGGCATGCCATTATAGTAAAAAATTTATTAACACGATACAAACGTCAAGATATATCAGTAAGAAGATGGTAAGTTAACCTTGTACAAAGGGCCGGTTAAAGGTAGAGGTGGAGGACATGTCACGACACATAGAAGTCGATTCAATTGGCGTGGTCGAAAAGGGTGTGTGGTTAGCTGTGAAACTGTGCAACTATAAAAGCAGAGTATGCAGCTCAAGTGATTCTAACTCCCCAGTACCTGTAAATTGTGTCAGTCTTGCAATCCTTCTGGTTCCTTCTTCATACTGGAATTACTAGAGTTACTAGAGTTCTCAATTTATCGTTGTCTACTGAGATTTTACCCAATTTCTTCCCATAAATGTCACTTTTTCGACCGGAATTGAAATTAATCGTTAAAAGCGAGCTTACCGAAGGCCTGATGAAGGCGCTATGATTTAATCCTTGTCACTTAGGCGTCAAGATGTTCATGCACTTTATTCCGTATGGAGCCCTACAATGACTTGCAACATGTGAGGTATGGAGCGTAGGTTACGTTGGTCTGTCATATGCTGCCTTCCTTGCATTTTGATTCCCCTTCTTCTCATTTCTTACATCATAAGAGTCGTAGAGGCAATGTGTACAACCTAGAAATGGTCCGCATTTGTCGAGTTCTGGTGTTGAACTTTGCATCAAGTTCAAGAAGGTAATTCTATGGCATCGCTTAATTACCGGAAGACTGTGATGCCATATGTGTGTGCAATATAGTACAAAGCTTTTTTGCAAGATAGTAAGTAGATTCACTCATTTATTTGGAAAGAAGTCCCTACATGACAATGCGAAGCTACATTACCTCATCGCATACCTCAACACTGCTATATGAGAATTGTTGCACCTTAAGGTAAGATAGGAGGCGGAGAATGATGGAATCATGCCTTATCTTCTTACAGTCTTCGTGTTTCTTTCTTTGGTGTTTGGCAGTCGCACGATCATCTGCCAGAGAATGTAGCCAATTGGATAGAAAATAGAAGTTGAGAAGGCGTAGAGAGGACTAAATCACGACAACTTTAATTTCAGGGGAGGAAGAAATCCCATAACTTTGCCTTCTTTTATAAGAGTGAACGGTCTGCACCTTTTTAATAATTAGCAATTTTTTTAGAAAGGGGCGAAAATCTTCGATTGGCCTCTACAACAACTCGGTGGCATAAATGAGACGCCAAAATTAAGTAATTTACACATGGTTGGAATTTTGTTGATTAATAAAATATTGGCTATTTTTATTTATAAACTGCAGCTGACCCATCTTCATAAAGATTTGTTCACACCCATTTGACAGACACGGAAAAAGTGTCCTGTCATTAACAGATACCAAAGTTGAGTGTTGCTAGACAACACCTGAGAGCACTTTAGCTATGGCGTCAACCTGGTAAAAACGCAACGGAGGAGACACTCATCCATACCAATTTCTCTACCCATTTTCGTAGGCCAGGCGTCGTAAACGCCAAAGTCTGCTACATCTCCATCTGGTACGCACACTGAATCACAATACACCTACTTATTTATAACCCACATTCTTATTCAATGGCTTTTCGTTTGGTGTAGATATCCTCAGCCTTGCTTTTCATAAAGCATAATAAAAAAGCGGTGACTTTTTCTTAAAAAATACAACTGACAGGTTCGAACAAGGCGTAGACGATAAAAATGGCTTCATTTTAGACAGTAGTTAATGCTAATTTCTTTGAAAAATGCTTTTTAATCAGATTATTAGCGAATTCTCAAGTGCAATCACGTCCTTCGAGGAGTCACGTACAGAATTATTCGGTCTAAAAGTTAACGCAACACTTTCCAATTCATAGGACTATTGGATTTCACGCATGATGAAGTAAGATGTACCCTTCCCTTCTACTTTGAAACACAACAAAAACCTTCCTTTCCTCCTTCCTACCCCTCTCCCCTCCTCCTCTACTTTTAATGGTAATGCCTATTGAATTTGACATCCGTAGGCACAGACTCACTTTTGGTCAGGCTCAAGGCAAAAATTGGCACATTTTTATCACTGGGCTGTAAAAAGAAAGGGGAATCACTGTGGGTCCGACGGAAGGGGCAGCATGTATCGACGGCCCCCCACGGGTCCAGTCCACATTTAGTCCTGTTTGTGGAGTTCTGTCAGGTGACTAGTCGGTTAATTGGTTGATTGGTTGATTGGATGGTTGGTTGAATGCATTGAACGGAGACAAGCACTTCACTTGCCGTATCGTGGTGGAGGGACACACGAGCCTACCAAATAGTGTCCACATTTACGGATGAACGCTAAACGTGCATGCTTTATGCTTCCCCTTTGTAGGGAAGGCAGCACGTGAATGCATCCGCTGTTTACAGAGTGTGCAGAAGGCGAAGAATGAGGAGAGGACGAAGACATTTTTGTGTGAATGCTTTTGTGTGGGACTGGAATAACCTGCAAGTGAGACGTGCCGACGAATGCAGAATTGGAATGCGTGTGGAATGTGTGAGTTGGCAGATGGTGGCATGTGACCAGCAGCCTGTTAACATTTGGATGAAATCACGTCGAATTAGATGAGTGGAGGTGGTGAAGGGTAGTATAATATGGTGATGTCACTAATTTGTGAAAGCTCAGTCAAATCGAGAGAGCATTGCTTAGCACGCTCCATTGCCGCCGTTTAAATATTCGGCGCAAAGGCAGAGGTGCATGTATTATTTGTCGTTAAGAATATGAGGGACCAAATCATTAGCTGCACTTCTGCAAAGTAACACTATTTTATCTTTTCTTCCTTCCTCTTCTTCTCCCTCCATTCTTAGGAAAGACAGCATTTTCAAATTCCATCTTTCGCCTTCATTTGCCTCCCCTTGACACCTACATTGAGGTGTTTATGTTAAATGAAGCACAGGTACTTAAAATTGTCCTTTTACTCGTAGCAAGCAATGCATAAAACCTCCCGCATAATGTACTGCATAATGTGGATGTTCTAAGCGGTGAAGAGTGGAATTTAGGTACTGGTCTTTGATTAATAGAACATCTGTAGATCTTCTGTGATATACATCGGTGAATTCTGCCGCTGTAGCAGCTAATCTGGTCCGCAACATGCTGAGAATTACCGTAGTGGGTAGCTGTGGTGATGAGAATGACGCTCACACGGTTAGTGTGCCCATTAAAGATGGAGTAGGGGAAGGGGTAAGCTTACTTCACGTATTCCTTCCAAAGATTCAGTGGGAAATCAAATGCAACTCCTTTAAGGACTACTATAGTTCCATTCATTTAAAAAATATCCTATATTAGAGAAAAACGTTAAATATTGTGCACAAAAACGCCACATTCTTGATTTTGTGAAAATTAATCGAAGTGAGAATAGAAAGTCTAATTAGTCAACAAGCGCAACACTGCTCTGTCGTCTTCCTCTGTGCTATTTTAAATTCACCAAACGTGTAGTATATGGGGCAGCACTTGGGAGTACAAAATGATCAATGCAAGTAACGCGGAATGTCTCGCAATTTCACAGGCTACAGCAAAGTTGGTAGTTTAGTGTAAAGCCCAAACACGTCGAGATCACCTGACTATGAAGGACTAGCCACCCATTAATTGCTTTTTATGACAGCTTATATCTTGCTGGTAATGTATGGTCACCTGCTGTAACCCAGCCCACCAGCAGATTTCAGAAGTAACGACTTATACCACGCGCAATGGTCAGCCTTAAAAGGTAGCTATCATAAGTCCCTTTAATGTTCTGATTTACCTTGGGGATTCTGTGATTCTGAAAACATTTAACCGACTCATTGGGATGTTCTAAGTTGCTCAAAAGGGTGTTACTTTGTTTGCTCAAAATCTTTGTAACTCCTATTTAAGATCATAGACATTGAAGTTCCTTTGGCTTAAGCAGAGATGTTCCGGGATCTGCCTAGTGCTTCATGGAATTGAAGGCTATCATAAATTGCGGCAAAGAGCAGGCCTGGTGTGAGCACACTCTACTTTTCTGAGGTTGCTTCGGTTGTAAACAAGTTAAAGAGGTTTGCATATTTTGAGTCAGTGCAATCACTTTTGAACTTTCCAATCAAAGTCTTTACGTAAAAAATACTTCAGTTTCGCATTGAGTATTCGCTTTGATAAAAAAGATTTGTTGTACTACGACCTGTGTCACACTACTGAAATGCTCTTTTTAAGTAGTTTTGGAATAGGCCAACTATGATGACGGACAGATGGTCAAGAAGAAACGCTATGAAAGACAGTTGGTTGGGCATTATAGTATAACACACAGCAACTTCATGGGAATTATTAATAATCGACAAAGCTGTCAATAAATTGAGCATTGAATTAGCAAATGTGGAATTAGTAAAGCCTTCCACAACAATTTGATAACTGCCTTTTTTTCGTCAAAACAAAGATTAAGAAAATTTCGTGGTTATTTTAGGCGTAGCGACTGGTCGCTGGTCCAAAACTTTCACGTTTTGTTACTCTTCTTCCACTAATACCAACCGACCAGGTTCTTTTCCATTTGCTTCGACAATAACTTGGCGAGCGCACACATTAAGAGACAGTCATGAATAGGGAGGTAGACGGTGAATACCCCTTTGGATACTAATAACGCTGGAGGTTGGAACTTTATCTCCAGCATCAAGTGCATATGCTCACAAAGATAGACTTGTTTCCTTAAAAGAATAATCAGACTATGGCTGATAACAATCCGAGGTCAACTTTTCTGATGATAGCACAAGAGATGGCCAGGTCAAATATGAGTGTTTGAGTTTATAAGAACCACCTTTTTATGTATAATTGCTTAACTCAGTGACTAACAAATGCTCGAAAAAGCAAAGTCACATTTGAGTAAACCTCTGAAGGTCCACTTACCTTGTTGTCCATCTTGCTCCAACTCCTCCAAGTTGCAAAAGCTCACAAAATAAACCTGTCGTGTCAACCGGTTTCCTTAGAGGAAAATGGGCCTTCTGTGTCACCTCACAATGGGTGTTTAGGATATATCAGACATTCTACACTACGGCTAAGTGTTTAGGTGGCTGACCGGTAAGTCAAGGTTCCGAGAACCGCCACATTTTATCATTCGAAGTGACACAGAGAAATACATCATCCAAATGAATGCCTTACGGCTAAGTAGATGTGCAAAGTGTGCTTAAAATGCAGGTAACCATCTTTATTCGAATTTTACATTTTCTTTGACACTGTTTGCGTATTTGCATGGTTTTACTTCTCCAGTTGCCCAGTGAGCGTTGGTGTGGACGCAAAAGGAAGCAGCCCTCAAGATGTCCTACGGAATTGCCACACAAGTAACTACACCTCCTTGTGTTATGGATATTAGAAAACAGCCAGATTTGATCGAATTACTTACAAACAATACCTTTTCTTGATAAAATTGATGAATAATAAATGCTATTCTTTTTGTAAAATCAATGCACTTCCTTCCATTTGTAATTAAACGTACAAATATGAGGTCCAAGATTTAAAACAAGGGAACTGTTTTAGGAAGTCCACTGTCCAACTGAATGGGAAAGAAACAAATGCTGCTAAAGTTAATTCCTGTCTTTTAAACATATTTCGAAAATTTTTCGAGGTCTTGTGAATAATTTATCAAGTCACCAAAAAAAGCCGTGTGTGGGAAGGATCTACTGCCACATCTCCATCTTCATCCTTCCTATTCCCCAGATAATACTTCTTCGAGTGTTGATTAGCACCACTAATTGACAGTAACGCTGGACAATGACATGATCATGGTTGGGTGGAAAGTGAACGAAGGGTGGCTAGGACCGGCGACATTTTCAGCTTTGAGAGAACAAACTTATGAGGAAGGTGGATTCCATGGCAAGCTCATGTCTTGCTGAAAGAAGATTAAATTTTTCGGTGATTATTTCCGCAAGTAGAAAAGCTAGAAAGAGGTTCTTTGGCGAAGTCTTTTGGGAAACCAGAATTATTCAAAAGTAGTGATAATGCTTGCATTCTCTCTAAAGAAGACATAATTACGCACCTGTGCGTTTAAAGTAAAAGTTATTTAATGAACCTATCAACGACGTCACACATATGTGCTGCTCCTCGGTTTCTCCACTGAATCCCGTATTTCAAACAAAGAAATGTGACACATTTTCTTTACCATTTACGGCAGATGGCTAAAATCAAGTCCTACTACATACAAGTAGATTATTCCGATCAAAGGATAAACTAAAAGCTTTTAAGCTTCTTATTAGACTTAAAATCAATGGAAGAATAAGTAGACCTAATGACAAAGTAGAATAATTGAACTTGTAAACTGCGAAGGCTAATTTTTTTAATCACTCCTGACAATAAACACATTTAGTCCTTCCTCCTTAAGGCATCTTGCTCCATTATTGATGCTAATCATTTTATACTTGTTCACTGCATCCCCAAATCTTTCAGAGCAATAAGGTAGTCAGGATTTGGAGTTGTCCTACCAGGAAGAAGCCTATATGAAAGTTCAAAATCCACCATTTGATTGTCCAGGGGTTCCTACTACATCACTTTGGACTGCTATTCAGAAGAGAGGTCTACGATGTTGAAGTCTTAGGGCTTTCTACCCCCAAGAGTGCGATTCGCAACTCGGAATGAATTTCTCCCAAAAGTGCACCAAAAAACAATGACAGATCGCTGTAATATGTGTCATTTTCTCGAGAAAAAAATAGCTCTTTTAATAACTAATTCACATTTTCTTAGACTGCAATTCACTTTCTTCTAGATGCAGTCAAATTGCGCATTTCGCGTCCTACAAGCACAGCCATTTCCAGATGCTGATTGAGATAAATTGACTGCGCTTTGGGGAAGGGGACGGTAGCCGAGGGGATTCAGTGGGGGGAGGCAGGAAAAAAGGAATTGCAACAAATTCGCCACGATTAATATGCAAAATTTCCACAAAGGATTATAAATTAATAAAATTCTGTTTCATTATCAGCGTAAATAAGTTATTCAATGATTCCAACAGAGGGTCTAAAAATGTTGAATAGATGTGGCAAAGTTTTTAAAGGTTTTAAGTCAATTATTCCCATTAAGCTGTAATTAAGTTGTCAACAGAAGGATAAAATATTAGCCGTTCTGATCCACCTGACCCTTCGGTAAGGACTTGACTGGAGGAGGACACTCTCCATTGTGTATTGTGCTGGTCCACTTGATAAGGGCATCAGTGTTTGGTTCCACCTTAAGAATCCAACCTCCTCCATTCGCCTTGGTGCCATCTGACAGCTTTTCACCTATAAGGTCATCCAAATGGTCAAGTAGCACTTTGAAGGCTTGAGTGAGCGCGTTGTTTTGCGTGATGCGTCTAGACAGCCTGCCTACTACTCACTTCAAAAAAGTTGGATTTGTTTCCTCTGCTGGCTAGATTACTACTTAAATCTCCCAAAACCGCAAAACCACAAATATGCCAACGTTAACAAGAAGTTGACGCCTATTGAAGTCACAATTTCTTGTAACTAACGCGCTCCATTAGCATTTTTCTACCGAGGGATATGGCTAAGTAATTACTTATTACTTCTAATTTTCTTACTTCCGTTTGAGCTTTTAAGTAAAATTTGCTTTTAAAATCAGGGCATGAAGGGAAAGCTTTCATGTAGCATTTGGCGATTCGACGGCGTCCCGAGGCCAGGTGTTGATTCCACTGAACCAGTAGTAAGACACATTTATTTGCCGTTTTTACCGTTAGTTTTGAAGGAATAGTTTTACGGTGTCTATTTAAATAAATGAAATAGAAGTTGTTAGATTGCACTCCTGATGCAGTTTTATTAAATCTGATTGTGAAACAAATATAGCTCTTCAGGCAATATCCACGGTGACCTATCAAACCTTGCTCTCCTAAATGTCACAAGTTTACAAAATGCGTCACGCATGTGTGACGTCCAGCTTTTCTTACTTGAACTTGCAGATCACACTTGCATGGCTCGTGTTCTCTCTCAGATTTCAATTATTTGCTGCCACTGTTTGGGCCAAATGCAGTACTTTGCTCTCGAAAAAAAGATCACTGCCCCTTCTTTCGTATATGAGTCGCCAATTCTGGTGCCACTTTACGTCACGGTAGAAAATCCGAACTGTGAAGATCAGTAGCCAGTTGATGTGCTGAATTTCATCAGATTTTGGATTTGAGAAGGATGAAGCACTTATAACCAGCATCGGAATTGGGAAGAAATCACCGTTCAGATATGATTAAGTTTCAAGATGGCTAATGCATAGATCCTTGTCGTTTGAGTTCCTTTTGCTAGTACCAGGTAGTCTAAGCTCTAGGTGAAAAGATCTGTGGTATTAGCGATATCTGGCTTTTCCTCCCACCTTCTGAGTAGGAGAGGCAGGATCGGATAGCTAAACCACACCTTAATCATACCATCCTAAATTATTTGCAACGTAATTTGAGCGTTTACTTTTGAACATAGGATAAATGGTCGTAGAAAGTAAAGCCCAACTTTGTGGTTGACAACTCAACCAATTTGTCACTTGACGGTTCACTTTCTATTTCAAATAGTTTTTGTTTCCCGGTGGATTTCTAGCAGATAGATAGATATTTCAAAAAAGCAGACCACCTTTGTAAACAGGCGTTTGCTGGATTATTCTCTTTAGGTTAAACATTTAGTAGCTGCAGATTTACGGAACCGAGCAGACATTACAGGTGAGGTAAGGAACCGCAGTCATCAACTTCTTCGTGTCCTGTGGTTCCAATCATAAAATAATCACAGGCGTGTGAAAACCTACTAACAGTTGAGAGATCATTCTCGCAAGAGAAGAGTAGTGGCAAAAACGCAGACGAAGTTAATGATTTTTGGTAATGGAGATTTGGGCGAGTGTGCAGAACTTAGGGAAGAATGTAAATAAGAGGAGGAATTGCGTCTTTGTGCCATGATTTCTACCTTACAACCCTAGTGAAATTTGATCGATGCAGGCGTACGACTTGCGATTTCCTTTTGCCTCCTGCGAATGGATTGTAGTTACCACTCAACACTTTCTTGACCGATGACCAGCAAGAATCGATTGACAAGGCATCCGAGGGATTAAGTACTCCTAATGGAAAGAAAACGAGAAATCGTTATTGCTTTGCAAAAAGGTACGGGATTCTTTCGTGTTTACCTTGAGAGATGGCTTCATCGGTAAACTGCTGGCGGTTAATAGGCAGGATAGCAGACGAAGCTGTAAGAAACGCAGATGCGCATTTAAAAAATTTTAACTGGCGACGGATGCATGAGTTATTGACATTCATGATTGGACAGATAATGCTTGGGTGATACGTATATATCAATTAAGTTAGTCAAATAAATTATTCTGTTGATCCATTTTTACCGATGGGATAAGAAGTTTTTGCCTTCGGACCTTTCCTAGGGAGATAGAAAGGTGGAATATGAATACTTAGGAATGGATGTTTATCATATCAGTTTGCATACCTTTAAACCATCACCATGGTATCAAAAACAGGGCCTTTAGACATTGATACAGTCAAAAAAGGTACCACTGATTGTGTGGCAAATTAAACAACTGGCTGTAAGGAAGAATGGGACCAATTGTTTCTATGAGCAACGAAAGGACCAAATTGACTTTACGTCTCCAGACCATCAAATGGAAACATGGCCAAAATTTATTTGGTGGATACATTGTATAAAAACTCCTTTTATTTTGGTCTGCAACGACAATTTGAGAACCATTAAATAAGAAGGAATTATTGGATACTCGTAGGGAGGAAGATCTTCGTTCTTAAATCAGTGTCTACAAAAATCGTATTTTTCAAAATTGCTTTTAGCTGCTTCTATCGCTTTCATCAAACGCTTTTTTAAGAAACAAAGATTCATACAGCCACAGCGATCAAACACAAAGGCTTCGTGAGCTCCTTTTTAAACGGGCACAGCAAGAAAATGATGCTAGCTAATGAGCCAGATCACGCAAGCTGAAACAGCTCACCACGGAGGAAGTGTGAGATTTGACTTGAGGGAAGGTGTATTCTCACGTGACGAGGGCAGATTAGGTGAGGCATTAAGACTGCCTCGGAGGGAAAGAATAAATGCTCGAGTTCGTCGAGTTCGCAATTCGAAGAGCAGCCATGAGTAGTAAAAGAATTCGACAGTGAGATCTTCAGAGTCAATCACTCTACGGTAAGTGCTTTTTGCCTATTCCACTCAAGCCGTGGGATTGAAAGGCAAAACCTGGTTTGGTGGCACGACCGTCTCTGAAAATAGGGCGTGCCAAGGTGGTAGCTCAACACACAGTAGTAAATCTTCACACGCCGTCACAAGTCAAGTCCGTCCAGTCAAGTCCGATCCTGTCACCGTTAATCAAGGTGACAGACAGCCGCAATAATACAAGCCCTCGTGTGTGTTTGCTTTCTAAGGTGTGTAGTGATCAGCAGAAGTTCTTCCTGTCGGCAGGTTTGTAGCATCCAAAGCAATGAATACCTACTTCCATCCATTAAAATACCTCAAATGCTTATTGCAAACTGTCCATGTTTCCATGTGGCATTCAGGCTAAAAGTATAAATGCCTTGAAGACAGTCCTACTTAAGAGTGCAGCTGGCGACAGAGGTAGTGGCGGTTCTCAGTCTACCATCTTTCCAGTCATTCCTGTGAACATTCCTCAGCACTCTGAATGTCTGCCCAATCACAAGCATTGAGATGACCCATAGTCTTGTAGGAGGAACAATGGACACAACGCAATCACTCACGAATATTTTTAAGTTGAAAAAAAATGATACACACTGGACACTACGACAGGGAGGACCATAAAACGACTCACTTTTGACCCCACTTTTTAGACATTACTTCAGTGTTAAGTGAGTAAGCCCAACAAGGATCCATGTGTCTCACTACCCAAAAAACGATGCAACAAATTAAGTGCAGAGGTATAGTCTGAGTATTTGAAGAGACAGGGCAACTTAAGCACAGTTTGAGGTATATAACACTCATGTCGTTAATTTTATGCGCCAAAAGGTTTAAATGGCTTTCTCTACTGTTGGACACTAATTGAAACCTTTTCATTTGTTCATTCAGCAATGTTAGCTGTCTGCTGTACGGGTCATGCTGAAGTGGTGGATTTAAGCAAAGTGCCTCCTACTTCGACCTATTTAGGCAGCCTAGATAAGATAAAGATGCATTATTCATTAATATTTTACTTAGAGATGTCTCCAGAAATGACGTCGCAGATAAATCTAGGGTTCGTTTTTCCTTCGTGCTTCAAACAAAAGATTTGGTACGATCCAACCTTGAAAGCGAATTAATAGGTCCGACATCCTTGGTTTTTGACAACTAACACCGATGCCCTTTGTACACCACTTAGTGGTGTAAATGGTAAAAACGCTTTAGTGTATCATCAACTGTCCAAAGTGGATACAACAACCCAGCAGGTTATTTACTGCGAATCAGTCAGGCAATAAGTGGATATTCAGCCTACTCATGCGTGGCGCTGACGCGGTTTTCACTTTAGCAGGAAATCTAAATAGTTACTTTTAAAAAACCTTTACCAAATAATCAGCACGTAACTGAAACATCTTTTCAATTTTGACAGGGTAAGTGCGATTTTTGCCAGAATGAGTTGGACTTTAATGAAAAAATTTCAAATGACTTATGGAAAAATGTCAGAATTACTAATTTATCTCAGCCTTGTCATTCGACTCTGCTGAAACTCCAATAACAACCATCTAAAAAGTCATTAGAGGCCCTATAGCAGTTTGATGGCAATCCCATAAAAGAGTTTGGAGACAGAAGGCCTGAGGGAATCTCTACAAAAGGTAAAAGATGCTCAAAAGTGCTTAGATTGAAGACGCTGTAAAAATAGGAGCGTAGTTTAACAAACATTTTTGTTGTTATTTCTATACGGAGTTGGATGCGATGACCAGTACCAGCTTCTTGCAATTGAATCGAAACACTTTGCGTCCAATAAAGTAAATAAGAAGGGTCAGTAATAGTGTCATTTGCACACTGAAGTTGTGGAAAAACCAAGGCAACCTCAAAAGCCCTATCACCTTCATCTCGTTTTAGTGCCAACATCCACGCTTGAAGCACGCATCAGGAGGATGAAGAAGCTCAGGGATGCATGACTTTCTCGACTACTTAACATATTCCAGCCAGCCGGATCAAAAACAGAATCCACTGTATATCTTGTCCTGCATCTTCATTCAACATAAAACATAGCACCCTTTTTGATATCTTGGCTTGATTTCTTAATTAAAAATTAGCTTTTACTCCTGCAGCTGCAGCAATTAGTGTTTACCATTTTTGGATAAGTTAAGCATACTTTAGCGTGTTGGAGAGGACGAGGAATGGGTTGATACATTACTTAGAGCGGTCTCGAATCATTACGTCCTCTTTCTTGAGGTACGATTAGGTTCTCACGCTTCAAACCAACTATTCAGTAGTGTAGACCACCTGAGTCACTCGGTCTTAGACACACATAGTTTTGGGTACTGATTGACCTTTGCCATCATCGAGTGGTGATCGGTACATCTGGGAAACATCTCTACCTGATATTTTGTTAAGCTATTAGCTAGTAATCAAAGGTTTTAAGAATGTTACAGAAAAGCTTTTTTTTAGTTACAGGCAACTCCTGTAAACATGTTCACACCTTATACTCCACTTCTTCAGAGCACTGTCAATCGAGAAATAAAGAAGTAAGGAGTCCTTGATAAAAAAATATTCTGAATTATGGTTTAACGTTAGAAGTGTTAACTGACGTAGAATTTAAAAAATTCTTTAAATGTAGCGGTTTGAAATGAGGGACGGAGAGGAGGCAAGAGCCACTCCGCTGTTAAGGGAATGTTCTGTTAATCATGCATGTCAGTGTCAGCAATTCTTCCACCGATGAACTAAAGGGACAAAACTCAAATCCGACGAGGAGGAGAGGAAGGGGGGAGGAGGAGGAGGAGGAGAAGGAAGACACCCCAATCGGATTAATCTGAACGAGATGATCGCCTGTAAAGCAATTAAATGGGTCACTAAGCAAAAGATTCGGTGATTGTTAACTAATTTTTAAGTATACACTTTTTCTTTTTCCTTGAAAAGACGCACAAATTTTATCTCATTCAGTTTGTAAGGTAGACGATTTGAGGTGAAAAATACGGAAGGTACTTTATTTGATTTATTGTGTTGGTATTATTATAAGATGACAATGCTGTTATCAGCCCACCGGAATAGGCAAGCTGCGGTTTACGCTCAAGATCAGAGTAATGACTCTTTTGTGACAAGCAGGTACGTGTGGAATGCATACTACTATTTGTTTGTGCGTATTATAAGGGACAGAATGCACTAGCCAATTTTGTGGCATTCTTCGCCGAGATACGTAGGTTTTTTTCGAAATTTCCTACTACAGTTTGTGAAATGCGTTCCGATTGCGCCAATGTTGGGATCGCCTTTTGACTCGGTTCTGAAATAAATGCAGCAGGATTTTATGGTTGCCTGATTCAGAGATACTCCATCTCATTACCGGCTTAGGAAACAAAGATACACACAGCTGCAGTGATAAGCCAAAAACTCCATGAGTTACTCTTTAAAAAGGTACAACACAGCATGCCCACTGGTATATGAGCCAGATCACGCAAATCTAGCCAACTTACCACACACAAATCGCGGAATTTAGCTTGAAGGAAGGTCTGCTTCCACGCAAGAAGGGGGAACAAGTGAGACATTTGGATATGTACATAAGAGGAATAAATACTTCTCTACCCACTTTTGGCATCACGTATTTCAATTCACGGATTTGATGTGAGCGCGAAACTATTTGCTTGAAAAGTTTTGTTTGACTAGGTTCGAAAGTCAGATGATAGCATCACTAAATGGTAGATGTACTAGCATCAGGAAGACTACATTTAAAGGCCTAAACCTCAAACGTAAAGAAATAATTGTTTATTTTTCTGGAAGTAGACTTCCAACACCATGCACCATTCGAGTAAACCCAAAACCAATTGGAACCATTCCCCTTCACCATCCAAGCGTCTATTTGTCCCAGTCAATGTGGGCATTGCCAAGTAGCTCTGTCACTCATTCTGTTGCTTTGCTCACTAGTGAAACAACGGCCGTTGTGGTTAATTGTTACCCACTTCCCACATTCCACTTAGGCCAGTTGAGCAGAAAGAGCGTTAATCTTACGCACTACTATGACATAGTGAAGGCTAATTATCCCCTTCCTTAATGGCTTAAAGGATAATTAGGGTTGGATTTGCTCATCTATCACTGATACGTAAGATCACTTTTACGCCTAATTTATAATTCTAAAATTATAGAATGAATGGCACATTTAACTTTTCGTTTGTGAGATATTGCGAAGCTTTGCTGATTCAAAAATATTTTTAGTTTTGATGCACTATGCCTTAAACGCTTGCTTCTCCCACCACCCCAAGAATTTTCCAACTTTCACTCTGACTCTCCGACTCCATTTTTGTGCAAAAAAGAAAAAATCTTCGCATTATCACGACCTCATGTTGTCAATGGTGAGGTATCTGACAGGTGAGGACTTGAATTGGTGCCAATAAAAGTGCTGATTTGACAGATGACTTATCACTTTATTATCAGAGTCGTAAAAGAAAATCAAGTTTTACGAAATGAAGGGTTTCCATTAGTTGGTAATTTTGGTCTCCCAATGTGCTGCTGACGAAAATGGTAAAAGGCATTTGCCTCTCTCTCACAAAAAAAAGGCTTAACAGTTGATGTGGTGTGATCAGTCGCCAAAAGTAGTCAAAAGTCGACAAGGAACTTATCTGACTGCCTGATGGAACAACCATTTGTTAAACACAAACCAATTATGGCTGAGGTCTACTTCATCTAAGCGTTATAGTTTGAAAGGGTGGCGGAAAACCTATTCATGAGAATGGCTAGTAGAGGTCATTCCTGTAGATAACTCTTGTACACATGTTCACACTTTATTTTCCACTTCTTCCGAGCACTGTCAATCAAGAAATAAAAAAGTAAAGTTTGGACATAAGATTTTAACTTTGGAGAGAGTAGGGCAAAAGGGATACAATTCTCGTTTCCTTAAGTGAGGCATAAGACTATCTCTCGACTTCATTCCAAGGCAACAACGCTACCACCTGCGAAAGGGAAGAAACAATTGGTTGAGAAATGAAGGTAACAAAGAAACGGAGTAGGCTTGTCACAAAAGCTAAAATTTGCTGTAAATAAGCTTTCATTTAAAAAAGGTCGTAAATTTTAAAACTGACTACTTTATTGCAATAAATATTTGAAGTAATTACTGCGAATGGTCGGCCTTTAATGTTGCTTGCCTACTCTATTCATAGAATGATATTAATATCATAGGTGTAGCAGGATCTTCCCGTTCCTCCTCTTCCTTCTTTCCCACTCTGCTATTAGAGGGCGGAATATTGCGAGACATTCCTTTATCATAAGGCAAAGGGCGATTGCGGGAGGCCTGTCTACGATAATGGAGTCTCCGACTCTGGAGAGGAAGCACATTTGGCCGCGACCACGTTGAAATTGTCTTCCCGCCTCTCACCCACAAAGCACATTTAAACACCGCAATTATTACAATAGGAGTCGCTCAAATCACCCGAAGTTTTTAAGAAAGCTATTCCTATTCCAGATTTTTGAAAAGACAAGTAATCCTTCGGTTGAAACTTAGAAAAGTCTAATCATTCCTTAATTGTGCAGTTATCACTATGGGTAGGAGGGCACAACTACTTCTCCTGTGGTCTATTTTTCCTGTCCAATCTCTCAGAGGAGCACGTGAGAATTTGTCAGACGGTAACGAAGACGAGAATGACGGTGGTTTGTGAGAGATAGAGCAGGTGGTGCGGTCTAAACTAAAATTGTCGGTAACATCTGCTTCTCGCTTCCCTTTGAGGTGACCGCTGCTTCTGCTTCTACTCCACCCCCTTCCGCTTCCCCCTACTCCCTCTCTTCCTCTGACTGCCTTTTGTTTTAGCTGACCACTCATAAATATAGGGGGCTTGTTAATTGGGGGTTTGCGGCTAAGGTAGGTGGGAAGGGAGGGAAGGAAAGGCGAAAAATAATTAACCCCTTTGAGGGAGGATAATAATACCTCGATATTTGTGGACATAAAACGGAGTTGCCATTATCCGATAAAAGATGTTGCATGGATTAGATACTAAAACAAATAAAAGTGATTAGTTTGCCTATGTAAAAGGTTTTATGCTCGATTAGCTATTTTGGGGTCTTGTCCAAGTAACGTCTCTTTACCTCCGCACACAAATTCTGTCAGGCACATTTATTTGGAAAGGGAAAATGGGTCACATTTGACAAAACATTTAGTGCCAAGATCACAAGAGTAAAGTCGAGCAACACAACCTGGAAATCTCCATAGATTAGAGCACCTCAGTTGTCAGTCAATGCCACTGATTGGCAACAGCTCTGTGAGCTACATTGGTGACAAACTCAAGAAAAGTGAGAGGAGCTTTCAAATTGGGCCTCAAGCCATCCTGTCATATTTCTGTAGCTTATGGAGAAAACATAGGATTTTGAGAAATATTATCAGTGTTAGATTAAATTCCAGCTGGTTTTATACGTTTTTCCAAACGGCATTACAACTGTCCATTTACTCACGCGCCAAAAGAAAATTTTATTAAAACAGAGACTGCGTGCGCTACATAGCATTGTCCAGCCTTGGACACTCTGTTCCAGGATGATTCTTGCCTGTTATGATCTTGTCCAGTAAAGGAAGTGATGTTCATAAATCCCTACTAGCCCGATTACCCAAATAGGCAGCATTCTTCCACTGATTCAAGTTCACTATCCTTGGTCATGTCTCAATTTAATTTAAAATCTACACAAGATCTCATCCTACCCTATGTAGAAAGCTGAATTTAGAAAGTCCTCGAAACGGCGTTAAATGGAAGAAAGGTGTTGCATAACCATAACTGTAATACTTTGTTTGTTCGAACTACCGGTTTAGGTCACTTGGGTGGCCATCTTGTTCCAGCCGGTTGGTCGGCCTCCGGGCCGTGCCAACAGCCCCCAAGTCCTTAAGAGGAGCCTCGGGACGCTACATTGGTGGCAGCGGAAGGCCCACCCGACTTCCATGGATTTTATCCTGCTCCATGCCGTTTCTGGCAAATTTTGGCAGTGTGAAAGAAGTGCATGTGCTACGGAGGGGAGAACCGTTGGTATCTCGTAACAGAATGGTTGAGATCGACGTTCATCTTCGACATCTCCCTCGCCCTTGTGTTCGACAGGGAAGCTATTAACAACTGAAGCGACACTAGCCGTGGACTCCAAGCCCAGAGGAGGGCCAAGAGGCGCGCATTTGATGCAGTGAATGCTACGCGGAATGGATGGCACTACAGGAACACATGCGTTCGAACCTCGACGACTGGGACGGTTAGCTCGTGGGTGCTTCTCGCAGCGCAGCACTGATTACGTTGTGATGGCTGACACGGGAGGCTGGCTGAGGGGAGCGTTGGGGACGACGCTCGAAAGAAGAGAGGGGCTGTGTAATACTTTGTTTGTTCGAACTACCGGTATAGGTCACTTGGGTGGCCATCTTGTTCTAGCCAGTTGGTCGGTCTGCGGGCCGTGCCAACAGCGCCCAAGTCCTCTGTTCCCGGAATATATATATTCTGCCTTAGTACTGCGCCTTCTTTTACCGTAAAGGGAGCCTCGAGATGCTACAATGACATTTGGTTTATAAGGCATTAATTACGCAGGTATTATGGCCAGTGCCGTAGCCTTAGTATTATTCTCATGCCTGCACAAAGAAATCATTTTAAAAAATGCATTGTCTTACCACCTTCTGCGTCCCATCATCGAACAAATATTCTTGGTACAAGATGATATATTAAAAAACATTAAAAACATAGGCTGCTGTCACTTTTTGGAATACAGTGCAATACATTCACGAATCAATTTTCTATACGAGGCGGGACTGCAGATTCAGGTGATTTGCCAAGGAAAATAAGTGACATTGCGTTTAAGCATATTCGCGACGACTAGGATGGTTGGCACGTGATTGTTCGCCCTACAGCACTGGGTACATTGTGATTGCCGACGCTGGAGGTTGAGCAAGGGGTGCGTCTGGATCAACGCTCATAAGGGAAATAAGCGTATGCAATGCTGTGATTTTAATGAAAAACAGCCTCTTGGCCATATTGGCAATCCTTGCTTCCCCTGTACTTTGAATGCATACATTTTGCCCGAATGCAGTGCCCTCTTTTGGCTTCAGGGAAGTGGCAACGTGCTAACAGTTAAAGTGATGGTTAGGGATAATTTCAACTTTATACCTGTAAGCGTTTAGGTGTTTAAAAATAGTGCAATTAGGGTATACCTGTGGTAGAATTTATATTTTTTACTTACGCCAATTTCTTACCGAACTCTACAGCTCTAATAACATTGACCGCATCATTGTCCTTATTGTGACCACGAAAAAAGAAGGCCGACCACTATTAAACACATTTTGGAACATCATTGCTGTGTGGACGAAAATTCTTTACACCGAATTGTACATTTAGTTTTAAGTTATCAAAGCACTGCAGTCAAGGTCGAATACCCTAGGTCGGCACAGGTAGCCCACTTTTTAAAGTCTTCTATTGTTTCAGGTAGCTCTTGGTATATTTTAGTTTTAAGATGCATTAAACTCCTATTTCTCTATAAAAATTGAATTATATTGCACAATATGGTAGTGCAATGCATAAGTTAGGCTATACACGATAATATTATCCTACAGTAGTCTAACTACAAGGAAGTAAAGACGTTGTATGATTGATAGGTTATTTTGATTCATTTCATGAAGTTAATGGGTTTAGCATTGCTTTGAAAAATTTGTTGCATGTCTTAAAAGACACGCAACCATATTCGACTGGTGGAGAGTAACGATGGATCCAAACGTACTAAATTCTCGAACGCGACAAAACTGGCCCACCTCCCTTAAGATGAGAAGGATTTACCTGCAGGCCCTTCTTGATTTTGTAACCGAGAAAGAGGAGAAAATTATCAATGCATTGGAAGCGGACCTGGGAAGAGTAGGCGAGATTTCCTAATCGATTACAGTTAATTTAGCCCCCTTTTGAGGTTCTTGTGTCTGAGATTTTGTGCGTCAGGTATGAAATTGAACAGCTATTAAAGAATCTGAAATCATGGACAAAACCTCGATTGGTATTTTTACATGGCAAAATGTTAATTAAGTTTGTTTAGATGCCAAAAAACAGAGTATTTCACAGAGATAAATGCGTAGAAGAGTTGCTGGCCTTTGGAACGGTTCTGATTATTTCATCCTGGAGTTCTCCCTTCCAAAACATCATGATCCCTCTAGCAGGAGCCATTGCAGCCGGTAACTGCGTTATAATCAAACCGGCCGAGCTAGCTGTGGCTACTAACCAGCTTTTCGTTGAACAGATACCGAAGTATTTTAATCGCGTAAGATATTTCTCCACATTGATGGGTTTTCTGAGTAAGTACAAGTTAGGAATCGGTATCATCCACTCACGAACATGCTTAATGCTATAAAATCTAGTGATATTTTTCTCCTTTGGGGCGGGAAAACTTGACTTTCTTGTAACGATAACTGTTTTCTTTTGAACGGACGCAAAAGTGCGAGCAACTCAAAAGTAGCAAAAATGTCATCCTATTTTTTGGTGCTTCTCCCAATATTTGGGTTGAGCAAAGGAATATTCGAACATAATCTTATTTGGAATCGCTTTCTAGAGCGTCTGTCAAGTTTTAACTGGCACGTTAGAGGAGACAAAATACTTCCTCAAAGAGCATAAATGCGACTTCATTTACTTCACTGGAGCTTCCAATGACGGAATTTTCATCATGCGAGAAGCGGCTAAAACTCTTACTCCAGTCTATCTCAATTTATATGGAAAATGGTACACATGCCTCTCATTTTCCTTTCCATATTAGCTGGCAATTAAAACTAACAGCGCTTTATTATTTTTGCAACTTTCAGTCCCGTTTATATTGATTCCTCAGCAGACATCACTTTGGCTGCCAAACGAGTTATGTGGGGAAAAACTTTTAATTGTGGGCAAATGGTTGCCGCTCCAGACTATGTGCTTTGTCATGTTGATGTGTTGGTAAGTGTGAATGACTGATTAGTAGCCTATTCAAATCAAAATAAAAGACAAAGTTTCGCCCATTTATAGCTAATGGGACAGTTTATTTATAAGTTCGAGTAAATATTCGGTATTCAAACATATTTGATGGTTTCACAGCCGGATTTTCTGAAGGAGTGTCGGTATGCACTGGATTTGTTTTATGGCGGCCTCCCGAAAATCGACACAAAAGACTATGGTCGGATTATCAGTGCGGAACATACGGAGTAGGTGTTTATGAACCCCAGATTTTTTTTCAATGCATCTCTTGATTCGGGGAAGTCATGTGAACTAACTCCCACCTTGACGAAACAAATATTTGACCAAATCTTTGACAAAAGTTGTATTTACTCACTAACGCGACATGCCTTCCAAAGGGTTCACGACTTTAAGGGCGACACGATATGAGCTGACTGCACAAGTAAAAATACTCATTGCTTCTATCGGTTTAGACGCCTGATGGAGATGATATCGGGAACAGAAGGAAAACTGGTTTTTGGAGGAATTGTAAATGTTTCTTGCAAGTTTGTTCAACCGACAGTGTTCTGTGATGTCCCTGAATGCGACATCTTGATGCAGCAAGAAGTGAGTGACCAATTGGAAAGCGAAATAATTGCAGCAGACTACCGAAAGTAGAGCCCTTTTTTGCTTCGCCATTCTTTGATCTGATCAGTCGTATTTTTTAAATAAGAACAAAAGATCTTAAACTGAGTGTTCCAAAAACTTTCCATAAATACTTTTCCTTTCTAAAAGACGTTGGGCTTTTCAGAGCGCCAACAAAGCTATTATTTCTCCCGTAGATTTTCGGACCAATTCTACCCGTTATTACGATCAACTCATCAGAAGAAGCTCTGAAATATGTCAGCAATCAGTAAGTCCCCCTTCGGTTTTTTGGAACTCAAAAGCATTGCCAAATGTACTGATTTATTGCTCATTTTCTTTGAAAAACAAATTAGGCAAAAGCCACAAGCTGTATATGTCTTCAGTTCCAAGAAGAGCATTTTCCAAACGTGGAAGAAGCATACCGAATCTGATAGCATTATGCACAACGATGTTGTCATGCTGAAAGGCAGTAAGTGATCGACTGAATCTTCCATGAATTGAGCCTCGATACAGACTGTGAATCCTCAAATACCCCCTTAAAAGGGTCTTTTGACATCATAGTGATGTCAATTAGCCAAATATGTGAAAGCCAACACAAGCATCACCTCTCTTAATTGGTAATCAACACTATGATACATTAGGTTTGATGAGGCACAATGACTAGGGAATAAAATACGCAGAATCTTGGAGATGTCTAATTGCTAACCATTAATATTCATTAGATAAGTTATGCTATTCTAAGCACTTATTTGACAGCTAAAAAGGCCTTTGGTGGGGTTGAGGCCTCAGGACTGGTGCGATGTCGAGGAAAGTCCTCGATAGAACTCTTTTCTCATTACCGTGGAGTGATCAAAAGACTCAAGAAGGATGACAATGACTGCAAGTGAGTAAAAGTTTGGGCGGAATTTCATGAATCGAGGACGTTTTAAACTTTCACCCCTTTGCAACCTGTGGCTGTAGGTAAATTAAATCGCAGCGCAGGACTAATAACAAATGTACGCTTCCAAGTTTAGCCTAAATTGGTTTCATCTATGCTCCATAAAGTGTAGCTGTCAAGAGGAGATAAGTCAGCTTAGTCATAGACTACTTGTTTACGTCACCGTGAAAGCGAACTGCGGTGTGCTCAATCACTGGATGGACTTGACACGCCTTTATGGATTTGCCCTCTGCATTCGTGATAGTTAATTAGCTGGAGCACAAATCGACTCAAATTTTATTTCCCCTACCGAGTTGAATCGTAACCAGTTTTACTTTTTAGAATGAGGTACCCCCCATCTCGCAAGGCGGACTCAACACAGCTCCAGTGACACAGAACAATTCCTTAACCTGCGCGTTTGTTTAATTTTGGAGCGTACATCCAGTTACCTAACTTTTGTTACTTCTGTAAAACCCACCCAATCTCTTCTCCAATATGCGCTGCGAAGCCCACCAAACAGCCCTCAATTTCAAGCCACATTCAAAGCCTGCTTATTTAAATGAGTAGAAAGTATTTCGCCAGAGAAAATATTGCATTAGGCATCCCGATTTTCCCCCCTTTAGTTAGTATGTTCGGATTCATCTGGTGATAGCAAAGCCAACTTGATGGCCACGAAGCACACTATTTTCGCAGCATTCTAAGTCACAATCGACGCTAAATGCCCACTGTAGCCTGCGATAACCAGTTTACCCCGAATTGGGACGGGAGAAGCCTATACTTCGTCTTCTCTGTCATCTCGGATCTTCTAGTTTGGATCACAACCAGTTAGCCCGGAGCATTAACCTCGCATTCAAGCCGTCATATACGTAATCCTCTGTAAGAGGGCAAAGCAGTAAGACACATGGATAGTAAAACGCCTTAAAGATGGCGCTTTATCCGCTGATAGTGATCAGGACTATGACTGTTCCCAGTCTGCGATGGATGCACAGAGCAGAACACCTGATTCAGAGTTCAGAGTTTAACAACAAAGCACTACCTGAGATTAGTGGCTACAGCCCGGAAGTTTTACTTTCCTAACATTACTTCGATGTTCAATACTCTTTTAGACCAAGACGACTGCTAAGAAAAAACCTAAAAAAACAATTACCCACGAATACACTATCATTTTAGGAAAAACCAACTGCCAGAGACAAATTTGCCCAGTCCGTTACCATAAAAGGATAAGGAATACATACCACAAAATTGACAGAGAGAGGACGGTGACGAAAGCTGGGCACAATTTTACTAAGCAGCACAAAAACAGAGTTCAAGATTCAGAAGAAGCATGTTAGATACCTAGCAAAGAATTAGTAGCGCTCGAGTATTGCTTATTTGGATGCAATAAACCATCCACAGCCACTTAAAATAATACATTTTGGGGCCAAAAAGGCGACTAAATGACATCCAGCATGAATTAAATAACTTCCACAGCCAACAATGGTAAAACGATCCGCAGAATAATCTAGATTCCTAACGGTCAATCATGGAACCTCACCACAGCCATCTAGGTTGTGAGGTCAAGTATGTAAAAATTAATTCGCTTCACCCTGAGAAAACCCAGATCCTTAGCAAACAGAACAATCAGTAGGTAACAAGTAATGCGTTTCAAAGTCTAGTACACCAACAGAGCGAAAGGTGGGAAAAATAAGCGACTACAAATCCAAAAACACGCCGAGAACAGGAGAAACGGATTATACGGGAAGCTAATGGAGAAAAAAGCATTGAAAATGCCAAATCGAGTAAAATACGAAGTAACATGGTAATGAACAATAAGGAAACCTGTTCTAGAAGTAAATTCCCATTAGAATCATTTATTCAAAGCCACTTTAGAGACCATGCTTACGATGAAACCTCCCTGAGAGAGGCAACCGCGCATGAGGTAAGATTCTTCGAAATCCTTTATTAAAGGCAAATTTTTACAAGCCATTAGTGGTGATCGCAAAAGTCCCTAAGGATACCAGATAAAAAATTGAAGGTGAGAACTTACTTTGGCAGCATCCCCACTTTGACAGCAAGCCTATTAATTGAGTCGTCACACTCACCCTAAAACATGCTCAAATTATAGTCTCAACATACCATAGAGCGAATTTGACCAGAAATATTGAAGGTCTTATAATCGCCGTTCATGCGACCAGTGTTGGCGTCAACTTCCGCGAGTCGCAGAGAAATCGAGGCGTGATCCTTGGCGCCGATCAACCGATTGCTGACATCACAGCGCCTAGGAATATACATATCGACAAACTCGCCAGCTTCGTTCTGCATGCCAAAGGATCACGACGAACAACACAATTTAGGAAGTGAGCGCAACACGACTGGGCGATTCAAACACGAACGCATAACTTTAAAATTGTAAAATTTGCTCAATTTTGTTTATGGTTACCTATAATTTGTATTATCAGTATTAAGAATTTCATTGGAACACAGTGCTTGCATAATCAGTAGGTAATATTTACGCAAACAGGCGTAATATGTTTTATTAATTATGGAATCTTAGTTTTAAATGCACTCAAGTAAAGTAATTAGTTTAAGGGCTATTGTAGCGTTTCAAAACTTCCTTCAAGGTAAAAGAAGGCATAGTACTGGGGCAGATTATATATATATTCTGGGAACAGAGGGCTTGAGGGCCGTTGGCACGGCCCAAAGGCCGACCAGACGGCTAGTACAATACGGCAACCCAAGTGACCGAAACCGGCAGTTCGAACAAACAAAGTATTACAACTAATGTCTCATAATATATGGAACAAATCAGCCCTCGAATTATGAGCATAAATATGCTATTAGTATACCTAAGGTTTAGTACAAATGCTAAAATTTTATGGGTAAGGCGCTTAAGGGCCACTTTAATAATCGAAGAAGAAAGTATTTAGGCAGGGCTTGCTGCAGCGTCCCGAGACTCCCCTTAGGGTAAAAGAAGGCGCAATACTACGGCAGAATATATATATTCCGGGAACAGAGGACTTGGGGGCTGTTGGCACGGCCCGGAGGCCGACCGACCGGCTAGAACAAGATGGCCACCCAAGTGACCCAAACCTGTAGTTCTAACAAACAAAGTATTACACTTGCAAACCCTCATTACTTGAAGTATTGAGGCTAGAAGTATAGAGCATGGATGGTCGTGTTGAATCTAGGACTTATAACGAAAAGGGATAAAAACCACTATCCTGGTCTAAGTTCAGCTCATTTGGCAAAATTGCAATGTCGAAATAAGCGGTCCTTAGCCACAGCTACGGGTTAACTAAAGAATAAACGCATCACAAATGACATGAATCAAAGGCCTTACAACATTGAGACACCCTAATGGTAAGTGCGCAAAGTAGGCCCGTCTTCGAAGTCCAGAGTTAAATTTCGGCCAAGACATTGCAAAGGTTAGCATTGATTGTGCATCTGACAAGCAACTAGTGCATCATCGAAGACAGCTTTCACTAAGGCTCATTGAAAACAAGCTTAAGCTTCAGTGTTAGCTGCCTTTTTTACTTGCCAAATGTAATACTTTTTTGTTCGAACTGTCGGTTTCGGTCACTTGGGTGGCCATCTTGTTCCAGCCGGTTGGTCGGCCTTTGGGCCGTGCCAACAGCCCTCAAGCCCTCTGTTTCCAGAATAATTATTCTGCCCCAGTACTATGCCTTCTTTTACCTTAAAGGGAGCCTCGGGACGCTACACCAAATAAATGATGTGAAATTGTAAAGGCTAATTTTTTCCCCTTTTCTTTGCAACCACTTTTACTATGGGGGAGGTAAGTGTTCTTATTTATCTAAATTGCGTTGAGGGAAAGCAGGTGGTAGGCAGTTTATTAACGGATGTTGCCGTGTAGCACTGTCTACGTTAGGAGACTCAACATGCATTTACAGAACTAGGCCTAGATTGCTTTACCGCTTCTCATGTAAAAAGTCGTTTCATTGTTATGTGGGAAAAGAAATGTTCATTCACGAGTTTTGTAACGCCTTGTTTCATGTCTGGAACTGCGTGATCAGCTAACAGCTTTAACAAATGACAACTATATTTTGTTTAACAATGATTCCTGCCGCTTGTTTTTAGAAATGCACAAATGTTTTTGTCAAGTTGAAATTCTTTTATGGCATGATCACTGCAGATCTGAACTTTTAGCCAGTTTATTGCAATTTATAAAAGGGGTTTTATTTGACCTTGAACCCGAGGTGCTAAATGGGTCATCTAAGACGCGCGCCCTCCAAGTGTTTTGGACCTTTGCTTTCGTACTTTTGTGGCTTTTTCCCCAATTGCATAGCAAACACTTTTTTGTTTCTGTCCCTTGCTCTTTTTAGGAGATCTTTTATAGTTAACTGCTTCATGCTCAGTCTATGAAGCACGGCGCACTGCTTATCAGTGAAACATTGGTCACCATTGCATCTTGTAGCATGTTCTCCTGCTAGCATATTAACGTTTTTTATTTACTTATTACATTCCTGCACACTTTTTTGACCTTTTGATTGGTATCTGTTGTACGCTTTCATGTGCGATGTTTAGTGTTTCTTATGAGGATATTTACTGCTTTTTAATGAATATTTTGAGATTGTAGATGAGTGAAGCTCCGCAGCTAAGGAAATCTGCTCCTAGTGAGCTTATTGTTTTTAAAGTTAAATATCGCACTACCGTCAAGAACTTCCAAATATCCAGAGTATGTATGTAGTTCATTTTTATTCCTTTACCTCGTAGACCACCTCCATGGATGATGTTGTGAAACGCATCCTTGAATAGTACGTTTGATCAATTTAATTAATACTACTTTGCTCTTTAAATGCAGTTTTCAAGAATCTGCTGCAGAGTCTAAGAAATTTCGATTGGGCATATTTTCTGGTGATTCATTGGTCGATTATATCTCTGACTCAGTAAGAAGCTGTTTTTGCCACTAGATAATTCTTGTCTTTAGAAACGTTTTCTTCTCAAAAATGATTTAGTGGAGCTTGTGCAGGCTCCGGAGTTGTCTTCTAAGGAATTGATAGCTTTACTTACCTGTATCTGTGAATGCCTTCACAACTCGGAACGCCTAGACGAAGTTGAAAATCTCTTGGAACGCGTTGAGGAGTTGCTGCATTACATGACCTGTGACGAGTTCAGTGACCATTTTTTCATAAATGGTGGTGTAAACACCCTTTTTGAAGTTGTCACTGCTATCACGTGAGTTGCATTTCATTTTTTGTTGGCTGCATTTCTACGGCTAACTGCTCTTTGACTAGAATTATAGAATTTCGCCTTCCTAAGGCATCTAGATAATTGAAGTGTCTTAAGTTTAGTTTTAAATACTTGTAGGTGCTTTCTTATCGTAAGCTCGTCTGGATTTTGGAAAATTCAGTGACAATCAAAAACTATTGTCAAGCGCCATGATTAGAAGATTTGGCTGTCATGAGTAGCTTGCTCCATCCCTGGCCATCTATATTTCTTATTTCCAGCCAGTGCGCACACTTGAGGTCTGATCTGCGTGTTCAGTTGTGGCGTCAGCTACTCAGCGGATTAGCTGCTTTGATAAGCTACGATGCTCTCCTTCTTGAAACAGGTCGTGGTGTTGATATCATCGATTGTCCCTTTGAAGGAAAGGGCTTTAAGTGGGCTCAGGTGCCCGATGAAATCATTGGCCAGGTAGAGTCGAATTATTTTCCGAAGTAGTCTTAAGAATTATTCATTTGTTTAAAACGAGCTAGACATCGCAGAGAAGCTTGATGGCATTATTCAAAAGTGGCTTTGTGAACTCCCCTACCAATTTCAACTAGCCTTTTATACTTTAATATGTTCAATGTCAACGTTACAAATGTGCAACATTCGGTTTTTCTTGCCTAAGATCATCCATCGCACATACGTGACATCCTTGCAAAGAAGATGCATTGGGTTTGAGACGGCGAACGCTCTTTCCCTTGCGACTCTGATAGTGAATGAGTTGATAACTTTCCCTACAAATAATAAGTTAACTGCAGTTCTTTGCCATGATTCCATTGTTTATGCGACTGCTGAAATATATTGATGAAGCCTGCACACCGCCAATCAATCAAATATTACTCCCTTTTGGGGTTCTTTTTGTTCCAAAAAGGAGCTATTGCGCCAACAGTGAAGTGCATTGACTCGCATTTCCCTCATAGGAGCAGCAAGTCAGGTCTGGCGGTACTTCATGGTGCCACTTTTTTCAGACGTGTCTGGTAATTTTACTTCACCCCTCTATTTATAAAGCTGATTCAGATCGGTTCTCTAAGTGGATTTCATTTTGCCAACACTTTCGGTGTTTGCACTTCATACTCCACTAAGTATTCCAATTGCTGGACATCCAAAACATGGACTAAAAACGCATATGCTTTTGGTTTTAGAGATGAAAGTAGCATCAATTTCTTAAATTCTTTGACGAAGGAATTATAATAAACCGACTATTTAAATACCCGGTTAGGGACTGCGGTCTCATCGGCTGTTTATTTATGTCTATGCTTTAGCATACGGTTTCCTATATTTTCTTTTGCAAAGGCTACTTTGTCACGACTTTTGGCTGGACTAATTGGTGTAAATAAATATACAAAATGTGTCATTTTGTCGTTTAAAAGAAAGTTGGAGTGGATTAATGTTGAACATATGCAAAGGGATCATTGTTGAATTTAGTGCGCTCCGACTTTTCGTGTACTACCCTTTGTTGGAACCTAATCTGCGATGTTTTTATATCAAAGACAGATAAGATTGGCTAATTTATTTTGCCTCTCTTTTACAAGAATATTACTCATGACATTATCCGTCACATATGTGCAACACCGGTAGCAAAAGTGTTTGGAAGACCATTCTCGGTTGGAATTAAAATAAAACGCCCTTTGTCGGTAGTTAAATGATGACTTGATTAGAGCCAGCATGTAATATTTTTGACAACCAAACGAAGGCAAATAAGTATTCTTCCTGGTTAACACGAAGCAGGGTGGAGGATTGCTGAAGAAATCTCTGGTTTGACTTTGTGGCTATTGTTTACTGCTGAATTGCCTAAATAAACACCTTAGGCGAAGAATTGCTTAAAAGCATACTAATCTTGCTTTTATTGTGGTTAATCCAAGGCACCTTCGAGACAGTACAACATGACACATGGATGTGGACAGTGCTAAGGGCAGAGTCACGCTATAATGGTTGTCATATTAGCAAGTGGCGTAAAACGGAACCGAATAGTCTAAAAAAACCCTCGTTTGAAATCACAGTCAGTCTACGTAAACAGAGGGCGCTGATTGGTTGATTGTTTCTGCATCAACCTCCGGCCATCAGTACACGAAATCGCGCAACTGTAACACTGGTAACAATTGTGTAACTATGAAGCTTGGCTATTCCGGAAGAATGTGAAATGGCGACATTCTAAACGCCCAGTTTTTCGGATTTCGATCCTACTTTGTACACAATTGGGGAACAAAAATACATGGCGGGAGGTGCTCCAAGTATTTCAGTTTATTAAAAGGAAAATTGTGCTTTACTTCAAGTCATCAGTCTTGCAACTGCAATGCATTCATTCAGCCAGCGTTGATTTGAGTAGAAATGACGATGTGAGGCATTGTGACTCTAAGCGTCTTGCTGGATTTCGTTGAATCCGATAAGATTTCATTGTTGTCTCGCATATTGAGGTTATCATGGTGAACAACTGTGTGAAATTAGTAAGTAAACCTTAGAATTCCTTTTAGCTAGCTGTGATAACTTAACTTGCTGCTTAAGGCCACAAAATGGAGGCGCTTGTTTACGTAGCTAAGTTTTAGGACATAAGTGTGCGTCGGTTTACCGGTGTGGTGCTCCTCACTTGCGCTCTCCATCAGCTTCCTTCTCCTTTCAAGTCCTCACATAATGTGATGTCGATTAAACCGAATGGATGTGATTCTTGTGGTTCTTTAGATATGAAACGCAGAAGGTAAGTAATGGATTAAGAAGCACTGTGAGTGTGAACGATTCGCACCGTCACCATCCACACTGCTTATCACTTGAAGTTTATTTTATTCCCTAGTAATTTGCCTATTCCGAACAATTGTACTCCATAGCTCTTTTTTTTTCTAGATTAGATGCTCCTCCTGAATACGAGGCATCACTAGAATCAAGTACCCTAGAAAACAAAAAGCTTTACCATTCACTATCCTTGCATCGAGGCAATAAAATGGCTTTATAAACTAGACAGGATTAAAGCATATTCATCGGGTTAACTCGGCATCTCATCATGGTGGGAGCGAGGAGGAATTTTTGGAGAGCACAAGTAAGGCGCACCGCTCTGTAAATGACTGTCCCCACCCTTTGAATACTTCAGTTACAAAGTAGCATTGCGATGCATTAAAATGAGACCCATTCTAGTATATTTCTCCACCCAATGTCTTTTTCTGGATGAATGTATGCCATTTGTCCTGAGAAGAATCCTTTATCAGTCTCATGTCAAGAAAATCATGGAAGATCGTGAAAGCCCATGTGAGGGTGCCGTCGAATGCAGGAGCCTCATCCTTTCCCAACACTCCATTCGTATTTGCTCATCCTTTTCTTGTAGCTGTGCCTTTCTCTTAACCATTTTGTACCAGCTGCTCTGTATTAGTCTTACAAGTCGTCCGCTTTTTGGTTTATGAAACGTTCTCTTGATGAAGCGCACACGCCTTCCTCCTTTTTCCTTTGCAAAACTCCAGATCGAATTCTCATTTTCCCAACATTCGGAGGCAAGATTTAATTTCTTATATTGTGTCACTCTGGCCTTTACTTGATGACTCAGCAGTTCCACTGCCCACTAGTTGCAATTTTACTTTCATTTCCAGTGACATTTCTTCGCCAAGCCTGATACTTCCTCCAAATGATTAAGCCAATGGCATATTTTTTTTACTTAACTATCACATTACCAATCATCTGATTTGTGGTAAAATGTAACAGAAAACTGGTTTGTCATTAGCACAAAGAGAGGCTAGAATGTCGTGAACGTAAACGGGAAGCCACGCAGCCATGGTAGTGATAGCAATCCCTGAATACGGAAATGCATGCTTAATTTTATGACCACTTGCTCTTCTGCCTTGGCCTTAATGAGGCTTCCTGTTAACTACAATGAATCAACGCCACGAAAAGGAGTCTACTCGTTTCATTAGTAGTACCACGCTCTAGAGAATTAGCTAAGATTTAGATGTTAATTGGTCTTCATGTCGAAGCACATTGGAAGGAACTGGTTTGTTCGACTGTGCCAGAGATTGGAACGCATCGTGCAGCAAAGATAGTCTGTGCACCATGATTCACGAATACAGTGTTTATTTCTTTGAAGTTACTTTTAGTTCGTTGGACTCTGATTCTGCTGCTCTAGAAAATAAAATTTGCCCAAATTGGGCTCTTTTTTGGCTGATCTTTTAACGTGAGTCTTCACAAATTCGGCATTATAGTGAATATTCTCTTTCCATGACGTTTAGACTTGGTGATTAGGATTGTCCTTAGTTCGAATCAGGTTCGCTTGCTGCTGCCACAAAAGTGACATCTCTCTTTATCTCCAAAACTGTAATGAGGAGTAAAAGTGTTAAAAATGAATTGATATACAAACAACTTCTGGGATGACTCGGGTAAAATTGGCCGGAAGTGGTTGACGAATCAGCAATCGAGAAAATCGGTCAGTAGCATCTATGACCGTTCATCTCTGACCCACTCTGTTCATTCTCTTTCATCTTATTTTAAGAGCTTCGTTTAAGATGGCTCTGAGAATCTGAACGTGCTAATCGGTCATGATAAGTAGTTGAATCTACCATGATCCGCATAAGTCTAATGCGCCAACTGCCTTCGCAGTTTTGCTTAAGGCCTATCATCCTATTGCAGAAAGGCTGCTGAATCCGTAGAAAATTGTCGTAGGTCGTGAACAGGAAGTGGGTGTTCTGAAAGCACAATATTTGCCCTATTAAGTGCGCCCGTTCCAGAATATAGGGTCTCCTCTTGTCCAGTCATTTGTAAGTAAGAGAATGACTATGCGGACCTTTTGAATGCAAATCTCTCCCACCGTTCAGCTGCAGGCATGACGATGAGGAATAGGGGAAGGTTGCAGTAACTTATTAACGAACAAAACAGGTTTTCATTAAACTGATTACGTTGATTCGTTGCTCCTCAAACACGCATGAGAAATGCGCGGAAGATCACCCATTCTGTGAGTTACATTTCGGTGTTGAAGTTTCTCTCAAAGCCATCTATGCAAAGTAAATGGTGATGAAGAAGACATTGCATCTTGTCGGTTTTGGGCGCAGCGGTTGGCAGCTTGTGTGTCCTTTTTATTCACAATCGACGCACACATAGCGAATCAAGCAATTTCAGCTAAGAGCATATAAAATTGGCAAAATGCTCATGGACCAGAGAGGGGAGATGAAGTTTCCCGTGGACGAACACATCCATGGAAGGCTTGAAAGATAGTACACACTGAGAGAATGCCTAGCTGCAATGTGCTATTTGAGAAGAGTAACCATTTTAAGGTCAGTATGAAGGCACTGATCCTGGCCATGTCTCCTAGCCCGCATTTTCGACGGTCACGCTTGTAAACATTCGGCCGGCGCCTAAAACGCCTGATCTAGGACACATGATAAATTAATAAAATGCAGTAAAATGAAAGGAGACACAAATCCTTGGAGACATTTTTGCTTTTGAAAAACTGACTGAGATGAGCTAACGTCGTTTGGACTGTGTTAAAACGCTGATTCAACTTCTGCTCCAAATGGGTTTCTAACTGTCATTAATCCCAAAATGTGTTGCTTTGATTGGAACACTGGAGCCACTTAGAAAGTCTGCTGATTTGAAATTCCTATCGTTAAACCATTCAATGAAGTTTGGGTAGGTTTGAAAATATCTGGCTATAATTTGGAGGTTTTGCTGTAAAAAAATGACATTCTCTTTCAGATTATAAACTGTCATCTGTTCTTGGAAGATGCCGCATCCTACCGCAACTGTCTCCTTATTCTTCTCAGTTTCCTGAAAACCTGGTAAGTGCTCCCGTTTCCACCCTATCTTTTTTTCCTCAGCCCAGATCGTGTCCAAGCTCTGCTGGATAATTCGATTGCCTCCTTCCTCTACAATGCCTTGGATTCATCCCGATCTCGTCGCCGTCTCCCACCGCTGCCACAGTCTCAGCCCAAGCTCAGTCGCTCAAACAGTCGACATAGTGCTCTGGCCATCCTACCGAAAGCTCTTTCTCCATCGCCTTCAGTTAATGTGAACCTGACAGTTGCGGGGATAGCATCAAGTTACGCGTCGGCAGGCATTGGAAGTGAACAAGGGAAAAAAATAAGGAGGATTTCGGAGTTACAGATTTTAGTGGTGTGTCTGGTCCACGCAGTCTACGAGGCAGCGGTAGACTCTTTGACAGAGACTCTGAGCGTCTTACCACCTTACTGTATCTCTTCTGTCATTGCGGTAGGTAAATGCAGTTTTTAGCATCACGCAGTGTTCTTTCATCCGCTTCAGTCAACCTTCTTGGTTATTTTGCCGATCCTAATCATAATACTACAGGAAAGAGAAGTAGCCTTTCTAGATGCAATGATTTAAGCTTTAGTACGCTGCTTCCTATTTGTGTACCCCATCAATTTTCTTCTCATTCTAAATCCTCACCCAATGCGATGTCGACTGAACTGAATAGACATGATTCTGGCTTGTCTGCTTTGCAAAGCGAATTCGTAACCCGGATGCATAAGCCGTAAGTGAGGAAGCTTTGGTTGTGTGACATATGGGGAAAATGTGCCACTCAGAGTGGGTGTGGGTATTTGGTTCTTGGAATTCATGGTCTTCAGAAAGAACCCACATTCTTGGTGTGAACGAATAGAAATGGGAGTATCTGCCGTTTAAAGTAAGTGATGAAGAGAAAATTTTTAGTTACGTTTCAATGATGTGCAACAACTTGTTCACTCTCACACCGCCAACGCCATCCCAAGCCGTGCTGCAAACACACCTTCCTGTGGTCCATTTTTCTCGGAGACCGCAACAGAGGATGCATAAGAGCACATGGAATCCTAACTTCAACGATACATCTCACTAATTTCAGTGGGTCCGCACTCTCATACTCTTTATGAGCCACTTTGTGAAAACTCATGAGCTTTGGAGTCCCCAAGGCTAAACATTAATCTGCACTGGGTGTTTCCATGTACCAATCGCTGTATTTATGAATCTTTGTTTGAAGAAGCAGCCTCACATCAATGAATATGCAACAAAGTGGGTTTACAGGGCCGGTATTCAGTACTTGCAGCTCTTTGCTGCCTTTTTACCCCTTTTTCATCCACTTGCTCATCTAGACTTCATTTAGCCACTGAAAATGTAAGAGAGGTACCATATCTTCCTTTTCTTTACGAATTCTAGCGTTGAAAATGCTTTCAAACACTACTTCTATTGAAGTCCCCTTGCTAGCTGCCCCCTTGCTGGAAACCAGCTTGAAGTAGCCTGCAAAAGAGCTCATGGCTTCATTGGTCCCTCCGTCATGAATCCATTGAAGGTATTTTAAGTCACAACTGCAAATCAAGAAATCAAAACATCAAATGGAGATGTGACTTTTTTGTCTCCTACAATATTAAAGTCAAAAACCATGAGATTTATCGGCTATGCAAAACTGATCATTGGATTAAGTCGGTGCGTGATAGAGACAGGGACTTCTGACCATGGTAAGATACAACTCACCCTGACTTTCATTTATAACACAGATATTCCGTGGTCATTTTGAATTATTGCAAAGCTGATATTCCCTTTGCCAGGACCTTATGACAGAAGGTGATGCTCTGGAAAAAGCGATTGATCCAATGGTTTCGCCTCAGTATGACTATCGCGATGATGCGACGACACCTACAGCTACCGCTACCAGCTCTGCGTTAACACGTGGTCCAAATCTCTTCTTCACCCTAAAACTTCCACGCAGCCTTCTAGTCTCCGGTGCCTTTTCTCGCATCTCTCGAATAAATTCAACTTTGAATGACTATCAATCTGGTCAAACCTCCGTATCACCGCTTTCAACACAACCGCCATCACCATCTGGGCAGCCTCCGACTTTGCAAGCGGGAATACAGCGACCCTTGGTGGATGCAACACCAATCAGCGATGAGAAACAGACTCCTGTATTCACCGACCCCATGGAGACTAACTTACGTGACATGCTAATTAAGCTTCAGGCCTTTGTGGTCCAACCCTACGCTCGTCTGCGGGAAGCTCCATTAAACGTACGCAATCACGCCTACTGATAGTGTTTAAGCAGTTGTGGTTTTGTCAACTGTGTCAATTTTGCAGGAACGCCAAATGCATCGTGTTCTGCGGGACCTGTGTCGTCTCATTCTCCCTGAAATCACTTCTTCGACATCCAGTAGTATCACTGAGAGCTATTCAAAGGTGGAGGTCTATCAAATGTGTGGTTTTGCGGTAAACAGCACATAATTGTATTTCTTTACACGGGGTAGAACGGCTTTAATTAACTTTTTTCTTTCCAGAATCCCCACAAACCGGACGATGATTTCAAATTACCACCAAGAATGCTTGGTGTTGTTTGTCTTTCCTCCTTAGTGAAGCATCGAGGCAGCCTCATTCGAAAAATTCTAGAAAACCAAGGTGCCTTCGAAGTGTTCCGTAAGAATCGTCCAGTTGGAGATTTGCGGGAGTCTGCACCGTCTCCAACCTCCCTCATAGCCTGGTTGGGAGCTGATAAGGCTGCGGGATGTCCGGTGTTTCCTCTACTCCCTGCTGTGCGAGCTGTTTCGTTGGTGCTGTGTGAAAATTTTGACAGCATTGGTACGCCACCTTTTGTGCAGTTTTGGACGTTCTAATTGTTTCCACTTCTGTCGCTTCTTAAATGAATAAACAGTTGCAATCCATCTACGTGGAAAATAGTTAGGAAGATCGAGCAGTCACAAACATGCGGCGCTTCTCGATTTTTATCTATCCCACCCATTCGCGGCCTTGATGTTACTAGCTTTCGGTCATCTTCCGTAGCCTTTCAAATGAATTGCTGGTTATAATGAAAAGAGTTTCGTAAGAAAAGTGATGGTGCTTCTTAGTCGGCCCCATAGTGTCGTTGACAGTTCACTCAACAAAGCTTTAGAAACAGCGTCCGAAGTGAATCCAATTGAAGAGAACTAGAAGTACACACGCTAGGACTTGCATGATTATGTAAATGTTTGACCATCCACCCATCATTGGATCATGTAGATTGCGAGGGGGTAATTAGGACCTCGCTGAGTCTCGGTGTAGGACTTGAACTATCCTCCCTCACCCTGACATGACATGGTGTTATTATCAATTAGCTGCACTTTTTAATCACACTTCGGAAATTAGGTGCTTAGAAATGAAAGTAAAATGCGTCAACTTTTCGAAATCAGGGATATTCGTGAATTATTACATCCATAGTTTCGGCAGGACAGCTGGTTTTGTGCAATTTTATGTGTTGAAAGAGAATTCAGGATGGGGCTCCATAGGAACAATGTGCTGCGAACCGGGAATGAAACTACGGCGAGCATCTTCAATAACCGTGGTTTTGGGCAGTGCACCTTTGTTAGGGAGGCACGTCGGCGGTAGCTTCCACGCTGACACCTATGCACACACGCTACCACGGTTGTCTGCCCTGTTGATTGGTCATGTCAGGTGTCTGAACTGGCCAATGGTAACATGGCAAACCTGGCATACGCATTGCACGTTGTATTGTCACGGTAACATACCTTTATACAGATGTGAAAGTAAAAGTGTCTGTCGGAGTTTATCATCTCTTGTAGCTACATTTGCCATTTTTATGCGCATTTTTTCCACAAACACCGCCTAAATTTAAACTAACTTTTCATGAAATAATACTATTGGCTATTGTACTGGTCAATTTTTTAAATGCAGCTGTAAACTTAATTTATTTTTTCTCAGGCAATCCCCTTGCGGAGGACGAACAACTAAATCCCCTATTCTTCCAGAGTTCACCCAATGCAGACTCCGTCTTCCTAGAGCTCTTTCTTTACTGTTTTGGTACCTTCTACGACTTCTGGTTCGCTTTGAATGCTGAGCCATGTGATTTGGAAAGGGTAAGTTCCCTCCAATCACAATTCTCACAACTTTGACCACTAATTGGGTAGTCAAGCTCAATTCCCTTCACACAAATTCACGCAGGTTAACGGCGTCCTCCTCTACTCAAAGCAATTTTCGGATCATGTTTAGACTTGCATGAGTAGCTACGACTTTTTTTTCATCGCTTTTAAATTCATGAATCAATAGGAAATCAGTGTGAAATTGCCAGTCTTTTTTACTTTGCCACATGCCATATCTTTTCGCTTGCTCTTACGAGGAACCTGCATGTGTGAGTATGCACGTGCGTAAGTATGCGATCCCCCACTGATAATTTGAAAGCGTGGCACTAAGGCAATGTTAGTTCACTCATCCACCCACTTACCTGATTGGTTGGTTTGGTTTTGCGCGCTCACAAGATGATCACGCCGCCACCTGCATCATTCTTCTAAGCTTGGGGCTTATAAAACAAGCACAGGTGAGTTTTACCATCCAATACTCAAACGATTCCTAGATAGCTTTTTTAGCTCGATTTTTCATGTCTACTTGGTTGCTTAATTAAAATCAGTAGCGCGTGCTTCCCTTAGATCTCACAAGCACTGAGTGCAAGCCTGAAAAACGCAATTTCCAGCTGCCCATTTACGTTTGAGGGGTTTGCGAGAGAGCTGTCCCATTTCTCTCTGGATTCCATTGAACGCGAGTGGCGGATGCGAGAGGAGGAGAAGGAGAAGAACCACCCCGCAGTCCAGTGAGTGTGAAACCCCTACTACTTTGTGCATAAGTTGAAGTACGTTAAGCGAGGGTGTTCATCGCTGTCTTTGCAGAGAACTGCATCGGGATTTGGTGAAGCAGCATACTGAAACAGTTACCAAACAACGTCTATTTACAATGTGTCATGGCCCACCGTTGGTCTACATGAGACATACGAGAAAAGGTTGTTTGTTTCTTTTTTACAGAAGTTTCGCATTAATACATTTAGATCGCTATGTTTTAAGCTTTATATTTATGAATTAGACCGCTTACTCAAACAAGCAAAATTGAAAAAAAGACGTTTCGGTGCATGGTTCAACAAATAGATTTTAACAGTATGTCAAATTAATTTTTCTTTCTATCTCAGGAATACAACGTTTGCATGTCTCCCTATCGTCGGAACAAAATCTTCTGCTAGTTCGGGATTCCGACAACCATATTGTGGAGATATGTGCGTCTGTTTTCGGAAGAATACCGAACAATTAGTTGCAAAATTGTTCACATAGATTTTCGCATTTAAGGGCCTCTTTCATCAATTGTAACAATGGCTCCTAGTCCAGATTTCAGGAAAGGCAAGCATCGAGATTGGGTAATTCCGATGTTTTATCTTCTATAAAAATGCATGACCATGAGGCGAGAAACATTTTCATATACGCTAAATTTTAAATTGTATTTGTGAATAAAATGTATACTAGGTCGGTAAACCTCGAGCGATTAAATGTTCCAACTTTTCACTGCATCTTCCCCTAAGCAATGGCAAGTAAAGAAGCAATAGCTAATCACAAACGGGCCTTTGAAGGTTGGCGATTTCAAAAATACGTTTTTTCCCCTCTAGTCTGTTGTCTTGACAATTGACACAGATCAACCAACTGAGCAAGAGATGGATCTCATGGTTCGTCCCCCTTCAGCGAAACAAAATCGGCACAATCAGATCGTTCTCGGAGCTCCATCGGAGTACATACAGACCACGTGGATTGACGGTTTTAGTTGCCTCCGAAAAGAGAAGGCTAGTTGTTACTTGCTACATCTTCTTACGGCTTTGAGGAGTGAAGTTTTGATGGCTGAGATTTTCTTTTGCTTTTAGTTTACCAGCGCCGCATTCGCGGATGACGTGAACTCAATTTCCAACCTGGAACTTCGTATTCGACTGTTTGGGTTAAATTTGGACACAGTTCCGACAAAACCGGTTGAACGGCCACCGTCCTATCCCGATCTCGAAGGTCTTATGCGTTGATTTTTTTGGTTGATCCAACCTCTCCTTACTTTTTTGTCCGATCAGTGCATTATTTTAAACCCTGCAGAGTACCCAATCCGATTTTTTTAGTCCTATGATTTCTCAGACGCCTAAAAAGCAAATTGATTGCCTTCTACAAAGTCTGCTATTTGTCTTGCTTTTTTAAATTTAGGGTGGCAGAACTGTCATAGTTGTGATTAACCATAAAAATTTGGGCAGCACTAGGTCTCCGCCCGTAACTCTCCCACCTCTTTCCTATCTTCAGGGTTGTGTTCGAGTTTCAGCCTTTGTAGATTTCAGGAATCTGTGATGCTAATAGCATGGCTGGAGGGTATGTGGGTATGTTTACGGCCAAATAAAGTTGAGCAATACCGACGACATAAGATGGTAGTCAGCTAGTGCTTTTGGCTGTGGGTACAACCGTCTAGGTACTGGCCTCTGTGGCTTGTGCCTTTGCCCTCCGGCGGGGGTATTCGGGTCATGCGCGCTGCCTCCCAGCTTCCTCTAAGTTGGTAAATAGTGTTGTAGCGTCCCGAGGCTCCCCTTAAGGTAAAAGAAGGCGCAGTACTACGGCAGAATATATATATTCCGGGAACAGAGGACTTGGGGGCTGTTGGCACGGCCCGGAGGCCGACCAACCGGCTAGAACAAGATGGCCACCCAAGTGACCTAAACCGGTAGTTCGAAGAAACAAAGTATTACAGTGTAGTCTCTCAAAATGTCTCAGTTAATTATGACTCCAGTAAGGACTCGAGATGCTTTGGCAATACTTTGTTTTAGCAGCAAACCAATTCGCTGAATAAAAACTAGGAGAAAAAAGATTATGAACGTTAAGCAGAAGCTAATGTTTATGTAATGCAAGCGTTCAAAACAGGGTAAAAAGCAAGTAAAGCACATGAGATTTAATCGAGTCTGATTAAACTTCTTTTGGCGTATCTTAGACTCAAAATGTAGCACTCAATCACATTAAAATTTTGTTTCAGATATTGCGTTAGCTCTTTTCTTATCATCGTTCCTTCTTATTTGAAGATGTTTCTTAGGTTTCATTTATAAGCATCAAGATGATAACATAATTTCCTAATTTTAAGCAGACCTTTGTAGATTTGAACATTGTTAACAAATGGCTCAAAGCTTTGCATTAAATTTTAATGACTTTCTTCTAGGTCAACTGAGGCTCACCAGCCTGCATTGTAACACTTAGCCCGCGTGGTCACTTCGGGTCTCGTAATTTTATCGTTTTTTATTCATGCAATGGTTTCACATATCAAATGCCAATCTGCATCCTTGCGCAGCGTAGATGAAGTACTTAGCATATTAAAGGTGGGATTTCGCAAAAATATTTGACTTAGACTGTGTAGGTTGATAAGAAAACTGGCTTGACAAACACTGAAGCCTTACGTAGATATGAAGAAATTGGACCCAATGAATTTCAAGCTGAACCACCGGACCCGCTATGGCTGAAGTACTTAAAGCAGTTTTTTGAGCCTATGATTGGCCTTCTCATCATCTCCGCCTTTGTCAGCATACTCATGGGGCAGATTGATGATGCTGTTAGCATTTCCACGGTATACTTGGTTAATTTACTAATCCGCCTTCTCGTTAGGCCATTCTCATTGTGGTTACAGTGGGCTTCATACAGGGCTACAGGTCAGAGAAGGCAATTGAGTCTCTGAAAAAGTTAATGCCTCCCAAGTGTAATTGGTATGTGTATCTCTTCATAGTTATCACGTTTTACTTTAGCTTGCGCGAAGGGAAACTTCATTCACTGGTCGCATCCAACCTCGTTCTTGGTGACATCATTTACCTCTCCCTCGGAGACCGTGTTCCAGCCGACCTACGTATAATCGAATCCTCCGATTTACGAATCGATGAGTCAAACTTGACTGGGGAGACCAAGGCTGTTGCCAAGCGCTCTAATCGCCTTCCTTCCCAGCCCTCTGATCCCTGTCTATCGAATACTATTGGAGCCATCTCCCCTTCCAAATCGTTCCAAATTTCTGCTTCCACCACTGTATTCAAACGTAACGACAGTTTCGCAGGTTCGTGGGGAGATGGAGAAACGATAATAAACTTTGGAAATGCCCCGACATTGCCACTCCTTCCTCCGAAACAGATTGAAGGGGCTCATTGTCTTACTAACATTGCTTTCATGGGCACCTTGGTCTGTTCGGGCAATGCGATTGGTGTAGTTATAGCGACCGGGGAGCACTCTGAATTTGGCGAAGTGTTTAAGATGATGCAGACGGAAGAGGCACCGAGAACTCCCCTACAGAAGAGCATGGATCGATTGGGAAAGCACTTATCAATTATTTCAGGCGTTGTTATTCTCGGCATTGTGTTTCTTGGCCTTACCCAGGGGCGGAATCTCTTGGAGCTTATTACTGTGGCTGTCAGGTAAGCATTGTGGCTTCTAGGCAGAGTTATGTTCTCCTTTGGGATGAATCTAAGTATTTGTTCCAATCTCTCAGTCTCGCTGTGGCCGCGATCCCTGAGGGCTTACCAATCGTAGTGACTGTCACTCTAGCCATTGGCCAAATGAGAATGGCGGCAAGGAATGCTATAATAAAAAAACTGCCTGCCGTTGAAACGCTGGGTAAGGAATAATTTATTTAATGTTGTGTTTTTCCGTCTTGAGTTTACTTGCCATTTTTCTTCTTTTTTAAATGGGGCTTTTTCCCGACTTTATTGATTTTAAATAAGTTTCCATAGCTGTTAAATTGTACCCACGGTGGCATAAAGCAGAAGAATTTGTCGCAATAATGAAAGCGATTGGGATCGAGGTCCTCTCACTTATCCATGTTTACGACTTTTTTATTCCGTTACACTGATCAAGTTGCGACCACACTTAAGGGCGACATTCCCTAGCTAGAATTGTCGAAACCATTAACTGCATGGCAAAGAATAGACAGAATCCTAAAAGCAGTTTTGTTCTAGTTAAACACGCAATCAACGGATCGGAACGTTTCCGTGATGTGTGCTGCTATGTCACGGCTTATCAACGACATTAATTTTGGTTTGCCGCAAAAATGGCCTGAGTTAGATCGAGTCGATGAATGCAGTGTCTTATCATGAATTGGTGTAGGCCTTTAAGTGTGCATTTGATGGAGCAACAAGACCGCTTCGAATAGCTGTTTTTCGCATTTAAAATACAAGTAAAGCGTGAAGCAGCTGTGCGGACAATTCTGAATTCGCACTATTGCACTACCTGGGTTCTGAGATCGTTTCAATGAACATGTATCAATGAAACTGCAAAAATTCTGGCTCAGGTCTCTTCAGGTTTGTTTGACAAACAGAATCACCGATCAACCTAAGTAGTGGATTTTGTGTACGATGAAACACGCTTGTTAAATATCAGTTTGCATATAAACCGTGACTAAAATAGGGAATGTTTTCGAAAATAAGTGCTGGATTTTTGAAAGAAAATTACAACTTGGGTAAATATGACTTCATAGTCTGTGATTCAAGTCACCTCGATTTTTGACATTTAATTTGCTTCTGTTAAAATCAAGCCTCAACCGAAACATTAGATTTACTTCATGGGTTGTTTCAGATTATGGGAATGATTAGTCAATTTTGTGGAACTGGTCGACTAGGCCGCAAAAACGCACTAAGTTCGCATAATCTTATGCTCATTTCTGCAAGAAATCGTTTTACCCCTTCAGACGGGAATTCAGTGATACCTTTCTGGTGGGTATGAAAGTGAGAAAAATTTTCTTTTTTGGTCGCACTTAGACGAACGCAATTGCGGCTGAGGAACATTTTTGAGTGCCTAAATTTTATTGGAATGTTTGAAACTTTTCAATTTTTGGGCTAAACCTAGATTTGAGCCTTCACCTATCCACTGACTTTGTACAAAGTATCGAGTAAATCTGCTGAGGAAATGTTCTGAATCTAAGATCACTCAATTTAGATCAAATTTTAGTGGTCCTCTATGGAAGAATATACATTAATATTGCATGGAAAGGTTGTATGGTCTGAGAATTGAGACAAAGAGCTCAAGAGAACAGCTTATCCTCACGTTTCCACTTGAATGGGTCTCATTGTTGGTATTTCACCCCTCCAGGTTCGGATCCAGCTTGTTTTTAGCCCTCCTTTTTTCTCGCTATATTCATCCCATGACAGACCAGGCGACACAATCACTCGTTGTGCCTAGACGCCCTTGCCTAGGCCCAGAAAGTTGGTCACATTTTTTGCCTCTAATGTCAATCGCACTGTGCAGATGTGTAACTCACGTGTCTACCGGTCTGATCGGCTTATTTTCTGCCTCACTCGAAGACAGAAGTGTTTTTCTTCCTGCCTATCTTAACTGAACAGATCAACTGTCCTTAACCTGCCATTCGTCTTCAATCGGCCAGTGTTGGATTTTCAAAAGAAATTCCTTCATTTCTTACCAACTTGACTGCCTCTGAAGTATCGTGTTTCAGTGAATACTAAAGCCTTCTGACATGGGAGGTATTTTTTCATTCACATCCCATGTTTTCTTTTTTTCCAAAAAAAACGTTTATTTGGGTTGGATTTTTGGGAACAAGTTATCATTTTGCATCGCTTACTTTTTTTTCAGCTGTTAGTACTTATATCCCTCGGTTTAATTGTTGAGAAAATTTTCGTAAAATTGAGTGTAAACGACCGACCGTTTTTATTCCCTATCAGTTGTTGGACCTGCAGATTTCGAGTGGTTCCACGAAGTACACCTGCAAACTGGTCTAATGGAACTAGTATCCTTTCTCGGTGTTGCAATGAGTTTATTTTGTCACCTCTTTAAATTTTTTAATTGAAACTTTAAGAAAAGATCCACTTTATTGATCCAATTTCTTGCTTGTTTTTTTCATCAAGTTAATGCATGTGTTATTTACTCTACTCCAAAGCTGGTAGCTAGTAGAGTTTTTGATTGAAGTCTATAGAAGTTTGGAATGTGGAACGACTAGTAGACAGTCCCCCAGTGGCGACTCATTCATTCACGAATTCATTTCTGAAGCAATCGCCAAAACCGCTGCGACAAAAGGCACTACGTGGTGTAAAGAACTTTCTCGGTTGTGCAATTCTTCTTCGAGGGCTCTATCCGCCACCTGTTAACAGCCATTTGGCGCTAATCTTTCATCTGAGTTTCCAACTTTCGATTTAAATTTCGCCATGATTGTGTAATCACACCAGTAAACTGTCTAGTCAGCTTGAGTGGATTCAGTAGCTGTGACCACTGTGTCTCGGCATGAATTTAGATTCTGACGGAGGAATGTATCCTTTTCACGCTTTGGTTATGAACTCTCACAAATAACTGCTCTAGTGCCCATTTAAGCGTTCATTGTTCATAGGTTGTTGCTATTATCTTGACACTCTTGAGTTTGTCAATACTTTGCTGAGTCCTTGGTCCATGCTTCTGCGGTTTTCCCTGAACAATAGAACATCTGGGCCTTGGGGGTCGACTTTCTTCCCGACGAGGATGTCTGCTAGGGAAAGAGGTCTCGGTTGCTTCGTAGCCCTTGGTTTTAGGCAGTTTAGTAAATAAAAAATTACTCCTTTTTTACCCTGTACTGGTTCTCTACTTCCGGGCAAGCCTGATATCACTTTCTGGTAACTTATGAGATGGCAAATCCGGACTCCAGTGAAGGGAATTGAACACCACAGTATAAAATTTGCGAATTACCGAATGACCAGTTTATCAGTCACCAAAAATCCAAAAAAAATCCCCGATCATCTTTGAACCATAGAAATCTTGCATCTACGTTGCTCTCGATGAACAACGCGTCATATGTGTATAAAGTGGCAGTTCAAGTAAAGCAATCAGAGCGTCAAGTACACATGACGCTGATAGTGAGTGTACTAAACTCGACTATCTGGTTGACACTTTTTGACTGAAAATGAAAAAAAAAACAGGAAGTACACAGTTTCATTTTCTTACCTAAAATCCAACTTTGCAGGTAAGCAGATAGGCTTGTTTGTTTTAAGATCTATTATTTTATTTTGCATGTGATTATGCGGTTATCAAATGCTGAGAGAAGGTCAGAGACAGTTTCTCTACTCCTTTACATCCCGCCTTTCATTCAGTCCTTTCGCGGGTCGTTTTTTTGATTGTATGGGGTATTGAGTTGTCTTGCGAGGGTAAAGGCTCTCTTTCACCGGTTTACTAGTTCTGTTTGTTTTGGCTATTTCTGGAGATGTTTTTGTTCTTATGCACCCTCGAGTTGCGCCGAGTGGATCGCTGACTTCTGTTAAGTCCACCATGCACACACACACACACATGAAGCTTCCGTAGACTTTCTGTTTTGAAGTATTATCTTAGAAGTTTAACTCTTTGGGTGGGTTGTTTGAAAACGACCGGCGACACAACAATTACGAACCTCTTTTTAATAGGCAAACAATACTGAAGTGCTACGCTCTCATGAGGTTAAAGTGAATAGCTACAAATTGATATTCTTTGAGAGGCCCATTTTATCTGTTGCCAAGTGCATGTGGGTGGATTCCATCTGTCTGGGCTTCCGCCATGCTCCTCTCGAAGGTGGAAATCTTGATACATAGGCATCACTCCCGAATTGACAAATTTCTTTCAAGGTAACTAAGACCTTCTTTACCTTAAAACACCTTATAAAAGCCGACTTTGGAAGCTTGATTTGTGTTGAGAAAGGCTTATAAACTGGTTTTTAGCAGAATATTTTGAGAACCTATCTTGTAAAAAGACCCTCCCTATTTCGTGTAGCTATCCTGCAGTTACCTATTGTATGCTTAACTATCTCTCTCTCACATCTTGTTGGTTATGGAATGACCCGTTTTTTTGGGCAAGTAGGTAAAGACCAACTGCCTCACGAAACGGCCATGCATAATTCGTTGCAGAAAGCCATTCTAAAGTACTGAATGGCCCCGCTAAGTCGAACCTCACTTGAATGCAAACTCCCGCGTTAAGGGACTTCATTTATCTCCGCATAAATAATTGCTGTTGTTGGGTTTTACTGACGTTCCTTGTAAACTAGCTGAACATTTTTAAAGCCTGCCTTACCAGAATCTGTTTGGAATAGAAATCGCCCACCGTAGGCCAGACGCTGGCAATGAATGCACTAAAAGTTGCCCCTCAAACTCGTACTTTTTCCAAATATTCAGTTGGTGCCCTTGTCAATGGGCCTCTCTTATGTTCTACGAATAAACGGGGTTTTCTCAATGCTTGTGCGCAATCACAATAGACGTAGCTTACTTAAAATGATGTGCGACAACTTTGATTTTATTTGATCATGATGAGCTAACGCTTGACACGTTCGCCACGCATTCTGGGCCATTGTGCCTTTGGAAAAGAAGTGATGCTTGAAAATGGCTTTGTTTGGTTTGTACATGGCAAGAGTTCAATTCTCGTGAGCAATCTGAAACCTACATACGCATTACAAGTGACTGGCGAATCAGGTAGTTTCGAGAGCCAAGGATTCGTTTCGAGGCATTCCATCCACCTGAGTAATGAGTACAAATGAACTTCTTCTTTCTTGTTTCACCCAAACGAGGAGGATTTGGAGCGAACCTAGAGATCTGAACCAAACAAGACAATGGAAAGATATCGGTTGTTATCGAAGGGGGATAAGTTAGTCCGGCTATATTTTGGTAACCTTTTACAAAAAAAAGTTGGAGAATAGGAAATTATAAACGTATTTTCTTTGCAAAAATTACCAATGATAGAAAGGTTCTAGCATTTATTTAAAACTTCCTGAAATTAAGCCTTGAGAATTTCTTGTCCCTAAATCCTTACACAGGTTGTGTCAACGTGATTTGCGCTGACAAGACGGGAACCATGACAAAGAACGAGATGACAGTGACACAAGTTGTCACCGGCGCCTTGGAACGCGCAAATGTGAGTGGTGTGGGCTACAGCCCGGCTGATGGAGAGGTCACTCTGGAACGCGATGACAGGCCACATTCTGCTCTGCGTCATGCCAATCTTCACCGATTAGTTGAGGTGAGTCTATTTTCATCGGTTGAACATTAGCCAATAGATACCTAAGTGCACTAGGAAGTTTTACACTTCTGTTGACTTCTGTTGAAGACAAATGAAGTCGTAGTTAAGTGGGGTAATTACATTGTGTAAACTGAAACTTATCTGCATAGAAAGGGGTCAAATTTTGTTCATTGTCCGGGCCAAACTGCAACAACTCGATTAACTCTTGATTAACTTTCGAAAAGTACTGTTTTAAAAATAAGCATGAGGGTAAAACTAACTTCGTTAATTTTAGATGCTTATGAGGAGACAGCTCAGACAACTATAGGCAAGACGGGCTTGGAATCATTTGTTCGACGATTGGTTGGGATGTTTGACACAAAGTCGTGTTTCTGATTGGTCAGTTGGTGACCAATCAATTTTAGCCCGTTTGTGTGGTTAAAATCCGTGCCTCGTTTTTGCTGCTTTTGTGGTTTACAGTCGATCAAGTGATGATTTGAAGTTGTCTCGTCCCATTATGCAATAATTAAACTATAGAGACTCGCCTACAGCCCTTGAGTACAAGTTGGCAACTTAAATAAAATCAGACTCAAGCAAAAAGAATGAGTTTGGAGGCCCCACAACGTTATTTTATGTTCACAAATAGTTCTTGTCATTTATATTGAAATCCAATCTGTACTGTTTAATTATCACATGGGATGATTTCCCTGCACGCTACAATTTGAATCAAGCATGTACTTTGGTTGCAGCAAAATTGCTTAGCAAACTTTCCTCCAAAAAGTCTAGATTTTGACCCACTTATCTATTGACTGGTTGAAGCGAGACTTACAAGATTCAACTCTTCGCTGAATGGGCAAAAATCTACTCTGATAGGTTATTTCTACATTGGATTGCAATTCGGTGTACAATTTTTCTAATTTTTTCTATAAAATTTGATTTTCCTGCATACGTTTCACCTGTTCAAGTCACGTGGCGTAGTCACATGGATCACAATTGCTGTTAACCATTTTAGATTGGAGCCCTGTGTAACAACGCCTCACTGAAAGATGGGATTCTCTGCGGACAGCCCACAGAGGGTGCTTTGCTTTGCTTGGCGGCAAAAGTAAGCGTCTCCTTAATTTGGTATCACTAGTGGCCTTTCGCGCGGGCAATTTGTTCATCAATCAAATTATTGTAAATGCCGGCCCCAATTTTTTCCTTTATTCGTCTCCTCCAAAGAGGGGAATGTTAAATTATGATTTTTTGCTCAGATGCGAATTCCTGATCCGCGATTGACGAATACGCGCATAAAGGAGTGGCCATTCAATTCAGACCAGAAATTGATGGTCGTGCAAGTTGCCCCTACAAGACTCAGTGTAGGTCGCTTCGATACCGCTTTGTTTTACAGTCAAGTTTACTGTTCCAGAAACATTGCTTTCCTACTAAACTCGTGTTTTCCCCAGCTAAAACCGTGATGAACGTGCAATCCACCTAATTCATGGCGTACACGGGACATCTTATTGGTGCTTTTTGTCCTTGTAAACTCTGTGAAGTGTTAGGTGTCGCCCTGAGTCTTCCCTAAAGTCGTAACAAGCTGAGGTGCTGTGAAAGATTATGCTACCCACTAACTTACAGAGGAGTTGGAGGACTTACTGGGTTGGTCTGTAGGCTGTGGTGCAGATCAGTAGTAAACTCCACGACGATTTTGGTGCCCTTTCAGTCGAGTGAGCAATTAAACAAAGTGTGGAATCACTGCGTACCTCCTCTGCTTTTGAGTGTCCTCAGCGACCCTTCCTCTGGTCAACCTTCTATGTCAGCCATTACGAAGTAGTTGGTATCGGTCCTAGAAGAAACCCGATCAACCGGTCTGTTTTCGGCCGGAGTTGGCGAAGATTCTGTGTCATGCTTGTGACGCGGGTTTGACATAGGTAAACCATGGCGCTACGCATGTGTGGCGTTGGTAGAGAATGTGGTATTATAAATAATTTATTCCTTTTAGAGAAATTGACTTCCAATCTAGTACGTTGTGAAATTTCTCTACTAACATCTCAGAAGCGCAGTTGCGCGAGTCTTGTGAGATCAAAGAAGTGTTCTACATTCTCCTATTGATGCGACTGTGCATCTGTCAGGCTTTTCAAATGATAATTCCACTTTGATAGGAGGTTTGGATCTTGAAATTGAGCCACTCACCTTGGGAACTGTATCTAGAGCAAAGACAACTCGATTTATCAGAATTGGAAATTTTTAAATTTATACTTAGCTCTTTAATTCGCCATTAGACTTAACAGTTCAACTTGCCTTTTATAAGAATTTTTCTATGCAAAATCCCTTCCAAGTGGTTAATTGACATTCGTAATTTTGACGGCTATTTCAGAAACCCTGCACCTCTACGTACTTTATCAAAGGCGCACCGGATCGTGTGATACCGCTCTGTGCGTATTATCGATCCGCGGCCATTACCGCTACCACCGATTTGGGGTCAGTGACACCACTAGGCGAGTCGGACCGTCTGAATATCTTAGCAGAGGCATCACGCATGGCAGCCAGTGGTGGTCTGCGAGTCCTAGCACTCGCAGAAGGCTCTTCTGTTGACAGAGACTTTATCTTTGCCGGATTGGTGGGGCTCTTAGACCCTCCAAGACCTGATATGGAGAGTGCGGTGGAGACGTGCTATCGATCCGGTGTACGCGTTATCATGATCACCGGTGACGCGAAGGAGACAGCTTGTGCTATTGGTGAGGCATAATATTGACAAAAAACTCGTTTTAAGTGTATGTCATTTGTAGTCTTAAATTTATTCCGTTTCAGGCTCCCGCCTTTCACTCTATCGACCAGGTGATATGTGCTTAAGCGGAGAAGAGGTAGAGACAATGGATATGCATCAGCTGCAGTCTCAAATCCACTGTGTCACCGTCTTTTATCGCACTGGTCCGCGTCATAAGTGTAAAATCGTTAAGGTAAAGTAATAATTACTCTTCTAACATTAGGGGAAATCTTTGTCCACTTCCTTTAAATGCTTACCACCCGTGTGAATCTGCTTTTTCCCTGCTTTTTTCGTTTGAAGTTGACATCGTGACCTTGAACCAGCAGGACCACTCTTAACGTATTTTCTAGACCCTATAGCAATGCCATTCGATATAGTTGCTTTCATTTAGTCTTACTTATGTCAGTAGGCACAGTGTATTAAAGTGGCACATGCTTTATTTCATTATTATTTCTGACGAAAGAATGCATTTCAGCAACACTTTTGTTGCCTACTTTTGACTTTGGGTTGCGATGGCAAAATTCGGTTGTAATATATTTGTGTCCTTGTCTGTATGTTAGGCCCTGCAAAACCGCGGCCTGGTAGTGGCGATGACTGGGGACGGAGTAAATGATGCAATCGCGCTCAAGTCGGCTGACATCGGGGTGGCCATGGGCGCTAGCGGCACCGACGTCTGTAAGGAGGCTGCAGATGTTGTTCTCCTTGATGACGCCTTTTCCTCCGTCCTAGCGGCAATGGAGGAAGGCAAGGCGCTCTTCGCTAACATCTGCAACTTCATCCGCTTTCAACTCTCCACGTAAGATCACTTTCTTGTGTTGAAAAGAGCACTATCCTCTTAACATTCACAAGTAAGTGGTGCGTTTGTGATCGTCCGCTTCGCCTGCTATCCTGTTTCTTATTGTGCTTTTGGCAACTTAGAGACAGTTTTGTGCAGCCCTCATGAAGCGAAGCCATATCCCACCCTCATACTCACAATACTATCGCCCATTACCATTATATTTTAACGTGATTTGAGGCGTTCGCTTCCATTTGTCGTGCAAATTATTCTTCTTATTGTGGTTGGAAGGATGAACAGTGGTCTTTTCTCTTGCCAATAAGGAATGGGGGAAACTTCTTACAGGAGATTTTTGAAGCAACACTCCGTCACTGCTTAGAATTCTGAAATGGCTCTCTTTTATTCAGCTGGCAGTACCTATTCTTTTGTTTTGTGGGTTTCGCGGGGTTCTCATTGTGCTTGGATTTCTTATTACTTTTGAGCGGATGCCATCAATTTTTTTTTCACTAAAGGTCGTTGGCATAAACTTTTGTTGTACTCTCTTACAGACTGTGCTCAAATGAGCGAAATGTAGAGATAAGGGATTAAATCGTGTGATTTTTTTATTTCAGGTCTATCGCTGCCCTCTCATTAATAGCGGTGTCTACAACGCTCTCCCTTCCAAATCCCTTGAATGCTATGCAAATCCTTTACATTAACATTCTGATGGACGGTCCGCCAGCCCAATCCCTTGGTGTTGAACCACCAGATGCTGATGTGAGTGGTATCTTCGGTCTCTTCTTCATAGCTGAGGAATTCTCCCAGCTGTTAGTTTTCCGCAAGTAAATGGCCTACATGTTACTGATTCATAGGTTGTAAATCAGCCACCGCGCCATGTCCAAGAGTCGATATTGGATCGACGCCTTATCAAGAGTGTTCTCATCTCAGCCCTTATGATTGTTTGTGGTACCCTCTTCATATTTCACCGTGAAATGGCTGCTGACGGAAAAGTCACGCCTCGTGATACAACAATGACCTTCACTTGTTTTGTCCTTTTTGACATGTTCAATGCACTTGCCTGTCGATCTCAGGTATAAATTCTCCTTATTTGATGTACAAGTAGTGTGAATTGTAGCTTTAATGGATGAGACGCTTGCAGATGTTTGGCAATTTTTATCTTGTAGAAAAAGTCAGTCTTCAAAATCGGCTTTTTCTCAAATCGCGTTTTTGTGGTGGCCGTAAGTTTATCCCTGATTGGACAGATTTGCGTTATCTACTTCCCGCCGCTTCAATCTGTCTTCCAAACTGAGGCCATCTTTGCCAGTGGTAAGCCAGAGTTTGATAGAATTCTTAAGCCCAAAATATTGTCTTTTGTTGTTCTTTTTTTGAGCTAAACGAGATTGACTTTGGAGTTCGCATTCTAATGATTAAATTATAGGTAGAATGTGGGCATTCCCTAAAAAACAAGTTTATTTGATGCGGTTGTGTTGAAACAACCTTATAAGTAGTTCTTGAGAGACCCGAATTGCTCAAATCTGTTATGCAGGAGGGTAGAGAACTAACTGACTAACTCATTTTGGTGCTCTATGGCACTGAGGTGGTGGCTGAATTGCAGACTGCTGGAAAGGAAAGAGGGAGTTTATTTTTAGTCTTGGACTTCTCCAAAGCTCATTCATTTGTCTCACTATCAAACCAATGGCTGAGGAGCTTTGACATGGGGCAGTTTGTCAGTACGACCAAACCATTCTGGACACTTGGCTTGCACTAGTTTTGTGAGCTTGCAAATGTTTGCGAATAATTGTGCAGTTTCTTGCTTCAATATGAATGAAATTGGCTTAAATAATTGGCTATCTTACGGGCTGAATGTTCATGGGCTGACTACAACCACAACCGGTGCCGTGATGACCGAGCGTTTTGAAGCACAAACACTATTAAGATGACGTACTACAGCTGAGGTTCTCGTCATGGTCCTGTGCCTTCTTTTGTGACCTGTGCGCGATTTTGGCATTATTTCCCAGACGTGTGTTGTGGCAACTAGTAAAAAGGGCTTGCATTTTGCACTTTTGAAAGTCTTGCCTTGTCTCGAACCTTCTCGTAGATGCAAGATCAAGATTATTTGAACCAAACTGGATCATTTACTTCGATTAAAGCTCCACCTTATCTGTGTCTTTTTTTTCAGATTGGCTTCTCCTCTTAGCCATATCAAGCAGTGTTTTTGTGGTCTCGGAGTATCGTAAGTCAAAGCTAAGCGTGTCACAACTGTTCCACCCAAGAAAGTTCTTTCATCGTTTCCGGGAGTGGCTTCAACACCATCTGCATCGTGGCCCCTGTACTGAAATCTCGAGGTCCATTGTCTAGTCCCTCGTTCCTCTTTTTCCTCTCAGTTTTTTTCCTTTTATGAACAATTCATCTGTGTACTAACATTTTATCATTATTAATGGTAGTGTAGGCGAATGCCAGGGATTCCGGATTACTTTTGTAGCTCTTGGAAGTCAAAAATAACAGTTAGAAAAGCAGATTATTTTTCGGGGGGTCGAGCCTATAAGTCCCGAGGTAGATTATTTCAATAAAGCTAAAGTTGCAACGGGGACAACTTCAGTATCGGTCTTTCTTCGTTGATGGAATTAGCGGCGTCAGATGTGGGCGACATAACGCGGAGGGTTGTTTCTGCATGGAAGAGAGTGGGGTAGGTAAAGGATTTGCAGGACTCGGTTCCATGAGGGTTCACAGAAGGCTTTGGGCGCGGTTTGGTGGTGAGGCGCTCAGTTGGAATAAGACACTGATGATGCCTCTGCTTCTATCGAAGAACGGTCCTGGTCATGGTTAGTGGTAACTTGAGCCAGTCATTGCCGTCAGCGCTTAGACTCTTCACCATAAGGTGGCATAGTAGGCGAGTGTTTTGAGAGTGGGCTCTTGATGTGGGAGAAGTTTTATGTTATTAAAAGCACAAAAGAGTTAGGTGCTGTGTAGAGTGGAAAAGGCGCTCTTTTTTAGGGAAATGAGCATCAAAGCAGAGGAATTGCACAGGACACTGGAACACTTAATGAATTGAAGCAAACTGACAGACTTCTCAGCGGTGGATGTACTTTTCAGGCACTAACAAAGCATTAAGATAGATTAGACGCATCTCTACAGATGATGCTTTCCATCGAACGTTTACATGAAAAGTAAATGTAATGCGGGCGTCAGGGCTGTAAAATATTGCCCAATAGCAGGCGCAATCCACCTGGTCAGCCCTTCTCACCGATTCGTAGGTGCCACCAATAAAGGTGACTCCGGTCTCTCGTTTACGGCATTTAATGCACCTTATCTTACCAAATTTTAGATCATTTATAACTTATGGGACGATTTCTTACTATTGAGAATCGAAGAGTGATCACGGGCAGTACCATGAAGGGGAGGGATTAATTGAGTTTAAAATTATGGAAGTGCGGTTATATAGGTTTTTTTTGGGCCTCTGATTCCTCATCCTCTCATTGGGATGGTATTTCCCCTGCTTCATTCTGCGTCTTTGGCTCACGATTCTATGAACCCTGAGTACGCTGAGGAAGTCTCCAAGTTGATCTCCTATTGGTCGTCACTCGGATTCCCGCTTGTACCTACTAACACACTGAATTGATCGGTTCTACACAATCGATCAGTTACCTTGAGTTAGTGAAATCTCTGCGTTCAGCGGGCAGAGTTCAACAGGCTCCAGAAATTTGCCTTCTGATGTTGCTAACAAAATCGCCTTTCTGCATGCACACTAAGCAAAGATCAATGCCCAAGTCAAATTCTCTTGTTATTCATCTGCCTATATCAACAGAAACCAAGGGACGTTAAGGAAATTTATTTCAAGTTGAGAAGAGTAGACAAGAGATTTATTTTTTTTAGGCAAATATTTGTCGATTTCTTGACCTTAAATAACGGGAGGCATGTGCGTATCAGAGGCATTTGTGGAATGTCTTAGTTTAGCGAATCCCGGTTGAATTGAACAGTCGATTTGAGGAGGTGTCCACTGACATGCACGAAGTTACGCGGTGGGATTTTCACGTTATCCTTGAAGAAATATGCTCTGTAATCTGTGATGCACTCTTGGAAACGCATTATATTATGATCCATTCTTTACAGTGCCGCATCAAAATTCTGACACCGAATAGGCTTTAGATAGGTTCTTTGGCTAGCATTCGGATGAGCATTGCATTGGAAACCTCAGCTCAACAACAAAACCCCCTGTGGAGGGCTTTGCAGTAAAACAAGCAACAGACATCTCTTCCGCTGCTGTGTTATACTGCAAATACCTCCACAGCCGGCGAAGATTGTTTTTGTTGTTCTACTTTGTTGAAATTTGAGTGTTAAATTCCAATCGACTCCATAAAAAGTCCTTTTATTTCGACCTCTTCAATGTTTACCTCATTTCACCGTCTCGATATCAACATAACTAAGGACTGCCTCTTCATTTTACCATTTTTTGATGCAAACTTTGTAAAAACATGCCGACTGGAATCAAAAATCAATAAAAATTAGGAAAAAATCAATGTAATGCTATTATCTTTGTACACCTAAAAATAAAAATAGCTAATTTATGCACTTTTGCTTTCCTTATGAAGAAACTGAGGGTGAATAATTGGACAGTTTGTTTTCTCCTCCAGATTGGTAATGCATTCACTAAATCCTCAAGTCAATTTGGTTTTGACACCTCAGATCATTTTGAAGAAGTACTGTTTGGAACTTTTTCACCAACGCCTCACCTCTTTTGGCTCTAAATGAGCAAGTGTATCTGCACAGGTCCTGGTAACATTCTTCGTCAAAGTGACTCGTGCCTCACCTTCTGCGGGTGTGTAAACCATCAACATGCATCAGTCTGTTCGGATGTTTACAAATCATGTAATATTGGTGGAATGCAGCATAATATGAACATGAAAACTCGATTGGACAAATGAAAAAGTTTTTTGGACACATTGTTGCAGAATATTTGATAAAAGGTATGGCAGGAAAATAAAAATACATGCGCTTTATCTTGAAAATTTTTAGAGTTCTTAAATTTTCCTAGGAAAAGCTCTGAATCCAAGCACTCTGCTTGTTTACTTAACGCTGTGTTTTCGTTTCGCAACCACTCAAGGCCCCGCCATCGTACAAAGCAAGCAATATTAAGGTTTCAGAGTCCTTCGTATGAACCGAAAAGTGTCTTCTCAAGCTCAAGTTTAGCTGCTATCTTAACCAAAGGCTTACTCGAAGCGCCATAAAACTTAAGGCATTATCACAAAAGGCTTAATTACAATCCCTCAAATTAAACGATGCTGGGGGCTTTAAGGTATTTGCAACTCGCTTAGTGCAAAGATGCATTTGCTGCTTCTTGTGGAAGCTACGGACATAATTAGCAGAATGAAGCAGAAGCTAGATTTGTGAACTAAGCTGCGACATAGAAGCGAATGGCAAAAAAAATCTTGGCAGCTTTTCCAGCGGTGGTCAAAGCAGGCAATAGGTTTTACGATGCAAAGTTTGGCGCAAGGGAGAAGCGCATTCCCCTCGTCAAGTCTGCTCTTGATATGAAAGCGGCTCCCTCTGAGATTAGAGCCTGTGAACAGGAGCTGTCTGAGGTTAACACCAAGACCCATCAACAGATCGATGAGACACTGGCCATGAAATCACCCATCATCCCATTAGATGTGCATCAAACTTACCATCGTCAAATATCGGTGTCCTGTAGCCTAAGATGAGGTAGCGGAGCCTCAGGAGAGAAGGCCTCATGTATTTTGGGGAGACACTATGTGATTATACAATCCAAATGTGCTAAGGAGTCTGGTGAGGTAATCAACATTAGTGCGGTCAGTTATTTGGGGCTAAGATAGACTCAGCTATCAACTAACTCGACTTCTTAAACGCGGAAGTGAGGATCTATTTGAATAATCAGTGCAGTAAGAACATCTCCTGCAGGGAGCAAATGTCAATTTGTTATTGGAATTCGGAGGCTCTCTTCACTTTCTTGCCTCAGGTACACGACGAACTATAATCGTCCATGTTACAAAGTGGATCGCCACTGTGATGCAACCACCTTCCTCTCTTCTGCTCTCTAGGATCCCAAAAAACTTTCTCGTTACAGCTCACTAACGGTTTTCTTTTATGTACCTCATTTCTGAGTAGCCTCAATACTTGTTCAGTGTATGTAGGGTCAACAATAAAGTAAAAAAATGCCATAAATACGTAAAAGTGAGACAGTTCTTTGCCTAAGACGTAAGTCACTGGTTGGCAATGATTATAATTTCATTCAAGTCTTTAAACACATGTTGTCCAACTGAATCCCCGCTTGGCAAACCTTTCGTTACATAATAACTCAAACCATACAGGAAGTGCCAAATATGGTGAACCGCCCCTCGGTAGCACTATATGGCATTCCTCTGTGAGTACAATCAGACTATGCTCATTCCTTTTGTTGAGAATACAGTAATGAGAAATTTACCCTCCAGAGGCGTGTAGTCACTGGCTCATTTAATGCTTTTACTGAATGTCTTTTCATCTTCAATTGTAAAGACACCACTAAGTGTTAGCCGATGATTCCACCCAACCCGCAAAGAGATATGGAATTGAAATTACACCGATGTCTCAGCACTTTCCTACGATGAAATAATGAGAAGGATTTACACAATTCAGTTCTTCCTGTTATTCCAGCACACAATGGCATTAATCCATAGCAAAATTAACAAAATAAGGCTAAAATGATGTGTCCTTGCTATGAACAATGGTCTATGCGAGCGAATTTAGGTCATATTTAGCTTTCAACCAGAGTAATGGCAGACGAAGACCTAGGTACCGATTCCTCTCTGCTGGTGTATATTACCAGGCACAGAGAAACGACATGGGCACACCAAATCGGCAGCTGGCTTAGGGGAAATGCCAGAGGCTCGAGTAGTCTCCGTCTCTCCTAGATAGCATGGCTTGACATCGAGCCTTATGTTGAGTATAAGATCTCTTAAAGTATAACTATATGTGATGTCAGTCAATCAAGAGAGCATGTACAGGAGTGTGATGCCCTGAAATGTTCGAGAACAGACTTCAAGAACATAAACTTTAGGGAAGCATATGTTTTTATCCTGAAATGCTTTTAGAGTTGGAAAGGGAAGAGTCGAAGCAAGAGTTCCCCAGAAATTTTACTAGACACATTATTAAAAGCAATTACTTTGTATCTGTACATCCATGCACTAACTAAGTCAAATTTGGAAAAACATGGCAAGGGTTTTTAAAGATGACGATACAAGCCTACGTAAATTAAGACAAGACGAAAGAATTCCCAATTCAAACCTGACAATGTGCATCGATATCCGTTGCAACCAACAAAATAAAACAAAAATTAACCAGGATTCAAAAGTGTTTGAGGACGAACTACCGTTCCATAATTAAAAGCATCCATCAATCTACTTAAACATTATGAACTTAACTGAGTTAAGGTTTTTCATTTTGGCTTCGCTGGTCCTTCATTTTTCAAACTCAAGGAATTGTAGGTTTTTCAAAGTCTACCAAAATTGAGAGTTTGAGAGCGGAAAAAATTGATTAATTTTGATTTAGACAACCTGAATAGATCGAATTAATGCTCCATGGCAAAGAGTTTACCTCCATATTTTTTTGCCGTCATCTTCAGTGAAGAGTGAATTGAGCGATGCGATTGGCTCCGGAGGTTAACCAATCAAGCAATCCATCAACCTGATAGGCTAACGAACTGACGGCTGGATAGATTTAAGTTGCTAAAGAAAGAAAAAAGCAACTTGTTACTAAGGCTGTTGGGAATTGTATCAGTGAAAATAAAGTGACTGTGGCGATGGCAGAGACAGATAGCACAACATATGGTAATGAGGAGACGCGATGGGTGGGGTGCTTAAGATTTGATGATCTGCGTCGTCGTGGAAAGCTGTTTGATTTGAAGATTGTGGTAAGTGGAAGAGATACAAGGACTGTTTACCGATTTGATATTGGCAATAACTTCTTTCCTAAAGCACTCACTCTTTGCAGACACGTGAGTGCCAGGAGATTAGCGCACACCGCGTGGTGCTGGCGGTGCGATTTCCTCGCATGGAGAAGGAGCTGCCTGCTGAAGCAAACAACTGTCTCACACTGACACGCTTTTCTGCGGAGTGAGTTTTGCCTCCTTTTTCACCAGTTCGCATCTTTCCTCGCAAACATTTGAGTTGGCTTCGGCTGTACTAAGCTTTAAGCTCCCCATGCATCGTTTTGCAGTATTGTGGAGGCAGCTCTCTCCTACGCCTACACTGGCGTCGTGAAAATCAATCAGAACAATGCGTTGCGCCTTTTTTTATTCGCAGTCACTCTTGGCTGCGACATTCTAATGGATTGGTGTGTCGAATTCCTCAGCTCCAGGTGAGCATCCGTTGCTCGACAAGGTTACCTAGCAAACCTGACCGCTAGAGTTTGCTGTTCGTAATACTTACTTATTTACCTTCTGCCCACCTGGGTCCCTTAAATAGGCTTAGCGTGGACAACGTGGCTGGGGTGTGGGCTGTAGCTAATTCTACACTTCACGAGAGACTTTTGACCCTCTGTCTGCCGATCATCAGGATCCACTTCGAAAAACTGGTGACAAACCCTATGTTTAGCGCCTTCATGGAGCCAAAGGGAATGGCTATCATTCTTTCTGACCCTCTTGTTGAGTCGAAGAAGGAAGGAGAAGTGGAGGTGGACATTCTAAAACAGTGGGCCATTTGCTGCTGGCTAGATAACTCACGTCCTGACGAACCTTCTAATTGCCGAGTTAATCGATTCCAGCGTCTGATCTCCAGCCTCAACTTGAAAGTTCTTTCGCTGGATATCCTCAGTATAATTCGCGACATGGCAGCAGAACTCGATGCCTTGAATGAATACAAGTGAGTGTAAAAGTGAGTAAGTTAATGTGGCTGCCTTTAAATTTGGACAATGAGTTGATGAGATGTGATGATCTTGTAGAGAAGAGATTGAAGACGCACTTAGGGGTCTGGGAAGCACTCTCACTCAACGCACCACCGCGTCTTCTGCATCGCTTTGGGGGTAAGGCCAATTTTGAGGCATATAAATCCGCTGCATTGCCTACTTTGATGCATTAAATAAATGGCTGTGCATTCTGATCCAGGGGCGATGTGCTTGCTTATGGTTTTTTCGACAAATCGAGAAGAAATCGCATTGTTAAGAGCATTCCTGAGTTGGAAGGCGGTTCTGATGTACGATATACATTGCCTTATCGGGAAGGTTCTGCAGTGGTCTTTGTTCAAAGTGAGTAACTACAAACAGCTTTGGGATATTTCTACGCTTATGCAGCCTGAAAAATAACCTATTTTGATCCGCCATAACTTTAGATTGGATATTTACTATCGGTGGTGGCAATCCATTTGGATCTTCGGAAGTTGATATGTTAAACTTGGACACTGGTGAACTAATTAAAGGCCCTAGAATGCAAGTAGCACGCACTCTACATGCAGCAGTCGCCACAGATAGTCTGATTTTCGTTTTTGGAAGTAGCAACATAAAAAACAAAGAAAGCTTTTCATCATGTGAAGTGTTTGACTTGGTAAACGTAAGGTAAGCAGCGTTTTGAGAAGTCTGTTAATTTGATCATAACAAGGCGAGAGGGTTTTTACTATTGCTTGACGCTTTAAGGTGGAGCAGCCTACCTAGTATGCTCACAGCTTGTAACTCAAGTGTAGCCGTTGCCGTTCCTGGAGAAGGTGTCCTCGTCGCTGGTGGTTTTAGCAACGGCTTTAACAACACTAATGCACAACTTCTTTGCGGTAATGTCGAGGGGCCTGTAGACCAGGAGTGGTCCTGGCGTCATCTGCCTCCTATGCTCCAGGCTCGTCGGTCTCCATCAGGTGCCTACTTCAATGGCCACGTCTTTGTGGCTGGAGGCAATTTGAAGGGATTTCTAGACATCGAGAATCTATGTCTGCCTCAAAAGGAGAACGCAAGTCCTCAGTGGACGATCGTCCAAGTTTTTCATTCTCTATCTTTAGGATCGAGCAATCTCTTCGTTTTTAAAAGAAAATTGCTCTTTATGTGTACGTTTTTTAAGCATTTTGTAATTCCTTAATTTCCTAAGCGTTTTTTTGGTCACCTTAACACTACAGCCTAATTGCTGTGTATGCGCAGCAAATTAAAAGCGATTTAGCAGAAGAGGACATTTTCACAAATCTTAATTTGCACTTTTGTTGCATGAATAATGTCTGCTTTTGGTCTTTGTTAGTTGGTTCTGGAATTGTAATGATGTATTTACCGGAACAAGATGAAAGCAATGTTTGCTCTTCGGATGCAGAGTTAAAAGAAACAACTAGTTCAGGCATCGCCTCTGCCTTACGTAAACCCTTTCTAATTGCAAAAAAGTGGGGAAGGCTTCCTGATCTGGAGTCCACTAAATGGCCACATATTCTAACCCGGTGGCTCCCAAGTTCCTCCGTACCCTCGGCTCCTGAGAACGAACCAGCTAGTGAAGATCACAGTGAATGATCTGTGTGTCAGTTACCCCTACAAATGTACCCTATTTTACTACAGCCATCGCAGATTTAGCAGGGAAGGTGCTCTTCTCCTGAGTCGAAATCGACTATCCTCACTAGCGAAATCTCAATTTATGCTTTAATATTGCCCTGAAAGCTCGCACTCTGGAAAATATTTGCTGGACTTTTGTTTGTGTGTTGCACAAAATGACCCCATTTGTGGGAATTGAGTCCCTATTATTACGGACTGAAAGGGAATGTGCACTTACCCTTCCAGATCCTCCACATTTTTAATGGTTTTTGACCAAATGAAAGGATGACTAAGGTTGTTATTTGGACAAACAGTAGTTTTGGCATTCAAAATAGTAAAATGTACGAAGATATTGCTTCAAATCTTACTAAAAAATTTAAATAATTTACAAACGATAACCGTGCCATCTAAAGCTTTCATCTCAATGAACAAAAAGATATTTAGGTAAGCTTCAGGGTTGGCAGATGGATGTTGGTGGCTGTGCCGCAAAACCGACCCGGTTTAAAAATTTTTACTAGTTCACCATAAAATCACTTAATGAGCCTGCTAAAACCGTTCTGAGTTGTTTTCTGGTACAAGAAATGTATTGCTGAGTAGAGTAGGCAGTGGTAGGTAGTAGTAGGTAGTTCTTGATTTGTGCTGACCAAGGTTTAGTGCATGAAGAGTCCTTAATCGAGGGTAGGAGCCGCTGAAATAATTCAACTCATTTGACTTAAGCTGTTAGACGGGTAAAGAGATCGGATACGGCAAAATAAAGATCAAGAGTGTTCTATCGCCGAGTACTGCTTAAAGCGTGCGGTTTGAGAACATAACGATTTCCTTCTTTCAGTCAATCTCTTCCAAACTTTTTATTTCGACACAATGAAGTAGACCCACTTTGATCGAGGTGGACCTTGAAATAGGCATCGCCTTTTCTGCCGGTGAATAAAATTGATAAGACCCAACCCTAAAAATACAAGTATGCCGGTTCAAATTCAGGTTCCTTGAATAAGTCTTACAGGCTATAAAGTCCGGTGCCTTCGCTGATGTCATAGCAACTTTAGGTAGCATGGGCAAGCGTACTGCTTTCCAACTTGCCGGAGGATCGGAAGGCTACTAAGATAACTCGCAAGCCATGTCATCAAGCGGAAGTAGAATCTACAGAGATCAATTTAGCCTTGCAGCTAAACATGCGGTCAGACGAAATGTCAGATTCGTGCATAAAATTTGGGAAGAACTTGCAAAATGAGTAAGTTTTGCATCTAAACGGTGCCAAAAATACTCCCAGAATGACAGTGAAAAAAACGTTTTGTGCGTCTTCGGGTGTAGGCCACTTTAAATGGGCATATGTTATGTAAATGCTTGTATACACGCATTAAAAAAGCTGACAAACGTCAGTCTGCCAACAGACATCTCTGCAACCTTTCCAAATGAAAATTCGTAAACGCTCAAGTGGAGCCTTTTGTGCTCCCTCTACTTTCGCTTCAGTCGAAGTGTCAGGAAATCGGTTCTGTACAACTCCACCCCGCTGGCGGAATTGGTGTTTTCATAAATCGTTCTCTCTTTTATCATATACCAGCATAGATCGAGCCTGACAAATGGAGCCAATTTTAATTGCGAACTGTCACACAGCGCGTCAAGAGACGCCACCGCCTGATGGAAAACAGACACCCGTCACCTCTGTACCCTCCAAAATGTCTCCTTCTAACAAATAGCTGGTAATTGCATTGTATGTTTGGATTTCGGTTGAGCGAAACGGACTCGTCGTGGCGTTTGTTAACTCCTCATCGGATGCACTGTGTAGTTACAAGACTTCTATGTGAACTGGTAGGATTTTTCCGTATAATCATTTTCAGTGATGTGTCAACGGAAAAATTAGATACTAAATAAAGTCAAGTTTTTTCATACCCTTGTAAGATGATATTACTAGAAGATAACGTTATTTTTACACGCTCCAAGCGAAACATACGACCGAATTGACTCGATCTCTCAGGTGAAGGTTACACAGGCTAGAACCTTTACCTCTGACAAGGGGTGGGGAAGTCAAACGGATGATTACTTACCTACTTGATTGCAGAATAGAGAGGGACGTATTTACAAAAACTCTGTTTTAGAATTCAAGATGTTGCTAGCTCAACCTTTCGCGCTATCTATATGTTTTTTTCAGTTTGTAGGTAAAATAAAATGATTCGGTAGGATTGCGAACTTGCCAGATTCTGTCAAAGCTGATTTGTGATACCTTTAGGGACTCTTGCGAAATTTCGTTACAAAGTCCCACTGGCCAAACATGGCACTTGAAATAGTTCAGTAAGCATGTTTTTCGCAATAAATTGCATTAAAAAATTCCACTTAATGAGATGGATAAGATTTTGAACTTCATAATCTTCCTCATAATAAATACATGCCATGCTTTTGAAGAAAACAAGAGGCTGGTACTCTACCGAAAAAATTTGTAGTTCGCGAATTTTTCGACAAACCGAAGGTGACCAAGAAATGTCTATGCAAGTCATAGCAGGTTAAGATCTCTCAGCTTGCAAAGCCTGACATAGCAGTTGGAAGTACACATTATTTATCGCCAATACTCTTCGCACGCATTGCTGATGCACATAAGCCGCTCCACTTGTCCCAGTACAATCGTGATCCAGGAGGCGAAACGAATTCCCTGTCATGTGTTACTTAAAGGGATCGCATAAATCAATGAATTTAGGAAGAAGATAATCAAATCATTTGCTTTGTCGAAGCTCAAATCACGTTTTCGTTTCAATTCCCTAAGCAATTTCATTTCAAAAGGCAACGACAACCGCAGATAAGCTAACCTGAATTGGGAATTCACTTCCATGAAATATACTGGTCCATGTATAGGGTACCACCTTTCCTCCTCATTAGAGATTTGAAAAGCACAACCAGCACGAATGCCTAAATCAAACAAACGTACACAATTCAGTTCATCTCCGTAATCTCTGGAACCATTTACTCATATATAAGGAACATTTGAGGAGTAAGCTGCCGTTCTCCACCTGGCGACACGTTGAGAAATTGCTAGCTGAATGCCGCTTCCCGTGCTATTGCCCCGCTGCCTTGATTGGATAAAGGTAACAAGATACATCTATTTCTATCATGCATGCCTGTCAAATTACTTAATTCACTGAAAGATATTATTGCTGCGTAGTTATCACCAGCACCTCCAAGTGGGCTTCAACACATGACCGACGTCACTGGTTTTAGCATTGAACCATTACATCCTGGAAACGCAAAATCCCCTGTCGTGTATATTTCATGCCAAAATGGCTGGGTGGTGATGGTCTATTATTTATTTTTAATCGAGAAGCAGGCGTATTCAACTCCAAAATTCGGTTTGGGCAAATTTTACCTCCCACCTCTCTTTATTCGCATCTACTGAGAAGTGGGTATACGGGCATCAGTCATGACCAGTCCAGAAACCGAGCAAATACGTTCGTCTATTTTCACCACCGACAATGAATACATGGAAGATAATCGTGGACTATAGTGGGAGAGTGTATGCTTTGTCGAGTTCACAGCAGGGAATCCGCTGCACTGCCCAAAATTAACGGTGGAATGAACCACCGTCTTAGCATTTCCCATGCTCTCCCTTCCTGCGCTTCACACTAATCACTTTTCTTCTAGCCTTCCGACACAATCTGCGTAACTAACCTCCACATGAGGATACCCAATGGAACAGTCCGTTATTTGACCGTCAAAAAAGCTCCACTATAGGCTACATTCTTTTGTATTTTGCCCAATCGACTACCTGGTCATCGTGTTTACCTCAAATCTCCCATCATCGTACATCTCGCCGTCCTGAAATATCTATGATCGCCTTGTATTATAAACAACTTTAATTTGCATCTATACCTTGACTTGGAATTCTCAGTTTAACTCATGTCTCCCTCATTGGATCTCTGCTACTAATTTTCTTTGCGTGAAGATGCACACGTAACATGAGAGTAGATCTCTATGCCACAAATGATTTTGTGTTTGAATATGAAGAAACCTTTGGTCTGGAGTCTACAAATATGGGTTAAAGAAAGGTAGCTAAGGACATTTGAAGCAGCATTCGCAATGTAAGTTCATATATACTATTTTGTAGCTCATGATTAAAGGTGAATAATGGTCAATGAAGTGTTGGACTTCATGAATTTTTTCCTCTCACCTCTGTTGATAAAAGTGTCAGTACTATTTGGGCATTGCCTTACGCCCAACAATCATGGAAGCGAACTTTAAGTCTCAACACCGACCAAGTATAAAATCATTCACAAGAACGTTTCATGGACCAAGTGAGATAAGTGGCTAGGAGTTCGCAGTGATCCGTCGCAGACGAATTTTAAGGCCACTAAACACTAGCATCTACTTCTGTCCGTCTCTAAAAATCAAAAGCCAATTTTGTTGTTGAATCCTCACTGAAACATTCAATGATTCTGTTACCATAGAGTTAACATTTTTAATAAAGGTGAAAACAGTGTCACACACAAGTGGGCATTCAAAAGACCGTTTCTTTGATGAAGGTTAAAATAAACCATTCGTCGCCTTTACTCATCATGTGCCTCAATTGTGGCGGAACCGTCAAGGCCACAATGGAACGAGGGTTGGCGGCACTGCAAACAATCCTCGAAAAAAGAAGCTGTTGTTGTTGGAAGGGGTTAAATTTTGTCGCACAGTAGCATTAAGTAATATTTTAACGCATAAAATGCAGCAAGAATACGAAGAAGGCGCACAACAAAGATTGCTGTTATCAGGGCATGTTGAGCACTGGCTGTGTCAATCGAGCACCTACGTAAGAGTTATTTGAAAAGCCCATTTCAATTAAGGATTAAGTAGAGCAACAAAAATCTGGCCTCTTTTTATGCATACTACCCATAAGACGCTTCTAGACAAAATGCAATGTTTTTTTAACCGAAGCATTTACGCAAGAAGTATTAGAGATAAGAATGCAGCAATAACATTGCAAATTATTCAAGCGTCTGATTATTGACTCGTTGGATCAGGTAATGGAAATTGGCACGGTACGCACTACTCATTAGCACTACTGATACTTTAGGCTAGTGGGCTGGAGCAGCACCAAAAATAGGATCGTTAGGATTTGATTGGCGAAAGCAAACTGGTGTAGTGAGTTGTGCATTAAATCGCACCTATGCCTTAACAATTTAAAATTCACGGTAACACTTGTTTGATGAAGATGTAGCGTTTAGATACACTAGTCCCTTTGATGAACAATGCCAGCCTTTTTTAAAATTTAATTCGGCATTCACACGGATCTCTATGGCATTTGGGTTGTTTGATGGTGTAGCTACTTCAACCCTGATGTTCGGATTGAAACCAAGCCACCAAGCATCAACGAAGGGCTATCATTAAATATCCGGAGCGCAAAGCTATCGAAGCATAATTATCCAAAAGCCATTATGTGGACTTTGCATGCATCCCATTCACTACTTTTCATTAATGACACGATCTAAATGTCCATACTTCCACGACTACTCACTGCAGTTCAGTCATTTGCATGCCTAACGCGGACGATGTTTATAGACGAGGCGATCTCCTTCAACTGCTTTATTTTATCAGCCAAGTGGATTTTATCACCTTCTGACTCACTGAAATAAAAAAGGATCCGATTAATTCAGCTCTTTTTACGTCCTAACTTTACTACCAAGAAGGGCACTGGAACTACTGATCGTTGTTTATAAAAACAGAATGTACCATTTTTTGAATAGGCATGGGCTGAAGTTTTAGTAATTTATTCATTTACGCGAATTCATCAGTTCATAATTGAGATTTCGACCCTTTTCTGCGCTAAGGATGTGCCATTTTTCAGTAAGATTAATGGTTTCGAGCCATGGATTTATGTAAATTTGGAGGAGGGTTGGGAGTGTGACCGTTTTGTAAGGGTTTACTTAAGAAAGCATTATTAATCAAAATGCGGTTGTAGCGGCCCGAGACTCCCTTTAAGGTAAAAGGAGGCAAAGTACTGGGGGTAGAATACATGTATTCTGGGAACAGAGGGCTTGGGGGCTGTTGGCACGGTCCAAAGGCCGGCCAACCGGCTCAGTACAATATAGCCACCCAAGTGACCGAAACCGGCAGTTCAAACAAACAAAGTATTACACAGCCCCTCTCTTCTTTCGAGCGTCGTCCCCGACGCTCCCCTTCGTCCGCCTCCCGTGTCAGCCATCACAACGTAATCAGTGCTGCGAGAAGCACCCACGAGCTAACCGTCCCAGTCGTCGAGGTTCAAACGCATGTGTTCCTGTAGCGCCATCAATTTTGCGTAGCACTCAGTGCAGCAAATGCGCGCTTCTTGGCCGTCCTCTCCCACGACAATGTGATCCAATGGAAGATGGAGGTACGAATCCATGTTTTCGAATGAGTTGAGACACACACAACACATATTGCAATTCCAGGCTTAATTGATACCGTAGGAGAAAGGCAAGGGCATCGTAGAAACCTGAGCAAATGTGGCGGTCGGACCTCATAGGAACAAAAGGCATACGATCCAAGTGTGCAAAGCATAAAACGATGCTATCCAATGGCATCCTGCGCATTCTACATCTGGGAACAGGATAGAGAGAGAGCTTATGGAGGATGCTTGACCACAACGTCGCAGGTCTCTCTTGGCAGTTCCACTAGACTTGGAGTTCACGGCTAGTGTCGCTTCAGTTGTTAATAGCTTCACTGTCGAAGACGAGGGCGAGGGAGATGCCGAAGCTGGACGTCGATCTCGGCCCTTCTGCTACGAGATACCAGAGGTTCTCCCATCCCTAGCACATGCACTTCTTTCACACCGCCAAAATTTGCTAGAAGCGGCATGGAGCAGGATAAAATCCATCGAAGTGGGGTCTGCTTTTCGCTGCCACCAATGTAGCGTCCCGAGGTTCCCTTTAAGGTAAAAGAAGGCAAAGTACTGGGGGTAGAATACATGTATTCTGGAAACAGAGGGCTTGGGGCTGTTGGCATGGCCCAAAGGCCGACCAACCTGCTAGAACAATATAGCCACCCAAGTGACCGAAACCGGTAGTTCGGACAAACAAAGTATTACAGCAGTAGCATCATTGTCTCCTGTGAGGCTCTGGATCAGAATTGGTAATAATGCGTTCGACGAACGTCGTTAGCACCCTGAATTAATGATGATATATTGGCAGCTTTTAGGTAAGACCACTAGGTGTGGACTAGTAACGTCTGAGGTAATTACTGAACTCTTTTAGGCGATGAAGGACATTCCCTCTTTAAGACGTAACACTTAAGCAGCAAGTGCAAACCCATACAGAACGCCTTGAACACAGTAAATTCCATTTACTAAACATCCAGTTAGCCAGCAGGAAAAGTAAGGCTATGCATGCTTCAAAAATACATGCACTCGACAGCATTGCCAATGCTGTTGCAACCTCACATCCTCCCATCTTACATGTTTGGGGCTCCTCATTTGCTTTACCTCTCTCTGCTACATTTATTCCGCCTTGGGCAATAAAAGTGCGCTGAGTTCCTGCGATGCAGCACATTAGTCAGCGAAAGTGGCTTTCTTAGCAATAAACAACCTTGTCTCTTCCTCTTTCATTTCCGTTAGTTAAAGCAATTAAAGGAGTGGGTGAGCCGGTTGCAATCGTCATCCTTCACGTGGATCATAGTCCTTAATTTAGGCATGCGGTGTAGTCGTATTTTTGCTTGATTTTACTGGCCACTTGAAGATGAGGTAGACTGGGACAGAACGCAGTAAATTTTTACAAATAAGGCTTTTACGAAACCATCAGATGTCCTTTATGCCAGTAAAAATGTAGCCTAGTAGTTTGGTCTTTTGCTTGACTCTACGCTTAGCAAGAAGAACTCTTCGGTGGCCGTAGATTGTTGACTCCACGTCCTGATATTCGGTACCCTGGTATGAAACTTTGAAATGTCACGTAGATCTTACTGCTGACGGAGACACGGGCTTAGAAGTCATTAGTTGTGACAATTGGATGGTTAGTTACCTTTTCCTGTCACCTTCAAGACAAACTTGTAATAGTAAAGTCTTAGTACGTCATCATCATTTCATGTGAGTCCTTGCTGAAGCAAATTCATCACTTTACACGTATATGGTTTAGGGGACCGCAGACATGAGCTTTACCGCTGTAGCATCATAAGTGAAGCCGTGATCACCCTAACTAACGACCTTAGGTATGCTTGAAGCAAAACGTCCTTCTTTTTAAAATTGGATCTTGTAGAACTTGTTTGCTTAAATGCTTTAAGACCCGTTTGCAATGCTCATGCCTACACATCAACAGCCTAGATGGCGTGCCAGATCAAAGCATCAGTCTTTAAATGCAACTGTCTTCCCCTTCCCATCAAACGCTGGAACTAAGTTGCACTTGCTTCAGGAGTGCATCATGAGATGTGCGAGTGGTGAGGGTGCCTGATATTTTCTCTTTTTTGAAAAGCTTCACACGGTTTCCTTACTCTGAACGGGATCACCTCGCTTTATGTTATCTTACCGGAGGGATTTACTTGCCTTGAGCAGAATGTAAGACGACCTTTCGTAAGGCTGTAGAGCTCACACATCTGAAGCTGAGACTACAAGCATCCTATTACTGAAGTCTATTCGTTCAGTCACTATTCTCTAACTGATGATGTGCTTCTCACATTATGTGATTTATATCTTGCACATTTCCGCAAACAAAAGCTCGTCCGTACGTCTCATTTTAACAAGATAACAGAGATAAAATTGCAATTCAAGAGATCCCTAGTGGAGCAAACATCTTCTGTTCTAATCACTTCTATCCCCCACGCTATGCACTCCTACTCACAATAACATCGTATCCTTTGTACTCTGACGTGGATTACAAAGAACCTGCGGATCAAGACGCTGACATCACGCAAAATTTTCCATTTTGGTTGATAGGTGAGGTCTATTTTCGCCCCTAAAGCCGTGGACATTCTACGGCCTTCAAATGTTCACATCCACCTTCTTCTTTTACTATGCATTGGTGGCATGAAAGGGGAGAGAAGCTAAATGCTTTTGTAGATTTTCTCACAATCTAAATAAATAGAGGTGGTGGACAACTGAGAAAGCCTAATTCGTGTTAGTTCAATTTTTATTTTCTAAGTAAAGACGCGTCTTTGCTGTCATGAAGGAAATCCTATCAAGCAAGCGCAAATCTTCCACCAAGACATTTATAGGCATTCATAGACTTGTTAAAGGATCTAAAATTTAGGCTAGTGTCAGGAATTTAAGAAGTACACCTTAGTAAAGCCTTGGTGCTCAGCCAACTAGTGCTCACTGACTAGAATATTTAAGGGCTTCAGTTCCTAGCTAACAAAGGCGATTCCGCGTTCGAAAGCACAAGTTATCTGCACTAAGATTAGTACCTTTACTGCACTGCATCATCGGCGACATCTGCACTAAACGAATCTGCGTTTTTACGGAATTCAGAGGTCCTAGATCAGCAAGATTGATACCCTGAGTTTTTATTAAAAAAACACTATTTTTGGACAATTTTATTACTTAATGCTAAACCTACATCGAAACGTTTCTTTAGGCTCTATTGCTAAAAAATATGCAAGACTTGATCCTAGTATTACTGACCTTTCATACTGCTCAAGGACGTTAATCGAATGACTCCTTCAAGCATATCGGAGGACTGGAGTTTCAAACTCTATCGCGACTACGCAGTGTCGGATACCTCCTTCATTACGACGCTTACTTGATCACAGAATTTTCTTTTTCGCGTAGGTGACTCCATAGCTCCCAAATTATTTGCGTTCTACATCGAAAAGAATCGCCTTTTTAACTCAGTCTTTTCAAGAGCTAGCCTACTGATTTTTAATCAGTACCACGCTTATGATGGTTAGAGGAAGCATGATTGTATGCTTACATCTCGCACTCAAGTTTATAGGTGCGTCATTCTCCTACAGGTGCTCCGATTGCTCACTGTAGTACCTGCTAATCAATGCAAAAATTGGTAAAATTGCCTTTGCAGATGCATGAGATACGGAGTTTTCTGCCCCATGAACTAAGACTTGGTTCCCAAATCGCAGGAACCTCTTTGCCCCATAGCAAAGCTGGTAACAAGGGTGCAGTAGCAGAACAACTTGCAATCGCAGAAATAATTTCCAAATGTTTAACTCAGGCAGACATCAACAATGGGAAGATCCTCTTTGGAAAGACGCTCTTCACTATAAAGAAATGCGTGCCGTTCGTGGCCAATATAAATAACAATCAAAATGTCAAAAAGTTTTGGTGCTTAGCATAGACGATAAAGCTATTGCTATTGAGTTTAATCGAACCCAAAAGTTGTGGCCGCTGAGTCACTTGTATTCCACAGGCTTAGGAGGTTGACATTCTTTTCCTTCTTCCATTCTGTGAATTGCAAAATGCGTCCATAATGTTCAATTGATCGATGCCCGAATTGTGGTGATGAATGGGCCGGCGTTACCACTCTAAAAAACGAATGCATCATTGAATCTCGACGGGGTATGGGTTCACTATATCGCACTCCTAGGGTACTCATGGCTTCGTTTCGGAAGAACTATGCTTAGCATAGTAGATTGCGCATGGAACTGCGCGTTGCGAATTCACTCTGCTTAAGGTCCGGTTTTATTGACGGAACCTTGCTGCCGCTCATGTGCGAGTTGGAGAAACCTCTGTAAACAAAGTAGACCACTTCATCAATCGGTCGGTCTAACTATCTGTCAGCCAGGAGGGCACGAGCCATGTTTTTTTCAGGTTGAGACACCCTTTGGAGGGGGATCTACGCTATGCCTCGTCTTCATCTTTATCTCTGCTCTTCATTCCAACTGTGATTTGTGTTTGGTCAATTATGACAATAGTATTCAAGCAACGAATCCATGGCCAAATAGGTTCCTGTACTCCCTCACATTTGTCTTTTCTGCTTCCTTGACTCGACTAACTCCGCTTTCTTCAATCACGCTGCATCAAACCCAAAGGTTCTAGTCAAATTCAATCCGACTAGCAAACAACTACTAAGGTATTATAACGTATATTCCCATTCATGCCTAAATCCACGCATTCCTCCCACATTATGCACGCAGTTGATGTTGGACACTGTGATGTCCTAAGTTCTAGGTCTTACAGAGCAAAGGCGGAGCATACCTTTGAAGGCATAACGCATATTTGATAATGGTCAAAAAAATTTATTTTGATGGGTGTCAGCAGGGGGAATGATAGGTTCATAAGGGATACGCTAGTAGTTTGATTAATTGGTTGAGTTTTCAATAATTTTTAACCACAGTTGTCACGTCCTTTGAAATCACGATCCCATTCAACACCTACTTTGCACTACGTCTGCAGTGCAGCCGTTGGACGTGTTCCCGAATTGCCCAATTCTACGAAGTTGATCAGAATTATTGTGACACTTCGAATCACCTAATTTCCCCTACAGCTTACTTAAATGCAGTTGGATTATGAAGTTTCCTTTCATTAAGCATAACACCCTCACTGGCCAGACAAGTACCATGCTGAGGGACCAGTGTCACTTGCAATGCAAGTAAGCGGGACACCTACACGTCAAGGTGAGTAGGCCAAAGTCAAGCACGTCAAGTTGGTGGGAGAAGTTTTAAAGCTCTGACTACAAGACTTGATAACCAACCCGGAATTTTACAAGGACGGGAGGAGGGGAATAAAATATGAGAAGTTACTTAACTTATAAATGGGCTTTTAAAACCAGCGTTTCTTATCTCGAACAAAATGGGTCACATTTCGTTGCCTTTAGTCTCTATTTGCTTGCGTGTGGGTGAAATTGTTGGGATGGAATAATGCGATAGTAGACGACAATAAGGCAGTATCATTGCAATAACACACCATGCTGCTATTCAGAGGGACACAAAAAGGGAAAATGAAGATGACTAAGCAGTGGAGAGATTAATTGCTTAATTCGTACGATAGGCAACCTGTTAGTTCAGACGGTGAGTAAGGCTATGAAGGGCTTACAGATCGTACTACTACAGAAATGGGGCACTAAGCCCCATTCGCGGCAAAGTGGGATTACCATGAGTTCATTAGTGTAGGCAGAGGCAATGACAGCAGAGTGAAAGCAGTTGCACATGGTGAATGCCAATGCAAATCCCTAAAATAGGAAAGAGTGTAAATCATTTGGAGAGTATTCTGAGGTCAATGGTAAAAAATCAGTAGCAAGGGCAAAAAGAGCATCTCTAGAATTTTGACACAATAAGTTGCACGAAAGTCTTGAAGGAATGGAAAAGTACAAGAACTTATGCCGGACAGATGCCGATCTTGCATGGGGTTAAATGGTGAGATGAGGGCAAGTGAAATGCCAACCACCTCTGCAGAAACAATCACATGATGCTATTTAAAATACAATAAAACATTGTGAGAACGATCCCTCCCCACATAACCAAGGCAACAGGCAAAAAGGCAGAAGCAACGCATATCTGTCTATTCATTTACCCAGCAATCACTTAGCAATGCGATGAGATTCAAGAGCTGGTGTGAAAACTCAAAATGTCTCCACTTGCAGCAGTTACTTTAAAAGTAAAGTGGTAGTAAAGGTGACCCACCATACCGGCGTGACATGATGGCCTGCACAGCGGCAGTTCCCCCTCCTCCATACCTAACCATCGTCCAAGTTGACAGGCTCGCTACCTCATTCAGCTCACATTTGCAGATGGAGTGCTGCATGCGGCCAATTTCGTGCTTCCCAACGCCCACGAGACACTAGGACCGGCAAGGACGGGTGGAAACAAAATGTTCTGCAGTAACCTTTTACCTCACTTTGTTGTAGACGAGCATTCACCCTACTTTTTATGGACCCAGCAGAGTTGACTTCGCTGTACAGTTTCTGTGGAAAGCTGCGATCTGTGGGTTTTTTCTCTTAAAAGGCTTTGTGGAGACCCAGTTTACATCAACCCATTCCATTCAACACCAGTGAGGGCAACCCATCCCTCTTGGAGCATTGAAGTTACCAAGGCATTTATTGGTGATGTGACGTTTGCAGAAGACTTCGACATTTTGGCCACCAGCGTCAAAATTTGTCGCTGATTTGTTCATTTTGCTCAATTCATTGTTTGCTTTTAACCCAGTACTTGTATGAATCTCTCCGCTAACCACATTGTTCGTTGATGTGGCTAATTTAACTGCGAAGAGGTGGCTGAAGTGCAGAGAGTGCCACCCATCCATCTTCATTCTGTGCAGGGTTTGAGGAGGGTAGTTGAATACCTGGAGGAGAGAGTTATCAAAATGCAATGGTTTAGAAGCTGCTGTGTGAGATTTCTTCTCCCCTTGCACTGCTGTTCATCAATCGTGCTATCGCTACGTCCCTACGGCCACTACTATTTGCTGCTATTCACTTTTAGGCTTCATTGGCACGTTCAAATGCGTTTTCTCCTAATGAAATACATCTAATTATTTATGTAATGACAAGGATTATGAACAGAACAGGAGGCCTTTGGTTGAAGTGGGAGATGGATGGGGCTAAAATGTAAGACGCTCCCTTTAAACCTTTATTTCTCAGCTTAGTGGGCTTTATTGCCACTCGACTCATGTTGATATACAAAAAGTATTTGTTGATTATCAACTTACTGCTGGTGGGATGTTTACGGAGCATGGATAAAAGGGACGGCGACTTAGGAGGGTGATGGAAGAGGCTGAAGCCTCCGTTAAGGAGTAAATGGTAGAAAAGACAAGTGCGTCCTCGTTGCATCTGAAAATTTTAGCGGAGGCCAATGTTGTGGTTTTAACTACCATCCTCTACAAATAGTCCACTCAAGGAACTGTGGTGCTTGGGGCACCTTCACCCTTGGTTTACGTCTATCTTTGAATTAGTGCAGACTGCAATTGAGATAACATTTTAAATCGAAGGACTCCACGACTGCAGGTCTCCAGTCCTCATCTCCACTAACACTACACTCCGTGGTCCGCGAGATCGGAAAGCTCGAGACATGGGCAATTGTGATTTTATGGGCGATTCCGAGTGCGACAGCTTTGTAAGTCATCTTATGAAGGCCTTGGAAATCGAACTGGGGTGACACTATTGCCAAATGCCATGCTTTGGATAAGAATCTGTGAAGACGCGTTCGATAGAGGTCGCTGGTGCCTTGAATTAATCAGTAACTCTTATATGAGTAGCGTTTCGATTAACCTGATAGATGTGAAAGGCAGTACCTGCAGTACCCTGAAGTGCCCTGAGGTATGAGGATGCTTACCCTTCATCGATTCGCAACAACAAATCAACAGGTATAGGCTCGAGAAAGCTTCAGACATGATGGAGTATGTATGTAGAATGCTCAATTACCCGGCGTCAATGTATTGAGGTGGGATAAACGGTTTGAAGGCAGTCGTGTGTCTTTATGGTGGCAAGGATGTTGCCTGTCTTAGTTCCCAGCTTACGGATAGCAGGCCTCCCTATGAACATTGAGTTCGTGGAAAGCTTGACCCAGGCTGATTGACTCAGAGACCTGCATAAAGCTGCAACAAAGCTAAATGTTTCTTATGGGACAGTAAACAAGCATTGAGAACAAGCTAGAAATTAAGTGAAAGTAGCCTACGTGGAATAATAAGTGAATCCTTCACTGTTCATACTACTGTGTCTTACACTCACGACGCAATCATGTTGTCTGATTAAAAGTAAGATCCTGTAAAGCAATGAATGAGGACTTGACCATTGCTTGCCTGCTTCGAATGACAAGCCTTCAATTGGTTTTCCTTTCCCATCGAGAGGGGATGCAATGTGTGAACCGATAATCTCCAAGGCGTAAATGACACCCTTCGCAAGTGGCATCACCCATGGTCGAGCATTGAGCAAATTACTCGTACTTTAGCAAACAATGGGCTCCTACTAGGTCCTATCAGGTAAAGTGACGCGAAAAGCCATTAAGTGAGAATAACTATGCTTCAATTAATTATGGGAAATCGATAAATCCCACGGTCGGTGATTTGGGTTAATTATGGGATTGAATATTGCCATAACGTCCCACACCAAGGCTTGGCGATGAGGATAATATTGAGAAAAGCAGCGATTTACCTTAATTTATTTAAAATAAATATATTTTGCCAGCAGAATTTCTGGTGAACAGACCGGTTATGCCTACTCAATTTAAAAGTGAAAGCAGTAAGGAACATTTGTCACATAATAGCCTCTCAGTTTTGCTTTTGTGCATAATTTTGTAATTACTGAAGAAAAAATGCAGATTTTGAGAGATTCAATGTACAAGTCATAGCACTACCTGTCGTTTAAATCAACAGTCTGCACAGTTACGTACTCCGGGTTAGTGAAGCAGTGAATTGCAAACAGTACGCCCCTCTTAACATGAGCGATTCGTCATCAAAATCGGGAGGTACACAGCACCCATCGTCGAATGTGGGTGATCGACAATCACCTCCGAAGGGTGACGCCAATGTTGGTACACAAAAATCGTCGGCGACTCCGGAAAAACCTAACTTACCAGCTAATCCATCTAACGACAACGCAGCGGCCAGTGGTTTTGTTACTCCAGAACAAAGTAAGCTGCAGTTAAAAAGCTTTGTCGCTAAAATCTTCTTTATTTTTAGAATGTATAAAAAAGCCCGTCACACTGAACGCCCCTATCTCCGAAAAGAAGTACGTATCAAGACAACCATCAAACGTGCCAACCATGAGTAAAGACAAATTTCTAGCATTATTAGAGGAAAATGGTCCTCTCTGAGATGGCGCAAGCGAGCATTTTAATAAAGTGATGTTATCATTGATCGCACCTGTCATTTGATTAAGCAGGATTGTAAGTATCCTTCAGCTTCGTTGTTGATGTTGGGCAAATATCCTTCCCCTTTAGTCCCATTTGGGCCACAGTCACATGGCCTTGGTGAAAAGAGGATAGCTTGACCTGCCTCCAACGACAGTGTGTTGGTTGATTGTCAGCAGCTTAAAATAAAGTTGCAATGTGGAAGCGCAGTGGCACGAAGTGCGTGGGCATCATCTAGGCTGTTTCCACGCAGCGTCTCCTAAGACAGCCCCATCTAGTAATTGAGGGGCATCACAGAATATACTGGCCACCAAATTTCATTCCATTCCATGGCCTGGCGCATAGCGAGTAGACGCAGCTTCGAAGGGAGTGCAAACGAGTGGCCCTGTCGACTAAGATTCCGTGGATAACCTTTGCAATGCGAAGGCAGACAAATGACCAAGAAGGAGTGCAGTCGACTGTGACGATGTTAGTCGGAATGAAGATTGGTGTGGTGTGAAAACACAAGGCATCCAGATGCTCAGATGGTATCGTACACTTAAAGCAGACATGCTTTTGATCCTCATTAGCGTCGTGGGCCAGGATTCTTCACCTTAATACACGTAATCACGGCCAATAGACTACCACATTTTCCTGCTTCTGATTGGTGAAAAAGTGCCCAATGGAAACAGTGGAAATTAGAGGAACGTTTGAATTTCTGGTAGTGGGAATAGCAGTCGTATTTATTTGATACGTCACCTCTTCAATCATTGCAAAACAAGTTTCTTGAAACACTTGAGGTTAATGATTGAAGACGTTTTGTGGAATCGGGAGTACAAGTCAACATTGCCTGCCTTGAGGTGGAAAACTAAACAAGTGAAGTGCAATGCAATGCTCGATCCTCACAGACGATTTTTGTCCCCAAATAAGACAATAGGGCTTGCTAAATATCCGCAGTCCTCTTTGCTGGCTGCAGTAATTTCCTGATCAGCCTTCCTTCCCTATTTAAAAGGACTGAATCTCTTCCTCATAATATAAATCAATAATGCTAAAGGATGCATGTATTCTCATGAAGAGAACACTCCAGACTATCCTCGGAGCGTCCGCATTCTACTTAGGCCCAATGAAGGCTAGATAAGTTACAATTTGATTCTTCTTTTTCAACACCCGCCCGTTCCCTAGTCCGACCCAGTCTAAGGCGTCATGCGGTGCAATTACGGCTCTTGCTGGAAGGAGAAATCGAGCGTCGTGAGGACTAATTGTGCTATTATGTAGTGCCAGCGCAAAGACCACTTCAGTGTCCCACCTTTCTATCCCCAAAGTAGGCTTGCAGCACCACCCTAGAGAAGTGCAGCTCAGTGCTGTAGCGCCTTCATCTGCGTTTCGTACCCATTACTCAGAATAATTTGCAGATATCGATACCACCAACGTGTTTTTTCCTAAGAAGTGTAGTAAGTAATCAGACTCGTTTATCTCACTCTCCTATTGGCTCTGTTATCGCGCTCGCCATCAGGGTCTCGAGGCATTGGCCTTCGTCTTCCCTTTTTGATGCCAACATGTCCCTTCATTTCCATTTAACACCTTTTGCATTTATAGCACTACTGATCTATGAATTTCATCAAAGTAAAAGTCGTGGGAAAATGATTCAAGCCTTTATGAACTGACTGCGCTTGTGGAGATGAGCTCGTGATTGTGGGGGTTCTGCTAACCTTAAGAAACTCCTTTACGGTGGCCGCAAGAATAGAGGGTAATATGCACTCATGCTGGTGGTTTATGGCAAATAATTTACACAGATCTTCGCGGAAGCAGGCTTAGGTAAATTTTGAAAGTTGCTACATCATGTACTCTACGCTGCGGTGCTTGATAGGTTTCCCAACTCCTTGCAGCAGGGTCGCAGCGTCGTAAACACGTAGGGACGAAAGGCAGAATTAGCGATACCACATAGAGCAGTGGTTGCTGATGTTCCTTTAAGAGCAAGACGCAAAACCCATAGATGTGTAGCGAAGCCGAAGGACATTAAGTGTTACGACGGTGGGACGCTAATCCACTCAGCACTGAGGCCTATGAAGAGGTGGTACGAGTTCCTCCTTGGGCATCGAGAGCCCAACTTTATCGTAGTGGTTTCGCCCGGTTAACCTACAGCGGGCTTCTCTGCGAATACCGACTGGTGTTGAGCACATACCGAACTTAAAATTGCACTAAAGAGAGACTTAGTCGTTTATAATTATTTTTTCCAATGTCTCGATAAGCAGAAGCATTTCCAGCGACCATGTGATAGTAAACATAGAGATTTCCTTCCTATATGTCTTTTTCCCACTACTGATCTCTATGTGTAAGCACTTTTTCATTAGTTTGTCTGTTTGCCGCTACCCACGGCTTCAATTTCTGAATAACTTGAGAGAATTACATTGGCAACAATAACATGGTGCGGCAGCCAGCAGCACCAATAGTTAGGACCGTTCACACTCGAATCCTCATTCTACAGATGATGCCGTGAAGAATCTGGCCACCTTTTGAGTAAAAGTGTGAGTTTTCCCCTGTCTAGATGTCGGTATCTAGGATATTTATTAGCTGATGCTGTCCAACCACAATCAACTTATAAGCACTGCCCACTAGTTTCGTGATCATGCACATGACAAGGCGATGTGATTGTCTCCACTGCCATCTATGCGGATCAGTGTGCATGGGGTTCTCTCTCCTCTCATTAACCTTGCAATCAGCACAATAAAAAGGAACCGTAATTGATGCAGTCGGTAATGTTAAAGCAAGCGAGCGATTTGCATAGCTCTCATGGTATGTCGGTTTGCTAACCTCACAGAAAATCACTAAGTGGAAACAACTCAAAGTTAATCTCATCTTGTGATGGTGAGTTCGCTTAAGGATGCATACACAAACCCACTTTGTGTGCGAGTCTACACATGACAGCTTGCCAATTCTGAAGGTAATATAATGGCATTTATGTGGGACATTTAATATTATCAGCAGCATAATTCCTAAAAAAGTAGGTGTATGTGTAGGAAAGGAGTCATTAGGCTTCAATTAGTTGCGTCACATTAATTGAAAAAAGATCTTTTCAAACAAAAGCTTTTTAATCAGGTCTCTGCCCCGATGCTGACGTCACACACATCTGCCGAGCGTATTTCCTTTGTGATAGCTGATTGCGTCAACTGGTGCCTCAGGTGGAGTCATTGAGTTTCTGAATGCCATCCACTTTGGCTAGTCATGGCTCGGGATTGTTTTCATTTTTCAGTTACAGACATCGTAATTTTTAATGCACCTCTTCCTTTGTCCGCCTTCATTGACAAATTTTTGTGAAGATGTAAGGGAGAATGACATGGTTAGGTTTCGTGATGCAACAGCCATGTATGAACTGATTACCAGTCGACAAGTCGTGTAAGATCTTTCAAAGCAATAGGGTTAAACGGAAGGGGAGGCTATGGGAGATTGCACATGACACTCGTGTGTGGTTAGCCACAACTCGGCTTACCTCGGAAGGCGATTTCACCTCACGATCTCATAGGTCAGATTGACAAAAATTTCACTGATGCGCTTGCACAATTAGAAGAGCCGTTTTGCTATTTTCTGATCCATGCACCCTTAAATACCTTAACCTTGGAGCTTGTAAAGGCATTGAAGCTCCTGTCTGAACTGGGTTCGTGCCTTCCTATCTCAACTTGAAGCCGGAGTAGATAAACACTTCCGATGGTAGTCTCTATTCGCACTATTGGGTTGCAATGCCGATGGTTAAGTGCAAAGGAAAATTAAAGAAATAAATTTCACTACAGACGAATTGTGGAAGAAAGGGTTTGGTGGGAACTCTCTCAACCAGCCTAATTTGTGTGAATTTTCACAGTGACCTAATATCTACAGAGCACGTAGAGACCGGACATGACTTAATTATGAGAATTTGAAGTGTTCGAGGTTGATCATTTACCGAAAGCGGTGATGAAAAGTAGACTCAGATATTTATACAAGAGAATTACATAGGTCGGGTGGCAGCAGGATGGGTCAGTTATCCACCATCTTCTCCCAACACGCCTCGTATGAACCCTCTTTGGACTCAATGAAATGTTCAATTTTATGACTAATTTCCCTAAACGATGGTCGTTTTTCTGGTTGTGCATTCCAGCAGGACTTCATAATGGCGTAGACGACTTCATCACACTCAAAGCCATAGAGTTGTGGCGAAGAAAGACGTCCGCCCTCCGAAAGAAATTCCAGCAATTGAGGAAGCCCATATTCTGGAATGAATTGAGACAGAAAACTCAAAGTGAAATTGATCGTATTACGTTCCTGTGTCTACTAGAACCTACCTCCATAAGGCGTTTTCCCGTAAGTCAAAACCTCGAACATAAAGACACCGAAAGACCAGACATCAGCCTTCGTATCTGGCTGATTACCACGCCTCATTGCTTCCGGTGCCGTCCACCTAAAGGGAAAGGCATCTGAAACGAAAAGGTAAAAGGAATCTAGTCCATTATCGCCTGATAGGAGATGTAGAGCATAGAGTTACAGGAAAATATCTGAAAAGTGTAATAGCAAGCATATATGCTTAATTTATCACTCCAGTTATATGTAAACTCTTACTATCCTGTGGATGACTGGTGGGTACAATGTAAGGCAACACTGCCCTGCGATGGTACAGCGTATGCTAGCAAGAAACCCAAATCTTGTGTTACCTTCCCCTAATTTCCCATGTGTAGATTAGGGGAATCCACTAGTATATCGAACTTTGATTACAGGTGAGATCCTTGCGATTGTCCATCAATTGAAGGTCGGCTGGTTTGGCTTTCTATCATTGTAAAATTTGCCTCAGGCCGCTCCTTGTTAGGAACGGAGGCATCAACAACTGTGATCAGGACAGTTAAAGCATTGATATCGTGAAACTTGGTTGCCTTAGTACTTGGTACTGCCACTCGTCCCAGTCTGGGAAAGCATACACTCCATATCTGTGCCACTGTGATTTTTCTACCCAAGTTCGGTGTCGGAAACGTATGGCTCGTCCTCCATCACTTTCTAATAATTGATTCCCAACAAATTGGTTGAGCTTTCAACAGTGGTGCAAGGGTAAAATGCTTCTGGCTTGACTACGTGAGCATTAAAACAATGCTGAAGTGAATGTAAGCATAGGCCATTATGCGATGGTTAAGGTGTGATTCATTTCTTGCTATGCAGAGTTGCGTGGACTCGCCTTCAGTAAAGTTTTGGTCAAAATCCGCAATTTTGGTCAATCCGAAGTCAGCGATCTTCACGGAGCCATCTGCGTGAACAAGGACGTTCGCTGCTCGTAGATCTCTGTGCACCACTTCCACTTTCTCCAAATACGCCATGCCCTTCACGACCTAGGCATCCAGTTAACAAATCAAAATACATGTCCATCATTACTGACTGGCTGTCTGAATGCGCGTAAACTGCAAGATGGCCACCATTTTTATGGAGCATAGTTTGGCGAATGTGAGGCGTTAAGACATTCAACCTTGCGAGTTTAATTGAAGTACTTGAAGCGATCACACAATAACCGTACACCAAGTCAATCTACATTTCACTTCAAATAAGTAAATTGTCTGAGAAGGGTGATAGCATCACCTTAATTGGCTGGTGCAGCACATCGAAGGTCAAATTAATAGTCATTGCGATTGCCAACAAGGAGAAATGGTAGAAACGCAGTGATAGGTGAAACAAAATAGTGAGGTGGGAGGCTCTCCGATATCTATAAGTCGCATGAGTTCCCCAAATACATGTATACGTGCAACGTCTATAAATTCTCAGTGTAAAACAAAATAAGCTGAGGGATTTCATTCATTCCGTTAACTACGTGTGAATTTACCTGGATGCGCTTACATGTATCTGGTAAATTTGGGTATTTGGGTATTTGCGATGAGATCACCCATCAGTATTCTTAGACTTGCTCGTAGTGCATTCTATGCCCATAAAATCTGTGTGCAGAAGTGAAGGCGTTTCGTGTGGGCCGCACTTTTGAAAATTTTCAGCTCTAAATTAACTCACTACTTTGTGGGACGCAAGATGATCACATGCACACTTATCGTCACGGATTACTAAGAAATAGGAATTGCATTACCTTGTCATGTGTTTAAACCACGAAAACGGTTGATGGTACTTATAAGTTGTAGGCTCAGTATCAACTAACGACTACAATCCTACTTCCATTCCGTTGACATCAAGGAATAAAAGCATAGAGGGTAAGACTAATGCACACTAGGAATTCGGAATGTTTCGCCATTCATTTGTACACCGCCATTTCAAAGCTGCAAAGTGAGGATCCATTCTTTTTTTGCCACCTCGTGTTGTTAGGTAAGGTAAGAAGTGGTGGAACTGTTGTTGAAATTTCGTACTGCCTAACGTGAGGGAAGTAGTGTTTGTTTTGTACGAGAAGGAGGGTTTGGGAGAAGGTGGGAGAGAGAGGGATAGTGGGCACTAACCTGATCAATAATGCTTATGAGCTGGCGATATTCGAGGCAGCGTCCCTTAGTAGTCTTGAGGTAGTCACGAAGAGCGCCGTTGGCCATAAACTCGGTGATAATAAGGACACTATTATCGGGAGTGTCACAACAGAATCCGAGGAAACGCACGATGCGTTGGTGTGATAGCTTGTGCATCACTTCCGCCTCCTCACGGAAGGCTTGGTTGTTCTTGATGCTGAGACTCTTCTTTACTGCCACCTCCATGCTGAGTATGCGACCCAGGTAGACTACACCAAAGCTGCCTCTACCCAGTTCCTCCTCTAACTTTATGTCTTCGTAATGGATGAAACAATCCTCAAAACTCAACGGTGGTGCCACTCTTCGTGGACGGGCTTCTATCAGACTTGTCTCACCGTCGATGGATTTGGCTGAAAGAGAAAAGAATAATAGGTAGATAGAAGGAATGCTAATAAGATTGTTTTCTTTTAATTGCCATCTCTCACTCCTCAATAGATCCCATTAAATAGATTAATGAAACAAACAAACAGAAGTACATGATCTAGCTTATTTTATCATGTCTAAAACCATTCGCTCATGAATAAAAGGCGTTCGAGGAAAAAGCTGCCAAATTTCGCTTGGTGATTCGTTGTAATAATTGCCAGTTGAATGTTGCTTCCAGTGTTACTGCTTCGCTGTCTTGACTGAACGTAGTTGTCACCAGCACCTCCAAGTGGGCTTTAACACACGACCAACATCACCAGCTTTGTCATGGAACTCTAACATCCTGGAAACGCAAAAAATCTCTGCTTTGTGCGCTTCCTGCCGAATTGTCTGAGCAGCGGTGGTCCATTATTTATTTCCAATTGAGAGCCAGGCGTTTTCAACTCGAATATTTAAGAAGACAAAATTGGCAACAACATCTGAAAGGTTGGTGGAATATCCAATTTATCAATTGGATAAGTTAAGTCCACTCAAGCACAAGAAATCCACCCTTGAAGAAAAGAAAACTCGATGCAATTTAATGCGCCGGTATTCTTCAGTATAACAATGTTCGCATTCATCACGAAGTCGCAGTAATGGATAAAACCTAGGTCCAGTTTATGAAAAATTGTAGCACGTTATGAAATATTTTGCTCTGCATATACTGTACTGATACAAATTCAAATAAACCAGCCTAGGTCTTTCAAATATTATTCAATCTTCCTCTCGCTTTTGAGTGTGGCGACTCACAGTGGTAGTAACTGATCATTTCTTCAAGTGAGGGAAACTGGACGGTTGGCCAAATGTAAAATTTTTTTGTTAATTCGTCAAAATGAACCCGAAAATGTTTGACTGTGACTCCATTTGTCCTAACAGAAAGGGAATAAGGGTCGCCAGAACCTATAAACAGAAATACAAACACAAGGGCAAGGCCATGGTTTTGTTTTTATGCAATCAAAGTGCTTTGAGTCAAATGGATCCGAGCACATAAAATAGTATTAACATATTTTCGACTTACTGCTTTAAAACGTATTTGACTACATACGTATTTTAGGGCTTCACAATACAATTTGACAGTTTGCAAGGACATTTCTGCTTAACAGCTTCCACAATGTGGCTAACAAAATGTATAGAGGTAGGTTTAATTCATCACTAGTTCCAAAATTCTTTAAAAAATGCAGCAATTTAGCCAGCATCAGTGAAACGTGCACGAATTTTGTATAGCATCTATACCAATAAAACTGCTTAGGAAAAGTGCTTACTCCCACATAACCGGAGGATATATGTGCCAGGTAGAACTCCGGGCATAAGGAGTTTTCTTTCTGCACCCATTCGATCAACATCAAACCAAGCTTCGAGAACATTTGACAGGGACGCATCAGATGTGACATACTTGTGAGGAATAAGACCTTCCTGCTTTGTCCGTAGATTTGTTGCCAACCACCAATCATTCGAGGCGTTAAGTACATTAAGTAAGTCACCGACTTCAAAGCTACACTCACCAGGTTGTGTAGCCGTAAAATCATAAAGAGCTATTACTGTAAATGACTTTGTAGAGCCCCTTGGTTGCATGCATGTTGACTGTGGACTCCTGAGTAGAATTGGCGACCAGCTGGGTTCTTGCAGTCGATCAATTTGCCGAGAAACGACTTTGCCTTTTTTCTTAATATGCAGCTTTCGAATAAAGTTACGACTACCCATTTTAGCAGACCAAGAGCAAACAAAAGTTGCGCAGCTCTAAAAGCATATGTATGGCTGTGATAATAAGTAAACATTGACGAATTTGAAAGTTTGTGGTGTTGAAAATACTCAAAGTTACGTGTGAAAGGACCGTGTATCACTTAATATTACTCTTACAAATTGAGCTCCTTTTTTCATATGTTCAGGGCCTAGACTTAGTAGTGTGTAACCAGGCTTGCGTGGATGATTTTACCAGTCTTGTTGTTGGCTACCAAAAGTAACTCTCGTACCAAGCCGTTACGTCCAATTATCTCGCCAGAAGGAACGTTACATTTAACAGTGTAAAGAAAAAGTTATCAATAAACGCTGAAATAAACGTGTGATTTCAAAGTCATGAGATGGAAGAACACAACTCACACACTCTAAGAGAAGCGGAGTGGCGCAGAACGCTAAAACGCCTGCATCAAAACAATAACAGGGATTAACAACCTTGAAAATGACCAATTCGATAGATATAAACTAAAAATGATTTTTTAGTGAGCAAAAATTTGGGGGCGAAAGCATTTAGTGCCGAATTTTTATAAATTATCTGAGTTCTAAGCCTTGTTAGGAAAATTTTAGTTGCCATAGTGAGTAGTGAAAATGATGACTGTTGCGTCAAATTTTGCAGAGTATTAAAAACTGCAATAAAAAAGGTAAAAGCACAAGATCACAATGCAAGAAGCATAAAACAGCGTTTGTATATTGAAGATGCATAACTGCATGCAAGTCATGCTTATGGTCTTATGCACACATACAAAATTAGGCTGAATGCATGCATCCACACCGTCAGAACGAATCCCTCGTCGTTATAAAATTTGATAGACAAGTACGTAATGCACTTATGGCAATTGTAATACTTTGTTTGTTCGAACTGCCGGTTTGGGTCACTTGGGTGGCCATATTGTACTAGCCGGTTGGCCTGCCTCCGGGCTGTGCCAACAGCCTCCAAGCCCTCTGTTTCCAGAATGTATATTCTGCCCCAGTACTATGCCTTCCTTAAATGCTCATCAATGCATAAAGGAAGCGTTTGCAATTGTGTGAGGAGTTTGGAAAAATCTACAGGGCATCTGCAAGCAATCACATATTTGTGTCTCCCACTTTTAAGGTTGCTATTAACATTTGAAAGCCCGCAAGCATTGCTAATCTTGAACTAGTTTTTCGCAGAAAATTTGGCAAATATGGAGAACAATATTTGTCTGTTTAATTTTTTGCTTGGGTAACTAGCCCTCCATCAGCCCTGTCGTTATACCCTCTCTGGTGTATTACTCTCAGAACCAAACTAATAGGACAAAGCTATACCCTACGATGGAAACGTTTTTATTTTGCCTGCGTATTACGTTTTTGTCTTTAAGGAGAGTTGTTATTACTTCGCCCTCCTGTTTAAATTTGTCCTAGCATTCTGCCTCTTCTTCATTATTGTCAATTTCTTCCTCTTTTTTCCCTTTGACGCCTTCACTGCTCTATCTACATTTACTCCCTTTTTTCTTTCTCCCCTATTTACCATAAAGGCGTCTATTGTGCTCTGTGAATGGTATTTTATGCTTGTGTTTAGGCGGTTATCAGGTAAAAAAAGGATTAGAAACTATGCGGCTAAAAACTAATGCACTCCTACATCTACGGAAACGTAAGGTCGATTTTCTAGCAAGCATTAGGAGAAGTTAGGCCAAATAAGAAACATCCAAAGAATGCATGATTTTAAGAAAACTCATCATTCAACAAATAATTACGGCGACACAAAGCGGCGAATAGGGCCCAAGTATTTAAGAAGCACCGTATTCACAGCAGACAATAGCAGTATGCACTTGACCTTAATAGTACTACAAGGCAGAGCATCAATCAAAAGTCCACTGTGCACAGTTTGCCTTTCATTGCGCCCGTTCCGTAGTCCTCAAATGTCTATTACCCCAAATTTGACCACTTCTGCTAGGACGCTCGTCTAGATAATTAATCCCTTTTAAACCATTTATTGCCCTATTTTTCCATAATCGCCTTTCAAATCTTCCAAATATGTGATGGCTGATTAGTTGTTAGTCAATGGATGGCACGCACCAGTTTGCCTTTCAATAGAGGTCACTTCTCACAATCCTACCCACTTAATTTATCGAAGTCGACCATGGAAGACTCACATTTAAATGTGCTTTTCGTATTGCCGCTTTAACTACATCATTTTCTTTGATCGATTGTCTTTGTAACCGCCTTTGGAATTTACTTAAGTTTTATTCATTTAACCTGGTCTTTGTCGGATGTGTGTTAGCCATACAAGTTACTTTAGTCTAATAATTTTTGTATCAAATCTGCAGTTGGTATCGGATAGTTGAGTGCGGGAACTGTGATGAAGGGAGTCAGAAAAACAATGCTAATGACTTAGATGAATGAAATGTAAATGAGTGTGGGAATAGGCCGTGGAAGGTTGATGGAGTAGAGAACTATTTAAAAATAAATTATGCACAAGAACAAGAGAAGGTGTATGAACCTAATGAGAAAATCGGTGATGAGGGTGCTAATAGCAAACAAACCAACACATGCAATCACATTCTAACTTACGCACTTCGACAATGCTCGCCTTGAGATTTGTTCACAGTTCTTTTGCAA